>CM024564.1:6239425-6839425 GCA_014182515.1 Eucalyptus microcorys | reverse complement strand
CTGCGGTCAACCGCCTAATTTTTCCCATAATCGGTTTGCTGCTTCGTATTCCCCCCCAAAACAAACTGTGCGTATTCAGGAACCGAGATGCGTGGGGGAAGAAACCCAAAACAGCGTACCTCCAAATTTGACCAGAAAGAAAAAGGAAAAGGGAGACGACAGTTGAAAACTCACGAGGATGGGTGGCGGGTGCTGTAATTTCGGTCAGCATCGAGGTCAAATTGAGCGTCGGTGGAGGAAGGGACGCACGGAATTGCGGGTTAAATTCTCTGCAGCATCTCTTGAGAGAGGAGAGAGGAGAGAGAAGAGAGAGAGAGAGAGAGATGGAGGGTGCATAAAGTCGTTGAAGAGAAGGCGAAAATTTTCCTTTGGAGGAGAACACTTTGTACCCAGAGAGAGAGGGAGAGGGAGAGGGAGAGGGAGAAGGAGAGGAGAGAGATTCGTTGGTGGGTTCTTGGGGTTGAACAGGGAGAGAAGGAGCAAGCGAGGAGGGGCCTCCCGGGGTCATGGGAGGGTCGAACGAATCCGTCTCCGTCGATGCAGAGAAGATCCATCTCGGTGGAAAGGTACCGTCTTTGTCCCGAATTCGCAGGCGTTTAGCAAATGGGTGTTCTCGATTTCGGTCTGCCGTTGAATCCTGCATTTCCCTCCTCCGGAATCTTCACGATGACGAGTCCTCATGCGCCGCTTCGGATGTTTCTGTTCTTTCTTTCTTGTGGGTAGCGCGAGCTCTGTCGAAAGGCGAGACCTTTGGGGCTGCATCTGGAATTTGCTGGTCTTTTGGCCTTGTTTTGATTGCTGATTGTGGTGGGAGATGAACAAAGGCTGAGACTTTTTCGTCGTTTTAACGCTTTGTTAGCAGGATGAGGGAGCAAAAAGTCCATGCTTAGTTAGCTCGTTCTTTTTCCGTTCTTCATTCTTGCCTCAAGTCGTGAGATTGAAGCAATACCCTGCGTTTCTTCCGTTTTCGCCGATTAGAATGGAGGGCTTCTTCGTTCGTAGATTTACATTTGGTTTTCATTTTTCCAATTGTGTTGGTATTTTTGTCATATGCTTTGATCGATGTTGATATCTGCCATAGCCATTTCGGAGCTTGCTTCTGATCTGATTCTGGACCTGTTTTTTTTCCTCTTTTCATTGGTGATTCTTTTCGCATTAGTACCGTTGAACATTCTCTTTTATGCGAAAGCCGTCTATTTTGGATGCCTTAATTATATTTGGACTGTATGTTCCTTGATCGACTGGTATGATGATGTGCGTTAATGGTCTATCGGGCGTTGCTGTTGTGCTTTGATCTATGGGATACCTTGCTTAATGTTTGATGATTTCCATGTGGATTATCTGATATCTTTGTTTTTCTAATTCAGTCATTGTGAGTAGCAGCCTGAAGCAATGCTCTCCTTGTCTTATAATGTCCTTGTTTTTTCTGAATCATCATAGAATGTCTTTTATTGTGTTGTCTTTCTCACTAACAATGATTGAAATTTACAACTACGATTTTGTGCCAGCTGTTTCTTCTACGTTGTTTTGTGGATGCGATCTACTATATAATTGCGTGTACTATGTAGGGAGCCCTTCTATATAGGGCTGGCAAAATGGACAAAAGCGATTTGTTTCTTAATTGAGGATTTCACATCAGTGTGGTGCGCTGACTTAAAGATATTTACTGAGGTTAATTTATTGATTCCAGAACATGAAATGCTGGTGGTTGAACATTTTTTGCGGTCATGCTAAACGGAATTTGACCTTTTGTCCGTTGTTGAACAATTCCTCTACAAACTTTTGTTTGGTTCTATAACTGATAATGGTTTATCTATGTCTGACTCTGAATATTTCTGGCAATTTTATTTGTCTTTTACCAGGAACATCTTATTCGAACTGTTTCCGGTTCAGTCTCTGTTATAGTATATGGAGATCCAGATAAGCCAGCATTAATCACCTATCCAGATTTAGCTCTTAATTGTAAGTGCTATTTAGTCAATGTGTTTTTCCTTGTTTCATTTGTTCTACTCTAAACATTATCTTACCTCTTATAGAAAATTAGCCCCATTAGTCAAGTGTCAAGAATAAAAATGAAGTGCTGCTTTAGTTTCCCAATGCTTGTTATCTACATAACATTTTGGTCTGGAATGCACCCATAATACAGGTGCAGCACATAGATGTCCGTGTCTTATTATCGGGCTAATGTTCTTTCTCCGTTTTTCTTGAATGGATCGTTCATTTTCTTATCTATTAATTCTAGTGAATTTGTAAGGTACCTTGTAAGTTTTAAGATATCACCATTTTTAGTGCAACGTCCAGGGTAAATTTTGTTTCAGAAGTTTTCCTGAGTTCTTATTATACTTGTTGCTTCTATTTTCTTCTTATGTAGTCATTCTTCAGAAGGTGTTTATATGCAATCTTTGAAATTTCTCTTCTCCTAACAAGCTTGTGTTTTCCCTGGATTTTTTGCATCAGATATGTCCTGTTTCCAAGGATTGTTCTTTTGTCCTGAAGCAGCTTCTTTGCTTCTCCACAACTTTTGTATCTATCACATAAGCCCTCCTGGACACGAGGTCTGTTAATTTATTGATTTGGGAGATGAAATGTTCATTATGTAACTTCATTTTGTCCTATCTATATAGGGGTTGTACTGAATTTCTTAGTGCCATTATTAACGTAATTCCTTCATTTGGACTTCCACAAGTGTTCTTGCAGTTGGGAGCCGCTACAATTTGTCCAGATGATCCTGTACCTTCTCTCGATGGTTTAGCTGATCAGATTATCGAGATCCTAAATTATTTTAGGTAATTATGGCGACGGTCTTTGCTGAATTCATTCTATCTTAATAGCGGAAAACGGAATAATCTCTTAGTCTTTGGGGTAGGTGAATATTTGTTAGCGTGCTTAGTTATTGCTAGTTACAGTCAGAGACATAGAAGGGTATTTCCGGGCTATGTCCTGTTATTCTTTTTAGCATATTCTTCCTTCTGTATTTATGATTTTGTTGCTGATCAAAGCTTATCTCATCATTAGGCTCGGTGCAGTTATGTGCATGGGGGTCACTGCTGGTGCTTACATCCTCACCTTATTTGCCGTATGTATTCCCATGAAAGTAATTACAAGGAACTCCAACACATATGATGCTTATAGACTTGCTTTTGTATTGCAGATGAAATATAGGGAGCGTGTTCTTGGGCTAATATTAGTATCACCTTTATGCAGAGCTCCTTCTTGGAGTGAATGGTTCTACAATAAGGTCCCATTAAAACCTTCTGCTTATTGTAGTTTCAGGATGTTAGGTAGTTCCTGGAACTAAAAAGCTACTTATGATTTTTTAGGTTATGACAAACCTGCTATATTATTACGGCATGTGTGGATTGGTGACGGAGTACTTGCTCCAGCGGTATTTCAGCAAGGTGTTATGCTCTTTTAATCTTTTTTCTAGTATTATCTCATGTTGAGTCGTAAATAGGCTTTTTCCTGGTCTACTGAAAGCAAAATTTCTAAATCATTACAGGAAGTTCGAGGTAGCAGTGAAGTTCCAGAATCAGACATAGTTAGAGCTTGTAGAAAAGTAGAGTTCTTTAACCGTTTCCCATCTCTCTCTCTCTCTCTCTCCCTCGCTCTCAAGCACACATGATGTATTCTTTGCCATAATTTTCATGTTTATGTCTTCAGTTGCTTGATGAAAGGCGAAGTGCAAATGTTTCGAGGTTTCTGGAGGCAATTAACAGGTAAAAGCAGGAAGCTTTTTTTGTTGCTTGTGACGGAATATCTTGGCATGTCTGCCATTTCCCTTTAAATTATTTCCTTGCGTAATCCAAGCATCCCTTTCAACTACTTTCAGAAGACGTGATATTACTGGTGGATTGAAGAGACTGAGATGCCGAACACTAATATTTGTCGGCGAGCATTCTACTTTTCACTCGGAGGCTATCCATATGATGTCAAAGCTGGATAGGAGATACAGTGCCCTAGTTGAGGTACTTCTGTTCTCCGTTCGCCTGCATAAGAACTTTCATGAAGCCCTCACTCTTCCTTTTTTAGTCGTTTTCTGATTTGTGGTTGATAAACGTGCGAGGAAATTGTGGATGGTCAAATGCCCTTATTAACGAGTGTTGTTTCAAAACTGGTGTGCAGGTCCAGGCTTGTGGATCAATGGTGACAGAAGAGCAGCCACATGCAATGCTGATCCCCATGGAGTACTTCCTCATGGGGTACGGATTGTACAGGCCGTGCCAGTTCAATGACAGCCCGAGGAGCCCTCTCAGCCCGTCTTGCATCTCTCCCGAGCTCCTCTCTCCCGAGAGCATGGGCTTGAAGCTTAAACCGATAAAGACTCGGGTCGCTCTCGAGGACTCGGATTGAATCGACTGGGGTAGGATCGGATCAAAGTTAGAGTTTCTTTTCTTCTTTTTTCTTTCAATCATCGCTCGCTCGATATTTTTTCTTCTCGTTTCTTTGATTTTTGATTGGTTCGGGTTGGGGGGAAAGGGTACAAAGTTCAGTTGGGGAGGGAGAGGGCAATGTAGATAGTGGTGGAGGAGGTTTAGGGCAAAACACACAATTCATTCATTTGTAGAGTCAATCATAAAGGAACATGAGCATTGAGCTGTCTAAATGATTCAGAACTTTCATATTCATTTACGACAACAAGCAATAAATTATAGAATGAATCTCTCTCTCTCTCTTTCGAGGAGTAGGGCGTGTTGGAATTCAGAGATTATGCATGAACGGTCCATTCATGCATATGCATAGGTTGACTCTCTTGAATGGAGTTGCTTTTGATGATTTCAGCCTAGTAGGCATGCAGTGGTCCAATGGTCCAAGAAAGTACGTAAACTGGACGGATTCCGGACCGTGAAAAATGGTGGTCGATTTCACGTGGAGCTCGCCATGATTGATGGTCCAAATTGAGTTTAGTATATATATATTAGATTCATAAAATACTTCATCTCTAGTCAAAAACTATAATCCTTTTTATCGAAAGGAAGCACGGAAGGTCAATGCTCTATTCGTTTCACAAAAAATAATTATTAGAAAAATATTTTCGAAATTTTTCAGCATTGACTTCACGAAAAATAAATTAGTCAATCGAAACATCTTTTGCCAATGGAGAAAACTCCTTCAAAGATGGAGAAAATATTTTTCACTTTTCAGAAAGGGAAAAATAATTGCCACTACTCTTTCTCTCACCACTTATATTAATTATTTTATTTTTCATTTTATTTTCTTTTTTCAATTAGTAATATTAATTTTATTTTTTTTATTTTTCCCTTTTTTTTCTTCTTCTTCTTCGGTTGGTCGCCGACCACGGCAATGGCCGGTGACTGGCCATTGACGAGTCAAGCATCACCATTGGATGGCAAGGTTCGAGCCTCGCAAATCAGTGATGCTCGAGTGTCGCCAAAAGGCGATGACGCTGCAGATCGATGACGCTTAAGCCTCGCCAAAGGGCGGGCTAAAAGGTGACGAGGCTTGAGCCCCACCTCATGGCAAAGCTCGTTGACCGTCACCAAGGCTAACGATCAACTAAGGAAAATAAAAAGAAGAAAAGACAAAAAAAAAAAAAAGGAAACAAAAAAGAAAAATATAAAATAATTAAAAATTCGAATATTTAAAAAAAATAATAAATAAAAAGAACGGAAAATTAAAAAATAAAAATGATCAAAAAGAGTGCACGGAGGAAAATTAAATCGTATACCGAACAGTAAAAATATTTAATACCTCATTTTCAAGTTTTAGTCGAACACTAGAAAATGACTTATTGAAAATTATTTTCTAGAAATGCTATATTTTCTGCAAAAGGAACAAAGCCTAAAACTCCCTCGTGAAATTTCAACCAATTCAATCTTAATTCGAGAATGAGAATGGTTAAGGAGAGAGTTTCCTTGCTTCTCGTCAATTTGTCTTATGAACATTTTCGCACAATAAGACTTTAGACCGAAGTTGTTATTATTTCTTTTTCCACTTTGCGTTAAGCTCCTCAATTTTCTATTAATGATTCAGGAGATTAATTTTTTTAATTTGATTTGACCCGTTAAGTGCATTTTTCAAAACTAGTCAATTGATAAGTTTGTTGCAACTTATCCCTTCAAATTTTTAAAACAAAGAAAAATCTTAAGTTTCAAAAATTACGAATAATTATCTCAAAAAGATTATGATCTTTTGCATTACATAAAAGTCAAATAGTGAAAGAAGTGATATTTGAGAAAAGTTGAATACTTGAAAATAAAAGTCCATCCAGATTGACTTTGGAGAAAGTAGATCATATCTTTTCTTTTTCTTTTTTCTTTTTTTTTTTTTGCCACAAGTATATTTTTCTCTTCAAATAGCTGTCCAGCAGAATATGAAGTGTCTGGCTTTCCAGAAAAGTAAGGTCATTCTGGAACAATTATTTAATAAACCCATTAAATGTGCTTAAATGAATTTATTACATCCACCGGTTAGATTTGGTGGGACCAATCATTTTCCCATTTCCAATTTCAATTTAATACATTTTTATAAGATCATGGAAGAATTTTTATCCTTACCATCTTAAATGGACCCACTATCTTTCTCGATGATGATCATGGAAGAATTTCTCATCCTCACTATCTTAAATGGACCCACTATCTTTCTTGATGTCCACGTAAATAAAAGTGATTGGAAAACTATATATATATGGAGGGACTAAAATCAATATGGACTTTTTCGACAATTTAATTCCAAAGGAAAGAGAACATTTTCATTTTCATTTTTAAAACTGAGTATTTTCTCGCTCATGCTAAACGCACTTATAAGCTCTAAGGCCTACTTCAAAATTTTCTTAAAATATCACAATCTTTCAAGCAATATAAAAGGAAGCTTGCTTCCAATAAAAACAATGCAACCAGTTAAATATGAAACAACTTCCTTCCATTCTTGCATAATTAAATTACCATACTCATCCTACATGTCTCATTGTGCCAACGTGCACGGCGAGCTAAATCATGCATTTTGTACGAAAAACACCATTCTTGTTGTGATTAATCCGGTTCATTAGGCATGTTAGTAAAGAGAGCCACACAGAATGACACATGAGATTTAATATGAGTAGGTGGAATTTGCGACAAATGTCATTTCTATCCAACCAGTAAAAGGTTGGGCTTTTCTGTTTTTTTGGAGTCTGCTGGGTAGTGTCATCCTTATTCTACGTGCAAAGAAGTTAGACAATTTTTGAGACGTTCGAATCCTCACATTCTCGGAGAGTTGGGGTGAGGACGATTTAGTTTCAGGTGTGGGTTTCGACTCCTACGCCCTGTAAGGAAACAGGGCAAAAGTTGAGTAGGAATAGAGCAAGACTGACGAAAAAAAAAAGATTGTGAGTCGAATTTCTTTTTTCTTTTTTTCTTTTTTCCGGGGGGTGGGTCTCTCGGCTTTTCTTGGTCTCGGTGACAAATTCAAGAAGCAAAATGACAGCCTACATCCAGCCTACCGATGAACACAAGTTAACACACAAAAGCTCTCCAATTATTTTTACGAAAAAATGAATTATTTAGAAAACATTTTCCTATAAATGATCACTTACAAAAATAAATCAATTTAAAAAAAATCATTATTCACAAAATATTCTAGACATGAATTGTTGTCAATAATAAAAACGTTTTTCATTGACTAATTACTTCAAAAAGAAAAGGCAGTCTGAAATTAAATGTTTTCATCAACTCTCGATCAAAATCAAGAATATCCATGTTTCTTCTACTCCTTTTTTTCTGTCCTTTTTTCTTTTCGGTAGATGAACGATGGGATAAAACCATCAGTAGTTCAAGATTTCTCGTGTCATTACCAGAGACTCGCTCAGAGCCTTTGACCAGGCTCTAAATTAATTTATTCGAGCAAAGACTTGCCCCATCGTTCGATGACTAGACTCCGCATCGCGTCCCCTGTACGAAGGTCAACTTCGAAGTTCGCACGCGTCGCCCCTTTTCGATAGCTCCGCGGGCTTTGCGGAGCTTGATTTTAAAAGCCCAGATGGCTTCACAGCTGATGCAGAATAGGCAGCGTGATGCAGGGGGAACTAAAGGCACTTCAAAGCTATAGAATCGTCCGCTACTTTGCGTTAAAAATGCCTTTCATGTGTCAACGATTTGGCAGTGCGAAGGTCAAAAAGCCGGCCCAAAACTACTTTTCCGAGGGAGAACAATCGGTGTCATGTCAGCAATGCATACAAAAGCAAACCCAATCGCCCAATTATATATCCCATATCACATGAGAAGAGTAGAACCTGATTCTCGAGGTCGATTTTTTAATGACTTATCAGCAACCCAAACCAGGACAACAGTAATTTAAAGCCGGGGAATCGGTACAAGGAGTTGATGGTATACATACACACACGGATGCGATTCCAAAGGCTCACGACAAGAACCGCAATGTTCCTTAGCCAACATAAACAAACATGACAGTTAAAGCGGCATGGCGAGCAACGTTCGCACCATCATCCGAACAGAACCATCACGCATACAAAAAGAAGAACTGGCATTTTAAATTATATAACCTGACCACTCGGAGATGAAGGAAGTATGATCCATGGACTCTCCAGGAACCTCCTCGTGCTCCTTTGGCTTCTCCTTTCCGCCCACCAGCCTCGCCGGGTTCCCCACTGCAGTTGTCCTAGGCGGCACGTCGATCAGCACGACCGAACCAGCCCCAATCTTCGCTCCCTCTCCGATCTTCACGTTCCCTAGTATCGTCGCGCCTGCTCCAATCAGGACCCCATCCCCGATCTTGGGATGCCTATCGCCACCCGCCTTGCCCGTTCCGCCGAGCGTAACATGATGCAGAATGGACACGTTGTTCCCAATCACGGCCGTCTCACCGACCACCACTCCTGTCGCGTGATCGAACAAGACCCCTTTACCGATTTTAGCAGCCGGGTGTATGTCGACAGCAAAGACATCGGATATCCGAGACTGAAGCGCAAGTGCCAGTGGCCGACGCGACTGATTCCACAATTTATGCGCCACTCGTTGTGCCTAGTAGGAGCAGACAACAACAATATCAGCACCCTCATTGTTTCACCCCTCTAAATAAACTATCAGGACAAGCCCAGAACTCAAGCTACAGGCAAAAGATTAGCAAAATCATTTCTCATTGCCTTCCTACGAGCTAAAAATCCGAACTTGCGCACACAGAAACAATAACGGAAGGAAATGGGAAGTGGGTACAGCTCCTAATACCCCAACGCACCCTTTCTCTCTCTCTTCAAACGCATAACCTCATCGGGTATCTGCAAGTCGAATTCCAGTCGCATGAATCAAGAAGACCCTATTCTACATACCCAATGAAAAGATAGCTTAGCTTAATTATCGCCTCGCATTGACTTGTACACGAGAAAGAGAAACTCAAAATTGAACCCTGAATATTCTAACCCTACAATCCAGGTCACCCCTCACTTCACTATTCCAAACCGGAGAAATTTCACCAAAAAAAAGAAAAAGACAAAAAAATTGGAATCAGATTGATCTCGTAAATCACGCTCGAGAAGCAGTGCAGGAAAATCATCGGCCTCAATCTAACGACACGCGAATTGCGGAGACCACGAAATCGCGATCGATGCGTGGGGGCCGGGGGGAGGGGGCGATCCCTAACCTGGCAGGCCAGGAAGCCCTTGTAATTGAGGAGGCAATGGGAGAAGGAGACGCAGGCGGGGTCGCGGGCGCGGGCGGCGCGGAGGTCGGCGACGGTGGCGGCGCGGAGGGGGTGGTCGGAGGAGAAGGCGTTGAGGAAGAGGTCGTAGAGGAGGGTGGAGAGGAGGGTGGAGGAGCAGAGCTTGTTGCCGAGGTGGAAGGAGAGGGACCGCGCGAGGGAGGAGTGGGCGAGCACCGTCGAGTAGAGGAAGCTCGCCAGCGCCGGCTCCGACTCCGCGTCCCGCCGGGCCTCCGCCTTTATCTGCGTCCACACGAACTCCTCCTCCTCCCTCTCGTAGTCCGACGGCTGGTGCTGCGGCGGCTGCGGCTGCGGCTGGGCGGCCGCCGCCGTCTGCGGGCGGAGCTCGCTGGCCGGCATGGCGGTGGCGGTGGCGGTGGCGGTGGCGCGGAGGGCTTGAGGATTTTGTGGGAGAGAATCGAGGGAACGGCCGCTCTTTAATGGAGTTGGCTTCCTGATGATGTGGAGGCCTCGAGCACACGTAAATGTGTATATATTTATATATGTATATGCATGCGCACATAAATGGTAATAAAAAATCTGATAGAAAAAAATGATCAACACAACGAAAAATTCCGATATAAATTTACTCTAAATTAATTATTAACTATCAAAAATCTTAAATCGATATACTTATGATAAATTTACCCTCAATTAATTTCCGTTAAATTTTACCTTCAAATTACTAATTTGGATTACACATGGCAATTGACGAGTATATTAATTTAAGTATATCAGTTTGTAGTTTTTTATGTTAAATTTTACAGTCAAATTTGTTACAAATGTATAAATTTGAAGGTTTTTGTGATTGAAAAATTAATTTGGAAAAAAGTTGTCATAAATGTATCAATGATATTAACCAATAAAAAATAGATTAAATTTTTTTATGTTTAGGATCTAACGTTTAATCATCTTGAAAGTCCCATAAATTGATTGATTGAACATGTAAAAAAGTTATTGCGTCGAAATCAAGCGTTTAAAATATAAGATGCTCCACTGCCCTCCTCCTAAAGGACTAGAAGTAAATTGGAGATTCGAGCGTTATTGACCTTTCCTCATATGCATAGTAACAGAGATTGCATGGGGTGAATGCTGGATGTAGTTATTTATAACTCGCCACACATCAAGGCCAATGTCTAGTTCTAGAAGGGTTAATGAAAAGATGATTCGAGGGCACGGATGTAAAAGCCGACTATCTGAAGAGCCGAGAATTATCCTACAAGTCTCGTGAACTAGTCATGTTGAAACCTTTAGACATGTGCACATGATCTTGATAGAGAGCAGTTTGCGCGTAACTTGTAGTTCATACTTAATTAGTAAGATTCAAATGGGTAGCTCTTTTTAGGTTGGAAATCCCTCCAACACCTGACCAACTACGCCAATACTAGAGGGTTAAAAGAATTCGATCCTTTCTTGTTTATTTTTCCGTAGCACTATAAAATTAGGATAAACTCACTTGGCTACATTTCTTATTTGATCCATAAATGATGTCGAGGCACGCGTCGGAGTGTGTGCGCATCACGAGTGGTCCAAGTGATGGTCACTTGGCTAGATTTCTTATTTGCATTGAGTAGTTACAAAAAATACGTGAGTTAGCTGTCAGCCCTATATCCCCTTGCACGGGTATTTTAGCCATAGGTTCTATAGCGGGACCACGAGCAATGATGAGAAATGTACGCTATGGCCTGTGGGTCTACCCAAAAAAAAAAAAGGGATAGAACGTTATTGCATCCCTCATCCAAGTCTCTTCCAAAATATATGTATTATTTTTTTGCTAATAGATAATAATGAAAATGCTTGGTAATCTCTACGCCATACAGGACGAAATGGTCCCGTTCTGTAGTGTGCTTCGCAGCTCCTAATACATGGAAAGGTTTGATTCGCCTCATTGAGTCGAACATTCTCATATCCGGGACCATTCAAATAATTTTTTACTCCGGGTCTTATTTAATACACGTAGATACCTCTATATATATATATATATATATATATATATATATTTATTTATTTATTTATTTATTCATTTCTCTACTATTGAAGTGTAACTCTATGTCACCCATCTGTAGGCAGCGTAGTTGGTTGAGATCTCTTCTCCAGCGAAGGAGGTCAAAGGTTTGAAATCCTGCGTTGTTAGCGATTAAAGCAAGGGAACCCGACAGTGGGTTGCTAGGCCAATTTTCCCCGAAGTATAGTTACTGTTGGGCCTCCACCGCAAAGGCCCGTGATCGATCACAAAAAAAAAAAAAAAAAAAAAAAGGTGTAACTCCATGTCAAGTAAATATGTAAATGATGATATCCTTTGACTGCGTGACACAAAAGTTAAAATTAAAAATCAGCTGTCTAGTCAGCTGAGCATAGCCCATAGGATTTCGACCCCCCAAAAAAAAAAATCATAGCCCATAGTATCACTCACGGGGTGGAATGTGATAAAACTAATTGAGCAAGAGGGAATTTTAATATTTATTTAAAAAGAAAAAGCTTATGGCTTCTTCACCTTCTTTGATGCCATCATTATCAATATTAATATGTATTTTTTCTTTTTTTTGCTTTTTTGTGGTGTAGCATAAGATCAGTTCATCTTCCTCCTTGACCACAAATAAACATCGTCCATTTTAGGACGCTTCAAAATATATACACAATTCGACCCAAAAAAGAAAAGAAAAAAAAAACCAATTTGAGTTTCCCGACCGCGTGCATTTTCCACTTTAAACAATCTCAACTCACGTCGCGAGCATCGTCTTCGTCTTAAGAAATTTCGAGTTTTTTTTTTTTTTTAATGAAATCACGGAAAGAGTAATCGTCGCATTTCAATAGCGAAGTGTGAATAACTTATAGACTGTGAAGTATCGACACTCTCCTGAAGCCTTCACGTCGTATTGGATACTCCGACATATGTCCAATACTCAGTCAACACATTGAAATATCAGATACTTGGTCTACTCTCTTGATACTTTCCGATACTTGAATTTAGAATTTTAACATGTAATTTCGATATACACGAGGTCAATTCTAACAATTTTTACTAAATGAGTGATCAAAATGTAAATACTTTAAAAAATAAAAATAATAAAAATAATAAATGGGGAAAGAAGAAAAATTTAGTCTTCTTTTCTCTTCTGACGCAATCTAATATGTGAGTTCAAAATTTGAATTACTTATTATTTTTTTCCTCGAAGTTTTATGAATTATTAGAATTGAATTGAATTTGTCAAATTAAAATAACAAATAATATTAACAAATCATAGATTAATGTTTATAGTGTAAATTCATTCTATTTTATTATTTATTATTTATTTGTGAATTTGAATTAGATTAATTTTATTCAAATAATCATAAAAATGATAATTTATTATATATAAATATATTTAATATACAACATACGTAATAACGTGTTAAAATTTTTTATTTTTTGAGAAACAACGTGTTACTATATTATATCATGTCATGTCACCTATCGCTTGATAGTATCGGTGCTATTTGGTTTATAGATATGCTATAATGCTAGTGATGAGTTACATTCCGAGAAGTGTACATAGGAGTTTAAATTGTGCAATTTCATAAATGCGAAGTGCCGTCTGCTAACGTAATCGCTTACGTTACTCGGGGAACACGAGCTTTTTGAGGTTTCCCCAAAAAGAAGACATGTTTCAGAAGAAACACATTATTATCTTTCGTCCTACTCAAGGTGGCTATTACTATTGGTAACTTTAAAGTGTTTCGCCCGTGATTCTCGAATCTCTTCACATTGTCAATGGAGCTGCCGTGCTTAGGTCGTCATTCTTGGACCTTCAGATATCGAGTGTCTTAAAATAATTAAATATTAAATTACATCTTTATCCATTAACTTTAATTTCGAAATGATCTTGGATAGCATTTTGCATGGTATTGGACACATATTCCATGAGTTTTCAGACATTTTTACTCTTTAGACTAAGATTAAAGTTTAATCTATAAGTGAGGAAAAGTGTTAGAATAATATGTTAAACTTTTGGAGTGATTAGTAGTGATTCCTCAAAATCTCTTGAGGGGTGAATGAAGAATGATGGCTCGCACATGTTGTGGGACTCGAAGGCCACGAGAGGACGCCGCGTTTTGGCCATATCTTGGTGGCAAAGTACACGTGCATCCACCCTTCTCTGCAAGTGCAACGCACCGTGAAGGGAGAACGATGTCCGGACTTGAGATCCGTAAACAAGATGGACTTTGCTACCTCGCACGTTTGACATGTCCAGACTCGTCCCGATCATCATTAGCAGTCCGATGCCGCCTTTCTTCGTGCGAGGTGTTCCGTCTTGGTCGCGTGCCAAGGTCCAACAGATGGAAAAGACAGCGAGGAAACCCGTCATCGTTCATTGCATGATGAAGTTCTGAGAAGGGTTGCTTTCTGTCTACGCCACAATCGATGTCGTTAATCCTCATCATGGGCCATTGGAGATGAAAGTTCAGTCGGCACTTGATGGTGTCGACACCTAAATATTCAAATAAAGATCTTCTCACTCTATTCATAAGGAAAATAGAGACCAAACTAATCAATATCGAGAGAGTCAGATCTCTAAGCAAAATATTAATTGCACACATTATCACATTCCTTATTGCATCAAGATATTAGGGACATTTAACTTTAGGAATAGCATTTAGGGCCTAACAAACGGTTCGACGTGCAAGGGGAACTCAAAGACCTCAAAAAAAACTTATTTTTTTAAGGTTAATATTAGAGGTAAGCATGATCCGGGTAGACAGTTCCCACCTTGAAATCAAGAACCATCCACTAAAGACCAATTCTGAAAAATTGAAACTAGGAATCGCTTGTTAGTTCCATTGATTTACCCGAGAACTAGACCGCCGATTCAGTCCGGTTCCTCTATTACCTTGGACTTCATCCACCAATGCAAGAAGAGCGTGGTCCATGCAGTTTCAATGGCCACAAATGTAATCAATGTCTTCCATGAGAGATTCCCGCAAGCCTCTCCAAAAACACCTGAAATTGTGAGTTTCATTTGGAATTGGTGCAAGACTTGTCAATTTCATTTGGATCGCAATACAGATGGTGAGTGACCATGCCATAGTTTCATTCTACTGCTTGGCTTGTTCTTCGCCAAGATTTACCCGACAACTAGGGGATGTATTGATAGGTTGACATGATAAGAGCTAAAGTAGTTTGACGGAGCAAGCATATCCACTTCTAATTACTAGAAAGATGAACATGAATCCATCACCTTTACAAAAGAATAGTGTACTTGAAAAAATTAATTTGAATACAATAAATAAATGTGTTGATCCAACTAAACAATGTCGAGCTCTTTCAATAAGCATTACAACTTCAGAGTAGTATACACACACACACCAATCTGATCCAAGTGGGTGGGTGGGCAATTCCACGCTCAGAATTAGGAACAGAACGATATTCACCAGTTCTAGTAAATTGGAATTGGGAACTGAACTTGTCCCCATGAGAATCATCGGTTCCGGGCCGATGAGGTCGAGTTCTAGCAGTTTCTGGTTTCTATGCACGCCCCTAATTAATACCATGAAAAAATCCAAATTAATATACTTATGATAAATTTACTCAAAAATAATTTTTTGACCATGAAAACCTCAAATTGGTATATTCGTGACAATTTTACCATATATTTATTTTCATTAAATTGAATTAATACCTTGAAAAACCACAACTACTATACTTATGATAAACAGAGGGTAAAACTTTAAATTAATGCATTCATTAACTATTACGTGTTATTTAACTTAGTAATTAGACGGTAAAATTTAATAGAAACTACTCGATGGTAAATTATGTACCAATTTTAGGTTCTTGCTAGTCAAAAAATTAATTTGGATAAATTTATTATAAATATATTAATTTGAGATTTTTCATGATATTGATTATATTTTTTCAAATCAATTGCCGCACGAGCCTGTGCTTTACATAATTTCGGCCTCTCTTTTTCCTTGCGCTCGCATCGACCGACAATTGCAACAAAATTGCATAGGCGAGGAAAATTCGCAAATCATTTCAATCTTTCGATACTCGATTTCGACGGAAATTGATTGGAATCTCATGCGGTGGATTCGGAAGCGTCGATACGGTGGATATTCGAAAAAGGAAAACATAGAGAGAGATGGGGGAGGGGGAAACGAACATTTTCCAAGAACGAGAGCGGCAGTCACGGAATGAAGAATAGAGATTCTCGACGGACGGCC
Source organism: Eucalyptus microcorys (assembly GCA_014182515.1). NCBI lineage: Eukaryota > Viridiplantae > Streptophyta > Magnoliopsida > Myrtales > Myrtaceae > Eucalyptus > Eucalyptus microcorys. The sequence goes on along the minus strand of CM024564.1, from coordinate 6,823,576 downwards.
GGATGGACGATGGATTCTATAATCCAAATGCTCCGCCGGACCTCCCTCCATCTTCAGTGATTTTCCCACCGTCGCCGAAGGCCAAACGCCACCGTATCTCTCGGCCAATTCCGCTTCGCTAAACCGTGAGAATGCACCGCCGGCGAACCTCCGAGACGTCACCGGGACTCACCGCCGACTCGGGCTGCTCCGGTCCGTCGTCGCCGGTCGCCACCGCCGTCGTAAAGCCTGTCGCCGCCGCCTCTGCGGATGCTCTCGTGCCCATGGAGCGGGCGCCGTTCGGTCGGACCGACTCGCGTCTCGTGGTCCTCGACACCGACTCGCCCCGTTCCTATCCCCACCAGGTCGTGTTTCTTTTCCAATTTAAGATTTAGGGTCGATTGCATGTTCAGAATTTTTTTTTTTTTTTTTTTTTTTGCATTGATTTGTTTTCTATGTTCTGGATTCGTGCATTTTCTCGAACGGAGCCTTAGAAAGTCGTAGAATTTGATTTTGCATCTTGTTAAGTCACTCTAGTTCGTATCGCCAGAGGTGATTGCATTTGCATTTATATCGAATTATCAATTAATTGCAATATCTTCACATTTATATCCTTAGGTCTATATTATAAACTCGAAAGGATAGAAAAATCACACCTTACATGTTAGTAACTTTGGATTGCATCTTCGTTTAAAAACAAGAAAACCCCAAAAACAAGTCTAGGAGAGCATATAGGGAAATTTGCAAATTTCATGTATGAGGAATCGAGATCTCCATCCATATGACGCGTTGTTATATCAAGAATGAATACTAATAATAATTTTGATTGCTCTTACTTGAATCCTGATATTTCGTGTGTATTATCACATGTCTCCGTAGATGTTCTTGATATGAAACATTGAACATGCTTTTTTCAAATGTATCAGTCAAGATTGCATTTTTTTTTTTCATATTATTAGTGTTCATCATGTAGCACTTTAGTCTATACATAATAGAAGGTCTTTTCATACCTAGGATTTAATTCAGGGCATGTTTTCAGGGCTAGTTTCATTCATGCATATTAATAAGATGAGGAAAAACTTTCGAAAATTATTTAACATCTATATGGCTTGCATTTTAATTATATGATTCACTCATGTTTAATTCTACTTGATAAAAATGTTTCTTTCATTTAGTGATATGTCCTTAGAATCTAATTTTAATTTTTGTGATTTTCGGCCATATAATCCTTTTAGGAGGCTAACTTTGAAATAGCTGAGAGAGTTAAATTAAGAAAATCCAACAAAGATCTAGATTAGGTTGCGAGTTAGATAGTTTTGCATCATAGCAATAAAATGCGTTAATTAGATTATTCTTGCGCAGTCATTCGTGTCTTAGGCGGCTAATATAGGCCATGCATAGATTGTATCGTTGCGTCTTCACCTTTTGATTCCTAGTGCGTAGGACCATGTCCCAGGGCTTGATGATGAGCTTCGCTTAAGCTTGCTTGGCGCATTTTCAGGTTCTTTTCCTTTATTTGCAATTATTTACCCCATTGATCATGAGGTGTCATCGTTATTATTTGCGCACCATACATCTGTTACTGATTTAGTTATAAGACTCATGAAAAAATAGTATGCAAAAAGGTTACATAAAGAGAAAAGGTACCTGCCAATCTAATCTCTATATTTTGAATCTATGATTCGTAGAAGTAAGGTAGACTTCCACATCTTACTTGTTTGATTTCTAATCACCCCATAAAAAATTAGTGGCGACTTCAAGTTTTGTTCTATTGCATTTTCAATCAAGAATCCAAGTTTCAATCGGAAAGGCTCGGGAGAGCTCACGCTGAGTATGAGCATTCCTAGCCTTCATCCTGTCTTGACAATCTATTAAATTTCTCTCAATGGTTCACCTCGAGAAAGATTGCAATAATTAGTGACAGGAGTTACGACAGCATAACATGTAAATCATACAGAAGTTGATCATCTGTTTTGATGAATAACTGATGGACATTTCCGGTCCCCAATCTGTGCAGATCATCTAGAAGAAGAGCCATGTATGAGAACCAATATCTATACACTTCAATCATCCTACAGAATGATAGGAGGAGTCAAACAGAAAAAGCACCACTTCCTTAAATGGGATTCCTTGCATTTGGAACTACCATACCACCAAGCTCTCCGACTAAAACAGAAGGTTAAGTACTTTGTGAGTCTGCGCTGGTCATAGTTCTGTTCTTCCTTGTGTTGGTTTACCTTAAGAGCATTAACTTAGTTTCGCCCCATCAACAGAAGCAAGCCGTTGGTTTAACTCTCCTGGTGCCGTTGTCTGTTCTCTATGTTATAATTTAGTGACTCGCAGCATTTTACTCGCACCATTTTGCATTGTCTTCAGCTGCCACCATGTTTCTTTTCATCTAACCCTCATCCCTTTGTGATGCTCACACCGAACCCTTCCTCGAACAGGTCTCCTTGTGCAGAACATGCCATCGCCAAAATCCACTCCACATACGGTACCATAGTTGTTTTTGACATCCACCTGCTGTGGGAAAACTTCTACGATGTTTCCCAGTTCATGTATCTTAGCTGTATGATCCCACGACGTCCTTGTCAGCTTATCGCGAATGCCATTGGATGCTCCTCTTCTGCTCGATACAGAATCTGACGCTTGAATCCTCATCCCCTTGTGCTCGCCACATCTTTTCCGCCCTTGTAATGGTGGTTTTGTACAGGGAAAGCCATCTTCCAAGATGACCCCACAAATAGGAGAGCTCTCAATAGATGGGCAGGTACCCAAAATTGCAGTGCCATTAGCATGAGATTCACTTATAACAAGTCTAGGCCGCGATTCAGCTGTATGATCCCACGATGTCCCTGTCAGCTTATTGTGAATGCCATTGGATGCTCCTCTTCTGCTTGATACAGTATCTGACGCTGGAATCCTCATTCCCTTGTGCTCGTCACATCTTTTCCGCCCTTGTACTGGTGGTTTTGTACAGGGAAAGCCATCTTCCAAGACAACCCCACAAATAGGAGAGCTCTCAATAGATGGGCATTTACCTGAAATAACAATGTCATTAGCATGGGATTCACTTATACTAGGCCACGATTCAGCCGTATGATCCTGCAACGTCACTGTCGGCTTATCGTGAATGCCATTGGATGCTCCTTTTCTGCTCGATACAGAATTTGACGCTTGAATCCTCATCCCCTTATGCTCGCCACATCTTTTCCTTCCTTGTACTGGTGGTTTTGTACAGGGAAAGCCATCTTCCGAGACGACCCCACAAATAGGAGAGAAGCTCTCATTAGCTGGGGAGGTACCCAAAATCGCAGTGTCATTAGCATGGGATTCACTTATAACTAGTCTAGGCCGCGATTTGCTAAACCTGAAAATTCTGTTCAAGGAATTGCTGCTTTCTCCTCCAGTCTGGGGAAAGGAATCTTTCTCGGAAAGCAGCTTTCCATTGATTCTAATGCCCACTTGCCTGGGGCGGACAGGAAGAAGCTTCCTCGCAATGCCAGAAATGCAGTATGTGCTTGAAGCGATTTCGTCAAGTTTCTGAAAGATATCGCCGGGCCGCCGTGAACCATTACTGCCTTTGTTCCATGCATAATCAAATGTGTTCAGAAGTGAAAGTTCTGTTCTCTGAGCATCTCCCTTATTATTCAGCTGCGAATATCCAATTATGAAGGATAATTTTAGAATATCAAATTAAAGAGGCAAGAGTTTCCCCAAAAAAAACTGCTTTGCAGCACACTGCTGTAAATTCTATGGGTGGTTCCTTCTCAATGGTTCTCTAAACTATCTAAATCTCATATCAACTTCCTTATTGATGAAGACAGCATTACCCTACCTTCACCATGATACGGACTCCAAGTTCTTATGGCAGAGCACGAGGAGATTTATCATCAATATGATGATGGGAATGGACTATATTCCAAGGATGAACATTGACTCAGACTTTCCACATGGGATGTATATTTCATTTGGATGTATTTATCCAAGTTATCTAGCACAGCCATTTCGAAGAACCAAAAGCTCAGAAAACTCCAACATTGAGCATACTTCAGCTCATGAGAGAGAGTGAATAAGTCAATGATATTGTAGATTCTTCCGCATGGCCTGCACTATACTAGCATCCAAACTCAATGCTTCCCCATAAGATGACGACATTTTCATATGGCTTGCAATTGCAGATAGGTTTAGCAAGCATACTACTGGGGCAATCAGAACAATGCAATTGCGGCAGTTGATTAAGAAACGTACCGAAGCCCATCGGAACACGATGGGGTAGCCTCTTGACAATGCTTCCTCAAACAACCCGAGCTGTTTGGTGGGACAGGATGTCTTGCAGTCAATTTCACAAGCAGCTGACGAGCACCTGCCCAAGTGAGCACCCGACCGACCATATTGCTGGAGTCTGGTCCTGACACAGTCCGCCTTCCCAAGGTAAACCACGACTATATATCGCGGGTCGAGCTTGGCGATCTCACGCCCCAATTTGGCGCGAGGAGCGGCTACGCCGAGCTCATATATCCCCGGCCCCGGGCTTTTCGGGAGGTTATGGACCCGGTACCTGGCAGCACCTTCCTTCCCCAATGAATAATCTTCCCAATCAGTAGGTCCTACGAGCACCTAAGGACAAAAGGTCGCGCCACGATATCAAGAATTCAAGATCAATTCATCACAAACACAAGAGAACCGACCCTTACGAATCTCCTCCACCCAATTCGACCTCCACATATGCCAAAGAGTCGCATTTCGAAGTAACATTAACCTCAATCATCATAAAAATTCAACTGCTGGGAAACGAAAAACAATCCTAACGCACGAACCCATGTTCAGAAATTGATGATGTACGGATGAGAAATTTTGTTTCGGGCAAATCGAAAGGACGATACCTTCCAAGTGGCGAACGCGGAGTCGTGCTTGGTTCGTTCGCAGTCTTCCCTCCTCAACCTGGCGACGACGACAACGTTCGGATCGCCGCCTTCCATTCAAACTCGCGGAGTCGTACGTTAAGGACCGGACCAAGCAAAGCGTCCTAAGCTAGGGAGAGCGCACTTCGGACAAATTTAATGTAGTGACCACTTTGACCTCGTGGCTCGGGAATAATTACCGGTCGGGCCCTCGAGGAGGAGGGCTCAAGCCCAGTTCGTCATTTTCGGCCATGAAGATGAGTCCAGTGGGCTTCTCTCTCTCTATCTCCATCTCTTCAAATTAGGGGCATGCAAAAGAACCCGAAATCGCCCGGACCACTTGAAACCGGACTGAAACCTCTCTCTCTCTCTCTCTCTCTCCATCTCTTCAAATTAGGGGTATGAATCGCTCGAATCTCTTGGAACCGGACTAGAACCTACGGTTTTCAAGAGAAATAGTCTGATTCTTGATTTCAATTTATTGAAATTGATGGGTATCAATTTGATTCCCGATTCTAGATATGGAACCATCCACTCACCTACCGAGACCGAATCGGTAATATATAAATACATATTTAATTTTTGAGAAAAAATTTAAGAGAAATGAAAACCTTAAAATCCCTAATCTAAAACTCAACAATCATTAACCGAGTACTCGTCTTGTCTTACTCTCACATCATATCAATCGTCTCTCTATGTCTCACCCACGTCCTTGACTCTAAACTCAATGTTAATCGACTCACGGCGTCAACTCTCAACTTTTAATATAAGTCCAATATTTTTACTAATCTTGCAATTAATAACGGGAAATGTTTTTTTTTTTGGCTTTACTTTGGTTTGTCGGAAAATGTTGCACTAAGTATGTCAAGCTTGATGGGACCAATTCCATGGACCCATCCAAGAACTAGATTAGACCGGTGGTCTAACTCTTGGTGAATCCATGGAACCAACATGCGGTTCTCGATTTCGATTTTTCAGAACCGATCTTTATTAGGCGGTTTCTAATTTTGGTATAGAAATGACTCATCCGGACCATATTCATTCTTATCTCAGGCCTTGCTTTTTCACGAAATGGAATCTTATGATCCTTGCTTTCTTTCCGGAGCACGCCCGTGGAAAAAGCGCACCCACCTTACTGTTCGTGAGGCTCGCTAACGACAGAATTCGCACCAGCTCTCGGCGGATAATGGCCATCCGGGCCAAAGCAAAATCAACTCTACGCTTTCGGCAGAACACGCAAACGAGGTCGGATGAGGGTGATTTTCGTGCAAAAATCGCCCTTTCCCCGCATTGCGTGCACGTGCACGCTTCTCTTTGCGGCCTTCGACCAGGACCCGCCCCTTGCCGCCTTCGTTGCGTTCGTGCTTTGTCACTTTCTATCCTTAAATCTTTTTCTTTTCCATGCATGATTGCAAAGGGTGCATCAAAGTTCTCTCCTTTCTTTCTTTTCACCATGCAATATGCAGTAAAGGGTCTGCTCGTTTTCACCTTAAAGCATCTTTTTTTTCTTTCTTCTGTATCTTTGCCATACTAATTTTCTCGGTCTATATTAATCATAAGATTAATAAGATTTGGCTAGGCATCTTATATTATAAGCGCTCGAATTCGAGTCTTATGTTTCAAACGACAATATCAAGTTGCGTGAACCTCTAAGAGGGGGGGAAAAGAATGCCAATTCATGCTCAGAGGCTGAAAAGTCCTTGTAAACTCGATGACCAGGTGAGTCAACTCGGGGTGCCCATTTGAAAAAATGGAATCTTTGGAGGAGCGCAAGAGCATCTACCAGAGACTTCATGTGCATTTGGATGAAAGAAGACTTTTCTTGGACTTTATGTCTTTTCTGCTTCCGTCCATCACTCACCTAACGTAAACCGTCGCCTAATACCTTTGAAACTTCCAGCTTCGGCCCCCCGAAAATTGATAAAAAAAAAAGAAGGGAAAATAAAAAGAGCTAGCCCTCAATCAGTCACGTTTATATGGCCCAGCCAGAGGGAAGAGTACAAAAACTAGGGTTTCCTTTTCGTGACGTGCGTTGCTGTTAGTTGCTCTCCATCTGATATTCTGTACCCATTCGGCTCGTTGAAAACAGCCATGTGACCTAACCGCGAATTGACCTCGTAACAAGGATGTTCGCGCTCTTTCCCTTTGGAAATCGATGAATCGCGGGTTCAATTCTCATCGTAAAGAACTCGGATCTAAGCAAAGCTTCACGGCGGTTCCTCTGGATAGCCAGTCCATCAAGATCGTGCCTCAAGTTATATAAATGAATAACATCGTTGCCAATCAATGGAGCCGGGTAGAAAAGGACAGGAATAACAGCAACCTTACATGACAATAATGATAGAGGCCAAGGATACGGACAATCATAAAATAGGAGGAGGTCGGCGCCATTAAAATTGCACACTCAAACCAATGTTTTGGTCGCTCCATTTCTTAATTACGAGGCTTCTAATTGATTAATGCCCTATATTCGCTAATACCTTACAGCCAAAGTAGTAGGGCGGGAGTTGATGGGACTTGTCGGACCGGGAAATTCAACTCTTCCATTGACAAATTTCTCAGCAATTGCACTGTGCAACTTTTCTTTTCATTGAGAAGAAAATGGGACATCGATTGTAAAAAAGATACTCGACCGAACTCGAATGGAGAGATTTGAGCTTCTAATATACCCGTCACGTTGAGCTAGAGATGATAGTGAAGAGTATCGGCTTAACACAGTACGGTTCTTGCCCTAACAAAAACTGATCAAAAACTAAGAGATGAGATCCATCAAGATGTCTAAAAGGGTCTAGTGGCAACAAAAATCAGACTTTATTCTAAATTTTTCTATCGTAGTTCGGGTCAGTTCAGTTTGTAAAATCTTAAGAAGACTAGAGACAAGCTCCAATATATGTCGGAAAATATATATGAGAGCCCTCCAAAAAATCCCTTAATTCATTCTGGTAATGTGCCGAAGTCAAAGTGTTTGCTGTTCGGATCAACAAATGTTCAGACTTCAGTCAGAAGATTTTCTCTCTCTATAAGTATATGTATGTACAGAACGACAGCTAGTTGAGAATGAGGATCCTAGGGTTCTTGTAGCTTTCCTACTTTCCAGCTATCATATTGAAATCACAGGCGAACTTAGAATAATGTTCCTGAGGCCCACTCTGTTGCATTATAGATCATGTCCCATTGAAAATGACTAGGATGAATTTCTTTGTCATTTCGTTGATTGATCCAATCAGACTGTTCAAGCGCGGTACATCAAGGATCGCATTTGCTTCTACAATTCGAGGAAGTGTGTTGTTGTCAAGGCACCCTATGCTTCTTCAAATTCAAAAGATTTTTTTACTATTCATTGTCGTTGAAAAAAGTAATTCCAACACATGACGACAACGATTAAATCAATCGAAATATATTTAGAAAATAGTAAGATTTGAAATCGGCATGTTTGGTTAGATCTGAACGCGACAAGCGAAAAGGCTGTCGAAATCCAAAACTCAAAAAGGGATATCTTAAATAAGTACCTTATTGATGGACGATGATTAGTAGCCAAAATGTTCGTTCTGGGGGCCAAAAATTCAATATTGTAAAAGATGTAAACTCCCCTATTAAGAGAGGGTACATTGGTGAATAGGTTTCTATAATGTTCTTGAGTAGCCAAACATAGGGAAAAGAAAAGGAAAGCCAACAATAATTGATCGAAGATATATCAGCCTGTTTCAAATTCTTGATTTCTTTTTTTCCACCAACTTCGCGTTTGACTTGGGAATTAGGCAGTAAGCGACTTGACATATCTTTCAATGTCTTGCATCGCAATTTCCTCTCATTGCCATGGGGAGTTACCAACTGATTTTGCGCTTAACCTCTTACATTTTCCAGGGATTCGACATCGCGATCTACAAGAGTAGGTGTTTCACTTGGAAAGATCCCTTATTTAGCATGTGCCACTTCATTAAGTTAACCGAATAACTCATATTTAGTTTCACTTTTTCTAGGTATCGGACATATAATGTGATAGCACAAGAATTGAAATAAATTTCTCCTGAATGGGAAATGATTATAAGCAAAGATAAAAAGTTGGTAAGAAATGCATATCGGTGTACAAGGAAAAAAACACTTAACTTTATCCTTAGAAAGAGGGGACATCAAACAAGCACAAGAAAGAAGATGGAAGGTGGGTAGGCCTAGGCAGAGGCAAAGGTTTCACTGGCCAATGAACACTGCTTTAATGTCCTCAACAATGATGATGAGAAAATGTTAGGATAAAGATGTTGAAGTACGGCAAGCAGTTCCCCACGCACAGAATTCGATCGTCCCCACTTAACATAATCGAAGATCATTAAACATGTCCCTCGGACAATGAAGACCGATTTCTAGACACTTGCAAAACACTGTAAAGTTCACATTTTTATGGGATTATTTTATTTGGGTGTTTCCCCATCTGGCTCCATCGCATCGCATTCATCTCTGCCTTTGCTTTCTTCCTCCTTTCTTCCTTCTCCTTTTCTTTTGCTTTTTCCACATTTGCTTTTTGGGGATCGGGGGGTGTCGTTATTCGTGATTGGAACGGAGGGGTGGTTGTTTTCTTTCTCTTTGGTTTTGTTTCTTTGGGGGTTTCTATTTTGGCGCTACTTTATTAGGATCTGACGTGCAGGGCCGTGTCAAAATGAACAGCTTCAAAACGAAGCTCTTGCTCTTTGCTTTCCCTTCTTTCGCTCTGCTTTGCTTTACCTGAAACCGTAAAGCGCGGTCTTACATGAGAAAAATGTTGGACCAAGTTTGAGAGAGAGAGAGAGAGAGAGAGAGAGAGGGCATGTTGTTTCACATGTACTTTGTAAAAGCAAAGATGGGAAATAAAAGAGAGAAGCAGGTGATCAGATTCATGTAGATGAAAAGGAAAGTGTCTTGAAGTGCACGTCCTCCTCAGGCTCTTTTCTCTCTTTCAGCTTTCCGTTTGGGCGTAGCAGAGAACAGCCATCGTCTTGGGGGTCCATAGCTGTGTCGTTACAGTGATCAGTCTTATCTTTTTCTTGGTCGCTTAAAAGCTGGACCAAAGAAGACTTGAGATGGGTTTTTGGTATAAGTGCTGACGAGCAATAGTTATTGTTGTGCGGAGTAATAATTCAGATCCTTTTGGAGAGGTTTGAGTATGAAAGATAAAGGCTCTTCAGATGGAGTTGGGAATGGAAAGGTGGTGGTTGTTGCCGTGAAAGCCTCAAGGGAAATACCAAGAGCTGCATTGGCGTGGACTTTGACTCATGTTGCTCAACCTGGGGATTGCATCAAGCTGCTTGTGGTCATATCTCAATCCTCAAGTAAACTCAGATTCCTTTGCTTTTTCCCTCTTTCGTTCTTCCTTTTTTGTATGTTTCAATTCGTTTGCTCCTATGTTGAAAGAGGGGATTTTTCTTTCGCACAAAGGAGGTGGAATAGATGTGAACCTGTGATTTTGGTTCATGGGATTTCACATGATTCCCGTTTCCATGTATGCATGCTGTGTATTCCCCTGTTTTCTTTGCTGCTGAGTTGGGCAACTAGTGTGAGAACCTGATCTTCGTCAGAAAACGTTATCTTTACCTGCCATGAAGCATCATATTAAGTTCGATTGTCTGTAGAGATCTCTCGGTTTTTCACAACGATGCAGTCTCTCATAAGTTTCTCTTCAACAAGCGGTGAGTCTGAGGAAGAACACAATCGAATTGTTATCTGGCGAAGGCCGAACTTTTTAATAAAACTGAATTTGCTGTCTTGTGGACTCCTTTTCGATTGATCTCTGTTTTTTTATTCTTTTTTCTTTTTTTCTCTTTTGGCTCGAGATTTCAGTTCTGCAGCACCGCGATGATTGGATTTGAGGTAATCTTTGCGACTGACGTACCCGGTGTTATTCCTTTGCCAGGTAAAAAGATGTGGATGTTTTCGAAGTTTGCAAGTGACTGCACCACTGGTCATCACCGGTCTATCTCAGAGATAAGTTTGGATGAGAAGGACGACATTGCAAATTCATGTTCTGAAATGATGTATGGACTCCACAATGTCTATGACCCAGACAAGGTCGGTACATTTGTCTCCCACTCTTTGCATCTATCTATTTAACCTTTCAGATTCCATTTTTCCAATCTTGTTGCTCTTCTTGACAGGTCAAGGTTCGGCTGAAAATTATTTCCAACACGCCATGTGGAGTGGTTGCTGCTGAAGCCAAAAGAGTACATTCAAACTGGGTCATATTGGATAAGTAATGGTTACCTATGGTCAATTAAGGAACTCATACATAGCTGTTGATGTGGCAAAGCTGTTTTTTTTCTTAATTGCACTTCTAATACCTATTTTCCATCGACCTGTTTGACGAAGTGATCTGTTGCAATTGTGTGGCAGGCGGCTGAAACATGAGAAACAGGTCTGCATTGATGAACTGCAGTGCAATCTAGTGGTCATGGACCGATCTAAAGCAAAGGTCCTGCGTCTCAATTTGATTGGATCACCGGGGCTTGATCCAGAAACATCTCCTTTGTCCTTGGTTGATATCGATGTATCTCATGTGGATGCTAGTCTTGAGTGTGAAAATATGATCAGAGGGCCACTTGTGACTCCCGCAAGTAGTCCAGAACATGAGTCACCGTCGACCACAACTGACATTGGAACTTCATCTATATCAAGTTCAGATCAAGGGAACTCCCCATTTCTCCTCTCTGAAGTGCACAGAAAACTACAGAATGAGTACATAGGTAGAATTGAAGTGAAACGGAATTTTGAATATTCTGACTCCGATGTAGAAAGTGAAAAGGTGGGTCCTCCTGCCATGTCATGGTTGGAAGATACTGTCAACCCTTTGGAGGATAAATCACCAAAGCCCAGCGATAAAGCTTTCTTTAGCAACTATGAATCTTTGATGGATCAAATTTCTAATTTGGAGAGAGACCCTGATAGGGGAATCGATTTTAAGCTTGACATGGACATAAGCAGAAGCGTTAGGGAAGCAATTTCGTTGTCCAGAAATGCACCTCCTACTCCTCCTCCACTATGCTCAGTGTGTCGACACAAGGCACCTGTTTTTGGGAATCCTCCAAGGTGGTTCTCATACTCTGAGTTGGAACTTGCTACTGGTGCATTTTCTCGTGCAAATTTTCTGGCTGAAGGTGGATATGGTTCTGTTTATCGAGGGGTTTTACCTGATGGCCAGGTCATTGCTGTGAAACAGCACAAGTCAGCAAGTTCACAGGGTGATGTAGAATTTTGTGCAGAAGTCGAGGTTTTGAGCTGTGCCCAGCATCGCAATCTTGTCACATTGATTGGGTTCTGTGTTGAGGATGGAAGAAGACTGCTGGTTTATGAGTATATTTGCAATGGCTCTTTGGATTCACATCTTTATGGTACATGTTCTTCTGTCACTGACGGTTCATTTGAAATTTGAAAGCAGAAGCAATAGGATGAGAATAAAGAGATAATGGTGACTACTCACCAAATACAAAACATGCTTGTAAAATATGTTGTGGAAGTTGATGTTGGATCCACGGTCATGTCCTTAACTTGGAATTTTTTTTTTCCAGGACATAATCGGGACCCTTTATCATGGTGCGCACGACAAAAAATTGCAGTTGGAGCAGCTCGAGGGTTGAGATACCTTCATGAAGAATGCAGAGTGGGTTGCATTGTACACCGTGATTTGCGGCCTAACAATATTCTTCTCACGCATGATTTTGAACCATTGGTACGACATGCTGTAACTGTATATGGTGAATAGTCCATATGGTTATTAATCTCATTTGTCTCTGGCCAATTCTGTCAATTAGCGCTTCTGGCTTCATCTGCTTAATAACATTCATTTGATATTTCCTCCAACTGCTTTGGCTGCATATCTTAGAGCTGATTCTCATCGCTGGATGTTAGGTTGGAGATTTCGGACTTGCCAGATGGCAACCCGATGGAGACATGGGAGTAGAAACAAGAGTGATAGGAACATTCGGGTACATTCATGTTCTCTCTTGAGCTGCAGTTCCCATCACGCACAATAATCAAAATCTAACATGGATAAGCTGCCATTATTTAGGTACTTGGCTCCAGAATACGCTCAAAGTGGTCAAATCACTGAAAAGGCTGATGTATATTCATTCGGTGTGGTGCTTGTAGAGCTTGTTACGGGACGAAAGGCAATGGATATAAAACGTCCCAAGGGTCAGCAATGCCTCACTGAATGGGTATGGTTCAGAAAACTCTAGTACAAACACCACGTTCTTCCAAAGAAATGATTTCGTCTTCAATTATGGGCAGGCGATTTTTCTCATCGTTCAGTTTTGGTGCAGGCACGGCCATTACTAGAAAGACGTTCAACCAGTGAATTGATTGACCCGAATTTGAACAATTGCTACTCAGAGCAAGAGGTTCATCGAATGCTGAAGTGTGCTTCATTGTGCATCCGGCGGGATCCTCAATTAAGGCCTCGCATGTCTCAGGTTGTGTACATCTCAACTTGTTTTCAAAAGTGTGTGAATTTACTGCTAGAACTGAGTTTTCTACAATCTCTTTGGCAGCGATAGTAAAGCACTAATGGAATGTCTTGTCTTTAACTGTAAAAGGACATGCACTTGTGCCTAATTATGTGATACATATTTCTCAACACTGCTTGAATGAACTTTTTTGCAAGTTTCTTTGCATGTTTTCTTGGGGCTTTTAGGTGTATAGTGCTCTTTCTGCTTTCGAAATATTCACTGGCACAAACTTTAGGTGATGATGAGTTTCAGCTCTTCTACAACCTGCTCATTGCCTCTTTGCCTTTGCTTTAGGTACTACGTATGTTAGAGAGCGATGCTACCTTGAACTAGACAGAGAAGCGACAATACTCGCTCGTTGTATCAAAAATATGAATGGAGGTAACTGATGGCAACGCTAGTATAACAGTGCCTCAGATATGGGTATTGGAACCAAGATACTAGGCATTCAATCTGACAAATGGAAGGCGAAAGTCCTCATTTTCAGAAGCATTTGTAGAATGTCATATTTGGGGTTTGTCAAACCAAGAGGCAGATGGAATACCAGGAAATTTTCTTCAACTACATTTGCAACAGGAATGCGAACTGCCAAGAGATGATTGAGGTGGAAACTCTTGTAAGAAGGCACTACTTGTCGGTGTTCATTCAAAAGCAGCAGAATGGGACGCTCCCAAGTATTTGCAGCTTGAGTTCTTTCTTCACTGTCTAAACTGGAATGTGATTGCATTTCTAGCACTACTTTATGAGCTTTATCTTGCATATATTCTGAGGAAGTAGGCCCCTGAAACTGGAGGCCTGCTTCTCGACATAGGAAGATCTTTTCAGAGAGCAGTAGTTGCCTGGAAGGAACTATGTTGGCGACGGAGTTACTTCAGAATCAGCTCAAGAGCTTCTTTTTCTGGACTTACGTGATCTGCCAGGATCTTTTCCCGTGTGTTGCGTGTTGTACAGTGACTGGAAGGAGTGGCTCACATGACCGGGTTGTGCGAAGTGTACCCTGTGAACCAGCCAAGCGAATGCAGGAAGCTTCTTGCTGAGCAGGAGGCTTTGTCATTTTCTTGAAGCTCCTTGTATATCAGAGTAGAATGGGTAGCTTGTATCTTCTCATATGCTAAATTTTTCACTGGAATGACATTTTCACAATGGTTCATTGAATTTTGAGGTAGAAAATGACTGAATTTTTTAGAGCTTAAATCGACGCGATAAAACAGACACGGGGCTTAAGTAAAAGCACTGTAAATTGTAAAGTTAAAACAACAACCTCGGAGGTTCCAGTTCTACTCAAAAGACAAGATTTTGAACCTAGCAGCAAGATGAATCCTTTCAATGACTCGTACCCAGAATCAATCCACAACAAAAGTTGACAAAAATGATCATGCCTAATCTTGGCAATCGAGAGATTGTAGCATCCAACTGGGTCAACTCGAAAGACAAAAAGATGCGATTTTTAACTTTTGTGGGTCGAAGGACCAGTCGTAGAATGCCTCCATCACCGATCCGGCCACCGTCATTTTGGTCTTTCGCCATTATCACTACTCCAGCTGCGATCGGCCCCGTCCGCAGAAGAGTGATGGAATTCAGGGAAGTTACCCGAGCCCATTTACGCTTACACCACGACGGGCCATTGGGTCCACAGGTCTACTGAGCGCAACCCACTTTAAACATCGTACGTCCGAGCATTTGTCCGAAGCGGAGTTTGAAATTTCAACGCGAGAATCTCCCTGTCGCCGCTGAAGCTGAGCTCCAGAGCCATGAGCCTGCTCCTCAGGGTGCGCAGCACTGTTGCGTCTCTTCATCGCTTCTCTAGAGCCCTCTCGAGTATCTACCTCGTTCCTCTCTCTCCCCTGCTTCGTACTCGCGAGCTCTTTTAATTCGAATGGCTTCTCATATTTGTGGATGCTTTGCTTACTTTATGCAGGCGTTTCGGTTTCAGAGCACAAAATGGCGGAACCTGTGCTCGAGACAGATCCGTGCTCCATTCACCCGGCTGCGGTCGTCCACCCAAACGCCGTTATCGGCCAGGTACCTTGATGCTTCTCAAGAACATGCTCTTTTGGCTTGTATCGTGTGATCATCTTGATGGGTATTAGGCTGGGGAGGGGAAAAAAGGAAAAGGATGTTTCTTGTATAGAAGTTGCTTCTGGGTTGAGATTGTATGGAACAATTTGTCAGGCACATGTCGCTTTGTGTGACTCCATTTGTTTGAGCAAGTCTTGTCTTTATAAAACCCCTGTTCCTGGAGAGGGTCGTTCTCGTTTTGATCATTCCCATGTCGTGATTTCAGGGTGTTTCAATCGGTCCTTTTTGCACCGTGGGGGCTTTAGCTAAGCTCGGCAATGAATGTCGGTTATACCCGGGAAGCCATGTTTTCGGCAACACTGTCTTGGGTGAACATTGTGTGCTCTTGACGTGAGTTCTAACTTTTACATAGGTTGGAAGCTTATGTGCGAGTTATGTGAAAGGCACTCTCCTAGTTACATGTATATTCTGAATTGTGTCAGGCAGTGGTGCTGTGGTTGGTGATGATCTTCCGGGGCAAACAGTAATTGGATGCAATAACACAATTGGTTATCATGCTGTGGTTGGTGTGAAATGCCAAGACTTGAAGTACAAGGTAATAGCAGTTTCTCATGTGATAGATAATGTATTGACCGTATTGTGACATAATCATAAGACACATGTCATATGGCATTATTAGGTAGTAGATCGAGTTTTGGACCTGGTAGTTCTACTAAAATCTTCCATAAGCATATCAATTCCATTATTTTTGCAGTACATGTATAATTCTAGGCTGTTGACTATTGTCTCAGTTTCTTTGGCATCAAAGAGCCACTTGTAGGTTCAAATTTTAATCAAGCAAGCTGTTTCTAGGTTTTCATTTCCTTCGATCTTGTACTGTGGCAGTATTTAGAATAGAGATCTAGTTTATGGATGACCTTGGTTTGGGATAGTTTCACTCCACAAGAGTAAATGGCACGGAGCATTCAACTGTAAATTGCACAGGAATAAATATTTGACCCGGACATTCTAATTCCATGTTATTGTTTTCTGGCAGTGTGAACAATGCTTATTGTTTTTCGTGTTTTAGGTTTCACATGTTGCATCTGATTGAAGTAAGTATCATAAGATTGACTTGGTGGCATCCAAGCTAGAAACACTAGTTAGACTAGTATTACTTAAAGAAGTTTTTTTTCTGTTTTTTTCTTTTTTGGCTTCATTGGCATCTTGTTAGTTGATAGTAGTGGAAGCCAATGTTTCTGCTGCCATGGTCCAAATGTGAAGATCAATGCTGGGTTTCGTAAAATTATTTGTCTAATTGCTCGACATTATTCTTCTTTGGGTGTGGCTTTAGACAGGGGATGGATGTTTCCTTCACATTGGGGACAACAATGAGATCAGAGAATATGCCTCCATCCACCGATCTTCAAAATCAAGTGATAGAACTGTAGTACTCTTGCTAATAACTTGCATTACAAATTATGGAGCCTTAGATGCTTACCCTGTATTTTAACCCTTACTTTCGTTTTCACCAGGTAATTGGCAATAACAATCTTATCATGGGGTCTTGTCACATTGCACATGATTGCAAAATTGGGAACAATAACATCTTTGCAAATAACACTCTTCTGGCAGGCCATGTAGTAGTAGAGGTAAGTTGCAAGCTTTTCTTTCTCAAAGTTTGAGTAACTTGTCATCGTCATCTATATTATCTCATGACTGCCACATCCATCCTGAATTTATTGAAGCATTGCAAATGTAGGATTATGTTCGTACGGCAGGTGCCATAGTAATTCATCAGTTCTGCCATGTCGGCTCATTTGCTTTCATTGGTGGTGGTTCTGCGGTATGTCATTTTCCCGAAATCATTAGGTTCTTGAGCAGTTTGTTTTGCTTTTATTTAGTCAGAATGCTTTATACGGCATTGCCTTCAAAACACAAGAATAGAGCTATGAACTGTTTCATATTTATGCTATGTTGCTTGAGTCAATACACTGTCTAAACATCATCATCAAAAATTGCTTCTGCATGTCCATAGATTTCACAAGATGTACCCAAATACATGATGGTGACAGGAGAAAGAGCTGAACTTCGAGGTTTAAATTTTGAAGGTCTTCGGCGACATGGATTCACGACCCCAGAGGTTGGCATGAAACGCAGTTTCTTTTACATCTTCTAAAGGTCCTAGATTAAGTGGGTGAAAAGATTGATTTATGGTCTAGTGATGATATCGTTCATTTACGATTCTGAGTGATTCTTTTTGTACCCTAGAATTTTTTGTCAGAAGAGACCATGTATGACAGAAGTACTCAGTGGCATGTGATGTTACTTTAAACTTTGTGTGAGAAGGTTTTTGTTTTTTTTTGGGGGGGTGGGGGTTGACACAAAAAGTGGCTGGCATTGCGCAAACATGCTAACTCATTTTAAGTGGAGAGTGAGACTACGATTAGCTCAAATGCATCTTTTGGAGCACAACAATTGGTAAAAGTTTAGATATCTGATCATATTGAATACTTTGTCATAGTTGTTGCCTAAATGACATACCTGTCTATGTGGTCTTTCTGCTCCAATGCAACATCTGTAAACACTTGGATGTGGATTTGTGATTCGTGATTCATTGATCTAGATGAGGAGCCTAAGGACAGCTTACCAGAGGATATTCATGCCATCAGATGCCAGTTCTGGGGGTTTCGAGGAACGTCTTGCTGAAGTGGTACTCAACACCATGAAGTATATTGGCTTAAATTATAGTGAACTTGAAATGCTCATAGTGGGGTTAAATCTACTCTGCAGGAACAAAATGAAGTATTGGCACAAGTTTCTTCTGTACGGTCTATGGTGCAGTCCATTCGTGATTGTTTTGCTGAAAATCGCCGTGGAATATGCAAGTTCAGGCACTGGAATGGCTGATTAGCTATGTTACAGTTGGGTAAATGTCTTCATTCTAGACATAAGTCACTTTACATTTTGATGTTCTTTGTTAATTTCTTTTTGCTGATTTAGTTATACTGTAATGCAACAGTATTGTTATTTGTATCTTTGTCTGGCTTCTGAAATTGTGGAATCATCAGTGGATATTCAATGCAAAAAAAAAGTAGATGTTACCCAATTTTTTTCCTTATTTCTATCGAATACTTGTTTCCTACATGCAGCTTTTCTTTTGGACTGAGGCAATCGTATTGTACACACTCGCTTGACTCTTGCATGAAGCTCATTAAACTCGTTTGAAACCAATTTGTGCAGCTTCATAGTGATCATTCGTGAAGCAGTCGCCATGAGCAGCAAGAGAACCCTTGATTTTGGCTGGAACTGAGCCCACAGCATTGGGTGAATCGTGTAATAGGACTCGAGAGTAAGTTTCTTCAACTTTGTAGGTGAGTCAAATTCAAAGAGTTTTTCTATTTTCCTTTTCAATATCATGATTTTGGATTGCAATACAGCTATATTCCAGTGTTGTTCATCTGTGGTATCGGTTTATTACAGTTGAAAGAAAAAACTGTGGAATCATTTTAATTAATTTATATGGTTCTTGGTCATTGGTTGTACTGTTTATTCTGAATGCACAGCCAAAAGGCACTCTTTCTTTCACTGCTTCATGGCGTAACAGCTTATGTTTATGAATGTCATGGAATTGTCGGCTTATTGGAGAACTGTTTAGAGTTTTGATGAAATTTGATGACAATAACAGCTACTACTCATGTGTTTTGACTGGTTATGCAAGAAAGCACTTGAATCATTATTCTTGCTTTGGTTTGAGTCAAAAAAACTGTGGACATCTCCCTCTCTATCGTTACTCTTGCAGGATGGTTCTGATATAAGTAGAGAACTTCTAGCCTTCTAACTGCAGGACATAATCTGGTAATTCATGTCTATGTGTTTGGAGTAACTGTGATAGGAGGGGGTATTGTTAGTACAACTTAGGTGGTATTGCTAGGAACTTCATCCCCACTTCAAGCATAAAAGTTAAACCCCTTTTATTCTCTTTTTATATCTTTTGTTGTCTGCCCTATAATCAACCAGGGTCTATCACCTACATAATGTATCGCTATGGAACTTTGTATTGTTGAGAAAGCTATTAGCCCATCTGCTAATCATTGTATTTCTTTGAAATGTGGATGTCCATAAACCATTGGTCTCTGCTTTAATATGTTAGAATGAGGATTACTTCTTGTACTTATATCATTCTTATATCTTTGACAGTGAGTGTTTACATTCTTTCTCACATCTGCTCAACTCTAAGGTGCAGTCAGTCTGCGAAGCAAGACATGAAGTTAAGTTCCTGCCAAAGAGGAATTAGCTGGAATTATCATGAGCAAATGGACTTGAACTCATACAGCAACTTCATTTTTCGTACTCGTAGTCTCTTAAAATTCGTCGCCTATTATTATACATTCAACTCTCTCCTCTATGCACTCTGTTCTTTTTAACATTTGAGGCGTGAGCTGTCGTTTCCAGGAATAATGCTAGAAGCTGTCCTGTTAACATGCTAAGATAAGAATATGTATTGTTATGACAAGAGATAAATGTATACACATACATACATATAGATGTTTTGCTATTAGCATGGCTATTGTTTATCATGTGTCGACCTCAGCTATGACATGCCTTGAAAAGGCAAGCTTTATTCTCTCCCATTTCATTTTCCTTCGCTGGCCGAGACAAAAATGCCAAATGCTCCGAACCAAATGTCTAGCGCCTCTTGTCATTAACATGCTCGGTTCTTATGTTGTCACCCGCTGGAGCTTGTCGACAAGGTTGTGCTGGCCTGATTGCAAAGAGTCGATGACGTTATGGTTCGACAGAAGCTAAAACGAATTTTTAAGTCTCGAACAATCTTTAAAACCCCTTTTTCTCGTTCTTTATATCTCCTCTGTTTCTTCTCGCTTGTCCATTATTCTCCCCTTTGTTCCTGTATGTAATGTTGAAGAAGTAAGTCGTGATGCAATGCGCAGCATGTAGTTTTCAGCGACAATTATTGTAAATGTCCAATGTTATATTCAGTGAGATGGCGACTTTGTTTCTGCAAATTAAGCCGAACCAGCATTGCCTGAAACGCCCACAAATGCGTTTGCTTAATGACCAGAATGACCATTCTAAATTTTAATCAGACCTTACTAAATATTTGTATCGGTTTCGTTTAGTAATATTTGCTTGTCCGTATTTAACGACTCGAGATTTTAATATAAAGTGATTTTACTTAATCTTTCATACGTCTGTTTCTAGCATGTACACGATGCGTGTGCACATTGTCACGTAGATGCTCACTTGCTATTTTATAGTAAGCATTGATTAGGAGTCAGCAGTTGAAATTGCTACCTCACTCAATTCTTAATTTCCGTTTTTTCAGCATGAACTCTTTTTTAATTGGGGGATTCAAGCAGGTAATAATACAGAGGAAGAGAGAGCCAACCGCCCAACGAACATTTATCATTGTTGATTTGAGGCTGGACCCTATTGTGTGTTCCCTTCCCTCATTCGGAATGCGGATTGGTCAATGCTAAAATATGCTTTGCATAGTTCTGATAGGGTGCTCCCATCAAATTGTTTTCTTTTCCAAACCAAATTCTTATGAAGTAAGGCAAAAAAAAATGAATTAGGTATAGTAATATCTTTACTAATGTCTTCACCTATGATTTACCCATATAAATTATGTATTTCTTGGTGAGAGATAGCTCTTTAGAAAATTAAACTTTCTGCTTTCTTTAATTTTATCTGTTCATTGTGATAATTGTGTTTTCCAAACTGTAGGTGCGGAGAAGATTCCATGGATAAGCAATGCCAAATATTTCAATGTTGAAAAGCAAGTCTCAAGTCATCTGTAGCTCAAAAACAGTTGGGAAATGAAAATAACCTCCCACTTGGCATCCATGATCATTGGAAATATTGATTAATTTATTTTACTCGATATAAAAATCTCTCCATAAGTTGGCCATTTATATATAAAAGTGAAAGCACCAAGACAAAAGAAAATGACCTAGTTGGGTTAAAAAATGAAATATATGTTCCACCATATTATGTCACTGTCTCCATCTGCGTAAGTTTCGAGGGCCACTTTTGTTTTTATCCTTTTTGCTTGCTTTCTATGGGGAAAGGAATATACCTAATGGCCTCATTTACGCACAACACATCAATTAATCTTTTCTTTTTCTTTTTTTTTTACCATAAGTTATCCAATTTGGATTGACATGACGGAGTATCTTTTGCTAATGTCACTGCTTAGGCCACAGTAACTATGGATTTTGAATGATGTGGAATGCTTCAAGTGATAAAGGAATGAGAAGAGAAAAGCCGTCCATGGAGAATTCGAACTGTGTCCTATGAATTGCCATGAACAACTGAGCATAGTGACGTACTGAGCATACCAAGAACCAATTGTCAAAACAAAGAAAAAAGCCTAGAGGAAAAGGATTTGCTTTGGATATATGATTGATAGAAATATATATTGCAATTATGTCACTCTACAGAAAAGGTGAACGACATGAAATAATAATCAGTCATTCAAAGCATATTATAAAATGTTTAATATATTCCGTCAATGTACAAATCCTCGAAAGTCTAATATAAAGTAGGGCTGAACAACCGAGCCGATTCAATCTGATAACCAAACAGAATCACCCTTACCCAATTAGTTGAAAACAAATTCACCTAGGGATTGGGCAGTTTCTTCACAAAACAGGAAATTGGCCTTAACCAATTTAGTTCTCAATTATCAAGAATTGGTCTTTAGCTTTTTGTTATTAGACATTGTTCAAGAAACAAGAGAGATATGTTGGAAATGGGTTTGGAACTTGGAAGACTGGGAAATCCATCCAATCCCTTGACCATTATATCACAGTTTGTTCCCATGGTATTTTTTTGTCCTAAATGATAGTTGTATTACTTAAAATTAGGTCTGATCTTCCCAAAAACCAATTCTGACGGGGTAGCTTTCCTAGTTCTTGGGTCAAAACCTATCTTCTTTATAACCCACCAACCCTAACTTGAAGTCCGATCAATTTACGAATGGATATGGATCATGTGATCATCCTTTAATCATTGTTTTTTTTTCTTTTTTCCATTTTCTAGTATAAACTTGTGACTGCCGCTACTTACTATGTAATCCTTATGTCAACATGAGTTTGGAGAATCCTGAACGGTTCTTTGGCGAGATTTATTCAACCTCATAGGGCCCACTTATAATTAACTTGGGCTTTCTTCCAAAGAGAAAATAATAATAAAAATACAGGTTCAACTAACTTCGATGTTGAAAAACATCATGTGATGAAAGGCTCTGAGGACTCTCCTTTTTCTTACCTGTACTGCTGGGTTGAACGGTTGTAACGTGACAGATAATGACAATACTATTGTACGATGATTCTAATTCCGAGGAAAAGGTAAGAGTTTGTTGATCAACGTGGACTTTCAATGTTGATCAACTTTCAATGTTTTATTTTGGGAGGGTCTTTTTCATTTCACTTTTTTTGCAAGTCATCCAAGGCCAACAACTTATTCCAAACGATAGGGAGACGATTCATTTTGACCTTCTGCCTGCCATTATTTATCTTTAAATTTAGTGTTTTCTAGATTCACTAGCAAAATTAATATCCATGCAACAAATTTCAAGTGCATTCGGTTGATCTCCTCAATGACTTTATTTAGAATAATTTGACGTTCTAAATAGCTTATTTAATTTGGAGAATCGAATTTGCCTGTGGCATATATGCTGCAAAATAGGTCCTCAACCGACGACTCTTTCCAACCTTAAATTTCTAATATCCGGATTTTACAACACTCAATCGAGTTTAAAGGAGGAGAATATCCATCATTTTAGCATTTTCTTAGAAATGATAACGGAATCTAGTAAAGCAATCCAAAGGTGATTCTTTTGGAGCCAGCTCGAGAGGCTTCCTGCCAATCAATTAGCTATATGCAATTAGCTAGGGGAATTTCGTAGTCTAATAAAACTGATCGGGTGCCCTAGGAGGCTTGGATACCTATTGTTAAGATTTTGTCCTTGGACATGAAGCCATTCCCAGAAACACATTGGCCTATACTAAGCCAAAAAATTATTAACATATAGTTATGAACACGATTGGTGCGATGAATTTTCCAACGAAGTGATTGCAAGAATACGAGGAAGCAAAATGTCCTTTTGAATCTAGATTATTCCAAGCTCTTATTGGTGTTAGATATGCGAAATACTTTTGAGACATGCTCAATAGTGTCATCAAAATCAAATCGAAGATCGAACTGGATCCTCAAATGGTGCAGACTCAAATCAATTTCGAATGGCCGAGAAAGAACTGATCGGGAATTGGGTTAGTCCTCGAATTAATCCACCCAGTCTGGCTCATTTTTCCAAACTCTTGCTTTTCCAAAAATAAGAGCAAGAGGAAGATATTATCATTAGAAAGATACCCCCATAAAGGAAAAGACTATGATAAGATGAGAGAGACATGAGAAATGAGTGAGATGTTTACTTATTCCCGTCTTTTTTACCACAATTTAAGGAAAATATCCAACCTAAAAATAAACAATGTCCGTCCAATCATCCCTCGTGGAGTGCATCTCATTTCTTGTAAACCCCACGCTCCCTTCTCATCTTATATACCTCTCCACCATCCACCCACCAAGCCCCATCACTCATCGCCCCCATTCTCTCCCTCTCTCTCCCTCTCCCCCTAACATTTCTGGTCCTCTTCTTTGTCTGCACAAAAGATGGGAAGAAAGTGCTCTCGCTGTGGGAACATAGGCCATAACTCAAGGACTTGCACAACTTTCATGGGGGCAGCAAGTGCTTGTGGGCTCAAGCTCTTCGGTGTTCAACTTGACCTATCTTCTTCTTCTTCTCCTCCTTCATCATCAGCATCTAGTAGCTCTGCTCATCCTTATTCACTCGTCATGAAGAAGAGCCTCAGCATGGATCGTCTGTCTTCTTCCTCGGCCTCCTCCTCGTCTCCATCTTCATCTCTCTCCTCACCAAGAGTTCTTGCTGATGAACACTGCAATAAGACCTCCCTCGGATATCTCTCTGATGGCCTCGCCGCTAGATCCCAGGAGAAAAGGAAAGGTGAGGGCTTGGAACCTCAGTTGTTTTTGAAATCCTAATGGAGTTATAATTTTAAACTTTTGATATTGATTACTTTTTGAGGGAAAAAGAATGCATATATTGAACACGAGTCGTTTTCTAATCTCATTATTAGCATCTCAACTGGTGTATGCTTTATTCATTTATCATGTTCAGCCGATTGTATCATGAGTTCTTTTTATTAGTATCTCTACTGGTGCATCTCAACTGGTTGTCGGATGATTGAACTATTAGGAGTTCCATGGACGGAAGAAGAGCATCGGACATTCTTAATTGGGCTAGAGAAGATGGGGAAAGGCGATTGGAGAGGCATCTCCAGGAACTATGTGACCACGAGAACCCCAACCCAAGTCGCGAGTCATGCGCAAAAATACTTTCTTCGGCAGGCCAGTCTTAGTAAGAAGAAGCGGCGGTCCAGCCTCTTCGACATGGTTAGTTTTCGGTAACCATGTCACAAATCCTTACATTAATTGGGCACCAAACTCACCAAAAGAAAACTCAAAAGTCTTTTCAAAAGCCTCACGTTTCGGAGAATGATAAATAAACTGTTCGCTTGTGGTGTGGCAGATGGGAAGATGTTCTACTTTTCGCGAGCAAAGCGAACGACTGCGCTTGATCAGAACAAAGAGCTCTCTTCGATATGAAGTGGTGCCTCTTCTTGCAATGAGCACCTTGAAGCCTGGTGATGAAGAGAGTGATCGTGAGCCACATGATTCAATTTCAAGACCTCCTTCGCTCTGTGATTTGGCCAATCCCTTGGAGCTGAAACCATCACCAATAAACCCCATAAAGAATCCATCACTGTCTCATGCAGCACCTGACCTGGAGCTCACACTGGCTGCTCCAATGCCATTGGACCAAAATGAAACCTCACCTTCCTCTCTTTTCATTGGATCCATTAGTGTGACCTAACCTAACAAACAACATGCATATATTATTCCTGGAAATATGCATGTGCTGTATCTGATCTCTCATCTCTCCCGAGTCTCATTGGATCAAGAAGATCAAATGTGCAAATGTTTCTCATGCTACGAATACTTCGTTTTTTTCTCTTTTCTTACTGATAGAGGATGTTATTAGTGGAGAAGCAGAGATCTAGAGGGTGATCAGTACTGTCTTTGAACGTTTGATTGGATCTTGCGTCCATGACTTTCCAAGACATGAGTTTTGTAGTTCACACCTTAATCTGAGCTTCTCCGATCGGTTTCTACAGATAATTTTTTGGAATTTACAGCAGCAGCATCGATAAGAAAAGATCCTCCTCGTGAACAGAACGACATCTGTTGCCAGGATCGTTGACAGTTAGTTATTAAGTCCACCATTCCTGCGACAATAAAGATTAGACAAGCTTTATTAGATGCGTGCTTAAAGATTCGCACCATAAATAGATGACTCGAGAACCTTTGAAAAATCGGATAAATGTATTTCTTTTTGACCAACTATTCACGTGCTGCAATTTGCTATTTGCATTTCCATACTGTCCGTTTGCTCATGTCTTAAATAAAATCTTATATAACACAAACTAATTTCAAGAAATGACACATGTCTATTCGAACACTCCATAATACTTATCCCAATCGATCTTCCAGATAAGATTTTACTCAAGATGGGTGCGCACGTAAAGCGACTGGTCCCATCACGAGTTAAAATTAGGGTTTCCAAGATCCAAAAGAAGTGAGACAGCAATCTATGCTCTCATCAGAGAGCAATTATTAGACCCTTGCCGTTTCCATTTTCGCTTGCTGTCAATCCAAATTTAGAAGCATCAATGAAAGGACCAGTGCACTTTTTCAAGAAAAGGCACATGCCTACGTACGACACGAACCCCAGTAAATTACGTGATACGTAACATAATACGTGCAGAGAGGCCAATAACAGAAAGGACAAAAGAAAAATAGTTGTCGTCGAGGTATAATTAAAAGCTTGGACCACTTCGATCTTGCAAATCGACAGCGGTGTCCTTTGCTGGAACCAGAACAATGATGAATCCATGAACAAACCCTTCGTCGAGAAGCTTTTTCTAGTTTCTAATGACCACGCGAATCACATGAAATTACATTAACATACTCGGATTGATTAAAATTATACGCAATTTTTTTCCATCACGTTTTGTTCTTCAACGCTTTGTAAACCAATGAGGCATGTGTTTCATGATAATCCGACTTGTTGGAGTATGTGGAGATTTTCAAGTCAATAACTGAACAATCCATGAGCATGCTACGTAAAGAATAAATATCGAGCAACGTAAAAAAGAGATGCAAACAGAAAAAAGATTATGAAAACATTGAACGGAATGACTACATTGACAAATCGTTAAAAGGTTTTGGACTAAATTAGCAAATTATCGAAAAGTTTATAACTAAATTGACACAATTTAAAGATTTAGAACAAAACTGACAAATCGTAAAGAAGTTTATAATTAAATTAACACAATTGAAATGTTTATGACCGAATTCACTTCCGTACAATAGATTTAGGACTTTTTGGACAATTTCCCCAGATTGTAGCCCATTATTATGTACTTTTTTTCATTCAATCTTATTTTGTTCAAATTGCTCATGAAAGCAAATTCGTTTAATTAACAAAAGGGATTAGGTTTTCATTTTTTCTATATAAAGCAACAAGAAATTATGTGACTAGAAAAGTGACACATCTTGAAACGTCGACTCTCGCTACAAAGATAAGGAGGAAATGCAGCTTGTCCACAAACTTGAGTATGAAAGAAACCGCTTATCGAGTCCTGCCGGCATATTTTATGTTCAATAATGGAGTAAATCCATCTCGTTTTGTACCTTTGTGGGGAACATTTGCAAGGCAGACATGAAATGTGGAGGGGACCTCTAAATTTTTTGTCTTCAATTTTTTATTTATTTTCCCCCCGGATTATAAGTACGTCGGTGAAATTAAATATTGACACGTCTCATGAGACTTTCAGGATCAATCTCGAACACGAGAGAGATGAGCGACGTGGGCAAATTATCTTTCACGTGATCACGAGACTGTTCAATGGAGTCAAACATCCGAAAAAAAAAAATGGGTCCTTGGCTCAGATAAATCAATACAATGAATCTTGAGCGTGGTTGTGTTATCTGATCTATTTTAGCCCAACATAAAATGCACGTGTCGTTTAATGTTTGATAGTCGGGTCCAAAATCGGGTACCAATCATCTTTCAGAACGGAGAGAATGGGACATCGACATGGCCTTGAATGGCCACCAATTGAACGTACCAAAAATCAACAGCCTCGACAAGTCTTTTCTTTTGGTTGCCGAAAATCTTTTTAGGTGAGGCTGTGTCCCCACATGCGTGAGTATGATTTTGCCACATTTGAGAACCGCTTTTCCCATGAAAGGCCGACCTCTCAACAAGCTTTGCGAGTGCATTGATTTGGATGTTTCGGAAGGAATATCGGGCTGGACCCCGGACTCTGTTTTCTTCCGAAATCGTGGGACAAGATCTGATCGTCGACCTTATCTTATCCACCTACAATTGGTTCTGCATCTCCTCACCTATGATCTTTGATCGGTCCGGTCTTTTGCCGTGTCGACACCGTAGGAATCCCGGAATAGAACTAGCTTTTGCCTTTTGTCAACGCTCTTGCTATCTCGGGCCTAGAGCAAACGCGTGTCGCTAATTCCTAGTCGTCCCAGATAAATCCGACTTGTCGTATTTGTTGAAATGCGGTGCACTTCGCTGGGACGGAAAGGATCACGATGCATTTAATAGTTCGCTTTTGAACGAGCACCGACACCCGAACCACCATCGTTTGCTCTCCAAGAAGGCCTTGGACCAACCTCGAAAAAGTATCTATCTAAACCATTTGATTACACAACATGTGAAAGACGACACATTAGAGATTGCAGTCTTCTCCCTAAATGAATTTGTAACAACTTTTCTTGGAGCACTTTTTTATTCTTTACTTTATATGGGGGCGACCATCGGCTGGCCCATATCGATTTGAACTGACTCCGGTGCTAATAATTCCTAAGAAGGTTCAAGTCATGTACTGGATATCTCTTCGGCTCACTTGTATAATCTCTGAAATCATCATCTCTCCCTTGGAAAAAAGGGTTTAGAATGCAAGGGCTGCTACATTGTAAGGGAAAGAAATATATAATGCGACTAGAGGCAGCGGCAGAAAATGCCAAAATGTGATGAGAGCAGATAGAAATATATATAGCGAAACTAAAGGAAGCGCAGATGATAATGCAGGAAAGCGTGAATATGATACACTAGTGAGGACACTACATCAGATCTTTGTTAGTTCATATCCAAAGTAACTCGCCAAAGAGTTCAAAATTTTGAAGAGGGAAAAAATGAATCAATCAATTTGCTAAATGAAAGGAAAGAGAAGATGAATTTTCTACCTACATTTCCATGGACAATATGTTACACTGAAGGCCACCAAAGAGACAAAAAATGACGACCTAGATCCAAAATTAGCAGTATATTTTCGCGTGTGAATCATATACACTCCCCCATTTTTTTTTTACTTGGGTTACGGTTGGCATGCTGTTCGCTCTGATCTGATCAGAAATATGTACCGGAAGTAGGCAAACACAAGAAGAGCTTCACAAAAGGAAGAAACTGCATGCTCAGTCGACCTCCTTTGCAGTCTTAGGCACCTGTCCCCCCAGAGTATAAGAAGCCCATCAGGAAAAGGCGGGAAATTGCATTTCTGTGGGTTTGTGATTTATTTAATATCATGAATCATGAGGGGCTTGGACCATGAAGGTAATACGCTTAGCACTTTCTGCACGAAGGCTATCTCCTTTATATCCAATCTGGGAGCAGAAACCATATTAAATATACCTCGAAGCGGTTGCTCCAGCAAAAATTTGCCAAAACTTATTTTAAATTGCACGGTTTGCACCGGTCAATATAAATATATAAGAAAAGAGAGAATAATCGGGTGCATGGGATTACCTCACTGGGACTGTCAGGGGTGAACCAGCCCAACAGCACTCCAAGATGTACAACAGCAGGAATCAGCTTGAACAGCAATGGTGTGGTCACCTGAAAAGGCCCCATTGAAATGTTCATAAACATGCGCCTAGTGGTTGCAAGGTAGGATTAAGCAACGTGCTCCACAATTTTTTGACATTATGGAAGTTTAATTGAAACGGATCACTACTGTCTATGCAACATCTCTTCTAGTTCTGGAACAATAACTGTGACACAGGAGTCATACAAGATTCAAGAAGATTCACCATCGATGACAGTTCTTTTCCATCTTATTTGCAACATCCTCATTAACCTTGATAAGAAGTAAGAACAATATCTTGACGCTACAAATGATTTACAGGATACCAGCATCTTGAAGTCCGAACTAGCAATTGCTCATCGACACTAAAAATAATATGCAGCTATGCAGGGTATATTGAAAGACAGACAGTAAAGCTGACACATACCAAACTGAGAGCTGTGGTACCAAGCAGCAAGAGGTACAGTTTACCCTACAAACAACAGTAAACATTTTTAATTGCTTGGCTGAAAATACGCATATAACAAGTCCATACACAATCATCTATTTTTTTTGAGATAATACTCTGATTTACAAAAGATCAAAATAGTTTTGTCTCTTTCTTTTCCTTTGCTAAGCAGAAACATTTGCAGTTCAAGGTATCCAAACCCCACCCCCACCCCCAATAAGGAAATTTTCAAACCCAACCTTGGGGCAGTACCCAGAGGTGAATGTTCCAATGAAAGATTCATGGGACAAAATATAGGCAAAATTGATGCATCCATACTGTGTAAATTCCCAGCTATCCATTTGTCCGTTTCTTTTAATATATAATATATTTTTCTATGTTTGCTTTAGGGACCAATAGACTAGAATAGAGACCCCTAAAGTTAGGCATAATATTAGATGTGCTACAAACACAGAATTCAAACTATAATAAATTGAAGCAAAGACCTCAATTATTCGAAGATTAGAAGCACGACTGAGAAGGACAAAAGCAAATTCCCCAATCTGTGCCAGAGACATTCCCACCTGCGAATGAAAAATTAATCAAGGCAGGGTAAGGAATGTATCTAGAAGGTAGCCAAGAAAAAACTATCTGGTAAGGCCTTACAAGAAGTGCAGTCTTGTTGTTATATCCAAATCCTTTCACAACTGTGGCCACAACTACTGTTTTTATGATGATCACCAATATAACAGCTGCTAGTAATATATCAACATGATTCCAGAGAAACTGAATATGTATCAACATTCCGATGCTGGCAAGAAAAAGAGCAGCAAAGAAGTTTCGGATAGGTTCAACCTGAAAAAGAAGGACCAATGTAAGAGTGTAGCAATAGATTAAGTATAACAAGAAAATTAATGCCTAAACACGGTTGCAACAGAAATACAGAAGAACATGGTTACTGATCGAAGTCAACAGTTACAACTGGTATTCATGCCACCAAAAACATGCATGGTTTAGGAAGCTATTCAGTAATGGTTTTCTGAATGTTGTGAGACATGAAGCAACTCTTTAAGTCACATTTAGTGCATCCTACATTCATTGGACAAGAAAAATTCATCACTATGGACATTTCTTTTTGCTTGAAATTCTACATTCCCCCCCCCCCCCCCCACAAAAAAAAAAAAAAAAAAAAAAAAAAAAAAAACCACAAAGGAAGAAAATCATGAAGAAATATTGCAAAGCAGCAAAAGAAAATAAAAGAGACGGAGACTAATAAAAGAGGAAAAGGAAAGAATCATAAAGACAGATGCCAATTGCAGAATCATCTCTCGATATGTAAATAAGGAGCCAAAAAGCACGAAGTGATGTTGAATGTCATCCGCTGCTGTGTTTCATAAAACTATTTTAAGAGGGAAATTCGTACTTGTTCAAGTGTGTGTTGACCTAGATCAGTCGTTGAAATCATCACTCCAGCAGCAAAGGAGCCCAGTTCAAGGCTCAGGCCCAACTTGTCACTACACTGAAGCAAGGCTGACGTATCATATCATATATCAACGGCATGGATGCACAAATATGAGTGTGGTATGCTACAGATGACTTGATTCTATCCCTCATAAAGCTTTACTAAATGCATTTGCACAAAGTTACATGTACCCGTAATTGTGAAGGTGTTTCTAGATGAGTATTCAGTCATAAAACAGAGAGAAAGAGAAATGAAGCTAACCCAAGCAACAAGCAGGCAGAAAGCCACCGATGCCAATTGATAAAGCTCATTAGTCTGCATAGCATAAGTTCCAGTCAAACAGTATCTAACAAAAAAATATTCTTTTCGAATGTAAACTGTATGCTTACTTGTGATGACAAACTGATCATAAGCTTAAGGAACCATGGCACACATGTACGCGACAATATCAACAAAATCGCCAAAAATGTAATTAGAATCACCAACCTGGAAAAGATAAAAAGCATAATTATAAAGGATTATAACATCAGTAATCAGCATAGCGAGAAAATTTAAAAAATGGAAAGAACTTATGCCAGAGATCATTCAAGATGTCAATTTACATATCACCAAATGTTTTCCAAGTAGATAACATAGTGTAAGTGCAAAGTTAATATTAACATTAGTAATTGTTAAGACCCGCACACACTCCAGCAAACAAAACGGACTTTTGTCATTATCGCATAAAGCTTGCGAATCTTTGATCGTGCATATATGCTTGCATTTGTATAAAACTAGTTGAAAATCAGCAGATCCAATGCTCACGATTTAGTCATGGATATCACTCCTTGAAGGATGCCAGAAGTGCCACCAAGGACTGGAAGGAGAGCAAACAGCAAACCAACAGCACAATCCTGGATACCAAAAGCTCAAAATGTGACGTGAGTAACAAAAGAATCTCAACAAAATTCAATTAGCAAATAAAAAATGTGCATACCTGCAAAATAAGGGTTCCAATTGTAACCTGACCATGAAGAGCACTTATACTATTTCTTTCCATCAAAAATTTTAAAACCTGCAAGCCCCAAGATAAAACAGGTTTGCCATTACAGCTTCCAAGTACAAAAGGGCCGACATGTGCAATAAGATTCTGCAAAATAGTTACCACAGCAGTCGAAGACATGGAGAGGAATGTACCAACAAATACCCCCTCTGAAGGTTTACCACCGCATAACTGCAAAAAGCATGAAGCCATACACATGAGGTCCCTCATCTCAAATACATCGAGCCACATTCACATAACAGGAAAGAAAACAAATTTTAAAGAAAAATTCTCTTCATGTAAAACAAAAGAAAAGGATTCAGACGTCACAAGTAGAATCCTACTGCTGCTAATGTCATCCCGAATGATCTTATCTAAAAGAACGTGATTTAGTACAATTCATGGTACAACATGAAATATTCTTTCACTAGAGAACAATCTATGTGCAAGATGTCCTACGCATATTGGAAGCCCTACAGATAATCTTTTTCATTTACAGTCAGGCAATTTGCATGTAGTGCATGCATCTTTATGCACAATCGATGCAAATGTCCTAATTATTTCAGGTGAAAGTCAAGTCCTTGACCGAAGGATGAGTCCACGGTTAATGTGAATCCATCAGTAATGATATATCTCAGCTCATGCAGAAAATGATTAGCATACCGAGGCTGTTATGCCGCACAAGCATATGAAAAGGAAAATCTGAAGAAGACCTCCCAGAACAGCAACTGCTCTAACAACTCGTAGCTGTAAAATGCCGTACAAGAGGATTTAGCATCAATTGCTAACAACATACAAGATGAAAAGGCTAGGATAAGCACAAAGAAATAAGGAAGGTAAGTCAAACCAACCTTAGTCGCTGAGAACTCAAGTCCAAGGGCAAAAAGAAGAAAAATTACACCAAACTGAGCAACTGTTTCAACCTGTGTGCATGTATTAATGACAAAATCAATATTAAGAAGGAATGATTCAGCAAAGTAGGGCAACCACCACCTTTGCAAAACAACTTCTTCTAGTCAAAAACCACATTGTTATGTCAAGATAACTGCTTCCACTGCATGTATGGACTAGTTTTCTATCAGGGCCAAATCAAGCGTCTACCATTCTAAACAAAGCCCTCCCTCTCACAGGTACAACTGAAATTTTAATAGAAAAAAGGCAAGCAAATTGAAGCTAATATGATAAAGCTGCTCAAAATTTCCTCCTTTAAAACTGCAAAACTTCGTATGCCCTTCCACAGACCTCTCTCAATCATTGCAAACACCACACCTTACCCCGAAGTACATTAATGTGGAAGAAAAGCATAAATGACCAAGCTCAATGGTTTAAAAGAACCAACAAAAAACATGTAGCACATAAAACTTCTCGACTAAAATCTGAAGCTTGATTGCACTGATATAGCGCTCAGCATAGACACAAAACATCATACTTGGACCAATTCGCTAACAAAGTTAAAGCCGCCAGGTCCAATGAAAGATCCTGCGAGCAAATACCCAGTAATCACCTGCAAGTTTCAAGGATGATACATTACTTGAGAGACCCAATTAAGACTTAAGTAAGACCACAAGCCAGGTACTCGTAACAACAAGGTGCAGCTTCCACATGTGCAACCAAGAACGCCCATAGACATATGAGACTTAACTATAGGGTTTCTCTAAAACCTAGATAAAAAGAAAAGAAAAAAGAAGAAGAAGAGCTTGCAAAAACATACCGGCTGTCCAGCACAGGCAAAAGCGATGCCACCACAAGTTGCAGAGACAATGACAACTACAAGATCTGATATCAATCTGAAAGTATAGAAATACCAAAAGTTTGAATAAGCCAACACGACATTCCTCCACATACTAGGAAACATGGCTTGACCATATAATCATATGCTAACCTTAAGTCCAACTGTAACACAGGGAACTTTGACTTTGGATTCGATATGATGAATATATTGTCCTGAACATAAATGTCCCGCATGATTGAGTTATAGGATTATATTTTTCACTAAAGGAGAGGCTTCAATACAGAGAAGCAGACCTCCATTTGTGGAAAGGATTTGTGCAGTTTCCTCATAATGGGATAAGAAAAGCAGAATAATACAGAATAAAAGAGTACTCCGGACTCCATACATCTGATGTATACACAATATATTTCTTGTGTTACACACCTTCCGATCAATCAGCATTGGTGTGTCTTCCGGTCGGTTCTCATTATCCAGGTTGAAAACAGTATGTAGCTGGAATGACCTGACACAAGGCTCAATAAATGGCTCAGAGATCTCATCGATGTATTACTAAGGCTGAGAGCCTCACAATAAAAGAATTATTGACAAAACCGCATAATAGAGAAGAAGACATACTTCTCCTCCTTGGTGTCATTCTTCTTAGACTTTACTCTGGCAACAGTTTCCAAAACTGCCTGATGAAACACAATATAGCACATTCCATGAATGTTCAAGTAATAGAGCCTATTCAAAAGGCCATTACTATAATACACAGCTACTACACAAAGCAATTTTAATTTTGGATCAGCAACAGAAAAATCACTAATTTTTTTCTCTTCTAGGCTTGATCAACAGAACAAACTGCAATGACTCCAGCCCAGACTGCAGGTAGTTAGCCAAACTCTCTGACAGATTTTTTTTTTTTTTTTTTTCTAAATAAAGTCTTTATGCAGGTTTTATAAGGGAATCAGGGAGTCAATTACTTATTACAAATAGAATACCGCACTGACTAATCAATATAAATCTATCTACAGAGTTCTGTCAGGATGCAAAAGTTCAACATTGTGGAAGTTTTTGGTCAACTTGCTCTCTAGCAAGCAAAAGATACATGAAAGATAAAGGAATAAATAGAAAGCCCCATCAATGCAGATCAGTCTCTAGTGCGACATTTCATACAAATGATGCTAACCTGCTGCCCTGCAACACTGTTATTGAAGCTTCCAGGATCTGTAGCTGCAAGAAACAAGATGGGATGGTAATATGCCCAGATGCATCATTAATCCAATGACTGCCCCTAGCAGAACCATTTTCCTCTATTTGAGAAAGGAAAAGTACCAAAGAATTGCAAAAGCAAGTTCCTTAATCACTTCCATATTTTCATCCTTCGTCCTACTGCAATTAAAAAAAAAATCTGGAGCTGAAAGCTAATCCAACACAATACTGCTGATTGCAAACTAGACCACACAGTACGGACGCGCTGAGCGCGTCAAACCAGAGAGTTTGAAAAATCAGCAGCCAATGGGAGATCAACTAAAATGCAGCAAGAGAAATCGACTGTCGACTTCGACCTAATTGCTCCACAAAAAGAGCAATCAATTCCCTCACATCACTCGCCAGCACCGACTCCAAACAAACGTCCTAGCCGCCCCCCGGCACGAATCCGAAACCCTAGCCCCACCACATCTCCAAACGGCAAAAAACGCGAGCCCGAGAGCTCAGATCTAGCGCGAACCTTCGTTCTGGTCACTCTCGTGGAACTCCTTCTCGAGCGCGCGATCGATCATGTCCGCGAAGCTGTCCTCCTTGGATCTCGGCCGCGAGGCATTGAACTCGGCGGCGGTCGCGTTGTTCTCGTCGGCGAAGGCGGCAGCGGCGCCGGACTCGCCGGCCGAATCGGCCCCCTCCGCCGCCGCGGCGAGCGGAGAGGGAAACCGGAGGAGGAGGAGGAGGACGCATGCGAACAGCAACGAGAGAGGCGCATTGGATCGAAGCCTCATTGCCGGGAGGGAGAGGGGGAAGGCGGTGGCCGGAGCGGCGGCGACGTCGGCGGACGTCAGGCGGCGGAGCGAGTGGCGCCTTCCCGCGTTCCGCTCTCCGCTTCCTGCTTCTCCGCCGTCGTCTTCTTCTTCAGTACAGTGTAGGCGTAGAGAGAGAAAGAGAGGGGTAGAGAGAGAGAGAGAGAGAGAGAAATGGCCTATGTTTCTTTTTTTTTTTCGGTTTGCGTGGTTGGAGCTCGGGGGAAAAAAATGGAGGTTCCGATGTGAAAGTACAGAAGAGCCCTTCTGCTCTCCCGCGGAGCGGAGCGGGCAGTAGTCACTTGCGAGCCGCGATCTCCCCCACGCGCTCGTCCCCCCGCGCGTGGAGCGCGTGCGGAGAATATGCTGCCGGGTGCTTATACTCCGTCATGTCATGATCATGAACTTTTTCTTTTCTCTCACTTTTTCATCTCTCTTTTTTTAATTTTAATAATCACCTGAAAAGGAAGGGGAAAATAGTGGATCTAGTGTAGAAATTTAAGAAATTATGGAACTTTCGTGATTATCACCTGTTTAGTGACTAAAAAGTTTTTCCAACTAAATATGGGAATAGAGAATGTACAAGTATGGTTCGTTATCGAATAATTAATGTGTATACTAAAAATGGCGTGGAATATTGAATATCCGTTTATGTGTTAGATTCTTGTTGGGCTGTCATGTTAAGTAGTTGCTCCCATGCCATAAAGCGCAATCTTTGTCGATTTGCGTCCAAATCTCTATTTCTCCCTCTTTCTTCATGTTTCAAACGTTGCAATTGAAAATTCATATCAAACGAAATTTGATACGGTCCGAACTAACGGGAGAAATGAATTTTCCCAAAATGAATATAAGTGTTGCTCGAAATATTCGGGTGTAGCTAGATTGAAAAAAAAAAAACTCCTAAATTAAGGAAGTTATTGTAATTATTGGAAGTGGGTGAGCAGTAGGTGAATCATGGGTTACATCCATGCAAAAGCTTTAACTCGATCTTCCCGACACTTTTTGAATGCACTTGATTAGCTAATTAGTTGGAATTTATTGGTGTGCTTAGAGGAGAGCATTAAACAGGTTCATTCCAGCAAGCGAGAAGCATTTTTGTCACGAAATCAAACGGAGGAGTTTGTATCAAAGACAAGCTAAGTTAGCACATATGTACCGACCTCGCCACCATAATTCCATCAAAATCAGTTAGTTCGATCGGTCCGACCAAGATATTTTATCATCTCATAGTTTTGACTCAACCTCGAATTCAAGCTTAGGCCATATCGCATGGTTCAAACTATTCTTCTAATTTTCATTTGGAATGTTGAAATGCCAAGAAGATCGAAGAAACACAAAAATGGCAATGAAATAGATATCCTACTCAAAGTAAGTGTAATTACCGAGTTCTATCAATCTCGCAAATATGAATTGGATGCGAAATCTTAAGTTAAAGAAATGTGTAACTAGCGTTCGCAATCGATTCAATTCGATGTTTCCTTTATTTTTTTACGAACTCCTCTACATTTTTTTTCGAAAATTTTCAATGAATTAATGTGATTAATATGGAGGAACGAATAAATGCAATTGAATACCAGAACACCACTTCTAGGCTATCTTGCCGTAAAAAAGAAAGAAAACAAAAAACTGATCTCTATATAGAGTCTGAAATTTATCGACTAATTACAAAAGGGGAGGATCTTGAAAGCAAAAAATCTAAAATGGATATATTTTAATTTTTGTATCATAAAAAATCTCAAATTAATACTCACGTGCCACATTTATCTCAAACTAAGTTACATGTCTCAAGAAATCCGAAACTAGTGTACACGTACTACGTTTACACAAGATCAATTTCTCGTCACAAATATCCCAAAATTACCCCAATGCTAGATTGGGAAATATGGTAAAATCCATTAATTTGCTCTAAGAGCTCCCTTACATTTCAAAGACCCAGTGAGGTCCCTAACTTCACCCCTAATATCTTGACATGACATATAATTTATGATATATACAGTATAAATGTACCGATTTTGGATTTTTTTTATACAAAAATTAATGTACTTATATGGAATCATTGTACTTGTGTAATGCAGAACATTTGATTTGAAATTTATGACAACATAAATGCTGACGATGATAATTATATCGATTTTGGATTTTTAACAAGGATCTTGAAAACTTTCTCCACAATTATTATCATTTTATATTATTTTAGTGGTTGGGGGATGATGGAAGTTCCTTCACTGACAGAGAAAGAATGTAAGAGAAAATCTTTCGAGATTTGTTTGCCATTGCACTCAAGGAAGATTAGGAGCAGTTCTTTATACATATATATATATATATATATATATATATATATA
Organism: Eucalyptus microcorys; assembly: GCA_014182515.1. Lineage (NCBI taxonomy): Eukaryota > Viridiplantae > Streptophyta > Magnoliopsida > Myrtales > Myrtaceae > Eucalyptus > Eucalyptus microcorys. The sequence continues at coordinate 6,785,198 of CM024564.1, read as the reverse complement.
TATTATTCATTATTCATTATTAATTAATGCGATTTCTTTTTTTCTCTTTTTTTGGGCCCACCAGAAAATGATGGCGCGGTCTACTCCGTTCCAGCGTGGCTACCGTCCACGTGGAGGAGGAGGATCCCGACCTTTTTCTTTTTTTTATCTTCGATGTTACGTGTGACCTTTACGTGAAATCGAACGGAGGAGGTCAACTCTAGTACTACGCGATGGCGACGCGTCGCGTGTGGTCTGTCGGCGTCGCACGAGCGGAGGAGGCCCGGTTTAGATGGGCTTTCTCGAGGCCCATTCCCCCCAACTTGACCGGCCCATGTTGGAGAGGCCCAATGTCGAGTCGACTCTCGTCTAGGGAGTCGCCGGTTCTTGAAGGGTGCGTTTGTTTCCCAAAAGACCTATGATTTGAACCAGGGAATAATCACTCGCGTTGCTTGTAAAAATGAATGGAGGAAATATATTTTTTTCATCCATGAAAATATTTATTATAAATTGTTGTGAATGGTGAAAATAGTTTTCATTGACTAATGATGTTAATAGATTCAAACCAATTATTTTTTTTCAGGAAATGTTTTTCAAATCATTATTTTTTCTTGTATCGAATAGACCCTAGATATAGTTCCAATGACATCCAATGGCCTAATTCCTAACCAAAAAAAAATAAAAAATGCAACTTTAAGTCCAATCCAATTCTGTCTCAGATTTTTATTTTATCTAAAGAAAAATCTCAAACTTTCATTATAATCTCAAATCTACCCACACATTAAAAAATCACCATTGAATTTTTCAAAATCATCAATATCATGCCCAGCTAGAGATTTCATTATCAGAACATCAAATTCACGTTCGTATGCAATAACAATAGTCTCCCGAGCCAATGGCAATTTTTGAATGAGTAGATAGATTTGTGACTAGATTGAAAGTTTGAGAATTTTTTTTTAGAAACAAAAAGCTTGGGATAGAATTAAAATTGAATATAAAGTTTGAATTTACAAAATCACAAAGAATGCTGTGAATATTAAGAATATTAAGACCAATTTATAAAATTCGAGTGATGCGGTGATTCTTGCCGTTGGATTTCAAGCATTTTTAGTGCATACAACGTCTTGTGTATCATGGACCTAAGAAATTCCTTAAAATACTCAACGGAGAATAAACAGACCAGAGATTTACCTTAGAGTGGGAGATCTCGTAATGTCACCTCCCGTGTTTCCACTCTCCTGAGAAAAAAAGCTTGGGTAGGAATCAGGGAGCCTATATTTGATAGGTAAAGTAGACTCCACATCAATACTTTAATATTGGCTGTCCTTGGATAGGAGAGTATAGTAGTTCTCCATGCCTAGATTGAGAGGAGGGCGGGTGAAAATCCCATTATAGTGTTGACGAAGCTCTTGTTCGAGCCTTTCAACTGGCTGCCAACGCAATACCCTTGGTTCACGGCTTGAGTTTTAGTGCATACGACATTTGGCACCAAAAGCAATGCTCTTGGACCCCGATCTGACCCACCAAACTTGCCCATTTCAGTCTAATTTAACGAGTTGCTTGTTGACCCAATAAAGCCCAATTTGAAATTTTCAATAAATTAAAGGAAAAATCTCAAATAAGGACCCAAAGTGAGCCTATTTTCTCAAATAAGGACTTGAAGTGGCTGTTGTCCCAAATAAGGACCTAAAGTGGCTAACAAGTCTCAAATAAGGACCTAAACCCGCTGGTCGGCGAGCGTGTGACATTTCCGGTGACTCGAATATGGGCAATTTTGTCCACAAAAAATATAGATAGAATTTAACAAACCCTAAAAACAAAACCCCCAAAACTCTTCACGATCTTTTGACCTAAAAAAAACTCTTCACATTCTCACGTTTTTCTTCTTTTGCTCTTCATCTTCTCCATTCTTTGTCCTCTCTCACTTGGAGCACCGGAATTTTCTGTTAATGAACACGAATTGAAACACAAAAAGAAACCCCTACCTTCGTTTCTTCACATCTTCTTCTTTTGTTTTCTGTCTTCGTTTCTTTCCAATGAAGAAGACAAATCTCGAGTAAAGCCACATTTTCGTTATTGAGACACTCGTGTGTAACACGAGAGCCTCGATTCTTCATTATCTTTTCCTAGGTTTGCCATATACTTTGATTCACACTCCCGTTCAACCGAGGTCAATTTCGTTCAAATTGGTGCAATTGATCCTTCGTTCGTGAGAGAGAGAGAGAGAGAGGCGGGAGGGAGGGAGGGCACGTACCTTTGGAACTCAGGGAGCCATGGATCTTGCTCCATTAATAGAGAATTTGGGCTCCAAACGAGAGGGGACAAAGAACGTAAAAGATGAAGAGTAGAAGAAGAAGAATGTGAAGAGTTTGTAGGTTTTTTTAGGGTTTGTTAATTTCTATCTATATTTTTTTGGGACAAAATTGCCCATATTCCGGCCATCGGAAATGTCACATGTTCGCTGGCCGGTTGCTTGAAGTCTTTATTTGAGACTTGTTAGCCACTTCGGATCCTTATTTGGAACAACGATCACTTTAGGTCCTTATTTGAGAAAGTAGGCTCACTTTGGGTCCTTATTTGAGATTTTCCATAAATTAAATAACTCTCTTTTATTTTAAGGCTTATGGAAAAAACAAAAACAAAACAATGTGATGACTATAGTATTGTTGTTTATATGTATTCAAAATCCGTGCTAAATCCATGTTTCCACACTCAAAAGCCTAACCCAAAGAGTATCGGGTTAAAAGCCTATTTAAAATCGATATATATATATACATACACATTAAGTCCTCTAGCAGATGAATTCTAAATATTATTAATTATAAAACGTACAAATAAAACTCCATTATCAAAGTAGATAGCAACTAATTACTATAAGATTAAAGGTCAATAAACATGAAAATAAATTTCATGTCACGAGTATCATACCATCTCTAAATGGCATATAAACAATAGAAACTTTTGTATAAAATATAGGAAAAATAAAAATTCCGTTTGGGAAAATGTCACAAATGGTCCTAATATTTTTACTCAATGTCCGATTTAGTCCCTGAACTTTCGATCGGCTCAATTTGGTCCCTGAACTATTGATAAATGTCCGATCTAGTCCCTGAACTTTCGATCGGCTCAATTTGGTCTATGAACTATTGATAAATTGTTCGATCTAGTCCCTGAACTTTCGATCGGCTCAATTTGGTCTCTGAACTATTAATAAAATTTCCGATTTAGTCCCCGAACTTTCGATCGGCTCAATTTGGTCCCCGAACTATTGATAAAATGTCCAATCTAGTCCTTCGTGCCGGCGGAGGGAAGAGAGGAGAAGCAAAAAAAAAGAAAAAGGAAAAGGAAAAACAATAACGAATAATTAGATCGGACATTTTATTAATAGTTTAGGGACCGAATTGAGCCGATCGAAAGTTCAGGGACTAGATCGGACATTTATCAATAGTTCAAGGACCAAATTGAGCAAATTAAAAGTTTAGGGACGAAATTACACATTAAGTAAAAATATAGGGACCATTTATGATATTTTCCCATCCCGTTATTACATTAAAAATGAGAAACATTTCTTAAATGCAAGGGAGTCGCAATTTCACTGTAAAATAACAAAAAGAGAGAAGAAAGACGAGAGGGCAATAGGTATGTTTTTTTACTTTTGTGGAGAAAGCACCGAATCTTTTTCTTGCGACTATGAGAGGCTGATTTTAGCGATTTCTAATCATAAAGTGACGAGCTTTGGGGCGCCGTTTCGAGAAGATTTTATTTGAATTTATATGCACAGAGACGTACAAAAGTCGAAAGGTTACCAATCATATCCAAGTCTCCATGTGACTTTAATTATTGCCCTCCCCATGCAAATGCAACCCACCCAATACAGATGCAGGCTTTAATATATTTTTAATGCCAAGCTAAATAGAGAAAACGAGCAGACATGAAACTGAGAAAAAAACTGGACTGCATGTGTCCATCAATTCCAGCAGCAGCAGTTCTAGTTTATTCAATTAAAAAAAAAAAAAAAAAAAACTAAAAGAAAGAACCCACGGAGCCTCAAACATGTTCTCATTTGACTCAGCTAATCACGACGAATTAAGGATGATTAGTGATTATCACGGCAGAGTCCTTGCCCCAGAAGCATACAAAGTTTAGATCTCAGAAAGATGTCAGTTGCTTCAACAAAGCAAGAGGAATGCTGCTAAATTAATAAACCAGCTCGAGTCAATGTCAAGCACGCGACCTAGATCCTCAGTCCCTCGTTGCGTCTCATCTGCATCACGTTCACAGTGACTTTTCGGCACTTGCCGGCTTGATTTCGGTTTTAGAAATTCAGCGAAGAGAGAATTGGAATAATAAGGAAACAGTTCAAATGGACTGGCCGAGTCATTGGATCACGTTATCTAGAAAAAAAAAAGGAGGAAGCAGCTCAAAACAGGAGATTAAATTCTCTTTTCACTGGTTATTCCCATTCAAAGCAAGTAACAAACAAGATCTTTTGATCAAACTTAGCCTAACAAAGGAGAAACCACTCCACTCGCTAGCAAATATCAGTATGACGTAGAAGAGATGAACTATTGAAATCTCAAGGCGTCACAGATTAAAAGAAAATAAAAATAAAATAGGGAACCGTAGTCTGGGCATTTGATAACTGGCCAATTATGCATCTTCTTTTCTCTAAACATGGAAAATAGTTGATTGAACTAGGAAGAATCACTTAGCACTCCTATTGCAGCATCTAATCAGCCAAAAGTGCAGCACCAGTACCACAACAAAGGCCAAAGATTCATGTTTCGAGACAATGTGTTTGCACTAGAGGCCACTAACATTTAAAAATAAAGCATCATATCACGTGCCAACATATGCAGTGATTCGACTCCGCTAATTTTGTTCTTAGTTTAAGATTACTCAACAAAAGAACAATTCCAATGTCATCATGTCCCAATAATGCACCTCGAACTTGCATAATGCAAGCAAATAATTAGACCTTGTGGAACCTCACCTATGCTCACATAAAGTCAATCTGGGCAAAGCATCAATGGATTTAGGTAGGAAACGAGACCAGATATACATCCTCAACAACCATATCGAAAGTACCTAAAAGATTTAACATATCAGAGTCCAATCTCGAGCTAAATTTGTCACAGAAATTTGATTGAGACTGCAATAGAATTTGTCAAAATCTTACCCACAATTGATGATATTCAAATGATTCTCAGTCAAATTGCCCATAGATAGCTTCCCAGTTAATATTCCCGGTTTCCTGTTTCAAGAGGCTATTTGAAACAGCTAAAATTCAGCGCCACACAGCACCTAGTTTTGTTTGAACTTGATGGTTGCTACTAAAGAAACCACCAATGTGAATGTGTCTCCCAAAGTGAGTAAACTATAACCTAGTTGGCATATAATACTATTGTACTTGCATATGCTTGTGTTTATGTGTGTACATGAGAGGGAGAGACAAAAATGAGTCTTACGAGGGGAATATCACCCAATCAGGAAAATTTTCCACAAGAATCATAAAACCCTTCCTTGCAATTCAAGAGAGAAATTATTCACTCATAAATCACAGGAAATGGGAGACACTGCGGTGATGCAATCACATGGTTGTGATTAACTGAACTTGGACTTTACATGATAGATTCGAGGCACCACAGTTTCCCTTCAAACGAGGTTGCAGTTAATCTGTAACTAACTTTCCTCTAGTCTAACTACCCATAACTAGAGTACAGTAAGAGTAAATCATATATATCCCGAAATCTAGGCCTATAAATACTCCTCAAGAATCAGCCTATCCACACACACAAGTACAGAGAGAAAACAAAGGAAGGAAGGAGATGGAAGTCCCTGTGATTGACTTTAGCCAGCTCGATGGAGAGAAGAGGAGCAAGACCATGGCACTCCTTCACGATGCTTGCGAGAAATTTGGCTTCTTTAAGGTAGAAACTGTCAATATACTACGGATACACCTAGAAACGTACCTTACTATATGTGCCTCAGTTAATGATATTAGCTATGCTTGCAGATTGAGAACCATGGAGTAGACAAAAAGTTGATGGAGAAGGTGAAGCATTTTGTCGATTCCCACTATGAGCAAAATTTGAAGGAAACTTTCTATGATTCAGAAGTAGCTAAAAGGTTGGAAAATGGACATACTAGAGACATCGATTGGGAGAGCAGCTTCTTCATCTCACATCGTCCAAAATCCAACATTAATGAATTTCCAAACCTTTCTGAAGATCTTCGGTAAGTTCACAGGAATCTTCATTACAAATGAACATGTACAGTTTATGAAACAGAAAGTTTCATCGCTTATATATATTCATATTGAGTAATTAGCACTGCATAATTGCAGCAAGGCAATGGATGACTACATAGATCAACTAATTATGCTAGCCGAGAAGCTCTCAGAGCTCATGTGTGAGAATCTTGGCTTGGATAAAGATCACATAAAGAAAGCTTTCTCTGGAGAAAAAGGTCCTTCTGTGGGAACAAAGGTGGCGAGATACCCACAATGCCCCCATCCTGACCGTGTAAGGGGACTCAGAGAGCACACTGATGCTGGTGGGATCATACTCTTGCTCCAAGATGACCAAGTCCCAGGACTTGAATTCCTCAAAGAAGGAAACTGGATACAGATTCCACCATCTAAGAACAATGCCATCTTTGTGAATACAGGTGATCAAGTGGAGGTGTTGAGTAATGGAAGATATAAAAGTGCATTGCACAGGGTCATTGCCAAGAAAAATGGAAGCAGACTCTCCATTGCAACCTTCTATAATCCTGCTACTGATGCCATCATTTCTCCAGCTCCTAAACTACTATACCCGAACCATTTTAGTTTTGGAGATTATTTAAAACTTTATGCCACGACAAAGTTTCTAGACAAGGGGCCCCGATTCGAATCCTTAAAGAAAAGAACCAATAGCCCTTGTGGTCTGCTAGTCTAAAATGTATTTCCTACCAGTTTGGGTTTCCTTGTCAAACCACGTGTGATGTAATTTTGGGAAACATAGCATATAGAATCATCCTTTGTCAACTTATTTTGATCTATTATTGGTGTTATGGAGATTCATGAAGTCAGCTATCTCCCATGCAAAAAGTAACATGGAAAACTAAAGAAATAACCATTTTGGAAAAGTAGCAAGTGAATGAGAAAGCAATCAGGGTGATTATGTTACTGTCATCCCACAGGGTCAATAAACTTTTTCGGAGACTGCGCACTTAGAGCACTAGGCCTTTTTACTTCCTACAACAATTGAATACATACTGCAAAGCAAGCTGTCATAGCTTCTTTAAAATTCTGGATTAGCAGACTTGAAATTGCATACTCTTCATTCTGATCTAGACCATATAAAACAGCCCAAGATATTTATGTGATGGTAATGTTACTTGTCATGGTTATTGGGGTTAGTCATGAGAATAATTCGAGCATACGATTTTTCACTTTCACAATTTTCTCAACAAAAACCAGATATAGAGATGGTCATGCAGTTAACTACTTACCAATATAGAAATTCCAAGCAATAGCTAATTTTGGCATACCTAAGTCAATTTTGAGGAGGTTAAATGATTGTTTCTCATTTGAGAATGGATAGTGGGCCTAGTGTGCAAAGCTGCTCTAAAGAATAAGACCGCATGAATGCACGAATATTTTGCAATTTGACCAATCAGCTACAGAGCTACATGCTATTCAGATTCAGCAAAATCTTAGAATAAGTGTAGCACATTTGTTAGCCAATTAGCAGTAACAGCGCAGCCCAGAGAGGAAAACACAAATAAGGCCTATAAGTTTGATAACTTCGACAAAATGGATTTTGTCACCAGAGTATTGGTACATTCAACTGCTTTAGTCAATGACAGTTTATGGGACTTCAATGATGAAGAACATTTGGTGACTAAACATAGTAAAAAATTTCCAAACTTCAAAGATTTTGAGAACCTTAAAGACAACTTCTGTACTGAGTCAATAATACAATCAACTGACCCCTGGGTCAGATGAATATTATAATTCAATAAGTTCTGAAACAGATTGAACAAGGATTCTGTCCATACCAGTTCAGGGGATATTAGGCATTGATGAGATGGTAAGCATACGAATCTCTTGTTATTTTTCCCATCACACAACAGTTTGTGGCAGAAGGCCGTGACATGAGCTGGATGCAAGCATTCCTTGATGATCCTAGTAATAGCCTCGCAGACGGGGTTATTTATGCCCTCCTTTCGCATCATAAGCGGTAATAACAGTGCATATTCTGTGGCCTTCTGATGAAGCTTGCAGTATTCTATTGTCGCACTTAATAGCACACGAGTTACTGGAACTTCAAGAACCAACAGTCTAGGAAGGATAACGGAGCAGAGAACAAGGCTTGGCCAAGTAAACTCCTTTTCGCTTCCATCTGTGAGGTGGGAAATCAGAATTGAAGCCGCCTCGTCATCTGCTTTCCAAGGTTCAATCAATTCCAGTACTTGAACTGAATTTAACCCTTTCCCCAGGCAGATTTCGCGGATTGCATTTGCTAAGGCAACAGTTCTGCTAGTGGATTCGAAATTCGCAATCTGAGCCCTCAAACTCATTGCCTCGTCCTGAATTTCAGGTTCTAGGGGAACTCCCAGGGAATCACAAATCTCAATGCCTTCCACATCTTCATCCATAGGTTCCGCTTCACTTTCTCCAGCCTCGCTAGACAACTCCTCATTCTTCTCGCCATCCAGGAAAGACTCCGCCGAGTTGAATTCATCCAGCGACACAGGAAGCCAAGGCAGAAGCACACGAGTGGCAGCCACCTCATTCTTCAGCCAAGCTGGTACCGCCCCGAACTCATCGCCACTTCTTTCTCCCCCCGAATCCAAACCCAATCGAGATATCCCCTCGTAACTTGACTCGGGCATTACGTCGAGCAGGTGCCGGGCAGCCTTCTCCACCCAAAAATCCACCTCTTCGCCGCCACCCAAAATGCCGCGGGCAAGACCCGACAAGTCCGCGGCGCAGAATCTCCGGTGCTCGAGAGCCAGGAACGACAGAATCCGGGATTGCACCATGGCGGGCAAAGTCTGTATGAACATGACCCTACAGAGCAACGAACGAACGGCCTCAGCAAAGCTTACCAACAAATTCAAACACTACCCAACCGAAAAAAAATCGTTCTTTTTCCTTCCCAATCGAGTGGGTTCACCTTCTTGTACGAGCAGGTGGCGGAGACGAAGGAAAGGGCCCGCCTTGCGCAACGGCGTCGTGCGGCTTCGAGAGCAGCGACAGGAAGGACGCGGTGGTGATGGGCGCGGCGGCCGAGGTCGAGGACGGCGAGAAAGACTCCTGCAGCCACCGGGACGCGTCGGTCTCCGGCGTCGGAGAGCTGAGGAATATGTCGAACAGCGGCGTCCACGGCTCCATTTTCCGGCGGCGCCCGTTCGTTTCCCGCGAGAACTTCCCGACGCGGGGCGGGAAACTCGTCCGGCCGAATGTTTGTAGCGTTAAGTGGCGCGTGCCGTGACTCTCTCACGATGCGGCTGGGAATATTGGCGTTGGTCCATTTTTTTTTTATTCTATTCGTGCTCTAATTCTAACTTTCATTTCCACTTTCAAACTTCTATCTTATCTTGCATAAAATCAAAACCCACTTTTGAAATTAATTTATCCCCATTCTAAATTCCCTAAGAAGGTGAGGATTTGGGCTCTCATCTCCCCCTTCCAAGTGGAAAGGGTAGTTATGACGGTAAACCCCAATGATTGCGTCGGTCCATTTTGAGACATTATTTACCGCGAGACAGAAGTGCGGAGATCCCTGCACGCGTGGGGTGAGGCGCACGCGCCGCCGGCTTCAGCAGACACGTGGCGACGGTGGCGGTGGCAGCGGAGAGAGTGGGGCGGTGAGTCGGTTATCGGTCGGTTGGGGAGCGACGAACGGCTACAGAAACTTGGGAGAAGAGCTGTCGGTCAAAGCCACTAATTTGACATGGGGAAGAAAATGGCTTTAGCCTAAAGGCAAATTACCCTGAGAAAAAAACTCCAAATTACGAAAAAGAAAACAATTTTTTTCATTTTTCAACGTCAAGTTAAATGTATCAATTTCGTTAAATTTAAACTTCTCTTCGCGTCTCGGGAAAAACGGCATGTCTCGTATATAATATAGAAATCGCATTAAAAAAGGACAGACAATTAGCTAAATGCATGATGTATCATTTAAGCAGCGAACCAATCACTGTTCTGGAAGAATGAAGAGGTAAGAGGGCCTCATGGAGTGGAGTCAGAAATCCATAATAGAGCCTGATGGTTAGATAAAAAATTGATTGTGCCGTGCCAAAAGGAAAACCACTTTTCAAGCATGGTGAGCGATTTGCTTAAAAGAAAAAAAAAAGCATGGTGAGCGATGGCGACGCTAAAGTATGTGAATTCGTTGATGCATAATTGACGCTAAAGTATGTGAATTCGTTAATGCATAATTGGTGCCTCGAAAAAGCACAAGATGCCCCAAATATAGTAACGTACCCACGCAAGGGGGTCTCCCGTCTCCCCATGTAACTTTACCATCTCTCCCTCCTTCGCGACCTATCTTCGAATAGCTTCTATAACATGTAAGCTCATTGGGCATGGGCCGTTGAGTTTCGTAGATCCCACGCAAACGCAAGTCTTATATGATCCAACTATTCATTATAAGCTAAAATAGTTTGACGTAGATTGACTCGAGATTGCCTAATGATTTTCGATCTTCCATATCCTCCGAAAAAATTAAAAAAATTCCCAACCTTTTCCCCATCTCCATGTCCATCCAGCCCTCACATTTCTCAAGCCAGAAGATGACAATAATCACCACGGGCAAGAAGGCACAAAACCCATTTTCTCGATCCTTCATCATCCTATTCCTCACCAACCAAACCTCAAGAATCTCTCTCTCTCTCTGTGTCAAGAATCCGCCATGGGGGTGAGCAACAACGTGACCTCGGTCCTCAACTTCATAGCCTTCCTCTGCTCCGTCCCCATCATCGCCGCCGGGATCTGGCTGGCCTCGAAGGCCGACAACGAGTGCACCCACTACTTCCGGTGGCCGGTCGTCATCCTCGGCACCCTGGTCCTCCTCGTCTCCCTCGCCGGCTTCGTCGGGGCCTACTGGAACAAGCAGGGGCTCCTGGCCTTCTACCTCTTCTGCATGGCCATGCTCATCGGCCTCCTCCTCCTCGTCCTCGTCTTCGCCTACGTGGTCACGCGGGAGGACGGCGGCTACTCCGTGCCCGGGCGGGAGTACCGGGAGTACAGCCTCGGCGGGTACAGCGCGTGGCTCAGGGACCACGTCACCGACCCCGAGAACTGGGTCAAGATCAGGGCTTGTCTCGCCGAGTCCGATGTCTGCACCAGGTTGGCGCAGAACTACGTCATTGCCGAACAGTACTTTGCTGCTCGAATCTCTCCTCTTCAGGCGACTCTCTCTCTCTCTCTCTCTCTCTGTTTCTTTCTCTCTGGGTTTGTCATCCACTTTTTTCCTCTGTTTTGTCCTGTGTTTCTATACTCTGTCCAGGAAAAAGACAGTGTTTTGATGCGTGTTTCTTCTGTCTTTATTCATTGCTTTCGACGGAAACGACATCGGTTAAGGTTGAGATGTATCTTTCTTGGCCCTCTTGCCTCTTCTGTACTAGCACTAAGGAATGCCTGGAAAGTTCAGGAACTTCACTCCCTCCGGAGTCCTTCTGCAGTAGGAACTGATGTCTTTTGCTTCTCTCATCTCTTGTGAACTTGAATAGAAAATGCCCATCTAGGTGATACCCTTTTCCACGTGAGAATCAAGCAGTTACATTAATGGACAATTAACTACACAATTGGGGAATATAAGTTGTCATTGACGAAGAGAGTCGTTTGTTTCTTTCCTCTGGGAAGTCCTGAGTTCTGATGGTGATTTGGGTTGCTGGTGAAGTTGATTTGGTCGCTTGAAGTTACTGGAATTTAGTACAAGTTAGCACTTTTGGTCTTAGTTTAGGTCGATATCAAGAAGGAACCTTTCGTTGATCAGGTTTTTTTTGGGGCTATAAACATCCCACGTTCATTGACCCCATTGACTGATCGATCTGGTCCGACCACCTTGGACACTGTTTAAGATCTTTCATATCTTGCAGCAGCACGGGGAATTCGCTTTAGGGGACTCGAGAATCAAATCTTGGGTCCCACTTTTGGTGCTATAATGGGCATACATGCACCCACCTCTGCTCAAATAATTTTTAATCAGAATTTCTAATCATGATGTTCAGATTAAAAATTATGGTCAGAACAGTAAGAATCAAGGTCTGTAGTTTGTCTTTTTGTCTCTTTGTCTGGGAAAAGATTGAGAGAAAAATGTTGTGGTTGCCAGCTCTGGCGCACGTACTCGCATAATTTGGTGGGGGTTGCTTTTTGTTCTTATCCTAAGTTGAATTGTCTGGGCTAAAGCCTAAATTTTTTCCAATCATATGGTTGAAATTGTTTACATTGTGAAAAAGTTCCCATTTTTATTGACATTTTCGATTTTTTTGTCCCTTGTGGGTGCCTCTTTGTGATCACAGTCGGGATGCTGCAAGCCTCCCACGGTCTGCGGGTACAGCTACGCGAACCCAACGCTGTGGCTGAACCCGACGAACCCGACGGCCGACCCGGATTGCTACCTGTGGAGCAACGACCAGGCCCAGCTCTGCTACAACTGCAACTCCTGCAAGGCCGGCCTGCTGGGGAACCTGAGGCATGAATGGAGGAAGGCCAACGTGATCCTGATCGTGGCCCTCGTGATCCTCATCTGGGTCTACCTCATCGCGTGCAGCGCCTTCAGGAACGCCCAGATCGGAGACCACAAGTAGTAGTGATAATGTAAATGTCTTCCTGCTTAGAGAAAAGAACAGACTTTCCGCCTTTTGCTTTTTCTTTGAAGGGGTTCCCTTTTCTTGGAATTTTTCTTAGGTGGTGGTGGCGGTGGTTCTTGCGGGCGTTCCTGTCACCATTGGCGTATATATTCCTAATTGTGCTTTTGTCATTTTGGGATCGGGACGGTGTGGCTTTCCTTAGCTTTAGGAAGGATGCCTTATCTTTCTCGTTTGACCATTGGGACTTCTTTTGCACAGAGAGAGAGAGAGAGAGAGAGAGAGAGTTGAATTGGACGGTGGGGGGACACGTTATCTTTGGGATAAGCATTTATTGTCACACCCTGTCACCAGCTTGATTGCTTATGCATAGGTTCTAGCGTTATGGTACATAATAATATTGTCACCTTATGCAGTTATTTCTATTCTATTTTGTTTCATCTTATATGTATTTACCAATATCCAAGGCACCGGCCAGCAACCAACCCTGAAGAGAGCGCTTTTAATTCTTGGAATTCTCCAGTGTGGTGTCTCCGTGCATTATTAAATCTATGCAAGCTTCTCTTGCCTTTATTGGGAACCGCTCAGATCATACTGGACCAACCGGTTAGATTTGATTTTCGAGAGTTTTGGTCTGATTTCAAGTTCCTAAAAGTGGAAGCGATGTTAGGTCAGTTTGGTTTTCGGTTCTAAGGGGGAATCCAACCACATTGAACTGATTGAATATACTTTTTTATTTTAGTATATCTTCAAAAAAATTAGTAAAATGTTTAAGTAAACACTTTCAGTCCGGTTCTAAGTAGTGGAACAAAAAAAGGTAATGAGAAAAAAGTAGTGGGAAAAAATATGTGACTAGTTCTTGGTTCTAAAGTATCAAATCAGGAACCGATAACCTCTATGGAAAGCAAGCTCTTTCGAAAGGACCTAGGAAGGTCGATGTATTAACAAATGAGGGAAAAATTCATCGCCTCAAGTTTTCCTATATAAGGGGGATTCCTTGTCGTGGAAAAGAAGATACCCGAGCTGAGACCGGAGATAGAATGGAGTTCGGCCAGCGGAGAGCTAGGATGCCGAAGGGAACTTATTTCTTATGAATCTTCAGAGCACACATACACTCTTAAAGACATGTATTGCAAGTAAACAATGCATGCTTATATATACAAAGCTGATTTAAGTTTTTTAGGCAATAGCAGTAACTCAAGTGCCCCTAAAATCACCTATTTTAGGTGCACCCGCCGCTCCCAAACCGCTGTATAGAGTTTTTAAAGTATAATGAGCGGCTATAAGATAACAGCATACCTCATAGAGGGCAAATTTTTAAGGGGTAGAGGGCATTTGAGGACGCATTAGTTGAAGACCATCTGATTTTCTTTCCCTACTCGGATAAGGCGATGCTTCTGCAACTCTCGTATCTCAAGCTGTTGAGGCCTTTCTCGAGTACACAATGTACAACGGATCCGATCGCCCTGGGTTTGGAGAAATATCCACAGCCTGTAGATGGAAAATGTTGCATGAATTTGACTCATCAAACCATGGCAGACAGATAATCGTGAATAAAGAACATAAACAGAGGACCCAATGATTTACGAACAGTTCGACATTTTCCGAATCACAAATTCTTCCATTCCTTTATTATTTCTGGGTGATATCCAAACACAACAATCAAAATACTTGGTCACTTCTTTCCTGAGCTCTATTCTTTCTCACCGGATGTAATAGAAGTGTCTCAAAATTTAGATCTATGCAACAAGCAAGGAAAGTCAACCGCTCTGCCAAGAAGCAAAAAGCGTTTTGGGAAATGCAAGTGTATTTTGCATCAGAAGTTATCTAGCCAAGGAACCACGGTTCCCAGGCATCCTATGGTGCAGCTTAAAATGTCATTCTCCATTTCTACTGATATTTTTACTGAAAGGAGTGCTGGTAGAAATTGGCGGATATATTAGTTTCCATATGTGATTCCGTCCACATGATTCGAGTGCATTGAAGCCCGTTTCTTGAAAAAGCAGTTGCTCACTATCATCATAGCAAGTGATACTAAAAGGTAATATAAATATTACCTGAGGAGGCTCGAATCCTCCTGCATAATGGAAGTACGACCCAACAATCAAAACATGATCTGTATCACCTGTCGATGTCCATATTGAGATTGCTTTAGTCCAAAAGCAGCGGTCTGAGAAACTGTTTCACCAAGAAAGATATCAGAAGTGCTTTATCACAGGCAAGGCACAACAATTTGGGCACTAACAAAAACAGTTAGAATGTCTTTATAGAACAACGAGTTTCACAAGGCCTTTGATTTTAGGTTAAAAGATGAATATATTGGTGCTGGCACACTCTATAACCACTACAATAAGCTATTATGCTGATTTCTGACACCATGAAATCATGTAGTCGTGGAACTTATTGTGATGAACATGGAAAGCAAAATCTGCAAATGCTGGAGACAATATTTTTCACTGAAGTGGGAACTTGAAACATTAAAAGATGAATTACTCTTTGTGAACATGTTCATCACCTCATTATTGCCTGGCCTCCTGGCTTAAGAATCCGAGACATCTCCTTGAAAACATCAAGAGGCTTAGTCAGATAGTCAACACTGACCTGTGAAATGACCAAGTTAGGTTTGGTTAACAACCGGGTGAAAGTTACTGGGATGCAGGTTTCTCATAGTTGACTTCTCCATTACCAATCTATCATCTTAGTGCAATTTGTACTTTAATACCATGACAAAGGAGCACATTTTAGAGTAGGTAATTTCTCATTCTGAACTGGAAGAGGTGAATAATTATTTCAGTTGACTCCAATAATGGGGCAAAGTCAATTAAATCTACTTAGATTGAAGATAAGCTGTAGAGCAATCTCTGGCTCTCTGAGTTATGCTCGAGGAGAAATTCTTCTTACCACATTGGTGATAATGTCAAAGGAATTATCTTCAAATGGAAGTTTAGGATTCACATTCAAGTCTTGGACAATGTACTCAGTCAGGACCTACAGAACCAGCGACAGGACTTAATATGCGTCTCCTTATACGCAATTAGAACATAGTATCTAAAATATAAGACAAGCCCTCTTTTTATCCAGGGAATATAATTTGACCGGACATTAATGCCTCACCGAATTCTGCTTGAGCTCTTCCTCGTTCATTCCCATTCCAACTATCCTCTCTTGCTTGTATCCTGCTGGATAATGGCTTATCTAGATGTTTAGCAATTAAAGGATTTGTCAAGTTAGATATAAGAATGTATTAAGAGGCTGCTTTTGAGATAGAATGTCTTACCCAACTGCTACAAATATCGAGGATGCTGACTCCTGGACTGTTGCTAGGAGGTAAGACCCTTGAGTAAAACTTGTAACTGCAGCAATGGCTGGATCATCTATGTGTGTCACGAAACGAGGAGCCTTGTAGAACAAAGAATCCGGAGATCTGTCCCCCAAAGAAATGCAAATTTCTTAGTATAAAAAGCTATAAAAGCCAGTACCATAGCTCCACATTTAGGATATTGATGAAAAATTCTTGCATTTTCACGTATTGCAAATGCAACTATGACCTAGCAGGTGCTGATCTAATAAGATTGAAGACCTGGCAGGAAAACATCTCAAGTCAGCAATAACTCTACGTTATAATCATAATAATGCGATTATTATGTTTCTTAGATGATGTGGCTGCATGACAGTCACTTGGAAACGTGTCTTATCATTCAAAAGTGACAACATTACTGTGTGGGGATATTTCTGTGTTCAAAGAACAAAAGAATCTCCATTGCGACTAGTGAAATTCTTGCTCACACTCAGACAGCATGAGAAAAACAGCTTCAGAACATCATGAATCCAGTGAAGTTGAAGTCTGAAATGAATGCAAATCAATAAGCGCATTAAGAAAAACATGTCTTCTGAATTAAAACAGAATTCACTTCCACCAGAAGTTCAGTTAAGGAGGTTACACATCATCTCGCTGAAAATCCTCCTCTTTGAACGGAAATTGTTCTGGCCATTGAACGTTCTTCAATACCTATATGATCCCCATTTCAATCAAGATAAAACCATACTCGGGGAAAGGAGAAAAGAAGCAAAAAGACAATGTATCATTGACAAAAGGCCTAGTTTAAGAAAGGTTTTCAATGGTATTTTGCAGATTACCAACTCTGTAGAGTATATTAATTTGCGTGGCAAGAAAAATTCAGACACCGGGCGGTCACCATCTCGAACAGCAAGTTAACCCGAAGCAAGATCATTTTCCCCCCTCAACAACATGGACCAAAATTCACTTACAGCCCCATGAGCACCACC
Organism: Eucalyptus microcorys; assembly: GCA_014182515.1. Classification (NCBI taxonomy): domain Eukaryota; kingdom Viridiplantae; phylum Streptophyta; class Magnoliopsida; order Myrtales; family Myrtaceae; genus Eucalyptus; species Eucalyptus microcorys. Next base: position 6,768,125 of record CM024564.1, on the reverse strand, counting down.
AGAGTGAACTACTCAATGGACTCTTCTATGACAGCGCAATCTCTTCATTCACAAGGAAACCCCCAAAACCACGGATTCTAAAGAAACCCAGAATCTCAAACGTACCCCAATCAAGAAACGAAAGAAAGGAACTCCAAAATTCGCAACAACTATGATCACAACCCAAGAAACAGAATGCCCAACACAGAAAAATCAAAGAAACAACCCCCTTTGATGCCCGGAAGCCCCGGCACAAGAAAAGGGCCGTCCGTCAGTCACCTGTTCGACGTTCGAAGAAGGCCTCGCGGAGGCGAGGAAGGACTTCCCGCCAAGTGCACCACCGGACGTGGTCATGGACGGTGAGCCCAGACACGAAGCTCCGAGGCCCAAAACCAAGCGCCGAGCTGGTCTGAAAGCGGCTCGGCCTCGCGTTCAGGGAATGGCGTTACGAGTCGGAATTCAGAGCACGGGCCTTAAGAAGAGGGGAGCTGAGGACGGAGGAAGTGAACCAACACCCGCCAAGATGCGAGCATTCGGGTGGAGTCCAAGGTGGAGATACCCTTCTTCGTTTGAGAGCGGCAGAAGTCGTCACGTCACGTTCGTGGACTTCTTACAGAACATCTGTAGACATCTGCTTGGTTGGGTCGCTGTGTCGTCGGGTGACAAGACAACCTCGGTTGAGTCGAGCTCAATTTTGCGAATCATGTATTCTGAATTTCTTTCAATCTTAAGTTTACGAAATTTTCACAATATATAGGTATTGACGCGCAAATTCACACTTAATTCTTCATAACTTTTTGAAATTCAAAAGATATTTTAAGTTCCACAAGGAAAACAAGTGAGTTTTTTGTTTCGCTTTTACTTAAGCGTCGAATAATTTTGAATTTTATTTTGTTGATGTTCTTGCATACATTTTTTAGTTAGGGCTGGGTTGCTGGTTAGGTAAATGCTAAGGATGGTAGTTGATATTCACATGTCATAATCAGGTTCTCTAACCATTTCAAGTCGTGTCATATGTTCACATCAATTTGTGTCGCCTTTGGGTTTGTCATATAATCATGTCAATTCATGTCAAAATTTGCCAGCCCTCGTAAATGTCTCATCAGCATATCTGTGATTGCAAAGAGATTTGGCTTTAACGCATTTAATCACTGAAATTATTTCTATGAAGATAGGGTGCCTTTGATAACCGCATTAAACGCTGGAAAGCTCAATTTTCCGCATCTAATGTTGTATCAAGTGCGTTTGATAACTTTTACATACATCCAACTTAACTGATTATTTTAAGTCAACAATCACTTAATGCGGTAAGTGAGGAAGGACATCTTCATTGGTTAAGTGATCACAGATTCAATGGAAATTAAAATCTCACCCGTTATATGGTCAGTCTCTTCCAACAATGCGCACTATTCTCTGTTCAGTAAAAAGCTAATAACAATCATATATTAGCTTTTCCTCTGTTATCCAAAAAAACTTTTAATTCTCATTTTCAGTACTGAAGGTTAAAAGGCTTCGTTACTCAAATATTTAAACACATTCCCCAGCTGAAATTGGAGATAGAACGTAGTTCGGCCAACAAAAAGCTAGGATGCTTAAGGAACTCATTTCTTACTAACGTTCAAAACCACATTACACTCTTTAATATGACATGAGTTGCAAATAAACACAAAATTGATTCAATCTATTCCTAACAGCATCAACTCAAATGGCAAGAGTTGATAATCACTTACACGATAAAATGCCAATAGTTAACTGGCCTCTAAGATCACCTATTTTTTGGTGCACCCAAAAGTACAATGAGTGGCTATATACCTCATAGAATGCGTCGTCCTGGCGAATTATGAGTGGTAGCGGCCATCTGAAGATGCATTGGTTGAAGACCGTCTTACTTCTTCTCCCTACTTTGGAAAGGGCGATGTCTCGCGCGCTCTTGAATCTCAAGCTGTCAAGGCCTTTCTTGAGTACACTACGTACATTGGATCTGATCGCCCAGGGTTTGGAGAAATATCCACAGCCTGTAGATGGAAATGTTGTATAAATTCGATTCATCAAACCCCCCCACATACAGAGAGTCGTGAATACAGGACATATATAGAAAGAAGAACCTGATGGTTTAAGAACAGTTTCAACAATTAAGAATCATAAACTCTTCATTTCTTCATTATTTCTGTGTGATATCCAAACACAAGAATTGATATACTCGGTATGTTCTCTCCCTCCCTCCATTCTATCTTACCAGATGTAACCGCAATGTCTCAAGATTTAGACCTATGCAACAAGTACGGAAAAAAAAATGCTCCGCGAAGAAGCAAAAGACGCTTTGGGAACTGCAGTAGAAAGGAAGAGACCACCTACATGGATTTTGCATCAGAAGACAGCGAGCCAACCACAGTTAACAAGCATCATATGTTGCAGCTTAAAAAATCATTCTGTGTTTCTACAGACATTTTCACTAAAAGAAGTGCTAGTGCAAACTGGCAGAGTTAGTAGTTTCCATGCGTGATGCCACATACACGATTCAAGTGCATTGAAGCCAGTTTCTGCAGTAAGCAGTTGCTCATTAAAGCTCAAACATATACATATGTTACAGCATTGACACCGTCCCTGGAAATTTATCTTCCATCTGCAGCGTAGGATCTATGAGGACAGGAATAGTTACCAACAACCATAGAGCCATCTGCTTTTGGTTATGACACTCTCTTTATATTTAAGCGATAAGTATTTTGCTTCAAGAGATAAGAATTGCTACATAATAGCAAGAGATACTAATAGGTAATATAACTATCACCTGAGGAGGCTCGAATCCTCCTGCATAATGGAAGTATGACCCAACAATCAAAACATGATCTGTATCACCCGTTGATGTCCATATCGAGATTGCTTTGGTCCAAAAGCAACGGTTGGAGAAACTGTTTCACCGAGAAGGATATTAGAAGTGCTTCATCACAGGCAAGGAGGTACTAACAAAATGGTTAGAATATCTTTATAGAACAATGAGGTTAACAAGGCCTTTGAGTTCATTTTGGGAGACGAATATATTGGTGCTGACTCATTCTAAAACCACAACATTGTCAAGGCCTTTTCCTTTGTTTTGGTTAAAGGAGGCAAACATTGGTGCTGGCACATTCTATAAACACTACAATATGCTATTATGCTGATTTCCAACGTCATGGAATCATGTGGTCGTGGAACTTATTGTGATCAACATGGAAAACAAATCCTACAAATGCTGGAGTATAATAAAGTGTCCTTGGAAGTTGGAACTCAAAACATCAGAAGAAGCTCCTCAATAATTAACTCTGTGTGAACATATACATCACCTCATTATTGCCTGGCCTCCTGGCTTAAGAATCCGAGACATCTCCTTAAAAACATCGAGAGGCTTACTCAGATAGTCAACACTGACCTGTGCAATGACCAAGTTAGGTTAGGTTAACAACAGGGTAAAGGTTACTGGGATGCAGGCTTCTGATAGATGCTTCTCCATTCCAAATCCATCATCTTAGTGCAACTCATACTTAAATACCATGACACAGGAGCACATCCAAGTATAGGTAACTTGTCACTCTGGACCAGAAGAGGCAATTTGTTATCTAACTCCAATAATCAAGCAAAGTCGACTAACAAAGGAGGGAATAAGCCCAAGTACAGTGCCTACAGTTGGATGACTAACAAAAATGCCACAGAAAATTAACAAAAGCTGGTCCAATATTTACTTAGAGTAGAATCCGAAAGACATTAAATAGCAATCTATGGCTCTCTGAATTATCTCGAGAAGGAGAGATTTCTCTTACCACATTGGTGATGACGTCAAAGGAATTATCTTCAAATGGAAGTTTAGGATTCACATTCAAGTCTTGGACAATGAACTCAGTTAGGACCTACAGAACCAGTGGCTGGGCTTAAGATGATCTCCTTATGCACAATTAGAACATAGTATCCACAGCATAAAACAACCCCTCCTTTCATCCAGGGAAAATAATTCGCCCAGACTCACCAAATTTCGCTTGAGCTCTTCCTCATTCATTCCCATTCCTACTATCCTCTCTTGCTTGTATCCTGCTGGATAATGGCTTATCTAGATGTAGCAGATAAAAGATTGTCAGGTTAGAAATAAGAACGTATTAAGAGGCTAATTTTGAAATAGAATGTCTTACCCAACTGCTACACATATCAAGGATGCTGACTCCTGGACTGTTGCTAGGAGGTAAGACCTTTGAGTAGAACTTAGTAAGTGCAGCAATGGCTGGATCGTCTATATGTGTCACGAAACGAGGAGCCTCATAGAACAGGGAATCAGAAGATCTGCCCTAAAGAGACGCAACTTTCTTAGTACAAAAACTTATAAAAACCAGTATCTTAGCTACACAAGTAGGATATTGACAAAGAAATTATTGCATTTTCACGTATTGCACATGCAGCTATGAAGTAGGTGCTGATCTAATAAGATAGAAGACCCCGCAGTTACCATCTCAAGTCAGCAACACCACCATATTATAATCATAAGTTTGTGATTATTATGTCTCTTAGCTGATGCAGCTGCATGACTGTCACTTTGAACCTTCTCTTATCATTCAAAGTGAAATCATTGTGTGGGGATTTTTTTAAAAAAAAAAAAAGAGAATCTCCATTGCGCCTAGTCAGACTTCTTGCTCACACTCAGAGAGCATAAAAAAAACAGCTTCAGAACATGATGAATCCAGTGAAATTGAAATATGAAATGAATGCGAATCAATAAGTGGGTTAGGGAAAAAAATGCCTGCTGAATATAAAACAGAATCCACCTCAAATAGAAGTTCAAGTTAAAGAAGTTACTCGTCAAAGCGCTGAAAATCCTCCACTTTGAAGGGAAATTGTTCTGGCCATTCCACATTCTTCAATACCTACAGGATCCTCGTGTCAATCAAGATTGAATCATAATCAGAGAAAGGAGGAAAAAGAAGCAGAAAGACGGTGCATCATTCACAAGCAGCCTACTTTAAGAAAATGTTTCATCGGGACATCGTGCGGTTTAAAAAATTCAGACACCAGGCAAGCTTCACGAGCACCACCAAGTTGAACTACTCCATAGACTCTTTTACGACACCGCAATCACTTCATTCACGAGGAAACCACCAAAACCACGGATTCCAAAGAAACCCAGAATCTCCAAAACGTAAACCCAATCAAGAAACGAAAGAAAACGAACTCCGAAATTCGCAACGACCATAATCAAAACCCAAGAAACAGAATACCCAACAGAGAAAAATCCAAAGAAACAACAACCCCCCCGGTGCAAGAAAAGGGCCGTCCACCAACCTGCTCGACGTTCGAAGAAGGCCTTGCGGAGGCGAGGAAGGATTTCCCGCCGAACGCGCCGGACGTGGCCATGGACTGAGCCCAGAAGGAGGCCCCGAGGCCTAGAACGAAGCGCCGCGCGGGTCTGAAGGCGGCGGCCTTGCGTCCGGCAAACGCGTTGCGGGTCGGGAGAAGCGGAGCCGTAGGAGGAGGAGGAAGCGAACGTACGCCCGCCAAAATGCGAGCGCTCGGGTGTGGACTGAGTTGGAGATAATTGGCCATCGTCCCTTTTCGGGTTCGTGAGTCGATGGACGTTCCACGTTGGTGGCCTTATAGAACGTTGGCAGGCAATTTGGGTCGCTACCGATTCTGGCCACTCGAGGAAGGCCTGTCAAACGTGGCTACTGAAAAAACCTCTACTTGTGCTCTAACTCGAGATCGGTTCAAGTTTCTATCGAAATTTACCTCGCTACTGTTAAGATTCAGCGTACAATTACAAAGAAATAGAGATTGAAAGCAAGGAAAAGAAATCAAGACACATGAATTGTTACATTGAAAGCAAGGAAAAGAAATCAAGATACATGAATTGTTACATTCCTCAATTATAAGAGAAATAGATTATGCGTACCTAACAATGGCTCAAACTATAAAAACTCTCGACCCTCATTGCCTCACCGAGAGCGCAACTCCTGAACCATCCTGTCGATGGGAAATATGAATCACACCCTCAACGACTATGACAAGTTGAGTTGTGTTGAAATGGCTTATTAATAGAATAATTAAAAATAAAACAGCGTCTTCATCTAATAATTTAAGTTTTTAAAATAGTTGGCATACAAAATCTTACATAGTATCAAAGCGAGAACTTATGAATTCAAAAGCTTAAGTTTTTAGAATAATTGATAGTAAATTTGTCATGGAAAAAATCTCACATTTATCTTATGGACTTGATTAATTATATTTATACTAAGTAATAAAAATATTAACTAATCAAATTTTTATTAAATAGCCACAACCTCACACTTATCTTATCGAACATTCAGTTGAGTCGTGTTGGAAATTGCCGACCCTAGTAAATGCCATGTGGCTACCCCGCAAGCATATTGTCGAGAAATTTGATCGGATTCTGGTCAAAGTCAATTATAGAGAAATTTATTTTGATGCTTTAGATCGCTAAAATTATTTCGATGAGCTAGTTATAGATTTTGCTAAAGTTAGGCTATTTTTGATAACAACCTTAAATATTGGAGAGTTTAAAATTTTAGTACGTAGCGTTATTAAGTGCATTTGATAACTTCTAACTATATAAAATTAATCGATTATTTTAAGTCAAAAATCACTTAATGCGGTAAGTAATGAAGGACTAACTAATTAATCAAGTGATAAAATAGTTATTGGCAATTGAAATATTATCAACTATATTGTCAAAAGTTCTAATAATGCGCACTATTCAATCTTAATTACGAAACTTTTGAGAATTATCATTTAGTTTTCGAGCATATTCAAACCACTTTTATTTTCATTTTCAGTATTTAAACACATCAGCACTTACTGTTCAATAATGTGTTCAAACGTATGTTATTTGGGGCATTTGATATACCTCAACTATACACTTCTTCATTAATTCTCGCAAGTTAAAAAAATTTAAATCAAGGAAGGGCCTACTTAATTACTAAGTGAAAAAAATATTCGATGAAAACTAGAATCTTACCCATTTTGTACTGTTAAACCTTCCAAAGAAAATGCTTATTATTCAATGTTTGACAAAAAAAAAAAGTACAAAATTTATTATTTGATTACATGTATTATCAGACCACTTTTATTTTTCATTTTCAGTATTTGAAAGTTAAAGACTTCGGCACTCAATATTCAATACTTAAATTTTTAGCAAAATTTTCTTTTCCAGTTTCATCAAAAGAAGGGAATACATTCATTATTGGTTGGGCCAGAAAGTACGCTAATTGGATTTAAGCTTAAGCACTTTTGGTCTGGGTAACAGCTATTGTTGTTGTCTATTAGGCCATCTGCCTGAAATAATTGGGTGGGTCACCCAATGATTGTATTGCATTCGAGTCCAGGACAAAAGGCTGGATAGGACATAATTAATCATATCTCGCGTTAGGCAATACAATTGGATTGAATAAACTCGTAAAGGGTTGGACAAAGAGTCGGATAATCTATCATCTTGGCCCCTAAGGGTGGGATAATTTTATTCCAACTTGGATGAATTTGATCAAAAATAAGAAATTAAGGCTCCTTTTGGTAATGTTCTTATTTTTCTCAATTTCTATCTTTTTGTTTCCCAGAACAAAAAGAGAATAGCAATCTATTTGGTAATGTAAACTAATTTTTCTATTCCTCAAAATAGAAAAGTAGCCAATGAATAGATTTATAATAGAAATAAGAAGTTGAAAAAAGTAGCTTCTTATTTTTGAAAACAATTTCTAGAAATGAGTCATTTTCTTTTTTTCTTTTCTTCTTCTTCCTCGTTGCTCACCTTTTGTAGTTTGTCACCCCCCGTTGTCACTCATCGGCTGCCGCCGCTTGTTGGCTAGAGGAGGAGCAAGAAGAAGAAGAGAAGGAAAAAGAAAAATCTAAAAAATTTATTCCAATTGCCGGTTGCCGCCGTTTGCTGGATGCCATCGCCAGCTAGAGGAGAAGCAAGAAGAAGAAGGGAGGGAAAAAAGAACAATCTAAAAAATTTATTAAAAAATTAAAAGAAATTCTACATTGCAAAAAAAAATTGTAGGTTGTGCTAAACGCATTCTTATTCTTTTTCAATTTCGAGAATAGAAATTTTATGTAGTTATCGAATATGTTTTTAACTCAAAAAATATTTTAGGGAATAAAAATATGAAAAGACTAGTTTTGAAAAAAAAAAATTATTTCCCGAAATAGAAATGTTACTAAGCATACCCTAAGTGAACAACAATGAATAGCGTCACCACCATGGCACCGCTATTGACCATTGCTCGGCCCACGCAACTCTAGCGATCACTAGGGGGATATAGCTTAGTTGGTAGAGCTCCGCTCTTGCAATTGAGTCGTTGCGATTACGGATTGGATGTCTAATTGTCCAGGTAGTAATGATAGTATCTTGTACTTGAACCGGTGGCTCACTTTTTCTAAGTAATGGGGAAGAGGACCGAAACATTCCACTGAAAGACTCTACTGAGACAAAGATGGGTTGTTAAGAACGTAGAAGAGGTAGAATGGACAGTTGGTCAGATCTAGTATGGATCGTACATGGACGGTAGTTAGAGCCGGCGGCTCTCTTAGGGTTCCCTTATCTGGGATCCCTGGGGAAGAGGATCATGTTGGCCCTTGCGAACAACTTGATGCACTTGGCCCTTGCAAACAGCTTGATGCACTATCTCTCTACACATACAATTCCCTTTTCCCTAATCTTAGTCTGTGCTATTGTCGACGCGAAGCAAATGTGGTGGCTGATTGGGCTGCAAAGGCCCACAATCGGGCTTTGTCGAACCAGAACTGGGCTGTTTTCCCCACTTTTTACCTCATCGATCTTGTATGTGCTGATGCACTTGCTGCAGGCTGTACTAACTTTATTTCCTCAATATAGTTTCCACTTTTTTGACAAAAAAAAAAAAAAAAAAAACTCTAGCGATCACTGGAAAATAGTCACTTAGAATTTTTTTCCTCAATCAATTGTGTGTGGGTGGTCATCTTTGGGCAAATTTGGCCACCTCAAACCACTGCGAGGATCCTAGTACTCCTTGCTTCCGTAGCCACCCCACGGTGGTTGCACCGCAGCAAACACGATCGTGATGTGGCGGCCGCTTCATTTGCCCTCACTCATGAATCCTCCCCTCTCTCTCACCAAATCTGTTCCTTATTGCGATGGTCACTATGATTAAGCAACCAATAGAGGTCATTTGAGATCCGCAATAGACCAATTCTTTTCTCTTTTTTTTTTTCTTGATCGAAAAATGAAATTTTGTTTTGTATCATACGAGTACTGCCCTCAGTGGGGGCATCCCTACAAAGCAAAGCCTAAAGGGCTGGTGGGGGAGGAAAAGCCTAGTCGTAATGAAGACATCGATTCTTATGAGCTTTTGCAGCCCAATCGGCAACCATGTTAGAGCTTCTTGGGCCGAACTCAAGCCTCGCACACGAGAGGCGAAGGATAAGAGAGCATTCCATGATAAGCAAGCATGCGTCCCATGAGCACTGATTTGCGGAGCTGAGAGCTCTTATCAGATCTATTCGGTCTGACTGAATATAAACTCTCCCAAAACTCCTTCTTTGTACGAATCGAAAACCTTCAAGCAAAGCTAGGACTTCAACGTGAGCTGGAGTGGAGGCTTTGACCGACCTGGTGTGCCTGGCAACGAGGCTCCCGGTGAAGTCCCGACATATGCACGCTGCAGTGCCGTCCATCGTGTCCTCCTCGACAGCACCATCAACGTTAATTTTGAGTTTGCCTTTCTCTAGTGCTGCCCAGGTAAGAGAAGCTAATGACTCCTTGTTTTTTCCCAAATTGCCAGGCCTGATTTTTCAAGTTTTCTTGTAAGATTTGGGCTGATTCGGCAGTATTCTTTATTTTGGAACATGGCCTTTGAATACTGCATTGTTTTGAGCTACCCAGATGCACCACAGTATCGACACAACCACTTCAAGAGAAAGTACTTTGTTCTTGTTCTCTATTAGCTTCGCTATCAAGCATCAAAATTGTTATCTCCTTTAACATATTTTGCAATTGAGGGTTAGGGGCTGACCATACTTGCTGTACCCAAGGGCAGAGCAAGAAATTATGTTCAATTGTTTCCACCTCGGATCGATAAAGCGTACAGACAGGGTCAAGTACAATTTTCTTCTTCCTCAGATTCTTCCTTGTGGGGATTGCATTTCTCCATAATGAGGTTTTCACTTTAGAGTGAGTCTTTAAGTTCCATATAGAAGTGCATATTGCTTTGGGTGGCTGATATGAAGATGATGGTTGGTCTGTGTTTGGTTTACTATCAATTCATTGTCTGAGTAGATTGTAAGCTTTTTTGATCGGATAGCAACCAGACTTTGTACTTCTCCACATTAGCTCATCTTTTGCCTCATTAGGATTGATTGGGATGGAAAGAATCTCCTGCTTAGTCTGTTCATCAAAGAGTGCGTCTAGTTTTTGCACATCCCATTGTTTTTCTTCTGTGAGAATCAACTCAGCTACTTTTCTTGGATCGTTCTAGTTTGTAGGTCCATCAATGAGACCTCTTTTCAACCACCAATTTTCCCTTAATATCTACTTTTTCCCATTTTCTATTGACCACATCATTGCATTGGAGATTGCTTCCCTTCCCATGAGTCGACTTTGCCAACCCCAAGATGTCCTTGCTCCGTTCTCTGCATGCCAGATTCCTTTTTATGAATATAAATGCCTGTAAAATTTTGTTCCAGAATAAATATGGGAATTTGATTAAATGCCATGCTTGTTTGCCTATCATAGCTTTGTTGACAATGAGTATGTTTTTAAAGCCCATTCCTCCTTTATCTTTCCTGGTTTTCAAAGTTTTCCACTCTTTCCAATGTCATCCAACCTTTGAATCACTTGTTTTCCACAAAAAAAATTGCTATTTTTTGTTCAATAGCTTTACAAATAGAAACTGAGATTTTGAAGATTGACATTGCATATTGTGGTAAGGCTTGAACCATAGGTTGTAGCAATATTTCTTTTCCTACTTTGAAATAAGATGTTCTTTCCACTCTTCCAATTTCATATTCACTCTCCCAAAGATCCACAAGAACATTTGCTTCTTTAAGGCACCCCAATCTAAAGGAACTCCAAGATATTTCCTTGTATGGCTAATCTTTAGAATCCTTAACTTCCTAGCCAAGTTATCCCTCAATGACTGAGGGCATCCTTTATTGAAGAATACACCTGATTTCTTCAAGTTAACAGCTTGTCTTGAGGCAAAACAATATTGATTGAGGATAGCTGAGAAATTCTAGCATTCAATAAGTGATCCATAGAAAAAATATGGAATCATTCGCAAAAAGCAAGTGCGAAAGGTAGGGCAGTGTCTATTCAGCTTAATCCCCTTTAGTCGTCAAGAATGATTCTTGCTTTTCACTTTTGACTTTTTTTCCGGATTTTGCGGTGTTCGTTTTTTGATTTTATTAATATGAAGGCTCATAATATTCTAAAACGTCCTTATATAGAGGCATATAAATTTACATATAACTTCTCATAAATGCTAATTCCGACTTTTGAAAAGTTAGAAGCGAACAACTCCTTGACTTCTCTTAGAAAGTGAATTTCGATAATGCATCGAATACGTCCTGATCTTTTTCACTCGACGAATAAGAAACAAACCATGTTTTTGGTCCGCAACAGGAAAATAATTCTTTTTTACCCCACCTACATAAAGAGCACAACAAGACAAGCGGAAGTGGCCCGAACGATGGTCTCCTCCACCACGCATTCCGACAATAAAAACCTACATTAAAACTAGAGGCTCAACATCATCACGAAGCTTCCCCTTTTTATCCTTAAACGATTTGATTAATACAATGCAAGCGGCCAAAGCAACCACAGTTCAATTTCGCACCAGCTTTGGAGTGGTAGGTGGGAGCATCATCCAGCTGCTGCTTTGGAAGAATCATGCATTGGCGCGCATGCATGCAAAGCTCCAAAGTCAACAGCTACAAACTTAGGTAGCTTCTCTTGTTGAGGGCAATTATAACATTAAGGCTCTCAAAAGGCGATGCCCCGGGTGCGGCAATTATAAGATTAAGCATCACGTTCGTACGTGAGTGCATGAACGTACGAAAGATGGGGAGTACACGGGTGGGAGGGAGTACGTCATTACATCGGCCAATGCAAACCCTAATTATAAGGAAGCAGAATTTCGGTATCTATAGAGCTTGCGAACTAAGCATGTATGAGTTGATTTTTATTTTTATTTTTTTTGGCAACTGGGTACGTAGCGTATTGGTTCGCGAGATAGATTGCACGAGTCTTTTGTGGGGCAAGCTAGGCGAGGCGATCCTCTCTCCAAAACTTGATTAGAACGCTTGATTTGTTAACCTAAGTGCCCTAGCTGCATATTTAGAGGGACATGCAAATCAAAGCCACATTTGGGTTGGAGAATGAAATGGAAATCCAAGTTTCACACTTCACACGTGGCTCCTCCAACACCTCATCTCCCATCACATACAGACAACTTCTCTGATTACAACATGCTAAACATGAAACAACTGGACAGAAACTCAAGCAACCAGACAGAAACTTAAGCAATCATTTATTGTAATCATAGAGAGAGAGGGAGAGGGAAGGAGAGAGGTAGGTGAGAGAGTGGGGCCAATTGCAGAGCTCCAGAGAGAGATGGACAATTGCATGGCAAGTTCCAAACTCAGCGATGGATCAACAGCATCTCTCTCTCTCTCTCTCTCTCTCTCTCTCTGTGGGACTGTGAATAAGATAACAGATAAAGAAAGAGAAAAATAAAGAAATGCTTGCAAGCTAGCAGCAACTACAAGTACAGATTGTTGCTTTCTTAATGTGAATCCATATGTCATCATCACTGGCTTAAAGCATCTGTCCCTTATGCCCTCATTTGGAGAAGTTGATCGAATAGTGACATGGATTCCCTTTCATCTTCTTTCTTTTTCCTTTTTTCCCCCCGAAACGTTAGTGCTCTAGTGCTGTCCAGACGATCACGTTTGTTTGGTACAACAGTAATTATTCTAGAAATAATTTGTGACTTGAGTTCGTTTATGTAAAGGAAAATTGTTTCGGAGAAATTATTTTCTGGTTTTTCGATATTTAGATAATGAAAAATTAATTGATTTATGATAAATATTTTTCATCAACTGGAAACTATATTAAGTTTAGATTAAGAGAGAATAATTTCTTCTTATAGTAAGAAGGAAATCACTTTTCCTAAACTACCAAACAAATGAAAACTAACAATTTTTCTTGAGAATGATTTCTATATAAAATATTTTTCTTTATCATGAGGTTTTTAGTAAAATAAGCACACTTGTAGTGATTCTTTTATTTTCATGGTTGGTTGAGGAGTCAAGGGATTTTCAGCTCGAGAATCAAAGTTCACTCATTCGAATCCTATTAATTGCATGGAAATTGTTTTGGATCAGATCCATCGGTACATGCCGAACGTCTAGATTTAGGTTCTGTCTATTTTGTAGAAATGAATAATTTAAAAAACATATATATTTTAAAATGAACGCTTGTGTCGCTTAAAATAATTAATCAATAATAAATATTCTCATTATTGACAATTCATATTTAAATATTTTCATTGATGATGAAAATATTTTCTATTCATTCAATTTTATAAGTGGTCAATCGATCAATTTTTGAAAATTATTTTTTAAATCATTTATTTTTGGGAAAATTCCAAATAAGGACCCGAAATGAATCAATTTTTTCAAATAAGGATATGAAATGAACTTTATATCAGATAAAGACCTAAAGTTGACTCATTGTCTCAAATAATGACCCAAAGTGATTGAATCAATTCCAAATAAGGACTTGAGCTTGCTGGTCAGCCTTCGCCAGCTATCAAGCGTGCAACATTTCCGATGACCGGAGTTTGGGAAATTTGTCAAAAAAAAATCTAGGGAAAATTAACAAATCTTAAAATAGAAAAAAAAAAAAACCCTAGGTTTTTTATGGTCTCCCCATTCCTTGTACCCATCTTCCACAAAGTTGAAGACCCAAATTCTCTACTGGTTGAGGCACAAACTCAAAACAAGAAGAAAACCATATGCTTCTTTGTTTGTTTGTAAAGACCCAAATTCTCTGCCAGTCGAGCAAGGTGAGGAGCGATGATAATCGAGTCACGACAATGACCAGGCAACGATTTGGTTGAGGAGCAGCGGGGGAGAAGAAAGAAGAAAACGTAAACATCTAAATGAATAACCTAAACTTAATTAATTTAGAATTTTCCATTTTTTTCTAATCACAAAATTTTGACAAAATTGCCCCTATTTTAATCATCGGAAAATGTTTGCCGGTGAGCTAGGGTCCTCAATAGAGATTAACTTGATTACTTTGGGTCCTTATTTAACACAAAATTTATTTCGGGTTCTTATTTGAAACAATGGGTCCACTTTAGGTCATTATTTGATACAAAGTTTACTTTTGGGTCCTTATTTGAGAAAATAGATTCATTTTAGGTCTATTTGAAATTTTCCCTTTATTTTTCCTAAATAAATAAAATCATAACCAATTCAAGTGATTTATGGGATAGACATGGTTATTTCCTATTTATGGCGCGCATGATAAAATTTATACTTCTCTATTTCTCTGCTCCCCTGAATAGGTTTGGAACAGAAATTCGTTTGGTAACGCAATTTGATTTTTCTATTTCTGGAACAAATTTCTATTCTAGAAATAGATTTGAAGAAGAAATTAGAAACTAAAATTTTTAACTTCTCAATTTCTGTTCAATAAATTTTGTCATGATGCGCACCCTTAAAGTTTGTCATGTATATTCATTTGTACATTATCAATCATCACTAGTGACAGAAAAAGAGCATAAAATATATCATTTTATGCAAGAAGGAAGACTTGTACAAACGCCCTTGCGTTGCTTCTCTGAACTCTTTCTTGAAGCTGATTTGACCTTCAAATGACAAAGAAAGCGTGGCTTGAATGCTAATAAATCATACGTAATTTCTTTGACTAACGGGAAACCCTTTACAATCAAAACCATCATGGAAAAAGATCCCAACGAAAGAGACTTTACAAGATCTCAATCTCTCCCTGTAGTTCTTGGTTTCGAACTCAGGTGGTGCCCCTCGCAGGCGGCGAGAAGTCACGTTCCGCCAGGAGAGCGAAAGATCATATGGAGCGACAAACTGTTCCGATCGATGGAGATTTGAAGAGTAATGTTGATTTCTTGGACGGGAAATGTAAATGGCGTGGAATTTAAAGGCATGGATGTCGAGAGTTATAGTTGCCAGCAATGTAAAATTGTATCGGAAATGTAAAATACGCTGAAAATAAGGATGAACAAGATGTGTTCTTGAAATCATAGAACTGTATATAGAGAATCACTAAGAATTAAAAACCTACTTACCATATACGACCCCTATTGTCCAGCAACACTTATCTACAAATGGTTACGGCTCCTAAGGTCACTGGCTTCACATCGTTACTTCTTTTGCCAAATCCAATCGACCGACGTGATATATTTTATCTGTCAACCCCTTGCTTTAGCACTTAACTCTTACAATGCCGGCATTTTGGACTGGTTTCACCTCACCGGCTGCTAACCAGCTCCCATAGATTGAACTGTCGACCTAAACATTTGGGTATTTTTGGGCATTAACAAATCGACCAGACTATTTGTTCTATACCATTAAATTACACGAAACAAATAAAATTTGATGTAGGGATCCGTTGATCTACATGTAGTAATACAACGAATTATAAAAATGCCACATGAAGATACGTAAGTTCCGTCGCACATCCCTCGATGATTAAGGTCATCATGACTCGTGACATGTCTACATTAGCCGAAGTTCATGCATTCACTCAATAAAACTCTTTTTTGTCATCTTTTGAAAAAGGATATCATAGCTTGGACTTTGCTTGGCGGCCTCAAATTCGACTAAAGTACTACAAATTTATTTGTACGAACAACGCATGCTTTGCATATCGTAATCGCATAATTTCCCCTGTTAGGTATGTCCTTTGCTTCGAAATTTCGTTAGCCGGTAAATATATATATTTATATATATATAATATTATAATGGGTCTTGTTGGTCTTGTTGATAGATGGGTCTACTAGATATTCCACATCTATTATCAAGATCAATAATATTAGTAAGTGGTGGGGCACTGGGATTTGCAATTTCTGTATTTACGACACAACTTTGACTACTAGTTGGTAAAGTAATAGTACAAGGTAAATATGGATGGGGGTCTACTGATCTTATGGAAGAGGATGTATACATATAGGGTAAAACCCACGTACAAACATGAGATCGTTAGTTATTATATTTCTCAACAAATAAAAAAAAGGAAAAAAAAAACACACACACACGCACATACAAAGCATATTCTAAAGAGAACGAATTATTCTTGCCATTGGAAGCTGCATGTGATAATTGCTCTATCCATGAATGAGATGCGAAATGTGGGAACATAAGAACTAGATGCCCCAATCCTAACTAGATCCTAATTCTACAGCACTAGGGTACAAAAAGAAATTCAACTAATTTGATTGGAGGCAATAAAGCATATGACGACCTATGCGTGTCACGAGAAAAATTATCTAATTAATCATTTTTGATTATATAATTTTTCAATTATGCCAATATAATCATTCCGGTTAACTTTTGTCACGTTGGTAAGACGGTTCGGATATCGTTGATCATCCTACGTGGCGTATAGCCACATAAGCAATTTCTAAAAAAAATTTGCCGGAAGACCTACATTGTAATTCCATGCAAATTTAGGACTAAATTAAAAAAAAAAAAAAAAACTGAAAAGTTCGAGACTGAAGTGACATTCGTACAATAAATTTAAAAATTAATTGGATGATTTATCGGTGTGACCTGACGTGTGTGTTTGTCGGTTGGCCTAGGAAGAAACCCTAATTTGAGCCGTATGTTCACTTGCATCATTATTAAATTTAGACTAATTGATGCAATAGTAAGGGGCAAATGACTTTTGAGACATTTTATAATGGCTTTTATGATTTGAGGTCTAGTCAGACAATATTCATTCAAGCAGTGGAATGGATCCGACCGAGGGCATGCTTATCTCTTTCCTTGTACTTTGGAAATGGGTATTGCATTTTTGTTTTTTTCAAGATAGTTATGTACTAATCGAAATATTAGGAAATAACAAATAAAAGTGGTATTGCTTTCTAAATCTTGGGTTTACCTTTTTTAGTATTTTGCTTTATTAGGTGAAGTTTTAGATGTCCTCTTATGAGGATGTGGAGTTAACTCCTAGCAAATGTTAAAAGAGTGTTCGCATAATCATATTTTGAAAAAAAATTTCATCACATTCCAACAGAAAATTTCGGAATGAATTTGATTTTAGTTTAATGTTACTTGCATTCCAATTAGCAGTTCGACATCACCCACGCTAATATATATATAAATGCATACCATATTTGATGAAAAAAACAAAATAGTTTCTTTCGTGCTTTTCTCTAAGAAATTATCCTGAGCAAGCCAGGATAATCAACTTTGGTCTCGAGAAGAGGACCGCTTGTCCAAATCTATTCATTTCGCAATTTCCATTGATCCAGTTCGATGACCTCGATCGAGTTGCCTGTCTCACGATCAGGCTTATCATTGGAATGAAAGAAATTCGACTTACTAATGGTCAAAACTCACCATTTACCCCCACTCCCAATTTCGAGGAGGAGGAGGAGGAGGAGTAGTGATAAATCTCCTGCACCAGAAAAGTCTTTAGAAATTATTTTTAAAATATATTAATTATGGAGTGTGTCATAGGAAAATGCTCGATTACCAAAAAAAGAAAATTTAAAAAAAAAAAAAAGAAGAAGAAGAGAAAATATGACTTGTCATCATCTATAAATAATCGCCCTCCTCCTTCACGTTCCCTCCCCCTCCTCCTCCACCTCTTCTCCTCGTTCCCAGGAAAAAAAAAAATCCACTCTCTCTCTCTCTCTCTCTCTATCTCTAATTCCCGACCACAAAAAATTTTCCGGCGAAAAACCCGACCCGATCCATGGACCCGCCCAGATTCGTGATCGAAGCCTCGGAGGCGGCGTCCCTGGCGAAGGACGCCGGCGTCTCCCTGACGGACCTCCTCCCCACCCTCGTCGGCTCCGCCAAGCCCCTGGCCCGCACCCCCATCTCCCGCTACAACGTCGGCGCCGTCGGCCTCGGCTCCTCCGGCCGGGTCTTCTTCGGGGTCAACGTCGAGTTCCCGGGCCTCCCCCTCCACCACTCCATCCACGCCGAGCAGTTCCTCGCCACCAACCTCGCCCTCCACCGCGAGCCCCGCCTCCTGGCCTTCGCCGTCTCCTCCGCCCCCTGCGGCCACTGCCGGCAGTTCCTACAGGAGATCCGCGACGCCCCCGACATCCAAATCCGGATCTTCCCCGTCGACGACCCGGACCAGGAGGCCGACCCGGCCTTCGCCCCATTGTCCCGCCTCCTCCCCCGGCGGTTCGGGCCGGGCGACCTCCTCGACAAGGAGATGCCCCTCCTCCTGGAGCCCCACCACAACGGGCTCACCTTCCTGACCCGGAACCCGGGCCACGGGACCGCCGCCTGCAACGGCTTCTGCGACGGGCCCGGGGCCGACGACGATGACGAGCTCGCGGCCGCCGCGCTGGAGGCGGCGAACGCGTCGCACGCGCCGTACAGCAAGTGCCCCTCCGGGGTGGCGATCGTGGACCGCGACGGGAAGGTGTACAAGGGCTCGTACGAGGAGTCGGCGGCGTACAACCCGAGCCTCGGCCCCGTGCAGGCGGCGCTGGTGGCGTACGTGGCCGGCGGCCGCGGCGGCGGGTACGAGGGGATCGCGCGGGCCGTGCTGGTGGAGAAGGAGGGCGCGGTGGTGCGGCAGGAGCACACGGCGAGGATCCTGCTGGGGCTGGTGTCGCCCAAGTGCGAGCTCCGGGTGGTCCACTGCGGGTCGGGCTAGCTCGGGTCGGGCTCAACCGGCGAGACGGGTGGTGGGTTCCCTGATTCTTGAATCTTCATGGTATCGACCTGTAATGGCGGATGGATCCGAGCCCCTGTTCTTGTTTCTCGGGGCCCTCCCCGAAAGAAAAGGAAAGAAAAAAAAAAACCAAGTGTTGCTCGGCTCTGTTTCTGTTCCCTTTTCTTTCTTTTGGCTGAATTATTATTATTGGCATGCTGATCTCAGATCAGCGCGATGAAAATGAAATCTGGATATGATTGCGGGAGGGGGACCGGAGCAGATTAGATTACAGTTTTATAATCTATAATTGTAGCTGTCTAGCATAGGGAAAGAAATCTGGCTAAGAAAGCAAGTCTTTTTTTTCGAGTATTCCGCACGAAGCGCGAAGAAGAAAGATTCGTTTTTGAACCGAAGAATGATGGGAATCTGTCTTCTCACCCCACCGGGCACCGTCCATCCCTCGTCCATCCCTCGTTCCTGGCTCGGCCTAACCGCATTTCCCTTCGTGCCTGTGTCCTCCGAAACGAGCAAAATGTCAGCGGTGAGCAAGATCCGCACGCTAGTAAAACTTCTGAGAACGCTCGCGTTGAACCGAGTCATCCGCATGAATATTCTAGTAAGCAAATGGAAAGTAGCGAAAGTTGACCAGCTGTACTGCTGGGCTAGGATTAGGGACGTCTGAGCTGTGCTGCTTTGTCATCTTACGGGTGCACGAAGGGAGGGCGAAAGTGACTCCACGGCTTCCTTCGCTTTTTTCTTATTCTTTTAACAGCGGTACGATCATGAACGTCCTAAAAGCAGCAAGATTCCGCCATCCCCCCTGCCCTGGATCGGGATCAAACAGGCGATTCCGGGATTATTATAAGTGGGTGGTCCGCTCTCTCACGTTTGTTTCTGCGTGTGATTCTAGTGTTTCGCGTGGGACTATGACTTCCAACGTTGCGACTTCTTCAGGAAACCCTGTTTGGATTGATTTGGATTTCCAGCGTCAAGAACAACCACCACTCATTTTTGGATGCATCCCCCCTTTGAGTTGTCTCGCACATACGGAGAACGTTGGCCAAGAAATCTAGATACGGGTTCCGCTTGCACCTACCCAAATGTGGAATCGATCGCTCCGATAGCGAGGGCGGTTTTTGTGAAATCCGCGGGCTTTACTGTGTAGGAAGTCATCGGCATGATGTTCAAAGTCACCGGCTTTCCCATTGAGTTGTTTACCCATTTGAAAAAGAAACATTGCACGGACAAAACTTTACCGGTCACAGAAACTTTGATCTGTGATTCAGGACATCGATATGTAGGATCTTGCTGGGTTGTGATCTCTCTCAAGAGGGAGGGACACTTAACATGAAGTTGTCGTCAAAATGATGTGTTTTGCTCGGGATACCTAATTTTCGTTCTTGAAATATAGCATGATATCATTGCCAAAATGAAGTGTTTTCACTTGCGAAACACATTCAAGCTTGTCATGGTGAAACGGTGACCCTGATCAAAGAAATCTCACTTTGAGAATGGATTGCCTTCATATGGGACATGGCGAATTTTGATTCTTGATTTGTACTCGTGGGAATTAATGGAGATATCTCTAAATTGCAGTCGACGATTGATTCAGCCCCAGAAAAGAGAGGAAAGAAAGAGATGACCTCTTGTCTATGTCTATGATCAAATTCAGCGATGAGAAGATAGTGAAAAGATCTGATATTTAAAACACCAAACAGCAAACAAGATCGGACAGAGACAGAAGCAAACAATACGTGTTTACATGGTCTTCAAATAGGAAAAATCAAACAAACAACCAAGGATGAGTAGATGGGACAAGACACAGTACACACTAGGAAGTGGGAAACAAAAGATAGTATCCAAGTACTAAAGTTAACGTCGCATGGCGTGTTCCGACCTACTTCAACTATCCATGGATAAAAGCCTTGGATGTTGTGCTTTTCTTGCACAACTAGACCACAGCGGTCGAAACTGATCGGGCATTCGCTATCTATCCTCATTCAAAAGGATCATGCTTTCAACAAGGACCTCATGCTTTGTAGGATTTGCCATCACTGAAGCCTTGAATTGACCAGTTTACCTTCTTGTTCGATGGATGAAGACACAAGGACAGTGAGTCAATTTTTGTCTTCCTTAAAAAGACAAAAGTTTAATGAGCATGCTAATCTCTAATGTGCCAAAGGGTCAGATATATGAACATTTGTTTATCCAGTTGTTTTTCGAAAATTTTATGTTCAATGAAATTATATCTGGACAGGAAAGATGTACCGAAACTCCCCCCTAGCAACAAGAGAATGAACAGCTAAAAAACTACTGAGATATCATCAGAGGAAATACACCAGCAAGAATTAGATTTGCATATGATGCTTCAAACTAAATACATCAATAGCCAAAGGCAAAAATTCTTCAAGAATGCAAATATGCAATCGGAAAACAACTTACAAATGTCGCTTCACCATGGTGGTGTAAATATACATGTTGAGACTGCTTGCTGTACTATAGCTGATTTAGTATGATACGAATTTTTAGGTGGAAGTTGCTTCTGCCGATACATCCTTCCAAGGAGAAGCAGGTTCTAGAATAAGGTCACCGACCCCTTTAGGTGGTCCGATGCTGCAACGGTCAGAGTTATGCATTTGGATGGCATCCTTAATTTTTCGGAACTACAGATAATTCAAGAGAACAGAGTGAGACCGAATCGGATGCAGATATTTGTTTAAATTTGCATGACAAAAAACAAGCCTAATTATATGCTATATGATCAATTATTTACACAGAAGATTCCTGAACCATGGCCCCATGCCTAAAAAGCAACCTACTTCATAAATATCATCAAACAAGTGGAGATGTAGCAATGAATGTTTCTGCACAGACACCACCACCACCTAAATATGTGAACATTTAAAGTTGTTTGACCAGATTCACATGAAACTCATTACTTTTTCAGACTACCCAGCCACAGCCCATGATTTCAGGAACCCTAGAAGATCACCAATCCTTACTTTCAGACTGCAAGCCATTTAATTACCAGGTTTTAAAGTCGAAAGGCATAAATAGAGTAACCTTGTGCAGCCACTGGACAGACTATTCTTGAACAATGGTTGTTGTCTAACTTCGGAAGGAAAACCTAACTGACTAATTCAGACCCAAATACCACCTTAAAATCCTGCAGTCCCATCTTGAACCCAATTTTCTCATCCCCTTTTAGCAGGTCAAACTATCCCATCTCAACTTCTTTGATCCAAATTCCCGATAGTTCTACCAACAGAGCGCAGCAAGTATCTCACTGAAACCAGCTGTGGAAACACATGCAAAATTATTTGAGAGACTTACCTTTGCAAGTGAACATGAAAAGGACTCCAGTTGTCCATCAGCACCACGATAGAAGTGAAAATAAGGAAGCACTTTCACATTCAAATTTTTGCACATTGGCTTATTCTCATCAAAATTGACTTTTAGGAATAAGATTTCAGGGTGTTCCTGGGCTGTCCTGCAGAGCTGACGGATTACCACAGGAAAATGTCAGCACAAAACCCATATTGGCTTAACAGAACAACAAGAACTCCGAGAAAAATACAACGAAGCGCTGGCAACAGGTTCCAAAATTCAGTCGATGTATCTTAACATGGCTAAGTTAAGTTTCTACCAATAAATTTTTACCTCAGATTCTAGTGAGTGCTTCTGGAGGAGCACGTATGCAAAAAGGAAGACATTGATTAAATCAGCATTGCATCTTTTATAAATTGTCAATCCTTCCTTCTTAGGGACATATTTTCATTTAAAAATAAATTAACTAATAAAGAACCATCCCATTGGAGACAAAATTCTTGACCAAATGCTATCGTGATCAATGACTTGTTTAGAATTTAGCATATTCCGCATATCTTGTTGTCACAAATGCCAGTATTGGTTCAAAAGACCACACAAATCGAGGCTAACATAAAGGGAACTCGCATGTAACGAATGCAAACTCTAGATGAATAAAACTTGCACATTATGACAACACCATTGAGTTTCCCTAAGAATCCAATGTCCCATAAATTATAGTAATACATAAACATGCTGCTCACTTTATATTAGCTATTTGAAATGCCCGAGAGGAAAAGAAAGATGAACAAGAGCAATTACTAGTTCTATTTGTCATTGGAATTGCCATAGCAATCCACAAGTTAAACAACGAATCTAGCTCTATTATTGACAGGCCTTTTGTTCCATAGCCTATTCCAGCAGGATGTTTACTCTTTTGGCAAATAGTTTAGATGTTCTGATTTTTGGCTCCTGTACTTCTTGAGAATAAGAGAATGTCACTCCTGTCATAACCAAATATTTTTGCCTCTCAAGCTGTTTCCTTACAGTACTTAATACTCTTTACCACATGAAATTCTAGGTATTCCAGGTACAAAGCTTCACATGTAGACAACTTATGCTTCATTTGTTGCAGTTGATCAAGCAACAGAGTACCTACATAACTGCCAGAACTGAAACACTGAATTGAGCAGATATAATTTCTCATTCGACATGCCACACTTCAAATAATTCTCAGTAAATTGTGTATATCTTAAAGGTCAACCCTAATTCCTGTAGCAGAAAACAGGACAGAGTAAAATTGGGAAAAATAAAAAATTTAAAATGACACCTACATTAATGTGCAGTATAGTTTTTTTCTCCTGCCATTTATACAATCAGCCACCACAATATGAAATGAGAAATGCATGTCATCGGGAGAATACTGTAAAGCAGTAATGTTCTATAGAAAAGCTGCCTATAGAGTATTATTGATGGGGAAGGGATCAAGCTGGCCAACAGGAAATGACATGTAAAATCAACGTGTCAAGACAATACCTTGACGTTTACTGAACCATGAAAAGAATAATAGATGGGACACTCACTTTGGGAAATAATGCTTTGCAAGAAGCACACCAGGTCCCATAAAATTCAACAATTACTAGTCTCTCTCCAGCTTGACTTAACGCACTCAAAAACTCTTGTGTAGAATGAATGTCAACCATGTTGGGTCCGGCATTCCTCTCCCACCATTTTGGCTGGTCCGTTTCAGTGACAGTCGCATGTGCCTGGAGGAGAGCAACCAACAAGGGAGAAACCATCAACAAAACAGAGTCATATAACAGAAATCTTATTCGTATGTTGGATATGTGTGCATGTGTTCATAATTTTGTACATGAAGTATATGTGGGTACATATTAATGGAGTACACTTGAATTTTTTTTCCTCCTAATGGTGGACTTGTACAATCAAACACTGATGCATCATTTTAACGGCTTATTCCCGAAGCGAAAGCCCACTAGCTTAATCAGCCTCTCTCTCTCTCTCTCTCTCTCTCTGTATCTGCGGCTTCTACTTTTGTACAAATCAGTTTGCGATTCACAAATGATCCATTAATAACTTTCAGAAATTTATATCTATGTCGATATCAAGAATAAGAAAAAGGGCAAGGGTTTTAACTGCTCTCCACTCATGAAATCAGGTTCCATCATCGGTAATACATATGTCTTGTCAAAACCCCCAACTCTTGAGTCAAACAAGGGCCAATAAAAGGATCTCATAGAAGCCAATAGTCTGTTAAATTTGCACCTTTGCAAAAGCGACCATGCATGTGCACTGCAATATACTTGATCTTAGCCTCCAAAACATTTTTTTGGCTCTAAGCTGTTGCTGTTCTCTCTTATTGGTTCAGGATACCACTAAATGGGAAATCACCTGATTGTTCCACTTCAAAGGATCAATGTACAAACTGACCGAAACCAGAGCACCTGTGGACAATGCATTACTGGAATTTCTTGGTTTTCTTTGACCATCCAGAGCAACCAAATTTCCAACCAAAGTACAGGATGATTGAGCAAGACCCAACATATGGGATATACACCGAGAATCCTAACCAAGATGAGATCTTTCTACTCATTCATTTCCTAACAAGCCCTTCCTGCTCCAAATTAATGCTGGTCAGTCATTAAGTCCATGTAATGCTACAGACTCCGACAATCATACGCAAGAGAACAGTCCCCCGAAACACAAAAAAAAGAAACCAATCCAATTCAAACTGAAACATGATCTTGCCAGGGTAATGTGCAAAACAGATATCGTCACAACAAACAGCTCATTCAAATGAGCCCTCACAAGATAACTTACTCTAAGAAGAGAGAATTTCCCCAGAAAAAGAAAAGGGAAAAATCGCACCTTCAAAGAGGCAAATCGCTTTCGGGTTCCGAAACCAAGACCCGCAACGCCACCACCGTAGGAGCAATTTGCAGAAGCATCGGACCACCTGTGGAGCTTATGAGGAGGAGGGCAAAGGGCACCACGCTGGCGGGAAGAGGACGGCGTCAGAGAAGAAGAGAAGCGCAATGAAGACAGTCGAACCACATCCGCCATCTAAGCCCCCAAGACTCGACCAACAGCCAAAACCCAGAAGAGCGGAGCCGACTTTCTTCCCCCTGGAAGCTTCTGGGCACCGAGAAAGATGGGCCAAAAACGCAGCTTTACCAAAGAAAGAGGGCAAGGGGAGACATGGGAACGGAGGGTCGAAGCAGGTCGTGGGGTTTATCTTCTCTTGCCGTCCCTTCCTCGAGCGCCTGCGTTCGTGCGGGATGCGAAGCTGAGGTTGAGAATCTTGATGATTGTGGATTCCCCGTGCGCGAAACGGTACATGTGAACCGCACTGAACGGTCGACAGCACGGGCGCTGGACGTTTTTACGTTGGTTTCGACGCCCTCAACGCCAAACGGCGGCTCTGCGGACGTCATGACTTGGCCAAAATCTCAAAGGATATCCCACCTAAAAGTGGGGTCTATTTCCGTTCACCCAACCTGATTTTGTCCCGGAAAAATCTTTCCAAATCGATCACTTTGGCTCGATAACTTTCGAAGTCTCAGTAAGTTTTTCGAAGTTCTTGTAGAAACTGAATTTTGTTTCAAAGTACAGAGTATCTTGAGATTAACAACTTTGATTCGATGATTAAAGAGTTCATATGCGCATATTTAACCCCTTTTCTAAGGACATCTTGGCTTGAGAAAAATCACATTTCTCTCTTTCCATTATTCATGAGAAAACGTTGTTTCACTTTGTGTGTCGGAAAAAATGGTTTATGGAAATGTCTTTCACTGGAGCGAACCCAGTAAGTTCTTTCTTACATTTGAGCCCTACGCCCTTAGATTAATAGAGTTTTCGAATCTCGATTTAGATTTTTTTTTCTTTGTTACTGTGGTTTTGGGACCAAAATGCACTCGGGGAAAAGCGCAAAACGTGCATGCGAGGAGTCGACCAGCCATTATTTTCTAGCGATGGGATTGGTCTCACTTGCAGATTGTTCCAAATTCGTCCGCACATGATATATCTGCTCAAGAGACCTGAAAAAGACGTCACACCAAACAACCAAATATCTTACAATAGTGGTAAGTTACATCTTTATCTCCCCTATTTCAACGTTTTCAGCACGCGGTTGCCCTTCTTTTTCCTTTCTTCATTTCTCCATTTTGACCTACGGTATCTCACCTTTGTTTTGACAGGCTCTTGATTTGATTATGCATAGCATTCTGTCGCACGATCGACATAGTGATGATAAGGCACGCTTAGCACGTGCGTGGCGTCGAGTTATCTCCTTACGGTCCGGTTTGTGTATCTTATTTCGGATTCAGGGAGGCAAAGGACATTTTCCTAAGAAAATGGAAGAGACAACACGGAAAAGAATCTCGTTTTGAAAGGGCAACCTGGACGGCGCAACGCGGTCGCCATGGACATGTGGTCTTCCCTGCGCCTATGCTTTGCTTGATGTGACAGAGGTCGTGGGTCACGTCGTTCTAATAAGAGCTTCCGAACTTTTCTTCCGATTCCGGGTCGAATTTGCCATCAAGTGGCCTCCGAAGGAATCTCCTCCGACGTCGTGACAACTTTCCCGGAAAACGAAAGAATAGTAGGTCTGCTTTCGGGCGGCTCCTGTTTGTCCCAGAATCGCGTTTTGATTCCATGATGTTGCTCTGCGTAAAACGATGAACGAGATTCCAGCTTTGCTGATATGGAAAAACAACAGAAGCAAAATCGAAAACGTCATTTCTAAAGTTCACCAGAATTAAGACAGCCATCTTCTCTCTCCCTCTCTCTCTCCCTCCCCTCCCTCACCAAAAAGACATGTCCATAAAGAAAGTTTTCATTTTTTACACCCCGTAAAATGTGTCATAGAAGAAAATTATGTATTTTGCAAATGGAAAGTTTTCTATTTGACTGCTCAATTGAACTGCTTCATTAGACTCTCATTCAATAAGCTCAGTCTCCATTTGGCTCATATCAATTTGACAAACATATAAAGTGGTATGTCATGTAAATGTAAGTTTGTGAGAAACTCAGAGCCCATTTATCATAAAGTTTATAACATGGATAGCCCTTGAATATTTATTTTATCCAATTTCATTCTTGAATTTTCAAAAATTTAATAAATATAGCCCATTTGTTAAATTTAACGATGCCGTAGTTGACACGACCATATTTTAGGTTAGGTTGACATTAGATTTGCCATGTAGGCATCCACATGGCTTGAATGTGACTTTCAAGTCATCTCTTGTTATTTTGGCCAAAAAAAAAGAGAAAAAGGAAAGAAAGGAAAAAAAAAGATTTGCCGAGTTGGAAAAGGACATGGCGGTTCAAATCAATATTCTGATCCAGTAAATGCTAGCGTGGCGGTCTTCTTAAAGGTATGCATGTCCCTTAAACAATATACTTACCAGAATATTATATAGGGTAGAATTTTTAAAATTTTAGAGATTAAATTAAAAAATTTAGAAATCATGTTAAATAGAGTTAATGCTATGAAATATCTCATATAGGTTATGTGTCATTTATATTCCAAATTAATTTTTGGCTCACAAAAAACTCAAAACTAGTATATCCACACCACATTTACCATTAGTTAGTTTTCATCAAATTTTATTGTTAGATTACTGAGTTGTAATAATGTGTGGTAATAATTCGGATGAAATGGTAAGTTCATGTTATTTTATTATAATGTTTTTTTTTTTTTGGTTTTCTTTTCTTTTTGTTTTTATCTTTACTTTGAAATGCTTTGGCCTTAATACTAAGCTTCCTTCTTCTTCTTTGTTGCTTCAATTAGCTCACATATGAAGGCAATAAGGGCTCATTCTCTCTCTTGTAAAAATTATTGTTTGGCCCACATGATATTATTAATTGATGGTTTAATAAATATATAAATGCTAAAATATATTGGTTATGAGAAGTTACGATTATAATGAAAAGGTACAATTCTCATTGAGAAGTTATCGTTTCTTCTAAAGAGGTGCGACTCTCGTGGAAATTAAAAGGTACTTTGATGGAAGGTACATTTTGATAGCATGTATAAATAAGAGCCTGGTCCTCTTTCCACCTACGAAGTGACAAACTTATGTTGTATTCTATCCTTAATCAGACTGAATACGTTAAAGAAAAGTGGGTTAAGGGAGAGAAGTTAGATTTCTTCATCTCTTTAGTTTTACCACAACAAATGCTTTGAAGGTTTTGCTACGGATAAAGGTATATTTTCATCCCCTTATTTTGAAAATCATGAAGATAAAAAATCAGGTGTTTTTTATTTTCTGCATTAGATAATTACATTATCGCTTATAGTTGGTATCAAAGCATGGTTTGGGATCTCATGATTTTTTATTATTATTGAAATATTACGATTTACAGATGAAGATTAATTGAACAACGTTAGTATTTTTCTTGTTATTTGCTATTGTTGAATTGTTTTTGGAGGGGTTTTTATCGGAGGAAATCCAAATAATGAAAGGTGAGGTGGAAATGGGGCGAAAAACGGAGAAAATTGGCAAATAGGTGTGAAAGGGATGAAGACGTGTGTAATATAGGCTCCCCAAGCACCCCACACACGTGCTGGATGGTCAGGCATATGGAATCCACAAGCCACGTGCCCAAATGGGTTGGAGGCATTAGAGCATGGCAACCACGTGCCCGTGTGACAATAAGGCGCGTGCATGCACCTTTTGCCCTCATAGCTCTACCCCTTGTGCTATTATTTATGGTTCTGCTCCTCTTTCCGCTTGATAATCACGACTTTACCCTCCTTGATGATTATTTACGTTTCTGCCCTTGTATGCTAGATAATTACAATTCTGTCCTAGCTGATTATTTACCATTTTTTTCCGGATGTTAAATTTACAATCCTATCCCCTTGGAATTATAATTTTACAGTTTTACCCTTATGCTTTAATTACAATTTTTCCATTGGGTGCAATTTGGTGAATATTTGTGCCTTATAATATTTAAAAAAATTCAATTAAGAATGGTTTGTTAGTCACCTAAGTGGCCAAACCTTAAGGTCTTTGAATTTTCTGATATTGTAAATTATTTTATTCAATTACCCATGATTAATTGATGCTATGATTAAAGTTGATATGTTAATATCCTTGTTGATGTCATGGGTATATTGAAATTCATTTATTATAAGAACTTATGGATTAATCTAAAAGTTAATCAATTTCTTTAATTCATGGATATAATAGTTGGTAATTAATATTTCTTGTTAAATTTGTTAGTATATCCAAAGATAACAAAGTAATTTTAATGAGATATATTTATAATTATCAAATTAAAGTTATTAGTATCATTATAGTTTAATGTATGTTAATATATCATAGAATCGCCAATGGAGAACTGTGTTGTATATGTATTATTTAGTTTGAATTTGATTATGGATATTCTCAAAACAATAATGCATTTGTATTTTCTTGCATATTTGCAGTATTTGTACCTATTTCACTTCATTTGCACGATTCATCTGTTTCTTTGTTTAATGGAATAAATTTTTTTGATTGGAGTGAATAAGTCCAGTTTCACTTAGATGTCTTGAATTTTGATTTGGCATTTCAAATTGAGAAACTAGTTGCTATTTCTAATAAGAGTAGCAATGATGAAAAGATTTCTCATAAATCTTAAGAAAGATTGAATAGACTAAGCTTAATGTTCATGTAAATTATAGTTGCAAACAACTTAAAGACTACTATTTCCAAAATTGACAATGCTAAGAAATTTACGAAATTTGTGAAAGAATGTTCTCAAGCTGTTGATAAGTCACTTATTGGTACATTAATGAGTATTTTAACTATCATGAAGTATAATGGTTGATGTACCATATGTATGAGCATGTACTTGAAATGACGAATTTAGCAGCAAACTTAAAGACATTGGGAAGGAATGTAAATGAGTACTTTTTAGTACAGTTTATACTAAATTCCTTGCCTTGTGAACAATATAAGCTATTTTAAATTAATTGCAATACTGTAAATGATAAATGTAATAAATATAAATTGGCCAGTATTCTTGTTCAAGAGTAAACAAGGATAAATAATTAAAATGCTCATTCCTTTAATCTTTTAAGTCATCAAAAAGCTGAAAAGAATTCCAAAAGAAAATGTGGAAAGAACATGAAGAAATGATTACATGTCCTAAATAAATCTTCTAAGACTTCTTAAATCCATAAAAAGAATACAATCTTGTTAAGTGTCACATTTGTAATAAAATTGGACACTTGAAGAAAGATTATTTGAAGTGTAAAGTTTGGTTTGAAAAGAAAAGTAAGCCTTGTGTTTTAATATGTTTTGAAACAATTTTTTTAGAAGTTTCTTATAATATTTGGAGGATTGATCCTGGTGCCACCACTCATGTGTTTTATATGATGTAGGGATTTTTATGATCCAAATAATGAAGCCAAATGAAAGCCATGTGATCAATAGGAAATAACAACAAAGATCCAATTGAAGGCATTAGCACTTATCGTTTGGTTTTAAATACTGTGTATCATTTTGATTTGTTTCAAACCCTTTATGTACCTAAATTTCTTAGTTTTTTTTGCCAAAACTTGATGTAACAAGATTTTCTTGTAAGTTGGGATGTGGATCTTTTAGTTTATTTAAGAATGATAATTTTATTGGGACTGGAACTTTATGTGATAGTCTCTACAAGTTTAAACTTGATAATACTTTTGTTGAGATTTTAATGACCTTATATCATAATATCGGCACTTAACAAGGTTTGATGGATGAGAATTTTGTTTATTTGTGGCATAAACATTTAGGTCATATATCCAAGGAAATAATGCAAAGATTAGTAAAAATGAAATTCTTTCGAACTCATATTTTACTGATCTTGAAATTTGCAATGATTGTATTAAAAGCAAACAAACAAAACGCACTAAGAAAGGTGCCATAAGAAACATAGAGTTTCTTGAAGTTATACACATTGATATATGTTGTTCTTTTGATATTCCATCTTTTGGTAGAGAAAGTTATTTTATCATATTTATTGATGATTTTTCATGTTATGGTTCCATTTATTTATTGCATGTCTCAATTGGTGGAATGCACTTAAAATGTGTATTAAAGAGGCCGAGAGGCAATTAAATAAAAATGTGAAAATAGTAAGGTCAAATAAATGTGGTGAATATTATAGAAAGTATGATGAATCGGGATAATGTTTGGGTCTATTTGTTAAATTCCTTAAAAGACATGACATTTGTGTTTTACACATGATGTCGGGTACACCGCAATAAAATGGTGTAGTGGAATTCGTACTTTAATAAAAAAATGGTTAGGAGTATAATGAATCATTCATCTTTACCCTTATCTTTGTGGATGCATGCATTAAAGACTTCAATGTATTTATTAAATAGGGTTCTTAGTAAGACAGTTTCAGAGATTCCTTTTGAACTGTATATAGGAAGGAAACCTAGTTTATGACATTTGCATATTTGGGGTTGTCTAGTAAAAGTAAGAATTTACTATCCACATGAAAATAAATTGGATTTACGAATGATCAGTGGTTACTTTATTAGTTATGTAGAGAAATCCAAAGAGTATAGATTTTACTATCCTAATCATAGTACGAGAATTGTTGAATTTGGAAATACTAGATTCATTGAAAATTGTGACATCAGAGTAAAAGAATGCGTGATGCTTGCATTCAAGAAGTAAATGTAAAAGTTTCTATATCCAAGACTTCTAACGTTGTTGTTCTTGATATTATAGTTTAACCTAACAATAATCAAGTATAATAAATGATCAAATACTCCATAATGAAGATGCCAACATTGAACCTATAGTAGTTGAGCCACAAGAAAGAGCATTAAGAACTCAACGAGAAAGAAGATCGGTTATTTCTGATGATTGTGTGATTTATCTATAAGAGTCCGAAATTGACTTAGAAATTGGAAATGATCTAAATTCATTTTCTCAAGCCATGAAATGTGAAGAATCTAATAAATGGTTTAATGCCATGAAATAAGAGTTAAAATCTATGCATTAAAATCAAGTTTGAGACCTTATTAAATTGCATAAATGATGTAAAAAAGTCGGGTGTAAAGGGATCTTTAAGATCAAGCGTGACTTAAAAGGCGATATCGAACGATATAAAGCTAGACTTGTTGATAAATATTTTACTCAAAAAGAAGACATTATCTATAAGGAGACATTTTCATTAGTCTCCAAGAAAGATTCATTTAGAATTATTATGGCTTTGATAGCTCATTATGACTTAGAATTATATTAAATGGATGTCAAGATAACATTTTTAATGGGAATTTAGAAGAAGGTTTACATGAACCAACCCAAGGGCTTTTCAATTAAAGGAAAAGAATACATGGTGTCTAAATTAAATAAGTCAATGTATGGATTTAAATAAATCTTTTGACAATAGTATCTTAAGTCTAATGATATCATAACTTCATATGGATTTAAGGAAAACATCGTTGATTGGTGTGTTTGTGTGCGTGCGTACGTGTGCATGCGTGCGGGCGGGCGTGCGTGCGTGCGTGTGCGTGCATGCGTGCGTGCGTGTGCGTGCGTGCGTGTGAGTAAGATTATTTTTCTAGTTTTATCTATTGATGATATTTTACTTGTTGCTAATGATCTTGTTTTGTTACGTGAAACTAAAAAGTTTCTCTCTAAGAATTTTGAAATAAAGATATGGGAGAGGCAACGTATGTGATATGAATAGAAATATCTCGTGATAGATCACAATGATTATTAGGATTGTCCCAAAAAGTCTACATTAAGATAACTTTAGAGAAATTTAATATAAAATGGTTCCAATTCAAAAAGGCAACAAATTTAACTTTGTGTAATGTCCGAAAAGTGAATTGGAACGAGAAAAAAATGAAAAGTATTCCTCACGTGTCTATTATTGGGAGCTTAATTTGTGCTCAAACTTGCATTGGACTAGGCATTAATTTTGCTATCAAAATACTAGGCAGGTATCAAAGTGATCCTGGATTGAATAATTGGAAAGTTACAAAAAAAGTTCTCTGATGCTTGCAAGAAACGAAAAATCATATACTCACTTACAAAATATTCGATCATCCTGAGGTGATTGAATATTCATATTCAGGCTTAACCGAATGTGCCAATACAAGAAAATCAACGTTTGGTTACTTGTTTTTTCTGGCTGGAGAGACAATATCATGGAAAAGTGTGAAGCAGTCAGTTGTTGCTGCATCCACTAAGGAGGTTGAGTTTGTGGCATGCTTTGAGGCCATCATTTATGAATATAGCTGTGGAACTTTATTTTAGGGCTTGTAATTATTGACAGTATTGCCAAGTTGCTAAAAATTTATTATGATAATTCTGCAGCAGTTATCTTCTCTAAGAATGATAAGTATTTTAAAGGTGTTAAGCATATGAAAATCAAGTACTTATTTATCAAAGAAGAAGTTCAAAAACAATGAGTGTCAATTGAGCACATAAGTACCGATCTTATGATAGCAGATCTCTTAACAAAAAAACTACTGTCCAAGACATTTGATGAATATATTGATAGGATGTGCATTATATGACATTATTAATGATTGTATCATGATTACATTAAGTTTATATATTTGACACTCTAAGCTTAGTTATGTATCTTTGATATTTTTTGTTTTCTATTTAGTATACATTATGGAAATAGATGAATGTCAAATAGGATAGTCTCTAATAGAGATATTATGGTTGGACCATCACTGTACTTCTCATTCATGGATTATGTTAAGTAGAAAGTTATGTTATAATATATAGAATGGACTATGTCGATTAATAACATACAACTATCATGACTCACATTAGTTTGCTTTACTTAATTATGATTATTATGAGATAGCCAATTTAATAAAGATTTTAACATTATGTTATTGTGGACATTATGGTCTTTATTAAACCATGAAATGAATGTCATATGGGCCAAGAGGGAGAATGTAAAAATTATTGTGTGGCCCACATGATTTTATTAATTGGTGGTTTAATAAATATACAAATGCTAAAAATGTATTGGCTATGAGAAGTTACAATTATAACGAAAGGGTACAATTCTTATTGATAAGTTATCGTTTTTTTTTTTTTTTCTGAAAAGGTGCGACTTTCATGAAGATTAAAATGCGCTTTGATAGAAGGCACCTCTTAATAACTCGTATAAATAAGAGTCTGGTCTTCTCTTCACTTACGATGTTAAAAACTTGTGCTGTTTTCTATTCTCCATTAGACAAAATATGTTAAAGAAAAGTGGGTTAAGGGAGAGAAATTAGATTTATTCATTTCTTTGGGTTTTCCACGATAAATATTTTGAAGATTTCGCTATATAAAAAGGCATGTCTTCATCTCTCTTATCGTGAAAATCATAAAGATCAAATATATTGTGTTTTGTAGTTTTCATATTACAGAATTACATTATCACTTACATCTCCCTCATAGCACTCTACTTCGTTTTGTCTTCATTGATTGCTGTGCTTCATCTTCTTCTTCATCTTTGTCTTCATGACTCTATTCGAGCAAACTTTTTTTCTTCAGCACAGTCATTTATCTCTAGTAATTCTTTTTCCTGGGATGCTTGTTGTACTCGTTCAACCACGTTTGAAAGATCTTAAGTAGTTGTCTGTTTGTCTTCATCTTCGTCGAGAACTCTGCTTTGTCTTTGTGACCCGTTCGAGCATGCTCTTTTCATCGAGCACACCCTTTTATCTCCGATGATCTTCTTGTCTTTTATTTTTTATTTCCCGTGTTTGTTTGTCGAACTTGTTCCACTTGTTTGAAACGAAAGATCCCAAACTATAGTCTGTAAGAGTTTATTTTCTTTTGTCTCATTTCTGTCAAACTCGAAAAATTCCAAGCTGCTTATTTGTCAAATAAACCTCTATTTTTCATGGACTTTTCAAATGAGGACTTATTGAAATAGCAAGTTAATTCCTAGCTGGAAGGCTGTGAATGAAAGGAAAAGAGTGGCAAGCGTGAGCATGGGAAATAAACAAAGAATAGAAAGATGAGAAAATTTTCAAATAAGTGTATGAAGTGCCATTATTTTCTTAAATAAAAACATGAAATTAATATTTTTTTAAAAAAAAAAGATCTGAAGTGAATCATTTTTTTTAAAATAAAGGTTTGGAATAAAATTTATTTTAAATAAGAATATAAAGTGACTATATCAATTTTAAAGAATGGCTTGAAGGACAATTTCATCTTTATAAATTTTGTTCTTTTCATAAATAAACAAACTAAAAGAAAAAACTACAAAAAAAGAAACACACACCCTTTGCTTGTGGTTACTGCCCCATCAACAATGGAGACGCCATGATGGATGGGGATTAGTTGACCTTAGAAGAGGGCTGACGATCCTCACCAACTAGAGGGCCAGTCGAGAGAGGGGTCCAACCCTCTCTTGGATCTAGGGAGGGTTTGCCCTCACCTTGGGCAATATGGGAGAGGGGTGCAACCCTCTCGTCGACTCTTGTCCTCTTCCGTTTCCCATGAGGACTTGATCCTAATGAGGATCCACTCTTGCCTAGTGATCCTACTTACCACACTCGGGAGGGAGCCCTCTTTGTATTTTTGCTTTTCAGGTGACATGAAATTATCTGGATAAATGCAATAAAGAAGGTGCTAATTTAGGATTTTTCGTCTTAAATTTCATTAAATGTAGAAGGAAAATGTAGAAAACCCAATAATGGACAATCACGACAAATACCGAGCCGACCAATTTCGAGCTCGACTCAGCGTTCGAGCCAATTTGAACTCGGAAAGGAGAGGATACAGCCCCGACCATCGGAGTGTGTCTAAAGCTTGGAGAAACCGAACAGAGCGCTGCTGAGTACGAGGTGACCTTCTAGCAGTCGATGCAGCGCAGGCGCAGAGTTCGATCCATCTGATACGAGCAGGAAGAAGAAGAAGAAGAGACCGAAAAATGGCGGCGTACCTGAGCATGGGCGAAGCCCACCGGCGGATCACCGACTACCTCGGCCGCTTCTCCGACGCCGTCGCCTCCCAGGACGTCGCCTCCCTCAAGCCCCTCCTCTCCCTCTCCTCCGCCTCCCCCGCCCTCGTCTCCCTCGCCGACGCCCTCAACCTCCTTCAGGTCTCTCTCTCTCCCTCCGACGGGCGATTTCACGGAGCTCCATATCGACCGATCGATCGATTCGTCGGATTGACCCGTGTCGCGTTCTTTCCAGGATTCGAACAGGCTGATCAAGCAGTCGGATAGGTACTCCCAGTTCGCGGAGATCCTCGCCCCCTCTTCCGCTGCCTCCAGAACTACAGGCTCCACAATCTGGTCGACGCGTATCCCGCCTACGAGAAAGCTGCCAAGTGAGATTCCCCTCCTCTCGTTGCGTCTTTTTTTCTGTAGTTCCTGCGCTTTGAATTTGAGTTGTTGTTGGTGTGGCAATGGCTGTGTTGGGAATGAAAGTTGTGCGAATTGGTGGAAATTGCAGTGCGTTTATCCAGGAGTTTAGGAACTGGGACTCTGCTTGGGCGCTGGAGGCGTTGTATGTGATGGCTTATGAAATTAGGGTTCTTGCCGAGAGGGTAATTTGTTGCTCCATTTCCTCCGTATCTTGTTTTCGCTATCGTGCATTTGTGGTGCTTTTGCAGTGAAGTATTCGATTTGTCTGTTTGGGTGTTTGATTTTGTTGTTGATTTCGCTAGGCGGATAGAGAACTGTCGGCCAATGGGAAGATGCCGGAGAAATTAAAGGCGGCCGGCTCCTTTTTAATGAAAGTGTTTGGGGTCCTAGCCGTGAGTCTCCATGTTCACAATTCAACTTGTTGCTTCATTTTCTTACCATGAATCGGCTTACTCCATTCTTGGATTTTCCTGCTACTCGGATTCTGAGTAGAATAGGTACTTGCTTTTGCATTAATTGATGTTGGAGGTCTCTTTATTTCCAGGGGAAGGGCCCCAAACGCGTAGGAGCATTATATGTGACTTGTCAGCTGTTCAAAGTTTACTTTAAGGTAAAATACTTTGTGAATATGTGTGATGCTTATGGTTGTCGTCCTTGTGTCCATTCCTGTTTCTTGTTTGCATAATATGGAATATGCAACTCAAAAGATAGTCTGGCAAATACTAGTCCTCTATATAATAAGTCTTATATCCAAACCCATCTAAAACCTTTCTTCTAGAAGTAGTTGATGTATGTTTTGCATGAAATCTAAGAGGTGCTAGCATTTTTAATTTACAGCTCGGTACAGTTCACCTTTGCCGCAGTGTCATAAGAAGCATTGAGACTGCGCGGATATTTGATTTTGAAGAATTTCCTCAAAGAGATAAGGTCGAAACTTATGCTGATTGTGTTGCTGATGCTATTCCTCAAGCCTATTTTGTGGCTTTGTTTGCAGCTAGATAAATAAGCATTTGACTGTCATGATTTGCATTGCCAGGTGACATACATGTACTACACAGGACGTCTGGAAGTTTACAATGAAAATTTTACAGCTGTAAGTAATCTTACTGCCCTATAGTTTATGTGACATTTCATTTTATGTTTAGATGAAAGTCAGATACTTTGCTTCGATGAGACGAGGCTATCTGAGGCTCGAAGCCTTGATTTTTTGTGAATGTTGGATGAATTCACCAGCATCTGCTGGTTAAACGCTTTACAGTGGCCCAATTGCACAATTCGAGGAAATACACTGTGCTTTAACCCCTTATTTCTTGAGGATGGAGCATGGACACGCCAGTTAAACACTCTCTAAACATGGCTCACTTGCATGATAAAAAAGTGACTTGCTCTTTTAAACAGGATTTGCTGGCATCTTCTCTTTGTTTAATTGCTCCTGCTGTGGCATTATTATCTTTATGTGATAATATTCCATTCTTATTTGGCATACTGATTAGTTGTAACTAACTGTTCTTGCCTTGGACTTACGGTATATATTCCTCTTTCCTGGCAGGCTGACCAAAAATTATCTTATGCCTTAGCACATTGCAATCCCCACAGTGAAGCAAATATAAGGTTTGTTCATATTCTTGCTGCATTTACATTTGCATTTTCTTGGTAATCAAGGGAAATTCTCCTGACAAAAGTGGTTTTTTTCACACTCAATATCGTCAAGAGTTCTGTTTCCAAGTTGATATTGATATAAGCAATATTGCTATTTGTCAACTAAACTGTATGAGACCCGCATAAAGACATGTGCCGATTGATGCTGTGCATATGCATACCTCGTTGTCCTGTTGGATTGGATCATTTTGTCCAACTTCCAGTCAATGCACTTTGAATTTGGGCACTTGTTACTGGATTCGACTTATTCCTGGGAAGTTACTTTTTGGTTGGCA
Organism: Eucalyptus microcorys; assembly: GCA_014182515.1. NCBI lineage: Eukaryota > Viridiplantae > Streptophyta > Magnoliopsida > Myrtales > Myrtaceae > Eucalyptus > Eucalyptus microcorys. The sequence goes on along the minus strand of CM024564.1, from coordinate 6,729,665 downwards.
GAACCAGAGAAATTGGATGTCTATAGTGCTGGGATGAGAATATTTTATTAAACTCAATTGGCTCAATGAGAATTACTTCTTTGAGATGTCGAGGAGGAACTAGTTCCCAATCCTTTTCGTTTGGTGAAAATCATATATCCTTTGGTTAATTATTGTTTTTTGATTTCATTATGAGTTGTGTCTACTTTTTCTCTCTTCCCTTGGCTTTTGGCAGCAGTACTATTGCATGTTCACTGCTTGCCTCGTGATTATCTGTTTATAGTTTTCTTTGCATCATATAGTTAGCTTTATTTACAAGATGATCTCTGTAGCTACATTATGGTGAAAAACTTATTTTTATATGCATTTAATAGGATGATATTAAAGTACTTGATACCAGTGAAGCTTTCAATTGGAATTTTACCGAAAGATTGGCTCCTGGAGAGATATAACTTGGTTGAGGTACGATGTCCCCATCTGCTTATTCCTGACGCGTTATATGTTTTAGTATTCCTGTGCTTTGTGCTTCATTAGGTTGGATGCCAGTGAGTGGTGTTTATGTCTGCTGGTAGCTTAACTTATCATTGTTGGTTGTCCTGAAGGAGGAAAATAATATAAAAAAGCCAGCTCAACTAAGTAGTTCTGTTATTCTTGCTCGGTGACGATCAGTTTTCAGTTTATTCAATCCATTAGTTGTCTTTTGTTATATGGTAGACATCGAAATCCTGGTAGTCCATTCCCAAGTGACAAGTTATATCTACTTTTACAGTACAGAAATATTGTGCAAGCTCTAAAGAGGGGTGACCTTCGACTTCTTCGAAGTGCTCTAGAAGAGCATGAAGACAGGTACTTCTGCTTTGGTTTTCTGCAATAGAAAGAAAGTCACTATATTTTGTGTGCTTCCTGTGATTTCACTTGATATAGATGGTGGGGACAACTCGAATACTGAAACTAATCAATTTTTTTTTGTCAGGTTCCTTAGATCTGGTGTATATCTTGTTCTAGAGAAGTTGGAGCTCCAAGTTTATCAAAGACTGTTGAAGAAAATGTAAGCGCTCATAATCTCGTTCTTCCCAGTGAACTTATGGTGAAATTGGGAAGAAGAATAAGAAAATCTCAGAATTCTTTCATTGTTGTTTCTCTTGGTTAGTTACATCATTCAAAAGCAGAAGGAGCCAACCAAAGCTCACCAGATGAAGTTGGAAGTTATTATCAAAGCACTGAAATGGCTTGAGATAGACATGGATTTGGATGAGGTACATTTTAATTTGCCTCACCCATGCATATTCACATCTCTCTCATCATGTTCATTCAACTGCTAGCTTGATAAATTGGTCTGTGGAATTGGTAGGTGGAGTGCATAGTTGCCATATTGATACACAAGAATCTCATGAAAGGTTACTTTGCCCACAAAAGCAAAGTGGTGGTCTTGAGCAAGCAAGATCCTTTCCCCAAATTGACTGGAAAACCTGTGAATGCATAGAGATGGTGTATATGTTATACTACAAGGCGAGATTATGCAGTTCTCATGGCAGGAGGAATGCTAGTTAATAGTTATCTGATGCAACAATCCGATCCAAGAGTCAATCTTCATGCTTCTGTTCATCCATCGGTGAAGGAAATGTTTTTTCTCCCGGTGCCATCAGCAATCATACTTTCGTTGCCAGTGATAATTCTTCCTGCTGAATAGCCTCAACAGTAATTTATTGGGCTTGTGGGATTGGGGGATATTCCAAGTCACTCCATCTCGTTAGTTGAGGAAATATGATGAGCCTTTTTCTCGGTTAGATCAGACAGTTATAACACTTGGTTTTTGCCTGGATCAGACAGTTAACTCGATCAGCCTTTATGTCAAATTGACATCCAATTTTGTGGTTATCCAGCTGGTGTTTTATACAAACTCTCTCTCTCTCTCTCTCTGTGCGCATGCGGGCTACAGCTCTCGAACAATAAATTAACATCCTGGAGGCAAGAACATGGTAGGATCCAAATTATGGTCTGGTCTTGATACAAGCTGAAAGGCGCTGGTGTGGTTTTGTGTTTCGATTCCATGGGGACAAACCAAACCAGGGTTGTGCGTCTGTAAAAAGTTCACTCGTGAATGTCGATTGAGATGTTGGAGCTTTCTCCAATGGTTCAGCAACCGCCATAGCAGAGGGAGCGAAGTTATCTGCGCGGGTAAACAAAGAAAATCCAGATAAGATGTAAGAGTCATCAATTCATGAGAAATCATACCATTCATGGAAAACTTCAGCGACTCATTTGGTAATAACAACAGAAAAACGAAAAGATCACCAGGTTCGCACTTCCCACATTCTCTTTTCGCATGCTCTTGAGAAAGACAACCAATGTGGACAATGGACATGCTTTTATCCTCCATTCTCGTAATGCGACAATTATAGTAAATGAATATTTCATTTATTTCGTGAAAAATGCATAATTTGAAAAGTATTTTTCTAAAAATAAATAAATTAAAAATATTTTATCGTCTATGAATATGTTTAGGCATAAAATTGTTGATAATAAAAAAAAAATTCTTTAACTAATTGTTGATAAAAAATTCTTAGGAAATGTTTTGAGGTTCCACGAAACCAATAGAATCAAATTATTAAGTTAATTTTGTATTTACGCTTAGCACCAAATCCGTTGTAGTCTAGTTGGTTAGGATATTCGGCTCTCACCCGAAAGACCCGGGTTCAAGTCCCGGCAACGGAACTTTTTTAATTTCTTGTTTTTGCCTTTTTTTTTGTACTCTAATTTGACTTCCTCTTTACACATACTGTTCACAAAGTAAAATGCAAACGTTCCTTCTTGATCATTTCTCGAAAGATTATGGGTAACAGAAAAGTAAGCATAAGTTAAAAGGAGAGAATTTTTCTTTTCTTTTTTGGGTAAGAGATAAGAGAAGTCAATAATAGAAAAACTAAATAAATGTCGGTAATTGACTTAAATAAAAGTGGGTAATGCAAACCTTGCTGGTAACTTAGTCGGAGAAAAATTGTTAATCGCTCTAATTAAGATTGATAGTTTCTAAAAAGAGTTGGTAAATTTATTGGTTTGGTAACTTAGTCGGAGAAAAGTTATTAATCGCTCTAATTAAGATTGATAGTTTCTAAAAAGAGCTGGTAAATTTATTGATTAGGTAATTGAGACATTTAAAAGCTAGTAACTTCATAAAAAAATCGACCAATTAAATAAGACAAGCAATCGTTGGTCAGCAACTCAAATGAGGATTGGTGAACCAAACTAACTCCTGATCTAATGAGAGAAAAATTAGTAACTTACATAAATAATTGTTGATACATTTAATGCATTTAATAGAAAGACAAATAAATACGATAAGAAAAGCCGATAAGTTAAATAAACAAATAATCATTGGTAAGTAATTTAAATGAGAGTTCATAATGAAAAAACTTGTTGGTAATTTAATTAAAAACATTAGTAAGTTAATTTAATAAAAATTAGTAAATATAAGGTGTTGGTAATAAAGAAAGATAAAAATTAATAAAAGATAAGAAAATCCAATAATTTCAAAGAGTTGATAATTTCATAAAAATCAAGCTATCAGTATTTTTTTTTGTTGGTGAAAAAATTAGCTATCAGTAATTTTTTCACCAATCATTATTTGACACTTACCAGCTCTTTAGAAAAATCTTGTAACATGGGAAAAAAATTGTTTATTTAATGGAATCATAAAATTATCTTAACGTACTCTCATCATATTCGATAATAATGTATTTGTATTTTTCAACTCGATTAATTTCCACTTATGTGCACAAATTACCTCTCTCATGGGCAAGTGTAAGACCCCATTAACAAGGTGTTGGGCGTGGCTCCTAAGGCCCATTGAAGAGGAACCTTGGGGTTTGAACACGAATTTTGTGACATTCAAATCATTTAATTTAAACATTTGGACAACTAGAGATTGTCAAGGTTTCATGAGTACAAACGATGTTACGAGTAAACCTTTGGCCAGCTTATTTGTTGGACATTGTTACTTCATGTGGAGAGATTTCCTCACTTCTAACACTTTGTTGAAGTACAGTGACAAGGACTGGGTAGATATATCTTAAACTAAACATTCCGTGATAGTGAGAGATTCTTATTTTAATGCCTAGAGAAAGTAATTGCGTCGGTCATTTTTGTTCACCCTTCTATTAATAAAAAACATAGAGATCATAATGGTCATATGTATCCATCATCTAGTTTGATGAAGATGTTACGTTTGGTAATCAAGATTAAAGTCATGATATGATAAATGTTATCTTATTCTATGTTTGGTTGTTGTCCAAAATAGGATATGACCGCATACTAAAATGATATAATTAGGATAAAAGCATCTTATATGAGGGTGAGATAAAGGTAAATAGGATATGTCTCACACTCATCTCTTATCTCTATCCCCATTATCCAACCATAACCGCCACCCATAACCTCCCACCAAGCATTGTCTTGTTGCTGTCGACGAGCTCGACTCAATCTCAGCCACAGGGGAGCTCCAAGGCCAGATTTGGAGTTCCTCCATGGTTGAGCTCGACTCGACCTTAGCCATGGAGGGCACGAAGGAGCCTCATGGCTAGATCTAGAGCACTAGCCGTTGCCCCCTCTATGGCCAGATTTAGAGCAATAGCTGTTGTCTCCGTCTCACGCACCTTCGTAACACGAGCAGCTGTACCTCAATTCGCCACCCATTCGTTTGCCGGGCCTCGACCTTGGCGTTGGTCGCGAGGGTAGGAATAACAACCGAACTGGTGATTGTTGAAGATTGCAGGCCATTGATCGATATGGAGGAGGGACCGGTTGTTACTAAAGATTTTACATGATGATGATGGTCAAGCAGCTTGGATTGTGAAGGCTCAAAGATCTAAATGGTTGATATTCAATCCTGCATGGGCGGAGAGGAGGAGGAAAAGAAAGTGAGGTGGGATTTGTCAACGATGAGAATCATTATGTTGAGAGGTTACCGGCAACTAGAGCTATTAAGTTGACATTCAATTCAGCTTGAATATCCATATATTTATCAAACATTATATAAGATGATAAATTTTTCATCTTTATTCAATTTGACCCGTAACTTATTCAATATAAATGTCTTGACAGTCGAATGTGATTTTATGATATATCTAAGGGTTTAAAAAGTTTGGTATGAGTAAGAAGTGAGCAGTACATGCCTTTTCTCTTTTTTGTGGGACATTTTTGTCCGTAGTATCTCAGTTGTGAATCTTTACACGGTCCTTTCCACAAGGCACCAAATTATACAACTGGAGATTCTTGTCTTGTCGCGGCAAACCGTGAACGAACATCTCCATTTAGTAGCTTCAAGTAATGTACTCTCCAAATTTCACCAAAAGAACATCTAGTTTTTCAAATTTACTGAATTATGGCCAATATTTTTTCAACGTACGTAGGCACTGTTGGATTTAGAGCGAGGCCCCCCAACCTTTTCGAAATTATGCTTAGCCCAGAATTTAATAAAAAAATTCGCATGTTCATCCCTAAAACCATGCCCCCAGCAAATTTTTTGAATTTCCCGACATTCCTAATTTAAGGAAGTGTTATTAGTTAGCAAAATATTCCAAATTGAAGAGCCATAGCATGCAATAATGGCGACTCGATTGCGAAACACCCATTGAATTCTCACACATCTATGACTTCTCATGAGAGATTCTTGAGGAAAGTTTTCTGAAGTGCTAATGGTCCTTAGAAAGTCAAGAGCTAGTAGTGCAGGAAAAAGGATCAAAATCGATTGCACGTACTTGAAAGCTTATTGAATTAGGGCAAATCTATGGAATATGGCATCTTTCTAACGAGAAAAAAGAGAGGAAGCTTTAGTCAAAACTCGTCAGTGATTGAAAAGAACGAGTTTTAATTCTCACAATGATAACCATAATCCACTTGCTAAACTAGTCTGGCCCCTCATACATGCTTGCTCTAGATCCTTCTCTATACATAGCTAATCAATTGAGAATGCTTTTTGCAAAGCCCTTCAAATTACTGCAGTCACCTTGATAAAGAAATTAAAACCATAATGAGAGGTGCCCAAAAAGATGCATAAACCTTATTTTTCTAGTACTTTGGTGCTTCCTTGAAGATCCCTCTTGAAAAATCATGAGGGATGAAAAAAAAGAAGAAGAAGAAGAGAAAATCACCATGAAAAGATGCCTAAGTGAAGGGATATTCTCTCTCAAAATTTTGCCTCCTCAAACTTCTTATAATAGGCACTAAAAAAATCTGTTAACTCGTATCATCACGACTTGATTCTGATTTCTAGATATTGTTAAGAATATTGCTTTCAATAGAAAATGCAATCAACCTTGTAATCTGGGCACACATGCAATAACAATGCGTGCTCATTTCCTCAGAGAACTATCATTGTGCTTGCACAATTGCTTTTCGGAAAATATATTATTTTCCACTGATCTTTCTGTCCCCATAAAGTTTTTTGCCACCACCCTCAGATTTTTATGGAAACGAACCACTGATGCTCATTGCGCCAAATACAGTCTTCCTTCATATTTGTGTCTATCCAGTACTTGTTAAAGCCTTACGACAAAAAATAATGTTACAAATGACCTTATCTTCCCGAGAGAAAGTAAAACAATTCCTGTCTTCACATTGCAGAATCAGAGAAAACAAAACTAATATTTTAACTGGGAAAAAGAAGGGCAAATAATTGACAAGATGGGGAAGAGAGAGAGAGAGAGAGAGAGAGAGAGAGAGAAGGCCGGAAAGGAAGAACAATGTGCACTGCAAGCTTACAGAGCTTGATGTTTAAGATGAAGAACCTTGCACTTATTAGCGATTTTCCAATTTATCATCCATAATCGGCTATCTCTGCGGAGGGGACGACCTAAAGAAGCAAGCAATGATCATAAAAACCATTCAGGATGGAGTTACCACATGTAACCGGTGCCGCAATGCCCAGCATATCGCATATCGTTACATGACCTCATTGGAATGATAACTATGTGGAAAATATAGGTGGTTTAATGCCCATAAAACCATTTTTGTCTGTTCTATCAATAGTTCTATTAACCATGGACGAGGCCACAGGATAAGGCCATAAGCAAGATGGCAGCTTCCTTCTCCTCTTGTGGGAACACCCGCTGGAGATTTGCCGAGTAACGCTTGCTTAATCTCGCAGCGAAGTCCTCCAAACAAAGCTGCTTCGTCTCTTTGGGAGATGCCAATGTTGGAGAGGGAAGTTTGAATCTTTTCTTGATTGTTTCTGATTCTTGATCAATAGCTGCTTTACTTCCTGGTCTCTTGTTGTCTTTGTTTTTCAGCTTACACTTCGCAGGCAAAGTCATAGTAGGAGTAGGAACAACTGTACCATTAGCGGCCGCGGCGGAGGCTATGGCCCTTCTCGCTTTCCTCTGCCGGATCCCACAAGCATTGCAAAGCGTCTGTGCCTCAAAATAAAAGGACGGGGTTAATTAAATTTCCTATGGGAGAGTCCTTGATGATCGTACGTTCTCAAGGAAGCTTATCTTTAAGAAGTCACAGCAGCACTTGGGCAAACAAAACTTCAAGAACATTTCTTATTTGTAAAAAATTCCTCAAAATAATGCTTTTAATTGTTCTAAACCTGACAATTACTGAACATTATGAGAAACTTAGTTCAAGACCAATAATTTTGAGCAAAAAACGAAAAAAGATCTCAGAAGACAAATCGATCACTCTTTTCTCTTTCATTCTCCAAAAGTGAGTGCATCACAGAAATAAATTTCAGAGAATAAAATACTCATGGAAGGATCACTAAGCTTTTAGACACAGATGAATGATCTGTGATTATATCACCAAGTGAGGATTAAGAGAGGATTAAATTTCAAGGGTAAGAGCAGGAAAGAACCTTGGGACCTTTGGGACCACTTCTCCAGAGTGGGGTTTTCGATGTGTTGCAGTCGACACAAACCCTAACTGCGGTGTTGCCGCTGCAGCCACCGTTAGTATCCATTTGAGGACATGACGGGGTAATTGAGTCAGGGTACGGCCGGTCTTCAGACTCGTGAGCTGATGATTTGTTAGGCGGTGGTCTCTTTTCTGAGATCATCATCTTCCTCATCATCCTCATCTTTGAGGACGTCCACTTAAATGGCGGCGATGACGATGATGATGATGATGATGATGATGAGCCATGTTCATGGCGTCCCTTTTGATGATCCTCCTCAACTCTTTGATCTTCTAATTTCTGGGATGTTGTTATGCTGATTGGAGCCGGCAAAGCCTGTTGGTCATCAGAAAGGGTCGATCTAGTAAGCGAGAATTTTAAGCCAGCTCAAATTAAGCTGTAAATATATGTCATGCTTAGCAATACATCATATGATGGCTTTATTAATTTACCTCTAGTCCACGATCTGAAGGCTGCGAAGCTCTATGAAAACATCCACCTTGTTCTTCAGCTGAGCTATGCAAGACATAATTTGGGGTTATAATACTAGAAAAGCATGGGGATGTAGCTTGACGATGATGATGAGGTTGAGGTCTTGAAGCTAAGCTTTCTTCTTGATATTCGTTAAGCTCTCTCGTGTGATCATCTGGAGTCATTTGCGCGTGTGTATATGAGAGAGAGAGAGAGAGAGAGAGAGAGAGAGGCAAAAAGTGGAGCCAATGTTGTGAAAGAGATGAAGTTAGCAAAATAAATAGAAAAGAGAGGCGTGGCAGTGTAGAGTTGGACTCTTTTGAAGGAAGCTTAAAGCACCGAAATTTCTAAGGGGCCTTCACATGAGTTCTTGAGATTGCAGTGAAGTTAAACTTAAAAAATAATGGACCAAAAGAGAAATTAAAACGAAGCGATGTAATATAAAGAATCATTATAAATGTGTAGCTTAGAAGTAAAATGATCATTACTTTTACAAGAACATAATTGAACTGATTCCAGATAATTTATTTGGATAATTGAGCAACTCTAGATGCATTACCTTGTAAATTATTTAATACTCACTATATAATTAAAAGATTTAATAAGTAGTGCAATTGATGCAATGACTAAGTTTTGTAGTAGTGCGACATGAAGGTTAGGCTCATCACCAAATATTATTATTTGTGGAGCGATTTCTCTTTATATATTTCATCTTCATTATCTCCTTACACATAAAATCTCTAGACCGTTGCTGCAACTGCTCGTGCACTAAGTCACTCAATTGATCACAACATAAAAAATTGTGCATTGTGTGGACCTTAGGAACAGTATCATAGTGAGCAGCTGGGATTTTGCCAGAAACTCATTGAATGCTCGTGCAATGTAGAAGAGACATTATAGGCGCATTAGAACAAACGCAAAAACACAACACTTGGTCTATATTGTCGCATGTTTCCTATATTTCTCCTAAAACCTAATTTTGTCTACCCTTTTGTTCCCTCAAAAACAGGAATCCTAGATTTTTTTTTATATATACTAGACTAATTCTCGCCAGATGTAGCAGTCTTTTCTAGTCTCACAACATCATGCACCTCGTGCTCTTGTCACAGTTTATAGCGGAAAATAAGGTGACCATAGTAGTTTTTTAACACAGTTTATGGCGGTTTTTTACTCAGAAGCTCCTTCAAAAGTCTACCTTCACGGGAGAAAGAATCCAAGCTTTATAACGAAATGGCAGAATCATTTCAAGTCGTTCATTCCATTGTTGAGTCATTGAAGTCCCCTTTTCAGCTTTTTCACCGTTTGACAATTCATCAGCTTTTTTCTCGTTATGATTTGGATTCCTCTCTGTTTTCAGTGGATCACAGTCTTCTTTTTCTCCCCGCTTTTAGCTGCAAGATTAGCCAAACGATCGGTACATACTGGAACGGGGTTCAGAGCCCCCACCTCCCTAGCCTTTTCGTGTTATTCTCTACTTAATCTCTATTAAGCGAGATTAGGCTTGGGAAACCTGGATTATGTTCACGAGGGGCTTTGAAAGGTTATATATACTGCTGTTATTGTAATAAACAGTCGAGGAAGAGAATCGAAAAGGGATTGGCTGTCTTTAATTAAATCACTGAAATTTTTAGAAGTTAAGCGATTGCCGGTTTTTCCTGATGAAAGCGATCCTTGTCTTGAAAACGTCTTGCGAGCTCTTTCTAAACGTCATTAACAGCAACGCGTGTGGTAAGGACATGTTCTTGAGGTTAAGGACTGTGATGTCCCATTTAACTCCAAGAATGGAATACCCTTCCGTCGTGTCTTATCCGCACATGTACGCGCCAAAATTCATGGCTAGGTGATTTGGACTCGCCAGCTGAAATATTCCAGACAGCAAGAAGGCGTATAACCTACTGTTTTGTTACTCATGACACTGAAAAATACTTGCTTCAGCCAGCGGTGTACTCATCTACAGACAGAAACTAGTTACCCCAACGGGTTGTCATTGTCTATCTTTGTCTGAACAGAGAAGCAACCCCGTACGCTTAGTCGAGCAATCGGTTATATCGATTACATACCAAAAATCAGCACGGCCGGCGCTTGATCTCGCCAGAAACGCCCACATATGTTCTGTGTCATGATGGGTGGTAGCCTGGTAGGTCGGGGCATGATCTCGCATTTAGATTGCTGTCATATTATTCCTTTCCATACACGGGCTGGACCGCTTCGCGATTAATTGATAAATAGATGGAGACCGCAATTTAAATTAATGTGGATACGAATTGTCGCCAGATTGTCTGTATAAAATGGAGCGAGGAGGTCCAGTAGCTAAAAGATGAAGTAAAATTCCAGAAGAAATTGTATGTAAGATCCCGAGAAAGGCTACGTGTGCCAGGTACGGATCACTGCCGCGGGTGTAGATAGCTAGAGACAGGGTGATGGAGACAAGATGAAGTTGGTCATGATGGCGGGTGTCAGTAACCGAGGGAAACTCCAAACTCACGTTGTTTTCAATTGGGGATTGCAAATCCGAGGGGCCATGTCCCCTCCGGACAGTCACCCTCATGTTGGACCACACTCTCTCTCTCTCTCTCTCTCTCTAAAGGAATTGTATGGATTTGTGTGGCCACTTGCAAAGGGATCTTCTGATCAAAAAGTTATTTCCAGTCTACAGAATTATTAGTCAATTTGAGCTTGATAGCCTCTATAGTAAGGTTCATGAGATTGGGGCTTCTAGATAGTAAGGTCTTTAAATTCATGTCTTCCAGTTATCCAAAAAAAATGGGTAAATCAATAATAATCAATCGTGATGAGATTTAAAAGGCTTGAGAGTTATGGTAAATCAAAACAGAATGGACCTACCTAGAAGATCTAGTTGCGGAATTCAAGTCAAGAAACTCAATCTAAAAGCCTAAGAATTGAACGAGAAATCGAACTGGAAACAAAAGCGTCACATTAATTTTCAAAATGAAATTTCAACTTCGTTCCTATACTTGGGTCTCTCCCGCTCTTTGAATTCCAATTTGGAGGCAATTGCAAGTCCCTTGGTTTGGGCTCCTTGACCGTTCATGACTTTGTGTAGAAGCAATAACTATTCTCGCTTCCGACACTTAGGTTGAAAACCAATGCCATACTTTCCTTATTTAGTACTCCAGACGGAAACTTCCCATACATATTATTAGACTTGATTATGAGCTTGACGGCTTGTCGGCCCACCAAGAGCCACCTCCAGCCACAAGAGCCTGAAGGCACTTTTGGGCGAGCATAAAGCTATAAGGCCCGGCCCACTTGGGCCCAATCCAGGCCCGCCCATCGATTACCTTGGCATGCCATACAGCATAATTCACATTTCGGTTTCTTCATGCTTCATCGAGCTAATCATTTTACATGGACCATAAGAGAGTACCCATTTCCTTCTGCCATTCCCAATTAGCCGCACCTTGCTTGAGCCCCTAACAAAAAGCCAATCGGCTTCACTTCTTTCCGAAAGCCATCCCTTCCAAGAAGCTAAAAAGAAGAAGAAGAAGGTGTCGGCCCATATTGAATTGGGCCCAAAACATGTCAAGTTCGTCTTTCTCTCCGCAGCTGCAAGAGGCGCAGCAGCACTCATCTCTTTTTCTTTTTCTTCTTATTCTTCCAATTACGATGTCTCGATCGGGCTCGTCGTCAACAGATCGCCGTCGAAACCGCGCGATGTCACGACCCAAAGGGGCACTCTTTGAAGTGGGGCTTCGCGCTTTAATGCTTCGAGATTATAAAACAAGTGCCGGTCAATACTCTCTCTCAGAACTAACTAGTCGGTAGTCACCGCACGCGTCGTTGGGGAACGCGAAGCTTTTAATCATTAGCGGGAGGCCGGGAGAAAAAGGGTTTGGAGATGACGTGCACGATCTGCTAGGCCAGTTTTAGATAATTAAAAAAATCATAAACCTAATGCACTTTTCCTAATTTATCCATAAACTTTTTAATTGTGTTAACAGAGTCGTAAACATTTTCACGTTCTACTAATTAAGTCATTCTAACTAAGTTTGATTGGAAATCACCGACGTGAATACTGATCGTCTTATGCGATACAATCGACGCTAACGTAGACAAATTTTACATTTAAAAAAAATTATTTTTTTAATTTTCTTTTCTTTTCTTTCATTTCCTTTTTCTTTCATTTCTTTTTCTTTCTTCCTTCACCGGTTGTCTGGCCTCGGTGATGGCTGGCGACCAGCCATAGGTAAGGGCCAACCACACTAGCTATGGGTGAGGCTTGCCCTTGCAGGGATTTGGCGAGGCTTAACCTCGCCGGCCTTGGAAGAGGTGCGCCCTCGCTAGTCCTCTCTTGTGACCAGTCGTCAACTGTTGCTTGAGGCCCAACGACTAACAAAGGAAGCAAGAAAAAGAAAAAGAAAGAAAAGAAGAAAAATATATAAAAAAAATGATGTTTTTCAATTGTCAAATTTGTCTATATTCGATCGTGTAATGTACGATGGTTAGCATCTAAGTGAGTAATTTCCGACCACAATTGGCTGAAATAACTAAATTGATAAGAGGTTTATGACTTAATTAGCACAATCAAAAGGTTTAAAATTGAATTGGCATAAGAGTAAAAGTTTAAAACTTTTTTGGTCATTTTCTCAAAGTAGGGAAGAATACCCTACTGCTAATGATGTCCCTTGCTCAATGTCTACTGGTCAGACTAGTGATGCAAAAGGGATGAGTTTGAGACGTGTCAAGATAGGGATCATATATATATATATATGTGTGTGTGTGTGTGTGTGTGTGTGTGTGTGTGTGTGTGTGTGTGTGTGTAAATAAGAGAAATTAGTAATTTAAAAAAAGCCAAATGGACGTTGGAGCTAACTCAAATTAGAATTGATAAGGCAAAACTAGCTGGTAACTCGTTCGGAAAAAAAAGTTGGTTGTCACTCTAGCTAAGGTCTGTAATATTTAGAAAGAGTTGATAAATATAGCGTATTGAAAAGCGAGGCAATTAAAGTTAGTAAATCATTAAAATAGTTGGAAAGATTAAAAATAAGCAAATAAATGTGGGGAAGCAACTCAAATAAGAGTTGGTAAATCGAAACTAGGGGATAACATCGTGGGAGGAAAGTTAGTAAGTAACACAAATGGAAAGAAGTATATTAGAAGTGCCAAAAATTATGTATAATGCTAATTTTAATACTAAAAGTTTCCGTCAGCTTACGTAAGTGCCGAATCAAAGTAAAAACTATCACCTTTGTGCTACCAACGAGAAATTCCAGCCAAATTAATTATATGGGCTTTATAATTAACTTGTTAAAATGACTTTGCAAATTTTTTAAAAAATATAATCCAAGTGGACTACAGAAACAACTTCACACAACCTACGTGGCTCGAATGTCCAAAACGAAGCCGCACAACATGCTTTTCAGTTCCCTACCTCACTAGACTTAGGAAGCATCAGAGAGAGAGATGACAGCGGCGACCACCACCACCAACAATGGAGCCTTTGGCAAGGGAGCGAAGATCGTGTGGAACAAGCCCTAATAGAGGTTTGAGATGGAGTACAAGAAGGTTGGGCTTGGCTTCCCATACATTCGTCTCTCGAAAGTAAGGCTTGGAATTGGCTTCCCACCTCTGTGTCACACGCCAAGATCAACTCCATGTCTATTGTCCCCACTTGCTCTCCCATCTCGGTCCGTTCAAAACCCTTTGTCCACTTTCTCTGCTCTTGATTTGTCTCTTTGCCGTGGAACACCATATGCCCACCAGGTGTTTGAGGAAATTACTATAATGATGGAGTTCCTTTTTTTTTTTTTTTTTATTTTTCATTTACTTCACTGATACTTAGTGATAAGAGAGAGAAAGAGACAGAGGAGGGTGAGAGAGAGAGATCGAGTCATCGGGTAAGGCACGGAGATGGCCAAGTCAATGGCCCTCTTGGGGTTTGAAATTGAGATTACCTTTCAATTTGGGAATTTAGGATTCTTATCGAGGGAAAATGAATTAGATGATGTTGTTTTAGGGTTTAGATGTTGACTGAACTCTCTAGTGAGCCATGTCGGCCTAAGAAACTAATAAAAGAAGGCCCGATAGATTTTTGGCCAAATAGAGTAGAGTTCTTATTGAAAAGATTGTTTTTCAAAAAATTTAGTACTTAAATGATCTAAAGGAAAATTTTAACACTAAAGTGAGTGATGTACGCAACTTTTGGTATTTCAAATGTTCTTCTCCCCACAAATAGAGGTATATATATATATTAGAGTTAATAAATCTAAGGTGTTTACAAGAAAGAGAAATTAAAATTTGCAAACAATAAAAAGATGATAAATTTAAGAAACAAAATTTTTTCATCGAGAATTGGTTGGTCTTTAATTGACCTTAGTTTAGCAGAAAATTAAACAAATCTCCATAAACATTGGAAAGTTGTTAAAATGAGAATTGATAGCCCAAAATTAGTTGGTAATTTGATTAGAAAAAATTGGTAAGTCACTCAAGTAAAAATAGAGCTATTCATTATATAGTTGGTAAGGCACTGGCAAGAAAGACGGATGAAAGTTGGTAAAAGATACGAAAAGTTAGATAATTTACGAGCAGTCGAAAAAGAGTTGTAAGACAACAATAAATTATTGTGATATTAGTGACGGGTAACACTTTCTAGATAATTACCAACTAGTAACTAATTCCGAAGCTTACCCGCCAAAAAAAGAATCTTTTTTTTTTCAAAACAGAAGGGTAGAATGCTCACTAACTATGAGCAAGGTTATTTCAATAATCACTAAGGATGTGTTTACTTAAGTGAAAGAATTTTTTGCGAATTGGTTTTATGGACTTTTACGCATTTGGTTTGCTAAAAATAATCAGACACCAACAAATTATTTACGATCAAAGAAAATATGCACGCTTAAAATTAGGAAAATGAATGCTCTGATCTGAAAAAAGGGGATAACATTTTCCTAAAAAATTATTTTTCAAAAGGCATTTTCTGTTATTATGAAGTTTTTCTTGAAACAAATACACCCAAAATCTACAAATTTTAGGCCAAGCTTCTGGTAGAATTTGACGACACATAATCACAAGTAAATAGAGAATAAAAGCGAGAAAAAAGAAATCGAGATACAAGATATTTATTCTAGTTCATCAACAGAAGATTTTAATATAATTAATATCTTATACTTCTACGTTACATCATTCTCAATTATAAACAAGATCTTGTCTCTTTTTGCCGATAGATAGTATGAATCACGTTGTACTAGCTTCATTTATATTTTTCACGTGCGAAAGACTTGGGAAGTTTCTTACTAATGTAGACAAAACTAGCTGGTTTGGTGGCGCCATAGCCCCCGCTCCAGGAGAATGATCACCAGGCAACTAGATCTCACGGGTCACGGATGAACAGCAAAAAGAGAGCCTCCACGTTGTCCTTGGAAGTTTCATATCAATGTCCTCATCCCCAAAAAAATTTGCTAAAATTTTCGTGGACGCGTCCCTAGCTAATGGTGTTGGACCGGAATGTGAAAATTAGAAGGTTTTCGGAATCTTATAAGGTACAAAAGTGTCAAATGGAGACGACGAGAAATCCAAAATGATTTTTATAATTATCCCCTATACTTTTAGGTCCTCCTAAAGTTCCGCCTGGCGACACATAAATGGAGATGATTTGGTAACTAATGGTGTTGGATTGTAATGTGCAAAGGAGAAGGTTTTCGGAATCTTCAAAGGTACAAAAGTGTTTAGGGTTTTAAAGTCCAGAGGGTGCCAAAAGGAGATGACAAGAAATCCAAAATTATTTCTATAATTGTTCCCTCCACTTTTAGGTGCTGCTAAAGTTCTACATGGCGATACATAAGTGGAGACGAGAGCTAATAACCTTAGCCACGATCCATTTAATTCGTATAAAACTCTATGGAGGCGTTGCGCTTTCTCGAGTTATGGGTCGATGAGCTCCACATGGCGTCAGGATGGGTTTATCGAGGTACTCGATTTGAGCCAGATCAGATGGTTTAAAATTGTAAATGATGTCGTGTCGAAGCTGTACTTATTACCCTACCTACGGAGATGTAATCGGGGTTCCATGTGTAGCGTGAAAGCAACTGAAGATGGCTTCATCATTTTTCGACTGCACAGAGGTAAAAGCATGAAGTCGTGTAATCATCGTGACGACAAAGCAATGTTGTATTTTGCGCTTAAAGCAAGGCCGTTTTCGATATTTTTCTTGGGGAATTGGGAAACACCATCCCTCTTTGCTTTTACGCAAGGGGAGTGCCCCAAATGGGATCGGATCTACACAGTCGAACCTGAGTTTACTGACGTTCCCAAGACGTAATTATCGAATGATTTGGTTATTCATTTCATTTGATGAGAAAGCAGGTTTTTTTTTTTGGTTGAAAAAAAAAAATTATATTCATTGCTCCAAAGAATATATAAGAAGTGCGTAATTTTCATGACAAAACGAGTTCAAATTGAGCAAAAATACTGAAAAGCAAAGTCAAATCTAAAAAACAAAAAGGATTAATGGAGCACCAACAAAGTTTAGCACAAACTCATTTATAAGAAAGGATTTATCAAGTAAAATTATCGACGGCCGATCACTAGATCTTATGTCTTTATTAGTGATGGGCACACGTCGAAAAATCCTTCTCCAATAACTACAATGTTGTTAATTAGTGGTGCGCGCTTAGATTCGGCTTTCTCTACACCATCATCGTACGGATAATAATCAAAATAGGTTGAACAAACACAAATCTAACATGTGAATAAACAAATTTTTCGTGATTCAACAAGACACTAAAGCTCATGGGATCATCATTGAAGCTGGAGACAGAGAACTTATACACTAATAGAGTATGGGGATATTGAATCCACAAAAACTATATTTATTGAACTCCTAAATCTAGATCGGGATAGGATAACACTTAGAACTAAAACTAGATTGGGAAAGTTCAAATTCTCCAATCAAGAATTAGACCTGAAGAAGGGAGCTCTCAAATCTAAATCGAGAGAAAAAAAAAACAATAAAAGAACAATAAGAGAAAGTAGATGTTTACAACAAAAAAGTAGCTAACTCTTTACAATCGATCCGAAGTCAATTTGGTCCGATATATTATAGACACAAAATTGATCTAGCCAAAGACTTTAATGATGTAATTAATATTGATAAGCTATTGATTCAATAACATTTACATCAAGCAAGTATCGATAATTATAGAAAGCTCATTGATGACTATGGACGATAATTATCGATGACCATGAAATACAGCTATTGATTAATGATGGTGCATGGTCGACTAACATCTTTTTTCAATAAAATAACCAATATATGGGTCAATATTATTGTAAATTTGGCTAGATATTGGACACATGAAAAAAAAAAAAAGAAAGGAGATAGAATGAAGACATCGATTTAGGGCATGGATATTTACATCGCTAACGTAGTCATTGATAGTGAGACAGCATCAACGGGTAGTCAAAGGGCAATCAATAGGACACGTCGACGAAGAACACAATGAGTTGGCCACCTAGATCTAGCTAAGTGTTGGATTGAGAGGAGAACACGAAGACTATAATGCTGATTGAAGACAAAGATATCGATCGATGATGGAGTGGCATAGCAACCTAGGGAGTTGCAACCGTCTGTGGATGAGGTCAGTGTACAAATAGGAGCCCTAGGATCTTGGAAGTGTAGTTTCGACCGTACTTAATGGGCGGTTATAGTTAGGTCAATATAGGAAAAAAGACACCACGAATCCTTATCCAAGGGGGCATGCTTCACATGGAAGGAGATATTTGGAGGATTGATCTTTACACTTCAGTCGTTGATAATCTTGTAGCTGAAGGTTTAGGACCAAAAACCTCGAAGGGCAAGATCAATGGCTTGTGTCACATAAGAGTGTCCCTAACATAATTACCAAGGAACATAACTTTGGGATAAAGATTATTAAAGCGACCCACATGGGAAAGAGACCTTCATATATTCCATCTCGTTGGGTTAAGCAAGGATTTGTCTCGAGAATCCCTTTCCCAATTGGTGCTCTTTAAGGGGCAAAGCATCTTATAGACACATCAAAGCACCCGTCTTTAATTTTCGTACCAACCAAAAAGCATAACGGGATTTAAATATAATGAACCGCACATTCATTTAATGGTTTGAACTTTTCGAATCAGTTAGCTGTCATCCCAAGTGATGGATATAGATCTCTTTGATAAGATCGAGCTAAGAATATAGCATGTTTTGCGTGTTCACAATAAGATATGGTACTATGGCATACTAAATATAATAATACGTAACATGTCAATTATTGATAACAAATCTCATCCCCATAAATCAATGGCACGACAATAGTGGTTTTCACTTATGTGTGATCGTGCGGGTTTTGTAAATTTCCCATGAAATCTCAAGGGGAAAATTGTCCAAATTTTTTAAATTTATTGCACTTTCGCTAATTCAGTAATAAACCTTTTAATTTTACGAATTGAGTCCTAAACCATTTTTATTTTTTGCCAATTGAGTCATTCAACTAATTTTGATTAGAAATCATTGATGTAAACACTGGCCGTATCATGTAGGATGACCAACACCGATGTGAACAAATTTAATAATATTTTAATATATATTTTTTATTTATTATTTTTCCTCCATTTTTTTTTTTCTTTCCCTTATTTTTTTTTTTTTTTTTTTTTTTTCCTTTTCCTTTTCCCTCCGCTAGACCTTGCCAATGGTTGGCAAAGGTTGCTGGCCTTGGGTGTGGGACACCCAAGCCTAGGCTAGTGTGAATGGTTGCTAATGCTGGCCTAGCTTAGTCCATGGCCTCGCTTAAGGCCGATGACCTCCATCGGCCATCAACGAGGTCTATCGGTGGTCGACGAAGGGAAAAAAAGGAAAAAGAAAAAGGAAAAAAAAATAGAAAAGAAGGAAAAGAGAAGAAAAGAAAAATAAAATTTTTCAAAAAACACATTAAACTTTTATAAAAAAATTGCTTATGTTGGTACTAACCTTTTTACATGGCACAACTTATGTCCACCTTAGTGATTTTTGGTCAAAATTGAGTAGATGGACTCAAATGGTAAAAAATAAAAAGATTTAGAATTTAAATGACATAATTGAAAAGTTTAAGATTAAATTTACAAAAGGACGATAGGTGAAGGACTTTTTGGATAATATTCTCAATTTGAGAAGGTTGTAAGGTGATAATGGATGCAATTACGTTCGTAATCCCAATTCGTTACGGCAAATTCACCTGGCTCCGTGCAATTTACAATTACCGATTGAGGACGTGGTGATCGGACGTCGTCCAAAATTGGAGTCAGAGAGAGCTCCTCCAAAAATTTTGGCTTTTTTATTTTATTTTACTTTTTCAGTAAATAAATCATGCATTGGAGTAGTTGCAACCTACTGTGGGGAATAAAAAGGAAAGAATAAATATATAAATAAATAAATAAATCTCCATTAATAAGATATTGGGCGGTGGGCAACTTCTCTAATTGGACTGCAAACTACATTTCAAAGGGCAAAACAGTGTCATCTCCGTATTGGGATCTGTTGCAGAGCTGTCGAACACACAGTCTCCAATCACACCAACTTTGAAAATATGTTTTGCCAATGCCAGAGCAAAAAGCTCAGATAGAGATGCTCATAAAGAGGACCTTCCTTCATTGCAGGTTTTCTTGCACATTTTTCTGGCGTATCATTAATGCAGAACTTTCTTAAAATGAGCCCCTTGCATTGAATCCTTCGCCAGATCAAGATCCTTGAAAAAAGATGGATGAGCAGTAATGGGGAAAGGAGGAAAAATAAAACCAAGAAGTGCCGTGTCCTCTGGGTTGATGGAAAGCCAAAAGATTCGGGCCCCACGCGTTTGCATTCCTTCGAAGACCTGTGCTGCTGCCACATTTCATCTCTATAAAGGAGAAGAGAAGTATCCTCAGTGCCCGAAAGAAAAGAGCAAAAGGTTGTGCCGAACGCCCCACTGAGGATGTTGTCTTTCCGTCTTCCTCGTTTTTTGTGACGTGAGGTTGAATGTTAGTAGTCCGGACGAAGAAAAGAGAGCGGTTTGCTTTTTTGCGGTACAGAGAGGGTCATGGGCTCCGGTCCGAAAGTTCACGTGCAGACCTTGCGCGGAGCCAAGAGCGTGATGGTGGTGATGCTTCTACTGTTGCTCTCGTGGGATTCTTGTTCCTCTTCTTCTTCTTCTTCTTCTTCGGTCGCGGCTTCCGTGACTTACGACCACAGAGCCCTCATCGTCAATGGGAAGAGGAGGATTCTCATTTCTGGGTCCATTCACTACCCAAGAAGCACTCCCGGGGTAACCCATGTTTGCCAATTCGCATTTCACGTGTTTGTTCCTGTTCTTTCTTTTTTTTTTCTTTTTTTTCCGTGCATCCCAATGCGTTTGAGCGACTGGGTTTTTCTCATTTGGTATGCTTCAGGAGCGTTTGAGCTCAAACCTCAGATGTTCTTGACTGGTTTTTGTTACATGGGATTGTGCAGATGTGGCCTGATCTTATTCAGAAGGCCAAAGATGGAGGCTTGGATGTTATCCAAACGTATGTCTTTTGGAATGGACACGAACCTTCTCCAGGAAAAGTATAATTCTTCCACACAAAAAAAGAAGAAGTTCCTTTTCCTTTTTTTTTTTTTTGGCTTATATAGTCATTGTCATTTTGAATATATTTATGTGGTAATCATCTGACATATTGTTTTTGTTATAATTTTGCAGTATTATTTTGAGGACAGATATGATCTTGTCCGGTTCATAAAGCTGGTACAGCAAGCAGGACTTTACGTGCATCTCCGCATTGGTCCTTATGTTTGCGCAGAATGGAACTTTGGGTGAGGATTTTTGTCATTATACAAGTAATTTCTTTTAGTTATTTTCCTTTTGTTGTAAAATTTAGTGCATACCAAATTCTTTGTGCCTTGATGCTGATGTGCATTGTTGTTGTTCTTGTTTTTTTTCCTGATTCAGGGGATTCCCTGTCTGGCTAAAATTCGTACCAGGCATCGTTTTCAGGACGGACAATGAGCCGTTCAAGGTGGTTTTGTAGCTATGTGTTTACCATCTTATTTCCCGATTAATTCCTGCTCAATAATTTGCATCTGTTGTTGAACTATCATAAGGCGGCAATGCAACGGTTCACAGAGAAAATAGTGAACATGATGAAGGCTGAAAATCTGTTCGAGTCTCAGGGAGGTCCAATTATTCTTTCTCAGGTAAGGACTTTTAGAGTATTTTAATCTGCGACTATATATATATATATACATATTATCAGTGTGATGTTAATTTGTCAATATAAACTGTCGCCTTTAAAAAGGGCAATAATTTTAAGAAGTTTAAATCCACTCCGACCTTTGACACCATCGTACCCTTTGTTTTCACTGTCATTTTTCTAGCTAAAGGAAGCATTAGATTCGTGTTTTGGCAGATTGAGAATGAATTTGGACCAGTGGAATGGGAAATCGGTGCACCTGGCAAGGCTTACAGCAAGTGGGTTGCTGATATGGCCGTTGGTCTTGGCACTGGAGTCCCGTGGGTTATGTGCAAGCAAGAAGATGCCCCTGATCCAGTTGTACGCAACTCTCATCATTGTTTTTATTGGAACTTTGTAGTCACATGTTTTTGGTCGTCCTTTCTCCTTCAGGAATTTAGAACCTCCTTTCCGTTAGTCACAACCTCCTTTCTTGGTGGGGTTTGTATCGGCACCTTTGTCTGCATTGGTGGTCTTATAATGACAAATCTTTATCTCATATGCTTTAACTAGTGGTTGAAGATGAGCAGCCATGAAGGTTTGTCTTTTTCTTACATTTTATCTTGTTCTTGAGCTTACACTACAAGCCGAGTCCCAAATATTTAGCAGACAACGTCTCTGATCGCAAGTGGCTGCTTAAATTCATTTTTGGGGTAGACAGAGTTTGGCAAGAGCAGACTTGATTAGTACCTGTCAATAGATGGAGTTGCACTATCATTTCTGATTAATTTAGTGACTGTGCGACAGATTGATACCTGCAATGGCTACTACTGCGAGAACTTTAAACCAAACCGGGATTACAAACCAAAGATGTGGACCGAAGCCTGGACTGGCTGGTATACAGAATTTGGTGGAGCAATACCACATAGACCAGTTGAAGACTTGGCATATTCCGTTGCAAGGTTCATTCAAAATGGTGGCTCCTTTGTTAATTATTACATGGTAACTCAAACCTTAACTTCATCTTAATCTGTAGGGTGATGTTTTCTACTGCATGTGGCTAAATACCGACATCCTATGACCTTCAACAGCATTATGTTCTGCCTCTAATTTTTTTCTTCTTTTACCAGTATCATGGAGGAACTAACTTTGGTCGGACATCGGGTGGTCCATTCATTGCCACAAGCTATGATTATGATGCTCCTATAGATGAATTCGGTATGTGACATGACATCCTTATTCCTAGTGATGCTAGGCCTAAGCTGCTGAAATTCACTCCTCCTTCTCAACTTTGAGAAATAGAAGATACCCAACTTCTTAAAGTAAAGAATATATTTTGGATAAGGTTCAAAAGGAGAATTTTACTGTTAAGCTTACCAAAGTTTAGAATCCTATGAGAATAATATGCGAAATTATCTTAAGAGGGAAAATAAAGATGTAAATGATGTAATCTGAGTGGGCCATGGTGATTTTTAATCCAATGCCAGGTCTACCGAGAGAAAAGAAATGGCGTCATTTGAAAGATTTACATGAAGCCATCAAGCTGTGCGAATCAGCTTTAGTTTCTTCCAACGCAACTGTACTCTCACTTGGAAATAAACAAGAGGTATGGTCATAACCTATCTTAATTGTGTATGAACTGCACTTCAATGTGCTTGTTACTTGCTGTGTTGAATTCAAGACCGACTCATCTTAAATGATTTTGGGTAGGCTCATGTGTTCACAGCTGAATCCGGTGCCTGTGCGGCTTTTCTTGCAAACTACGACCCAAATTACTCAGTAAAGGTGACATATGGAGGTAGACAGTATGATTTGCCGCCTTGGTCTGTCAGCATCCTACCTGACTGCAAAACTGCAGTTTTCAACACCGCAAGGGTATCATCTCAAACATTCATCCAATCACAATGTGGACCATTGTAGAAATGAAAGCAATATCTGTTAAATTTAAATAATTGAAACAGAACTGAACTTTGCATTTCTTCTCAAAGCAAATATTAAAACCGAACAGGGGCATAGAAGATAGTGCTCTCCCTTTGAGAATTCCCAGCTTTGAGTTTAACACCACAACACAATCTGTGTACAGATCGGTGCCCAAAGCTCTCTCATGAAGATGACTCCTCTAGATAATACCTTCTCGTGGCAGTCATATAATGAAGAAACTCCCTCAGCTGATGACAGTGACACGACTGAAATGGAAGGGCTTCTGGAACAAATTAACATCACAAGAGATGCTTCAGACTATTTGTGGTACATGACAGAGTAAGTAATTTTTGGCAGAATCAAGATTTAAACAGAACACCAAAACATATTTGAACTAAGAATAAATGAATGTATATGTCAATCCATCTTTACCTGACATTTATTTGTGTGTTTGTTCAGCATTGTGATAGAACCTGATGAAGCTTTTCTAAAGAATGGTCAGTATCCAGTTCTCACAGTATGGTCTGCAGGACATGCCTTGCATGTTTTCATCAATAGTCAACTATCAGGTACATTCACAAGTGCGAATGTTGAACGATTTTTCTTTCAGATTTTTAGCTAACCGATGTGGCAAAAACTCTTACTATTGCATCGAGGTTTTGCACAGGGACTGTCTATGGAGGACTTGAAAACCCAAAGCTAACATTCAATGACAACTTGAAGCTAAATGCGGGGATCAATAAATTGTCTCTCTTAAGCATTGCCATGGGTCTGCCGGTCAGTTTACCCCTTTCCTGATAGGCTTTACATTTTTATGGACACCACTTTTACGGGCTTCTATTGATAACGGTATCTTACTTCAGATTTCTGGTAATTGCAATTCTCATTAAAGTGAAGTCAAACTTATTTCAGAATGTTGGTCTCCATTTTGAGACGTGGAATGCTGGGGTTCTTGGACCAGTCACCTTAAAGGGTCTTAACTCTGGCACTTGGAATTTGACTAACTGGAAATGGTCCTACAAGGTATGTACCCTGTGCGCTTGTTCCTTCTCTATGATAACTTGAAATTGGCTCTCAGGATATTGAAATTTGGATAAAATAAGCAACCGTGCTGGATTGGAAACATAATTGCAATATGAGACTAGTGGCAAAATGCATGTTTTGAATTAAAAATGGTGATAGTACAGAAATCTAGAACTTCTAAATAATAGAATGTCGGCTGTCTAGAGTTGGCCAACACAAGACGTGGTTCTCTCGTATTGAATGTACAGAATCTTACCCTTAAGATTGCTCGCAGAAGCTTAAGAATTGCTCAAATTGTTGCATCTGAACAGCTCGGTTTAAAGGGTGAAACTTTGGGTCTAAATACCATCAGCGGGAGTTCCTCTGTTGAATGGATGAAAGGATCATCGGTGGTCTTAAAACAGCCCTTGACCTGGTACAAGGTAAAGTCTTTCTTCTTGGAAGCTACTAAAACATTCTGGTCTCTTCTTATGACTCAGCAAATTTGTTATGAATTTCAGACTACTTTCGATGCGCCAGAAGGAGATGACCCGTTAGCCTTAGATATGAGCGGCATGGGAAAAGGTCAAATATGGATAAATGGTCAGAGCATTGGGCGACACTGGCCTGCTTATGTAGCAGGGGGAAGCTGCGGCGAATGCAACTATGCTGGAATTTTTGACGAGAACAAATGTAGAACTAATTGCGGACAGCCATCTCAAAGATGGTGAGGAAGAAATGAACTTCTCTGCTTATTCTTGCTTGTTCACTACAAACATTTGTGACAAAGCTTTTCAAAACTTTCAGGTATCACGTTCCTCGCTCATGGCTGAATCCCACTGCAAATTTACTAGTTGTTTTTGAGGAATGGGGTGGAGAACCGGCAGGAATTTCTTTGGTGAAAAGAATGACAGGAAGTGTCTGTGCGGATATCTTCGACGGACAGCCTGCGCTGAAGGACTGGCATTTGGTTTCGTCGGGTAAATCCAACAATACATATCCAAAAGTTCACTTGACGTGTCCTCGCGGGCAGGAAATCTCTGAGATAAAGTTTGCTAGCTATGGATTGCCACAAGGAACATGTGGAAGTTATCAAGAAGGACCTTGTCACGCTCACAGATCATATGATGCTCTTCGGAAGGTACGTGACTAAATCTAAGTTGCCTTCTGCTAGGATACTTGAAGAACTTCAAATTTATTCAGTGAAATTCACATTTCAAAAACCTCATTAATACTGTTTCTTCTTAGAATTGATCTGTGAATCACCAATTAAGCGTAGAAATACTAGAGCAAATGATCGTTGTCTACTCTTTGGTTGGACTCTGCTCAAGGTTTGATAATCTGAAATAATCAAATCATGGATGAGAAAGTGTAGTTTAGAGGTTTGTATGATTACGAATTTTCAGCCTTCATTAATAATTTTTTTAGGGTTGACATGGAACTTTCGTGCAGAATTGCATTGGGAAACAACTTTGCTCTGTCACCGTGGCTCCAGAGGTTTTTGGAGGAGATCCATGTCCTAATAGTGAGAAGAAACTTTCGGTCGAAGCAATATGCAGTCAAAACAAAGCGGCTTCTGTGGTGTCAGAGATGGAAGAATGCCGCCTCCATGGTGCATAAACTCTGTCTCTCTATATAGCTTTGCTCAAACAAAGAATCGGTTCAACATCCAGAAAGGGCAACATACCACAGTACTACACCAATTTGGCAGAAAAGCTGTCTTTGGACATCCTCTATGTACATAAACGAACAGGTATTGCACGTATACCTCCAGGCCATACAAAGGGTATACG
Organism: Eucalyptus microcorys; assembly: GCA_014182515.1. Taxonomy (NCBI): domain Eukaryota; kingdom Viridiplantae; phylum Streptophyta; class Magnoliopsida; order Myrtales; family Myrtaceae; genus Eucalyptus; species Eucalyptus microcorys. The sequence continues at coordinate 6,703,472 of CM024564.1, read as the reverse complement.
CCGATTATACATTGGATTTTAGCTAGTCATTCTTTTTACATGGGTAGGCCACCCGGTTGCACTGTTTCATGATATACTTGTAAGAATCCCAGGAGATAATTCCAATTGCCTTGTAAAAATTGTTGCACTCTATTGAAAATCAATAAACCAAGCCATGTGGATGGCATCTGAATAAACAGAACTTCTCTGTGTTAACTCTCACTTTCTTCTTCTTGCTTTCTGCACTCTACTCATCTCAAAATGCAACTAAATACCTATGACAAAGAAGAAAAATACTGCCAGCAACTCTTGGTTTGCCTTGACGTACGAACTATAGCTCCTGAGTATGGGCACAGGGGGAGATTGCTCCATATAAGCAATCTGCTGGCGTTGATGAATAGCACATAATCTTAAAAATTCTCAGATACTCGTAGCTAAAGATCAGGGAAACTGAATGAAATTAAGTCTTGCCTATTTAAAAAACGAACAGAATTGGAATTCAGTGTCCAGAAAAAGAACTTTGCACGACAGATGCAACCTCTGCATGAAAATTTTGGGACGTTGTTAACATCCATTTGGAACAGAACAAATTTGTGGACTCTTGAGATACTGCAGTAATACGAAATAAGTGCACAGAATCATCCTTAATCATGTACATGTTCATAGTTCTGCCAAACAAGTGAAGCTAGTGTTTGCATAGTAGGCAAAGGCAATTTTATCTCTGCAGTAACCTGCATCTGCAGAAGATTAGAAATGATGGGTAACAAAAGTCGTATTGACAACTCCAAAATATAAAAAGAAGAAAAAATTGCCACATCTACAGTACATGTACCACTGCTCACATGAATTGGTCATCGCTGATATTGATGATTGTTTGCAAAAGAAAGTAGAGGAAAATGGAATGGTTGAAATTTGCATGGCTTATGCTCAACTTGAAGAGAGACCAAAATTGTCTCTATATACACGACCTAGTCCTCCCTCTTTCACCAAAAACCTCAAAAATAAAGCAGGAATGGGCTATGGATCAACTCGCGGGTGGGATCTTTTCATGTTCAACACATCAATCACAAAGAGGCCTGCACATTGGGAAGTTTTTGCAAGCGGACGTGTCATGGTTTACCTCCATTGAGCGTGGACTATACTAATACTAGGTTCACTCGAGCGAATTCATCTTATATAGCTTGGTGAGTTTAACAGTGATGCTTTTCTAGGACCTCACGGGCTAATCACACAATAGAAGTCGAACAATGACCATCATTGCAACAATCAAGAAAGCAAAAGAGAGAAAAGAAGAAACAAAGAAAGAGCAGCAGTCTGCAGTACCCCCAGAAAACCCTGCTACTTCTGAGTAACTCAATCTTGTGAACCTATTTGGTCCCATGGTACGGCAACCAAGTGGGGGATTTTGGGGATTTTGAATGTTGGGACCAACCAACATGCCAAAATTGACTGGACCATGTAATTTCTTGGTATTCTATTATTGTCCTACACCAACATAGATTTTCTATTGGACGGCCCAAAGACGAATTGCTTTTGTCGATTCAGTAAAATTACTGTCGACGACAGAGGAGATCATCAATCATTACTATAACATCACAAATGAGGTGCATGGAAGATGGCAACATTAATTATCCTCGAAAAGCTGTTTCTGTGTGCATATGAGACTCGATCGTTACATTATTTTAGATGATTTTCTTGCACTAGAGGCGAATGCAGAGAGACAAAAGGAGGAAGCACACACCCAACAAAACAACAAAAACATCATTTAGCCTTTCCAGCATAAGTCTAAAGAAGAATCTCAAATGTCTAAACTTTAGTAAACACCATGCATATCAGTTTGGGAAGTTTTAGTGGTCAATTAAACTATGGCACAAATTACAGCCCTCAGTAGCATTAATTTAAAAAAGAAAAATAAAAAAAAGAATACATGCTATGCTTTATTGCAGCAGTGGTAAATTAAGTTGCTGGTTTACGTCTGAAGAAGAATCTCAAATGTCTAAACTTTAGTGAACACCGTGCATATCAGTTAAGGAAGTTTTAGCGGTCAATTAAACTGTGGCACTAATTACATCCCTCAGTAGCATTAATTAAAAAAAAAATGCTATGCTTTGATGGTTAATGAGCCCCCCCCCCAAAAGAAAAAAAGAAAAAAACACACACAAGCACTCTAGATTTAGGTCCCGCGGCTCTCTCTCTCTCTCACACACAAGAGCACTCTAGATTTAGGTACCCATTTCTTCTGGACTCCATACTTGTTTATCAAGTGGTTTCATTGCCTTTCTGTATAGCCATACAGAAAGTGCTTCTGCATTATAGCTTGGAACTTTCAATAAGCTCAGTCGTCCTCAGTTTTTGGTTACCCCCTTCCATTCAATGAGTTAGAACTGTCCCTTTTTTAGCTCTTAGGTTGAAGCTGAAGGGTCTCAAGATGCTGGACCATTCTTGAAAGTGCTTCTGCATTATAGCTTGGAACAGAATCCTCAAGAAAGATTTGCTTCTGTCAATCAACAATAAAGGAGTCAACAGGACATATGTTAAGCAATCAAATGAGAAACTTTTACAATTCTTAATGCACTGTTTTCCTCCTGTTACGTGAAATCAATGTTTTTGAATATTGCAATATTTATTAGATACGTTAACGTCGCACTCTAAAAACACTCTTTAATAAGACCTATATTATTTATAAGTTGGAGATCTTATCATGGACCATGAACCTTAATTATAAGATCTAAGGGATGGGCAACCTCTAAAGGGTCCTATACTATACCCCTAGATTCTTTCAACACAGATTTTTAGACACGCGCACCAATGGCTTCTTTTTGGTTAAAGGGTCTTGGATCATCATCAAAAACCTTCATAAAGCAACCTTAAAGATACCAAGCGATAACTTATTAAATCGGTCGTCTTCTATCTTTGACATTGTCGGTTCTCACAAGATGGGGAAAATCTTATTCTAATTTAAGAAAGGATAAAGGTGCTCCTCAAAGTTTCAAACACATCGTGATTCTTCTAATCAAAGATTTTGTGCAAAAAGCAAAGCTTGCTTGGGTCATTAGACTAGAGGAACATGGCATCCTTCAAGGCAAAGATACGTTTGCATTGAGATCATATCGAATGGTCTTAATGATTCAACTGAACAAACTGAAAGTATGATAAATAGTTCAAGTCGTACAAACAGTTATAGCTGCTAACCTCTAATAATTGGCACAACTTGCTTCATCAAAAGGGATCAAAAGGGTCCTACCCACACTTTGTAATCTTTAATTAAAAATAATAACAGTGGAAGATATAGGTTGAGGAAACGTAACAAAAAAACAATATGGCTAAGAAAATTCAAAATGGGTAGTGCAGCTTAATCAGCTGACCTAATATTCACTTAATAATTCCAAAACCCATGTTACTCAGTTGACCTAAAATTCACTTAATTATCCCAAATCACGTCGTTTTCATCTACTTTCCCTTTCCCTTTCCCCAATCGACCTTACATCCTCCATTCAATGATTATTAAATCTGTCAATTTGAAACGTTTCTACATACATGCGGGTTCCCAGATTAGGCCCTCAAATTGGAAAATCTGTAGGAATCTGTGAGGATTTTGAAGAGGACGTCCAAACTGAGCAAAACATTAAGGGATGATAGGTAACATCCTGGACTTGTGGCCATCCGCTATGCACAAGTTGTCAAATGAATGGTCCATACCTAAAGCTCAAAGCTAAAAAAGGAACAGACCTGCATTCAATGACCAATACAAGGACCTACCCTCGGAGACATTTAAAAACATCTAAACATGTTAATGGTGCACTCTCCTTCATGATGATCATGATTATAACCAAAAGGAGGGCCAAGGAAAAAGTAATCAAAAGGGACGAGGGAGCCATTAGGTGGGAGGTGGGGTTGGGGTTTCTATGGGGGTAGTATAGTTATAGAGATTCTCATTTGTTTGTTTATGATAGATAGATGAATCAGACAAGGACATGGTGACAGATTGGTCTGTGATGTGCACAATCATCAAAGAGTGATTGAAGCCCACAAGAGGCAAAAAAAGAGACAGCAGGTGGGCCACTCCAGTTTTTCTGGGGGAGAGACCTGGCAAAGTAGCAATCTCAACAATAATAGAGGGATGTCTCCATGTATAGCTCCCATCGATTTGACCAATCAGGACCTCCCAGTAAAAATCTTCTTATACCCCTTCATAAACTATTTAAGAAAATGGAGCTTCATCAGATTTTAGATTCACTTAGCACTATAGTCGCACGAACTGAATCATGTGAGTTCTTTCCTTCATTTACATGTGGCTTTTGTTGTAGGAGAGGCGATGCCAAATCAGAAAATAAGAGGTTATAAAATGGAGGAAGGAAATGGGGGAGAAATCAATTATGAAGGTTTGTGGGGGGCCCCTAGCAGGCAGATAGTGACAAATCTTTGATTAAGAAATTTGCTGCTGGCTTAATAGCAGTGAGAGCTGATCTGGAGATCGCATCAGATGTGCCAAGACAAGAACACCTTGGTGGATATTTGGGTCTGATATTGTTGTCTATGGACAGTCATTTTCTGTCTCCACCATTAGTATTGAGTTTTGCTTTTGAGGTGAAATGTAGTGTTACCGAGTGGGTAGGCCAATTGGGGGTTGTCTTCTCAGCAAAGAGCTGTCTCATTGTGAGTGTAGACTGCCCCACTCGGATCTGTAGCCAACAAAATATTGGTCACTCTGGTCGCACCGCTGAAAAGGTGTTTGTACTATTTTGAGATCGCACAAGACTTACCTAGTAGCGTGATAGTTCAAGGGTAGATGTTGTGAGATTGGAGACATATCTTACACATAACAGTTACGTTATGTATTTACATCTCAAACTTGACAGGTCAGTCCAATAATGATTATATACCGCGCATCCAATGGTTCTTCACCAGTGGTCGGTCAGAGCAATCAGATGGCTATTTACTGATCTCTGTGTTCTGTTTTGTGTCTCATTGCTAACAAGGGACATTGAGGAAGTGCGCCAGATTGATGGCTCTATCCTCCTTCTTGGGATTCCTTCTTGTTATCATTTCCTTTCCTTTTTTTCTTCTCCTTTTGAACTTTCAGTAACTTTTTGCTAGGCACATTCTCTAGGGATTTACATGCAACTGGGGCCAGCTCGCTCATTGTCCCAAGTTTCTTTAAGGGTCTAACTCAGAAATTGAATTAGGAGAGCGATAAGAGTTTTGTTTGTACTCGAGAACTGAACACTAAATCATGGACAGAGAAACAAGCCAAATTGCAGGAACTGATGGACATGTTGCAAGCTGGAAAAAGCCGGGTTTACAGGATCCTGTCCACTATGCATCACCAAAACAAAAGCCCCAGAGAGAGAGAGAGAGAGAGAGAGAGAGAGAGAGAGAGAGATACAATACAAAGCTTTTCTTCTTTTTTACTTTCTAATTGTTGAGTAGTTAAAGAATCATAATCCCCGATTGGTTTAGCTTTGGAGATCATGATATCAAACAGAAAAGAGAGGAGAAAAAGTAAACTAGAAATAGAAAATTGGAAAGAAGCTTCTTTAATTCACGCAGTACATCTAAAAATGTCCCCATCTTCTCTCACTCTCTCTCAACCTTCCCTATTTTTTCTTTCCTCCCGCTCCTCTCAATTTTTGCCTACTTTTATAAAAGGAGAGAGACAGGTGTTCCAATACGAAGATCAAGAAAGATATCAGAACAATAAGCAAATTTGAAAGAGGAAAAAAAATGAAAAGAGTAGGATTGCCTCTAATTGATTTAATATTCAAACACAGTCATAATGCTGGAGAAGCCTATCGGCTTCTCTAATTCCACTAAAATAAGCACCGTGAGTAGTAGAATAGTGTGTTCTATGCGTTGCCTCTCCTGCAAAGAGAATTTGCAGTTCTGGAGAGGTGCTGATTTCGTGACTTTCCCGCGGCAATGGCTCGGCCATCGTGTCCAAATCATCACCGCTTGAACCGACAGCTACATAGCTATACGATCCCAAGAACAGGGGATTGGTGCCCCATCTGCTCTTCAACACTTTCATGAACTTCACATCGCTTCCAACGAATCTGTGCACAGATTTTACATTGCCATTGCACAATTCTGGTGTACTGGACTTGACCTGGGGTTCTTCAGGCTGCGACAATAAGCAATTAACTGTACTTGAAATGCCCACAATAATTTCTTCATCAGTAAGTGTTTCAAGCTGAAGAGCTTCTTCCCCTGCAAACCAAGATAGTAGGACATCTGAATTGTGATAAATAGGGCATAAAGATGCCGTCCTCCTCATCCACCATGGTATCTCCTCATGCCTCACCTCCGAGTCCGATCGATGAAAAGCCATTTGCAACATCGGGAAATTGTCAAAACTCTTGCCTTTTGGGTCATGGGCCGGGTCAAGCTGCAGAAACAACTTGTTCACCACACCAAAACCAAGTCTTGATATGGCCTGAGTCTTGAAAGTGGGCAAGGGAGGACTGAACAAACCTGAATCCTCACTAACTCCGGCTTTGAGCACTCCTAGTGAGACCGTGACGATCACATGATTGGCTGACATAACAGAACCATCACAAAAATGCAGCTTCACAGGCCTATCATTGGAATGGCCATTTCCCAAGATCATGCCCTGATGAACCTCAGGATGCCACTCAATCCTCCTAACCTTCCTGCCCACTTGGATTAGGCCATCTGGAAGCACCGAGGCCAGCGACTCAATGATGCTGGAATAGCCTCTGGCTATGGTGATTTCCTCACCAGGAAACATCCTGTACTCGCTCTCTGCACTGTAGTCCAGGGTCTCGAGGTCGCCTGCCGATGTGTACGTCCTCTGGGTGTTCTCATGCATTGCGAAAATGGCCTCCTCGAGTGACCTCCTCCTCCAATTCCCACGGCCCCCCTGGACCTCCTTGTCCTGATCCTTGACCACATCCCTGTAAGTCTCAAGCCCTTGCCTCAGGAAAGACCCGATGCTGAGGACCTTCCCACCATTGTTGCTCTTGCAGACCCTGAAAGCCTCAGCTGCAAGATTGTGGAGCTCTCTCTCCTCACTGCTTGCTCCATCTTCAAGAAGCTTCCCTTGTGCAAAATCCATGAGCAATTTAAAGAGGGTCGAGATTGGCTCAACAACACAAGGACTCACCTCAAGCCCACCCTCAGCCTGAGTCTTGGACACATCCAAGAACCCATCCATGCACTCCCATGGCTGGTCAGAGTGCAGGGCATGGATTTGCTGGGCAATCTGGTGAATTGGGCTGCCTCCAATACCGTGAATCCAAGTAGCACCCATCTCAATCCGGTCACCACCAAACTCAGAGGTGTTAATCCTCCCACCAATCCTTGTACCTCCTTCAACTACACACAGCTCAAACAAGTCCCTCGAGCCTGCGCAAGTATAGAGCCTGTGAGCAGCTGTAAGGCCAGCCATTCCTGCCCCAATTATCACTACTCTAGGCTTCTTAGCCCCCATTTTTGAAAGCTTTTCACGCCTTCTACCTGAAGAACTGACAGGTTCCAGCTTCGGCAACACCTCCAAACAGGCAAAGAAAGAAAAAAGAGGTTTATGCACAAAGTGAAGTGAAGAGGTGGAACTGTAAGTTACTGATGAGAGGGATTTATAACGAGGGTATGGTGCGAGTGTAAGAGCGTTGAGCGTTGGCTTCTTGAGGTTGAGCCAAGTCCCTTTCTCACAGTATTTGTTTATTGGTCTAATGAAGACAGGGCTCTACTTTTATCGAAGCTCTACCACATAGCGTTTTCGGGCATACCCTAAAAGATAAGTCTATTAAAATCCCTCTCTCCCCCCTCGCAATCACCACACACAAACGCACGCACCCCTCGTATTTGTTAAACCCCATTTCACCACACACACCCGTCCATTCATGACAGTCACTATAGTTTACTCGCCTGATGAAGCTTCTTGATTCTTGGGGTGCTCTTTCTTTTATTCTTTTTTAACTTACTGTTGTTGAATGTAATGTCAGAGTCAGTCAACTAGGGGCGCAAAGAACTGCTTGGGGATGGCCAAGGGACATTTATAAGGTTGATAGTGCCTTTCACCAACCTCCCACATGTAAAACTGGTTAACGACGGCCCACCCTGTGATCAGTCAATGGTCCTGATCAGCCCAAGGAACCATCACCTAGAATGGAGCTGCTTTGCTTACCACTTTCATCCTTCGACTCCACTTTTTCTCTCTTTCTTTCTTTCTTCCTTTTTTTCTTTATTTGGGAAATTTGTTTGAAACAAGGCGACGGAAGGAGCAGCAATTTACGCTCGAGCAATGCTTCTTATGCCAGACGGCACCATAATACATACAACACCGTAGGTACTCCAGTCCTGTTGTAAATCAGTCCTTGTTGAACTCAACCCCTAACTTCATGAACTTGCTTTTAGAAATCACTTCAAAACGCTGCTTGCGAGAAGATATTCAGAATTCCCCTTCACGGGACAAGATTGCTGGTGCGACATTTTCCCTTTTAAATTCCTCTCATGCTTTCAAATGATTGATTGAAACCTAGTAAAGACTCAACCACCGAAAAAGCCTCACTTCTTTATCTGCTGTTAAAAAAATTGGTCTTTTATTTTCCTTTTATATGCCACGGACCAAAACCTGCGTGTGTTTTCACTAAATTGACAGTTGATTTCACATCGCATGTAAAAACTCGGTCACGATAAATCATTTATTTCATATATGCGTTACGTCATTTGTTTCCATATTAATTTGCCAACATTGGGCAAAGTAGCTGAGATCAAGGACAGAAATTATGGGCCAAACGTAGGAAATCATTTTTTTTTTCTTTCCTCCTTCATTCATAAGCAGCTTTAGATTTTCCTATTTATACAAAAAAAAAAAAAAAATTGGCCCCAACGAATATGGAATATAAAAAATAGAAAAATGTTTTTTTAGCTACCCACCAACAGGTTTAGTTGGTAATGCAGATTGTGATGTGAGATAAAGGTGGTCATGATATCTGATGGAGATAGGCACCGAGAGAGTGTGTTTATTACTATGACCCATGTCTAATATATTCTAGTTTAATGATATGAGTAAACCATGTCAAGATCAAATTTTTTTGAATAGCTTTAAACAAGGATCTATGAAAATAATTTTATATAAAGATATCCAATGCCAAGATAACCTTCATCTAAGGATATCTTCTTAAAAGGCAGTGCAGATTTGGACCAGATTTAGTTACAGAAGTTAGGTGTTTCTGAGCAGGTGTAATTGAACAAAAGAGAAATTCGCTATCTCTTTACCCATAGCATCAATTAGGATCTTAGTAGGGGAAATGGAAGGATTTAAAGTTCAAGAGATAGACATGGACACTTCAGTTTGAGCTAAATCATGTCTAAATCGCGACACTTCACGAAAGATAAATTAGCTCCTTAACACTCACTTTTTCTAGCTTGAAAATGGTGAGATACATTAGGTGACCTCAAAATTGATGATTCCAAGTGATATGTTTAATCAAAGTATATTCCGAATCTCGAGTGTACTCAACTAAAAATTCTCAACCTAGAGATCGCAATAAATAGATTAATGAAGAATGCTCATTCGTGGAGGATGGGAAATTGCTAACCCTAATAGTGTTAATTGTCTTCCGTTAAGCATCATAGGTTCTTTAATTTATATATTGGTTCGCCTAAGATTTGCAATATCAATGACATCTAGAGTTTAAATACTCCTAGATTGAACAATATCATGTTTTTGCAAAGATTTTGTACAATGAACTTAGTTTACTGTATTTTTCAACTTAATCTGCAGACATTTAATGTATCGAATACCGAGGTATTGAATCATTACTGGAGACTACGAGAAAGTTCTAGGAAACTTCAAATTTCACGTGATAATATATTTATATCGGTGAAACCAAGTCAACTCCTACGCCGTTTAACTCTCACTCCTAACCCTAATTGTCTCGTTAAGAAATCCGCATCATGTTAATGCATGAAGATCAGCATGGGCTTAATAAATAACCTATTAGGAGGTTATAATTGACCAGAGTTGAAGGACTTATTAAATGATTGGCACATTGATAATCGTGATCGATCTTTCAAACTATAGGTGGACAATGTAGTTCCATAGGCATGCTTAGGTTTACTATATAATCCCTTTTTCAATTGAATCAATTAGTTAATGAATGCACATTGTTCTTGTAATAAGAGACAAGTTCAAATCCTTGAGTTCCTAGCTTCCTCCTCATCGTCTCTCGTGACAAGCTCACCTTGAGCAACTCCCAACCATCCGCACATAAAGGGTGTCATTTTTATTTTTTTTTTCCTTTTTGTGAATAATTTACTCTGTTATTGCTAGATGTGCCTAGATGAATCTTATATGGCTTCTAGTAATTTAAAAATACAAGAAAAGTAATGACTACAAAATCCAAAATATTATGGAATTAAAATCAAGAAAAGGATTTTTTTTTTCTTGCTGGGTCTTTGTCATAATATAGTGAGTGAGATTGATAAGAGAATGATGGGATGGGATGGGAAAGGAGAAAAAGCAAGCCGTAGGTGGATATCATTTGATATTATTTGTGTTGGGATCCACTTTCATCATATGGTCTAATTATGCGAGAATTGCTTTACTTAGAGCAAATCAATGCTGGCCATGCAGAACGCGACACTTGTTGTCGTTGCTTTCCTTTTTACCCAGATTTGCAATTTGACCGCCCTTTTTTCCGTGACAAAATTCCAATTTGTTACCCAAAAGCTCCCTCTCTCTCTCTCTCTCTCTAGAATTGACATGCGTGGAGTAAATCAGAGGGGAAATAGGATTTTAAGACCGGTATTTTACATTAAGCCAGGAGTACAAAATAGATGAAAGTTCTCGAGCCACTAACTATATGTCTTTGAATTATTTTTTGGCAAAAAATATTATCTTGAACTTGCATACAAGTTGGAGGCCTTACTTAATTTCTTGACTCAAAATATATTCCTAGTCACGAATTCGCTAGAATGATCTTCATCAAGGCGTTGCGTTATCCTTTATTATGAGGGTTGAGGTCAAATGAGATTGCACTGGACTCTAATCTCTTTGTTCGGTAGTCTATATTCTCACTTGTAAAAGTGTGTCTTTATGATTTAGCATGAGTAAGCATTGTTTGCAAGTTGAGATATATGTGCGAGCTATAACAAAAAAAAATTTACATCAAATAATCAATGTGGTATGGAGTAGTTAATTCTAGCTGGCTTATGACTCATCGGTTTAAGCCTTTGAGTAAAGCGAATCCAATTAGATATGTTGATGAGTTCGGACTTGGGATCCCTCTTAGTGATCTACCCGAGTGAAGGTAACGTGGGCTTCTGCTACAATTCTTGTTGAGTTGCATGAGTTGTGTTAAAAGAGTTCTACGTCAAAAAATTGGCGTGGTATAAAGCAATTAATATATTCTAGTTTATTTGTAATTCATTGGTTTAAGTTTTTAAGTGACAGATGGGTTGAATTTGATTTGTTGACCTGTCTCGAACTTGGACTCTCCCTTGGTGATATCCTAACTGAAGGTATTAGACTTCTACTACGTGCTCTCAATAATTAGTATTAGATTCGATGGTAGATTGGTGGGCTCCCAATCTATTCTGATGTTTGGTGAATATCTTAAACATGAACTCTTGTGACCAATGCAATTTTCGGATATGTGGGATGTAGTGTAGCAATGCAACCCTAATGACAACCTTCATAGTTCAATATGGAAAAAGAGACAATGGATCTTCATCCATTAGAGATAAGTTGAGATGATGGTAGGCATTAGAGATTCAACTTGAGATACGTTGTTGCAGAAAGATACACAAGTTAAGGGGAAGCAAACCTAACAATGAGCTCACACTTGAGATTATTAAATTGCACATGTGAATTGTGTTAGAAAAGTCCTATATCGAAGAATTGATGTGGTGTGAAACAATTAATATATCATATTTGACTCATAATATTGGTTTAAACTTTTAAGTGAAGATAGTTTTAACTAGATACATTAGTGGACTTGAACTTGGGTTCTCCCTTGGCAATAATGGGATTCTATTGCAAGCTCCCAACACTCCCAACATATGGTTTTAGAGTTGAAGTTTATTGGTAGTCTACTATCAATGTGTATTGGTGTTCGGTAAATCAGCCCGGTTTTGAGGCAGCCTTTGTGGTTGGTCTAGTAGAAAGACTGGGGGTGAAAGTGGATGTTGTTGTGGAGCATTGCAATCTTGATGACAACTTTCATGGTTCGATTTGGCAACAAGGGATCGAGGATGAAAGTAAGTGGTATTAGAGATTCAAGTTGAAATATGTTAATGCAAAATGATATCTAAATTAAAGGGGAGCAGACCTATCACTGAGCTTACGTGAGAGAGAGTGATTGTTTAGAAAATAGTCTCAAATCTAAGAATTGGTTTGATGGGGGTAGCTAATATGCCCTAGTACTCATTGGTTTAAATATTTACGTGAAAATGAGTTTAATTGGATTTGCTGACGGACTCGAACTTGAGCTCTTGCCGGGTGGTCTCCCCTTGATGAAGGTACTAAGCTTCTGTTGTGAGCTCCTAATAAACAATATTAGAGCCTATGGTTAATTGATGGCACATTACCAATGTGTATCAATGTTTGTTGAAAATTCTGACCAATGCAATTGCGACATCTTGGAATTTTTTTCATTTTCTAATAATATATACTATATTAAAATGATTGAAATTTTTTCATTTCTTAGAGATTTACATAGAATTGATTTTATGCTAACAAATTGGGAATAAGCATAAACTCATTTAATGTAAGAATGTCGTGAACTCTTGGATTAAATGATGACTGTCTTATGAATAATAGTTAGTGGGTTTGTGGATGATGGAAAATAAATATCAAGAGATTAGTATAATATTATTTGCACTGTTATTACATAATTGTACATGACAATTGTTATTATGATAATTTTTTATATCAATGAAGTCATGTGATGAAGACTTTTGCCACAGCTTGTGAACTGCATTAAATGAGTATGTGAATTGAACTCTAGGAAAAGATAAATGGTCTACCCTCTAAGATAGGTCTCTACAAGGTTTAGAGGATGTAAAGGCCTATGATTTATACATGAAATGATATGGCTTATGCAGCATGATGTGGTTCGAGTAGCTTGTGATACAATATTATGGAATAGCTATCATCATGCGGTTATACAATGGTATATTTATCATTGCTAAGATAGAGAAACATTTTTATGAATACTTTAAGAGTCATGTTAAAGACGTGATTATGATTCCATCCCTCATATATTGGTGGTAACGATGCTTCATTAGTTGAGATAAGTCATGGTTAATGACGAGTAGGTAATAGATACTCATCTGTGTATATTAGTGAGACACATGTGGTATTTGCACATCATGATATTAGTGTATTCATCTATGTGTATTTGAGTGCTTGATTGAATGTCAACTTATGGCATTTATTTGTATTCTTGGCACACATGATTACCATCATAATATATATATTACATTATCTTAAATGAACTTAAATGTGTATGTGAATACTTGTCGTTTTGAGTATATAGATCTCCTTATTACTATAGGGGCCAAGTGTTAACGGAAATTTGACATGGATGGTTAGTAGTTATGACGGTTGTTATAAAAATGTGGATCTTAGATGTTTGTCCATCTACATTATGATGCATATTCACAAAAGATGAATTGGTTAACATGTTGGATTGGAAATAGCTTACTAACACTTGAATTATGTCGAATATATGTTGTATTCCTCGCTTGATTAAAACAATCTATTATGAATATACAAAACAATTTATAAATAAGTTGAATATATACTATAGTCTTGCCAAATGAGTAATTGGTATTTTTGAAATTATAGTGATTCCTCTAAATGATATAGGATGAAGCGTTAATTATTACTCTGCTATTCTGCTCTTAGATCAATTGGTGAGTATATCTTCTTTAGACCTAGAGTTTACAGTCACTTAGACTCTCCCCATACATATTACATTGGTCAAGCTTGAAATTTAGGAGTATTTAATTTAACACTTCCAAAGATCTCTTAGGGACTAAATCAGATTGTGTAACAAAAATAAGAGTTCATCTGTTGTACTTGGAGCTTTAATTATTCTTTCAAGGTTCAAATTGTATGGAAGTTCGAGTCATGATAGTAGTTTTCAAGCAGCCCGAGTGTTGTTCTGTAGTAAATTGGTCCTGATTGTAGCCTTCATGGTTCAATCCAAAGAGAAAGACTAGGGATGAATGAAGTATTGAAAATTCAAGTTGAGACATGTTGTTATAGAAAGATATCCGAATTAAGAGAGAGTAGATCTAACACTTAGTTCACACATGACGGGATGATTGTTGAGATGCATGTGTGAGTTATGTTTGAAAAAGTCCTACATTGGATAATTGATGCGGTGTGAAGCAGTTAATATATCATATTTGGCCCATAATGTATTGGTTAAAGTTTTATTGTGAAGGTGGGTCTAGTTGGATGTGTTGACAGGCTCGTGCTTCCTCTTGATGATTTCCCTCAATGAACGTAATGGAAATTTTATTGTGCTCTTTCAACACTATGGGGTTGATGTGATACTACAAGATGAAAGGGGGGAGCCAACACAATTAAGAAACTTGCTTAAAGTTTGGTGAGTCAAAACAATTGTGCAACTATAGATTGTAGGGAGGATCAAAAAGAACTTTTTTTTTTTGTCTATCCTACTCCCTCTTCCTTGACATTTTTGTAGAGCGTGAATTGAACCATACACCTGAAACTAAAAGTTGTCACCCAACCCAATTCCCTTACTACTAGGCTGCATGTCTAGTGTCAAAAAGCCAAAATTGAGTGGCTAAATTTCTCACTCAAACTTCTTCACCCCCCCCCATCCCCCTTTCTTTCCCCCTCGTCCTCTTCTTTTTTATTTTTTATTTTCATTCTTGTACATTTACCAATAGGAAAAATCTTCATTGAGGTTTTGTTGGGCTCATTGGAGCATTTCTTGTCCAAACTTTGGACAACGATATGAACCGTCAAATAAGAAATTTAGATTGGATCTTTTTCTAGATCCTTACGACCAAACTTAACGGAAAGAAGAATTACAACCCCTCGCCCCCTCCTCGCCCACCCAAAAAAAAAAAAAAAAAAAAATGTTCTAAGACTGTTCTTGACATGTCAATTTTTGCAATTTGCCCCGAGTTTTTCAAATTAGTGGCCATGTGCCTCTCGAGACTAGCTCCAGCCAAAATTTTCTTATATATGCAGCAAAGTGACTAGTTATGACAGGCAAGTTGATCATATATAATTTATATTCATTAGAAAAGGTATATGGCCTACTATATAATTCAAAACTACAATCAACGCCCATTTGACGTCGATTCCAATCTAATTCTCGCGAGAACCTTAGACATATGCTCTCACAAGCGATATATACATACATATACACGTGTACGATGAATTTACCAAAAATAATTAATCACGTGTTATCATTTGGTCGAAGTTCTTAGCAAAATTTAGTTGGAGCCGAAGCCACAGGACACGGTGCAATGGGATTCCAAAATCCAAGAAACGTCGGTGGGGGCAATTTGCAACTAACCCTCAAAAGACTAGCAATACCTTGTTTGCCCGAACCTTGAACGGCTCAAAATTTTCTGCTCGATTAGATGTGGAAAGCGATAACGTCATTAACTTCCGACTTTTGCAAAAAAAAACCGACCATGGACCCAACCAAAATCGACTGGGCCCACAATAATGTCCGTGGGCCCAACTTTGGTCGATTGGTCCATCGTGTTGTCTACATCACTGCTGGATCATTCCCAGCCTCAATCGAATATGATTGGCTAAGGAGGGTAAATTTAAAAATAAAAAGAAAAGGAAATTTAAACAAGATTAGGGAAAAAGTTAAAAAAGCTATTAAATGGACAAATTCCAGACGGAGAAACGTTACATGACCAAAAACCCTGATGTGCCCAGGTGTCAATCGATGTATCTAACGTCCATGCCCCCAATTAAATTGCACCCTCAGTTTCTCACCTACCTTTGGGTGTGAAAAAAAAAAAAAGAACAAGAAGAAAATCCAGAAATAGAGAGGAAATGACCTGTCCTTTTTCGAGGAAATGATGTTGGCTTCTCTAAAATTCGTACAAAGCTGATGTATCGAGCCATCTCTCAATCATTTGGGAATAAACATAATAGAGTTTCCATACATTTGTGCAGATTATATAAAATCAGCACTTTTGTGGAGCTCCTTCGTTCTATTAAATTGTACAGCTCAATTTCCGTTTCTTGTTTAATTTTTACGAATGTCTCCTACATTAATCCAATTAATGTTAAAATTTTCAGCAGTTTCTCTACTGTGTTTCCTAATGTATAGTTTTTATCTGGTATTCAAAGTTTTGTAGGTTATGGCTAACAATGGGATTTCCTTCCTTCCTTGCTCATTTGAAGAAGCTACAATTTGGTATGATGTCATAAGTTCTTCAGTCTACTTTTTGCTCAAATAATATTTTTAATTATATCCAGAACCATAAAGTTATCTATATATAAAATGGCATAAAAAATTTATCATTACTACATCGATTGGGAACTCAAGTCAACCTTGTTCTTAAATTAGTATTTTTTTTTTTATTTCTTTAAGAATGTTAAATCACAAGACTTTGATTGCAATATCAATTTTGACTTTGATTGCTTTTCTTTTCTTTTTTTTTTTTTTTTTTTCACACTTCCGTTTTCAATTTTTTTCCCAAACATCTTCCTATGTCCAATGAAGATTATTAGCAAAAAGGTTATTATTGAAAAATGCATTCTATGTGTAACTTTGCCAATAAATACAATCCACATGTCATGTTAAGATCATTTAGTTTAATAATTTTGTTACAACGTAATATATAAAATTTTAAAGTGTTTTTCTTAAATCTTGGTTTCGATTATCTATCACATTTATTAACTTAGCAGAATGCACAAGTTTCCTATAGTTGAAGTGTGAAAGAAATATAGATTAAGCTACTATAATATGATTGATCATCATAAAATGAAGATTGTACAAACTGTAGGATTCAAACGGGAGGTTCAGAGTTTCAATTAGTCTTCCTGTTTTAGTTCCTATCAACAAAAATCTTAATAGTCAAGATTAAAAAAATTAAAAAATATTTGGTCCTTTATTTGATGGCATTCATGCATGTATTGGAGTTGTTCTTAGCTTAAGCCAAATTGGGCCGATAACGGCCCAAAAGCTTGTGTTCTAATTTTTCTTCCTCCCCTTTTTCTTAGCTAAGGATGTTGATCCTTTTTTTAAAAAACAAAAATTATTTCCACGTTTTAATTTCTTCTTATAACTAAATTCCACCTTTCAAGATGTTCCAGAGGGAACAAAAAAAATGCGAAACGAGTTCAAGATCTCAGCCCAGAGAGCCGGATAGTCGAGCTTTCAATCTGTGTGCTGCATTTGTGCTCGGTTCGTCATGGAGACCAGCAAGTGATCCTGATTCATGGGCATTTTGATCCCGTGACTACGTGCGCAAACAAGCCCACCGTGCGTTGAGGATGAGATTTAGCATATGTTACAGCAAGCAAATGAGTGGTGTTTTTCAAGAACTGGAGCACAGTAAAGACGTGAGAGGCTTCTCAAACACAGCTAACTTGGATCCTACCAACTACTCATCTTCTACATTCTGTATACCAGATCATGTCCCAGTTCATGTCCACAACAGAAAAATCAAATAAACCATTTGCTAAGGGTATCAGATCATCAGAAACTTCATGCGAACTTTCATATCAGATTAAATAGTAAAGAAGGCTGCACACCAAATATTAACAGGACCAAGCAATTTACCCAAGTACATTTAAACAACAAAGATAACAGCCATCCAGTATATAGTGATATTATTCATAAGTATGCTCTCCCTCTCCTATGGCAACTTCCTCATTTCAAACCATGAGATCGTGCTATGTCCGCTTCGGGAAAATTGCCTATCTAGCGCAGAAGGCAAGTTGTGCAAAAGCTACAGAGCGTAGTATTAGACATAAATGCCACAAGAGAGGAGTAAGAACAATGACCCAAAACCCTGCACCATTGCAAAAACATGCTATCAGCAATAAATTCACGTAAATTTGGACACTAATAGTTCCAATGTTCTACTCTGATTATCATACTAGACAGTCCTTTTGATTTGCAATCAAATGACCTAACCATCCAATCCAATTAAAAGCGGAAAAAAAAAGATGGCTCACTTGAGTATAATAAGAGAATTCACTGACACGAGGATCACAGAAGAGGATAATGCAATGGCTATCTAGAGTTATTAGCTGAAGCTTATGACTGTAATTGAGGATACAATATGAGAAATTTTATGCAATTTGGAAAAAGCAACATATTTATTAAGACAATAGATGAATTGACATACCAGGAAGATGGATGCCACGGCTCCTGTAAAAAGCTCCTTAGCTAGGCTACGATTTCGCCTAGAAGAGGTTGCTTCATAGCTTCAAACACAAGAAAGCATGTTCACAACTGTCTACTGACTAATGACATGAAAGTTTCTAGCATAAACCGATCCAATTACTAGAAACTTGTAATAACAATACAATGCCTAGGCATGGAGTTCAGCAAATTACAGTGTACTCCTGTTGGAAAACAAAGAGATAGCCAGACCCAAAAAGAAAATGCAACAACTTCGCAGCAAGAACTATGCAGGACAGACCCTCATCGTAATCATGGAATTCTTCGATTTGTGCATGAGGTAATAAAACAACACCATATGCCATTAAAATTGCAACGACTAGTTCAATTGAAGCCTATGTGTAAAAAAATAAATAAATAAAAAACTGTTAAACCGAGGAGATATAGGAATCTAAAACCAGGCTTTGCACCAAATATGCACCAGCTCTTATAAAGGGACCTTTCAAAACTATATCTAGATACCATTTTGCCTCCACTACCATGAAGGAACCGAATGGGATATGTTTGCTCACTTTCTGCTCAATCCATATTAAGGGACTTCCCTGCACTCATATCTATGACCATTTAAAAGGCTTTCTATGCCTTCTAATAAAAGAAATATAACACCACGCCAAAGTTACCCAATAGTGATGCTAAAGGCTCGGAATAACAAGCCTTGTTTGCATAAGTTCTGAAGAATTCTCTTGCTAACAAAGACAGGAGATGTGGAAAATGAAGGCATCAGGTAACTATTATCAAATTAAACAATAGAATTAATATAAATATGTTTTGCAAACTCAAAACTAGTAATCATTTGACTGATCCTTAAAAGCTGCAGTTAAATTGACCCGTAGAAGACCGACCCGGATTCCAATTGACCTTTCTTCACAGAGAATGCCTAAATGGCAATGCTGTCATCAAACAGCTTCAAGAAGAATAGCCGATGAGGGCAATATCATCGACCCTTGCCTGGAGAAACGATCAGATCGAGGATTAAGCACAGTAAGTGCCACTTTCTCATATGTGCAAGTAAATGGTGGCTCACATGCACATATGAAAAAGCCCCTCTTCCTAGAATTCTATGTCCCAAATTAGAGCATAAAAAATTACTCCTCCAACAAGGGTCATATGAAAAACCCATATCGCCTTCCATCAGCACAATATGCAATCATCTGATCATTAACATCGTCATCTCAAGAAAACACTCGACTCATAAAAAGAAAAAAGAAAAAAAAGGAGAACCCTTTTCTTGGGAAAGCGCTTGGGGATCAGATGGGAGCTTACATGAAGAAAGAAGCCGTGATGACGAGTCCGATGGCGAGCATCAACACAGACAGCGTCGGGTACCACGAGATCGGCACTGGACTGGCAATCCCTTTTGGAGCCTGCATTGTATAAAC
This sequence comes from Eucalyptus microcorys, assembly GCA_014182515.1. NCBI lineage: Eukaryota > Viridiplantae > Streptophyta > Magnoliopsida > Myrtales > Myrtaceae > Eucalyptus > Eucalyptus microcorys. The sequence goes on along the minus strand of CM024564.1, from coordinate 6,683,722 downwards.
ACAAGAAGAAACGTCACGAAAAACGAAGGACGGAGAAATGAATCCGGGAAATCGGGAAGAGGGGAAGACAGTGATTCAAGTGGGAATCGAAGAGAATGGAGTTGAAAGGCCGATTCATCGACTTTACCATGGCGAGGGAAGTGGCTTCTACGCTGATGAAGAAGGAGAGAGAGCGTGGTCCTCGAACTGGAAGAGGTTAGAAGATTTATTATTATTATTATTATTATTAAAAGGCGAAGCTATTTCCATTTACGATACAGCTGAAAAGCTCCCATTTTCGCTAAAAGGACAATTCTACAGTCGGTCCTCTAATCACAATTTAAAGTGGCGACTCCATTTATTTACTTTTTTTCTTTGTTAATTTTTTGTGTTTCTATTTAAAATTTATTTGTCATAATTAAACATTTCTCAATTTTTAAATTTTTTTATGTGGAAATCTCACATATATTAAAGGGACCGCGTTTTCTTCTCTTTTTTTTTTTTTTTTTTTTCAAATTTTACTCCTGTAAAAATAATTTTTTTTAAAAGAGAAATTCCTAAGAAATCTAATTTTCTTTTATAAAATTTATGCATATATGTCAAGTAGAATCAAGAAAAATTTTAGCATAGACAATTTTTTTTTTTTTTTTCGCGATTGTATGTTTATAAACTTTTGCTTTAGTTATGCAAATCATCATCAAACATTTTCTTATCTTGATTTTTTTTTTTTTGTAAACATTTCACGGATGACATTAATCTTTGTCAATCCAAAATGATGAGATTTCATTGACATTAAAAAGAACTCCTATTTTATGCTATTTTTTATTTGATTAAATTTCATAAGTTTCACGTTAGAGAATGTAATTGCCATCTTACTTTATATAATCTTTAAAGAGGGGTTTTTTCTTTTGTTTCATTCAATCATTTAAATTTATGTATATGTGTATAAAAGACAATCAATAAGAAAGGGCTTGATAGTGATATGCACAATAAAAATGAAAATTTGTAAACAAGTGATTGTGTCAAAAAGTGTCTATGGTAAATTTTTTTTATAAATTTTACCGGCCAATAAATCAATGAATTTGCTCAACAATCTATAAAAGAATTAGATTTCTTGAAAATTTCTCTTTTCAACAAAATTAATTTCTAGGGGAGTAAAATCTTAGGAAAATTAAAAAGAAAGAAAGTAAATAAATTTAAGGTCACGAGTTTAAATAGAAGTCAAATGATTCTGTGGAAATTCAATGGATAGCATCGCCCTGTTATTTATTACTGTTATAATTTTGGGATAATGATACAAATGGTCCATGAATTTTTATGCAATATTTAATGTAGTCTTCGAACTATTAATTTGTTTAACGTAATCTATGAACTATAACCCAATGTGAAATGTGGTCTATGAACGTTTAATTTATTTAATGTAGTCCATGAACTTTTGGTACATGTTTAACTTAATCCCCGAACTATATAAAAAGATCCAATGCTTTGTTTTTATTAATTCAAGTTTGGGGATAATATTGAAAAATTTTATATAGTTCAAAGACTAATTAAATGTGTATTAAAAGTTTATGAATTAATTGAACATATTGAAAGCTTAGGACCACATTGTACATTAGATTATAGTTCAGAGACCATATTGAATAAAGTAAAATTTTAGGAATTATATTACATATTAAGCTAAAATTCGGGAATTATTAGTGTCATTTTCCTTATAATTTACTAGACGGGGGCGAGTTAGAAATAAGCGTGGGCTTTGCGGCCCAAAACATAAGCCCACACTTATTTCGGTGATGCGTGAACTGAAGACACTGAGTGAGCACGGGTTCAACTCAACTAGTCATGAAAGTGAAAAAAATCTGGATCATCACCATGGGATACGACTATTCTTTCGAGACAACCTTCGCCGGGTCTCCGTCGAGGGAAGAACTCCCCACTTCCATTTGAAGGCAAAACACCTGTACTTTTCGTTGATTTAGTTTCTCTCGATTATGTGACGATTAAGACTCGGGATAGTACGGAGAAACAGACTAAGATCGTTTCGACAGTATGCAGACGAGGCTAAGAGCATGTCTCCTGTCTCACATTGATTAGGGGGGAGTCTTGAGCTAGCTTTTAAGGTTTGGGTTCCTCTAATTATATATGCACGTTTTTTTGGATAGTATAGGCTGTCCCGAGAAGAACAAAACCGTGAGGAGTGGAGACTCGGATTACATACCCGTTTTCTTGGGTAGTATGGTCTCGATTATGTATATACTGGGAAACGACCGCCTGCCAAGACTATAAACAACAAAGCACAGAAAAGAAGGACCTTTACACTGGGAAACGACGACCGCCTACCAAGACTATATACAACAAAGCACAGAAAAGGACCTTTACACTGGGAAACGACGACCGCCTGCCAAGACTATATACAACAAAGCACAGAAAACGATTATGTGCACCGGTAGTATGGCCTGCCAAGACTATATACAACAAAGCACAAAAAGGACCTTTACACTGGGAAACGACCGCCTGCCAAGACTATATAGAACAAAGCACAGAAAAGGACCTTCACACCGGGAAACGACCGCCTACCATGGCCTCGAGACGTCTTCATAGATTATGTGCACCCCAGATGACGTCCACCAACATTTGATGTCCACCAATCGAAGGCCTGCCAAGACTATATACAACAAAGAACAGAAAAGGACCTTCACACTGGGAAACGACCGCGATCAAAAAGTTCTCCTTCGAGGAAACCCCCCAAAGATAAGACAAACCATCCGAGACTAACCATCACGCCATCGCAGGCCTACAAGTATATATAAGAACGCTTCCCCCACCGTCTGCGCTCAGGTTGCGGAACCCAATCTTCCACCTGTCGCAGTAAAACCAGTAAAGCCAGAGTCGTACAGCAAGCCATGTCCTCCCTTCCAGGGATCGAGCAAGAGACCCAAAGCCGCCGTTCTCGTTGGTGCCGCAAGGTGATCCAACCGTGCCTCGTGACTGCGGTACTCTCTCTCTGCCTTCCCATCATCATCTTCCTGGTGATCCCTGCCACCATTTCCCCCACGTTCACCCTCGACCCAGCCTCTTCTCTCTCTTCCTTCAACGTCTCCGACTCTCGGGTCGCTGCCGAATGGACCCTCGTCTTCTCCATTGAGAACCCGAGCAAGCTCATCCCGGTGAAGTACTCCCACATGAAAGCCACCATCGTCCTGGACTCTGCTCCTTTGGCTCACGCCAAGATCGGTTCTTTCATCCAGAAGGCTGCGAGCCACATGAACGTTCGAGCCCATTTTCACTCCGACATGCCCAGGGCAAACGAATTCTCTGTTAAGAGTCTCGTGTCAGGTTTGGACCGTGGTGAAGTGAGGGTCGACGTCGTCTTGAGCTCCGGTCGGAGGCTTGGCTTAGGCGTAGGTTGGGTTCCTGTGTTTGATATATCTGTTACGTGCAATAGCCTGATATTTACTGCTGAATCTGACGGTGGTGGCCTGACGTTGCTCGTTGGCAGCAGCTATTGCGTTCTCGGTTTCTTCGGTTATGTATAGATGCTGAAGTTCAGGTTTATAGCTTTATTTTTTCTTGGTGGTTTGAGCAATTAGATGGTGTATGAGCTGTCAGTTTTCACGATAACCAGAAGCTAAACACCACCTTCTTAGCGTTCGCGCTAAAAATTTAATGAACTGCACATGGAAATAAATAAATTATGTTGACTATTTTGTGGATGATGATCGTTGTTTCCTTATATCTAACTAATCATGCATATATAAGAAATTATGGATTGCAATACGTGAGTTTTCATATGTTACAAGAATAGCAGCAACCAAATCTTGAACTAGCGATGGATGCATAAAGTTAAAAGGATATGGACCCTCCGTATCAGGAGCAACTTGCCCCAAAATGACCAAAAATGCCTCCATCTCTCGAGTAATTGTCAAAGGGAAGGGCTGTTCCTAAGAGATTAAAGTGGACAATGGCTTGATTAGGGAAATTCCATTTATGACCCAACCTAGGATGATAGGATGATAAGATCATCACCAGACTCAATTTATCAAAAAGTCAACGATTCCCTCGTGAAGATCACACTTATCAAACACTACCTCCACCAGTTCATTCTCTCCCCTCATTTTGGCTCCACTTATCCCACACTTTGGTATGGGCTTGCCCGTTAAATTTATAAAAAATTCACGTTCCATAATAAGAACTAGTTTAGCATAACTCGAAGAGTGAAAAATGGACGCTTTGACTTTGTAATTTTTTATCTTATGCGAAAATTAATGTATTCGTCAAAAGTCCCTAATACTAAAAGGAAATGATTAATTTAATTTATTAAGTCGGTGAACAAGCGATCTCACTTGCATATAAAGTCGGATAATTAAATTGATTGAGGCGTCCGTGGAAACATGGTCAAAAACGGAAGATCCACTCGACAAAACAAAAAGAACAGACAAGCCACGCGACATTCCCTTCAGAGCGGGTGCAGTGATCCCATGCGTCCGAGCACAGGTGGTCGTGAATTCCTAACCGCCAATGAAAAATCGACACATAGAGGGATGGAGAGCGTCGATCGTCCTCATCTTTCCAAGGGGCCCACCCCCATCCCCAACCCAACCCAACCCAACCCAACCCTACCCCCCCCAAAACTAGGGCGAGCAACCTCTCTTCCAATGATGAGAGCATGGTTCTCAAATTGGAATGAGGTAAAACTTAGAAGTTTTATCATCATCATCATCACTATATCTGAATTTTAGTTAAATATGCAATGTGCTTCCTAAAATTTAAATTTGTATAATGTGATCCATGAATTTTAACCGAATGTGTAATGTTGTCTCTGAATTTTTAATTTGTTTAATATAATCTTTGATTTTTTATACATATTCAATTTATTCCTTAGATTACATGAAAACGTTTAATATTATCTCTCATTAATTTAAGTTCAAGAACAATAACAACATTGAACATTTTCATACAGTCCAATGACTAAATTGAACATATATTAAAAGTCCAAAAATCACAATAAATAAATTAAAAGTTCAATACAACATTGCATATTGAGTTAAAGTTCGGGAGTTACACTAAACAAATTTAAAACTCAGGAACTACATTGCATATTAGGCTAAAATTTAGATATTGTTTGTGTCATTTACCCTTATAATTAGGTAGAGCTATTTCCATTTACTATATGGCTATTTCCATTTAAAATATGATAAATACACCCCTATAAAAAGATAAAGCCGTTCTCAATCATTTAATCACAATATCATCGACCCTTGCCCGGAGAAACGATCAGCTCGAGGATTAAGCACAATAAGTGCCACTTCCTCAAATGGGCAAGTAAATGGCGGCTCACATGCACATATGAAAAAGTCCTTCTTCCTAGAATTCTATGTCCCAAATTAGAGTATCAAAATTACTCCTCCAAAAAGGGTCATATGAAAAACCCTCGTCGCCTTCCATCAGCACAATATGCAATCATCTGATCATTAACATCATCAACTCAGGAAAACACTCGACTCATTAAAAAAAAAAAAGCCCTTCATTTGATCCGGACAGCAAAGAGCTCAACGCAATTACGCCCAAGAAACAAAAAAAACAGAGAACCCTTTTCTTGGGAAAGCGCTCGGGGATCAAATGGGAGCTTACATGAAGAAAGAAGCCGTGATGACGAGTCCGGTGGCGAGAATCAACACAAACAGCGTCGGGTATAGAGGTGTTAAATGGGTTGCACAACCCATTTAACCATAATGGGTTATTAATGGGTCAAGCTTTCTTTCATAAAACACCCATAATGAGTTTTAATGGGTCAAGACCAAGATATATGGATTTTAATGGGTCAAGACTAAAATATATGGGTTTTAAATGGGTTAAATAGCTGACCAATTTATGACCCATTAAAAATGAACTCATTTATTTTCACTCAAAACCTCACCATCTCTCTCCTCTCTTTAACTTTACAATTTTTTTTATTTATAAAAACCGAAATTATAATTATTTTGTATTTTAATTTCTTTTTCTTTTTTTCTTTCTTCTTCCTCCGGTCGCCGGCACGGCGTTGGCTAGTGACCGGCCAGGCGAGCGGCGTCAGGCGAGCTCGAACTCGCCGGATCTTCTCCGCCTCGCCGATCTAGTGAGACTCGAACTCATCGACGTCGGGCAAGGCTCGAGCCTTGCCAGATCCAGTGAGGGGTGAGCTCGACGCCGGCGAGGGGAGAGCTCGAGCTCGCCCGGCGTCGGCGAGCCTCGAGCTCGTCGGCGTCGACAAGTCGGGCGAGCTCGAGGCTTGCTTGTGGCCGGCCGCCGGCAATCGTCGTGGCCGGCGGCTGACCAAAGAAGAAGAAGAAGAAAAATGAAAAAGAAAAAGAAAAATATATTATATTCTTAAAAATAAAAAATAAAAAATAAAAAATAATTAATTTAAAAAAATAAAAAATAATTAAAATTCGATTTTTTTAAAATAATTATTTTAAAAATTATAAAAATTCTCCATTAAATTTGTGTTGTATAAAACCATTTTAGCAATATCGTTTTAAATATATATATAAACTTTTTTTTATGTTTCGTTAAATGGGTCGGGTATGGGATGGGTACGGGTTGGGTCGGGTATGGGTAAAAAATTTTGCACTATAATAAACGGGTTAAATGGGTCGGACCATTTATGACCCGACCCAAACCTGACCCGATCCACCCATTTAATGGGTCTAGTCAGGTACCACGAGATCGACACAGGACTGGCAATCCCTTTTGGAGCCTGCATTGTATAAACACAAGAAGAAACGTCACGAAAAACGAAGGACGGAGAAATGAATCCGGGAAATCGGGAAGAGGGGATGACAGTGATTCAAGCGGGAATTGAAGAGAATGGAGTTGAAGGGCCGATTCATCGACTTTACCATGGCGAGGGAAGTGGCTTCTCCGCTGATGATGAAGGAGAGAGAGCGTGGTCCTCGAACTGGAAGGAGTTAGAAGATTTATTATAACTATTATTATTCTCATTGTTATTATTAAGGCGGAGCTATTTCCATTTACGATACGAGTAAAAAGCCCCCATTTTCGCTAAAAAGACAATTTATCCTTTAATCACAATTTAAAGTGGCGACTCCATTTGTTTACTTTTCTTCTTTGTTAATTTTTTGTGTTTCTATTTAAAATTTATTTGTCATAATTAAAATTTCTCATTTTTTTTTAAATTTTTATGTGGAAATCTCATATATATTAAAAGAACTACGTTTTCTTCTCTCTTTGTTTTTTCCCCAAATTTTACTCCCGTAAAAATAATTTTTTTGAAAAGAGAGATTCCTAAGAAATCTAATTTTTTTATATAAAATTTATGTATATATGTCAAGTAGAATCTAGAAAAATTTTAGCATAGACAATTTTTTTTCGCGATTGTATGTTAATAAACTTTTGCTTTAGTTATGCATATCATCATCAAACATTTTCTTATCTTGATTTTTTTTTTTTTTTGGTAAACATTTCACGGATGACATTAATCTTTGTCAATTAAAAATGATGAGATTTCATTGACATTAAAAAGAACTCCTATTTTATGCTATTTTTTATTTGATTAAATTTCATCTTTTAAAGTTTCACGTTAGAGAATGTAATTGCCATCTTACTTTAGATAATCTTTAAAGAGGGGTTTTTTCTTTTGTTTCATTCAATCATTTAAATATATGTATATATGTATAAAAGACAATCAATAAGAAAGGGCTTGATAGTGGTATGCACAATAAAAATGAAAATCTGTAAACAAGTGTTGCCCGGGCGACACGTGTCTCTCAGTGAATGGACTCTGAGTATGTCGGGTGGAGTCAAAGACGCAGCTAATATTTTCTCGGCCTAAGAAGACTATTAACAAGGCAGGCACAGAAAAGGACCTTCAATGGGAAACGCAGCGATCAAGATCGCGATAAAAAAAAATGAAAATTTATAAACAAGTGTTGCCCGGGCGACACGTGTCTCTCGGTGAATGGACTCTGAGTATGTCGGGTGGAGTCAAAGACGCAGCTAATATTTTCTCGGCCTAAGAAGACTATAAACAAGGCAGGCACAAAAAGGACCTTCAATGGGAAACGCAGCGATCAAGACCGCGATCAAAAGGTTCTCCTTCGAGGAAACCCCCCAAAGATAAGACAAACCATCCGAGACGGAACCATCACGCCATCGCAGGCCTAAAATTATATATAAGAACGCTTCCCCCACCGTCGAAGCACGGAGCTGCGCTCAGGTTGCGGAACCCAATCTCCACCTGTTGCAGTAGAACCAGTAAAGCCAGAGTCTTACAGCAAGCCATGTCCTCCCTTCCCGGGATTGAGCAAGAGACCCAAAGCCGCCGTTCTCGTTGGTGCCTCAAGGTGATCCAACCGTGCCTCGTGACTGCGGTACTCTCTCTCTGCCTTCCCATCATCATCTTCCTGGTGATCCCTACCACCATTTCCCCCACGTTCACCCTCGACCCAGCCTCTTCTCTCTCTTCCTTCAACGTCTCCGACTATCGGGTCGCTGCCGAATGGACCCTCGTCTTCTCCATTGAGAACCCGAGCAAGCTCATCCCGGTGAAGTACTCCCACATGAAAGCCACCATAGTCCTGGACTCCGCTCCTTTGGCTCACGCCAAGATCGGTTCTTTCATCCAGAAGGCTGCGAGCCACATGAACGTTCGAGCCCATTTTCACTCCGACATGCCCAGGGCGAACGAGTTCTCTGTTAAGAGTCTCGTGTTGGGTTTGGAGCGTGGTGAAGTGAGGGTCGACGTCGTCTTGAGCTCCAGTCGGAGGCTTGGCTTAGGCGTAGGTTGGGTTCCTGTGTTTGACGTATCTGTGACATGCAACAGCCTGATATTTACTGCTGAATCTGACGGTGGTGGCCTGACGTTGCTCGTTGGCAGCAGCTATTGCGTTCTCGGTTTCTTCGGTTATATCTAAATGCTGAAGTTCAGGTTTATAGCTTTATTTTTTCTTGGTGGTTTGAGCAATTAGATGGTGTATGAGCTGTCAGTTTTCACGATAACCAGAAGCTAAACACCACCTTCTTAGCGTTCGCGCTAAAAATTTAATGAACTGCACATGGAAATAAATAAATTATGTTGACTATTTTGTGGATGATGATCGTTGTTTCCTTATATCTAACTAATCATGTATATATAAGAAATTATGGATTGCAATACGTGAGTTTTCATATGTTACAAGAATAGCAGCAACCAAATCTTGAACTAGCATGGATGCATAAAGTTTAAAGGATATGGACCCTCCGTATCAGGAGTAACTCGCTCCAAAATGACCGAAAATGCCTCCATCTCTCGAGTAATTGTCAAAGGGAAGGGCTGTTCCTAAGGGGTTAAAGTGGACAATGGCTTGATTTGGAAAATTCCATTTATGAACCAACCCAGGATGATAAGATCATCACCAGACTCAATTTATCAAAAAGTCAGCAATTCCATCGTGGAGATTATACTTTTCAAACGCTACCTGCACCAGTTCATTCTCTCCCCTCATTTTGGAGCAAAGATATCACGTTCCATAATAAGAACTGGTTTAGCATGATTCGAACAGTGAAAGATGGACGCTTTGGCTTTGTAATTTTTTATCTTACGCGAAAATTAATGTATTCGTCAGTAGTCCCCAATACCAAAAGGAAATGATTAATTTAATTTATGAAGTAGGTGAACAAGCGATCTCACTTGCATATAAAGTCGGATAATTAAATTGATCGAGGCGTCCGTGGAAACATGGTCAAAAATGGAAGATCCACTCGACAAAACAAAAAGAACGACAAGCCACGCGACATTCCCTTCAGAGCGGGTGCAGTGATCCCATGCGTCCGAGCACAGGTGGTCCTGAATTCCTAACCGCCAATGGAAAATCGACACATAGGGAGATGGAGAGTGTCGATCGTCCTCGTCTTTCCGAGGGGCGCCCCCATCCCCATCCCAAAGCCAAGCCAACCCTCCCCCCAGAACTAGGGCGAGCGACCTCTCTTCCGATGACGAGAGCACAGTTCTCAAATTGGAATGAGGTAGAACTTAGAGGTTTTATTATTATCATCATCATCACCACATCTGAATTTTAGTTAAATATGCAATCATCTGATCATTAACATCATCAACTCAAGAAAGCACTTGACTCATAAAAAAAAAAAGTCCTTCATTTGATCCGGACAGCAAAGAGCTCAACGCAATAACGCCCAAGAAACAGAAAAAAACAGAGAACCCTTTTCTTGGGAAAGCGGTCGGGGATCAGATGGGAGCTTACATGAAGAAAGAAGCTGTGATGACGAGTCTGATGGCGAGCATCAACACGGACAGAATCGGGTACCACGAGATTGGCACTGGACTGGCAAGGGGAAGGAGCTCCCTTCATTTGGTCTTTGCGCGCCCGTAGTCTTTCAACGGGGAAGCTAGGGGCCATCCAGGGTGCCCCCGAGACCCTGTAATTGTGGCCGGTAGGGGTAATGGGGCCCGTATCTTTTTCGAGGCCAAGATCCCTGTCTCTATCCAGTCTTTCCTAGATGTCATAGCCTCGGGGTATCGGGATCTACAAAATATTAAATCGGACCGAAATAATGCTTTTGGAACCCAGTTATCTCGGCCGTTTCAGCTGGCCCAAGTGCCATAACTTGGCACGGGGGACACTTAAGTGCCATAACTTCAAAACGGTACATTTAAGTGCCACTTTCTTTTTCTAGTGGGACACTTAAGTGCCACCTCCGGCGATCCTTGCCGGAAATCCTACGTGGCAATATTTTATTATTTTTTATTGCCTATGTGGCTCTCCGGAGAGCTGAGTCGGCTCTAACTCACTAGAAACGATGTCGTCTGCATAATAAAATCCACAAATCTTCCAAAAACGACGTCGTCTCCCCAAATGCCCCAAATCTAAAACCCTAAATCGGCCAAAATCCTATTGAAGTGCTCGAATCCAAGTCTCGAATCCTAATTTTCATTTGCCCAAAATTCTTTCGTCGAATCTTGGAAATGGAGAGCAGGACTCGCAGCAGCGCCTTAATTTCCTCTCACCAAAGTGAAAGAGAAGGCCAGCGTTTCTATTTTTGTGAGTTACCGAGTCCAAGAAGAACATCGTGGACTCGAATCAATCTTGGGAGAAACTAATATAATGACTTGGTTTCATAATTTGTTTCTAGAAACAAATAAGTAACTTTTTTCTACTTTTTATTTCTGTTCCAGATCTATTCCATGGCTATTGATATGTTTTCGGGAATAGAAAAATTAACTAACATTATTAAACGGATTTTTGTTCTTCGGAATAAAAGAACAAAATTAATTGATCCTATTACTCCACAGCCTGATCCTATCATTCTGACAGATCATATTCTATTTCCAACAGAACCAACCTTTCCAAACATCTTTGATACTGAATCAAATTTGGTATCCCTCTCGTCCTCCTCATCCTTCTTAATCCCTACCATTGATTCATTTCCTATTATACCAGTAACTTCATCAATATTCATGGCCGAACCTCTGGACCAGGATATGGAATCAAACCCTTCTCTTTCGCATGCATTTAATTGAAAGATAAAAGAAGGGGTTGGCGACGTGTCTTGGGACGTTGCAATTTAATCGACCGCCGACACACACTATGGTTAATAACATTGTCTCAATTTTCTTAATTACAGTAATTTTCATCAGCCATATGTCGTGTTTTTTTGTTTTTTTTTTTTGTTCTGGGGAGCAAAGGAATATAAATTGGGAGAAATAAAAACATTATCAAACGGAGCCTAAGTGACGATCGTTGTGTTTTCCATCCTCAAATTTATTGGTCGTCTTCTTTGTTTGTGTCCATGTTGTTAGTTTTCTTTCGTTCGATTGTGCCGGCTATTGTATATTGTTGTTTACATCATTAGTAAAACCTGACAAGGAAAAGGTCGGGTGTAGAGAGGTGGACCGTTATAGAATTGCAGCTTTCCAGGGGGTTTTAGATGAGTGCTCTTTGATAACCAGAAGACTAACATTTGAGAGGTCAGCCATAGAGAAAGGGACTTAAAGTTCCCTAATATATAATCCATTATATTACTTTAAGATATCTCTCTCCTCTCTCGATCTTCACTCGTGTTCCTTGGCTATTGCCATTAGTTGAATCCCAAGAAGAATCGACCCTGTCCTTCGTCGAGAGACTGACTGGAGCCTCCCATTCAGCTTCAAGCTTAGATCACTTTGGCCTTTGTGATCGTGTGTTTGCTTTGCGGAAGGGCAAGAGATTCCAAGATGGACTGAGACCGGAGCTAAAGGATCTGCTGGTGCCATTTAATCTGAAGGATTACAACAACTTATATGATAGGGCACAGCTGATCGAGAGAAACTTGAATGAACGAGCTGCCGCATCTGGGTCGTGGTTTGGGTCCAACAGAGATGGTAATCGGTTCGGGAAAAAGCCGATGACTGAAGGTAGATATCCCGTTCCGCCCAACAGAAAGGGTGGGATTGGAAAGTCAGCAGCCAACCAGAATGGCGTGCGTCGTTTCCGTGGGAAAATGCATGGATCGGCTTCGTGTCATACTAGAATGGGAGCTTGTTTTAGATGTGGTTAGTTCAACCATCAGAGAAGAAGCGTCCACATAAGCAGATGGGATCACAACCGCCACCGATGGGACATAACAAAGGAAGTGCACCGCATGGCAGATTGAACAGGCCGTCGATGCAAGAAAGGGTGTATGCTGTCACCCAACGAGAGGTAGAGGACTCACCAGACGTTTGTTGGAGCAGGTGTATGGCTTTTTTGGCAATGGAGAAACAAGTCACTTTTCAAGATAACTTAGTTTTCTTTTCGAATTCTATGCAAGCAATTCAGTCATACACAAAGGAATCATTAAAGCTTCGTCTATAAATAACTCAACATTAGGTGGATCATGGACTTCTCCAGTTGAGCTTGGCCCGGTCGCCACGGAGGCAGAGGGCGGCCACATTATAGGCCTGGGCGGCAGCCTCGGCCGTGTCGAACGTCCCAAGCCACACCTGGGCGGCTTTGTGCAGGTCCCGTATCTCCGCTGCCCATTTGCCCCATGGCCTCTGCCTCACTCCCCGGTACTTTCTCCTCTTCTCCCCGAACTGAACACGAAGGTCAAACCTGCTCTATTCATAAGTGACTGAAAAACCTTGTCTCAATTGGATAAAATCCACACCATCCACTGAACAAAAAAAAAGGAAAAAAGAAAAGAAGGAAGGAAAAAGTCAGAAAAATTATTAAAAAATTGTAAAAAGTATCCACCTCGGCAATTTTTTTTTATCAAAATTGGTTGGATGGATTATATCGACAAATTCTCAAAAAATTTAGAATAAAATTGATCAAAATAAAAAGTTTATGACTAAATTGACATTATGACAACAAGTTAAGGCCTTGCATTCGGGGTGCTGTGATCTCCAAAATGATGTATCATATGGAACTAATGCTTTTGGAGGCCATGTTTCCAAGCGATTTCCAACTGTCGGGGTTTTTCAAGCAAAAAATGGCTGGTACTTGAAGACAATGGGATATTTAAGCATTCACTAGTATCCATACTTTGAGGACAACTCGAATAAGTTGAGTGTCAATAAGAGAAAGTACCTAAATAGTAGTAGGTACTTAGGGACAACTGAAAACTATTGTTATAGGCGAACTCTATCAGGTGCAATTTTTCATTCCAACTTTCTCTAAAGTCAATAACACAGGCTCTCAGCATATCTTCTAGAGTCTGTAATCAATAAGTTCTGTAAGATGATAATCTATGTAATTTTTGCTTGCGCTGAGTATGTGACGCTATAGGGACGTCACAGAGACTATGGGAGCAAGGACCACTGGCGGTGCTATTTGATAGTGGGAATTTTGTTCTGAAAGATGGAAATTATGGCGAAATATGGAGAAGCTTTGAAGATCCGACCGACTAGAGACATTGGTAGACCAAACTATACTTTCTTGTCCATCCATGAGCTTCAAATTCCCATCACTGCTTATCGTTAATTTTGCAGACCGATCTGTGTACACAAGCGGCCGTTCCCTATTGGTCACACAAACAATCGCCTCAAGTGCTATAGTTAACTCATCTTGACTCCAATCTAGGTGACATATTATTTTATGTACTAAACTTGTTCTTCAGTATTTATTTGTACATAATGTCTCATCTCAACGTGCAAGGTCTTGCTAAGGACCAAGTCTTACATGAATGTTTCCTAGCCGCTATATTTTTCTTGACACGGGAGCTGCCAATACCCCCATCAGTTTAACCTCGCGGGGGCACCCCAAAGAGGGGCCGAGGGGTTTCTTAGGGCAACCAATCCATACGTGGGACCCCTCCCTTAGGGGTTCCCCCACAGAGCAGTTTAAGGTTCTGCTCGGGACCTGTCTTACTGGAATGTTTCCTAGCCGCTATATTTTTTCTTGGCATGGGAGCTGCCAATACCCTCATTAGTTTAACCTCGCGGGGGCACCGCAAAGAGGGGCCAAGGGATTGCTTAGGGTAACCAATCCATACGTGGGGCCCCTCCCTTAGGGGATCCCCCACGGAGCAGTTTAAGGTCCTGCTCGGGACCAATCCCGTTTGGAGTCTGCATTGTATAAACACAAGAAGAAACGTCACAAAAAACGAAGGACGGAGAAATGAATCCGGGAAATCGGGAAGAGGGGATGACAGTGATTCGAGTGGGAATTGAAGAGAATGGAGTTGAAGGGCCGATTCATCGACTTTACCATGGCGAGGGAAGTGGCTTCTCCGCTGATGAAGAAGGAGAGAGAGCGTGGTCTTCGAACTGGAAGAGGTTAGAAGATTTATTTTTATTATTATTATTAAAAGGCGAAGCTATTTCCATTTACGATACAGCTAAAAAGCTCCCATTTTCGCAAAAAGGACAATTCTACAGTCGGTCCTCTAATCATAATTTAAAGTAGCGACTCCATTTATTTACTTTTTTTCTTTGTTAATTTTTTGTGTTTCTATTTAAAATAAATTTGTCACAATTAAACATTTCTCATTTTTAAATTTTTTTATGTGGAAATCTCACATATATTAAAGGAAATATGTTTTATTGTCCTTTTTTTTTCAAATTTTACTCCCGTAAAAGTAAGTTCTTTTGAACAGAGAAATTCCCAAGAAATCTAATTTTTTTTATAAAATTTATATATGTCAAGTAGAATCTAGAAAATTTTTAGCGTTGACAATTTTTTGTCGTGATTGTATGTCTATAAACTTTTACTTTAGTTATGTATATCATCATCAAACATTTTCTTATCTCAATTTTTTTTCGTAAACATTTCATGGATGATATTAATCTTTGTCAATCCAAAATGATGAGATTTCATTGGCATTAAAAAGAACTCTTATTTCATGCTTTTTTTTTTATTTGATTAAATTTCGTCTTTTAAAGTTTCATGTTAGAAAATGTAATTGTCATTTTACTTTAGATAATCTTTAAAGAGGGGTTTTTTCTTTTATTTCAATCAATCATTCGAATATATATGTGTGTGTGTGTGTGTGTGTGTGTGCCCGCGCGCACATATAAAAGACAATTGATAAAAAAGGGTTTGATGGTGATATGCACAACAAAAATGAAAATTCGTAAACAAGTGACTATGTCAGAAAAGTGTCTATAGTAATTTTTTTTTTCTAACTTTTACTAGACAATAAATCCGTAAATGTGCTCGACAATCTAGAAAGGAATTAGATTTCTTGGAAATTTCTCTTTTCAATAAAATTAAATTCTAGAGAAGTAAAATCTTGGGAAAACTATAAAAAAAAAAAAAGAAAGTAAATAAATTTGGGATCACAACTTTAAATAGCGGTCGAATGATTCGGGATAATTTTATCTTGTTAGTGGGAATTCAATGGATTTGGTGAAAATAACACAACCTGTTATTTATTTTCTTATAATTTTGGGATAATGACACAAATGGTATCTGAACTTTTGTCTAATGTATAATGTGGTTCCTAAACTTTTAATTTATTCAATGTGATAATGAATTCAAGTTTAGGAATAATATTGATATTTTCATATAATTTAGGGACTAATTGAATATGCACAAAAAAATTATGGATTATATTAAACAATTTGAAAGCTTAGGGATCATATTGCACATTAGACTATAGTTCATGGATCATATTAAAAAAATAAAAATTTAGATATCATACTATACATTGAGCCAAAGCTTAATGATTATTTATGTCATTTTTCTTATAATTTACTTGACTAGGACAAGTTCGAAATAAGTGTGGGCTTTGCGGCCCAAAACATTCGATGATGTGTGAACACGTGCCGAGCGAGCATCGGCTTCAATTACACGAAGAAGTAAAAAATTCTCGGTCATCACCATGGGAGACGACTTTTTAATTCTTAGACAACCTTCGCTAGGTCTCCTTCGAGAAAAGAACTCCCACCCCCCCGGTCCATTTCGTTGATTTAGGGCCTGTTTGACAACTTACCAAACAGTGTTTATTTCTGTTCTTTTGTTCCCTGAGTAGATTTGAAACGAAATGCGTTTGATAAAATTTTTGTTCCCGGGAACAAATTTCTGTTGTTTTATTCCCGAAAATAGATTTAGAACAAAATCGAGAATAAAAAAAAAGTTGATTCTTTGTTCCCGAGAACAATTTTAGAATCAAGTCAACCTATTTTTTTTTCCTCTTCTTTCTTTTTGTTCTTCTTCCCTCCCTTGTTCTCCAAGTGCTACCGTCGCCGCTGCCATTGTCGTTTGTTGTAGCCGCCCCCACCGCTAGTCGTCGGCGAGCTTGCCAAGTCGGGCGAGCTCATTGATGGCTAGGCAGGCCTCACTTGGGCCTCCCCTGGCTAGATCTGGCGAGGTTGAGGTCGTGGTGGCCCCGTGAGGTCGAGCCTCACCGGTTCTTCAGGCGAGCTCGGCCTTTAAGAAGAAGAAGAAGGGGGCCGAGAAAGAAAGGAAAAAAAAGAAAAGAAGAAAGAAAGAAAAAAAAAAGAAAAGAAGAAAGAAGAAAACAATAATAAAATTATTTAAAAAATAAAACAAAATGATCTAAAGTAGGAATTAAAATTTTACTATATATAGAATACATATTTAATTTTGTATTTTAATTTATTATTTAATATTTATATTTATAGTTTGTATTATAGTTTATTATTTACTATTTAATAAAAATTTGATTAGTTAATATTTTTATTACTTAGTATAAATATAATTAATCAATAGAATTTCTATGATTTGATAGAATTTTAGAATGTAATAGAATTCTAAATTCGAATTCTTTTGAAATTAAAAATATAATAAAATATAATATGATTTCTTCACTCATAAGAAGACAATTATATTGGTGAATGGTCCATGAGAATTCAATATTAAATTTACACTCATCTAAAAAGGTAATTGAAAAAGAATTGAAATATAAATTTTATGCAGTTACCGAACGCATTTTTGTTCTTTTTCTATTACAAAATCAGAAATTTTGTACAATTACCAAATGCATTCTTTTATTCAAAAATTGTTTTCGGGAACAGAATAAAAAAGAATAATTTATAATCATAAATTGTTCTCGAAAACAGAATAATTAACGAACACGCCCTTAGTTACAACTATATTAATCTTGAAACAGTGCAACTACAACCCATATTGCACGGCGTTGATGGGACCCACCAATCGAAGGCCTAAGGATATATACAAGACGCTTCTTCCCCCACTGTCGAAGACCAGACCAGAAACCCGGAGAGAGCTGCTCTCAGGTTTAGGAACCAAACTCCACCTGTCGTAGTAGGAGTACGAAGCCTGCCATACAGCGAGCCATGTCCTCCATTCCCGGGATCGAGAAAGAGACCTACCATCACCCTTCTCGTTGGTGTCGCAAGGCGATCCAACCGTGCCTCGTGACTGCGGTACTGTCTCTCTGCTTCCCCATCATCATCTTCCCAGCCATCCCCGCCACCATGTCCCCCACTTTCACCCTCGACCCGGCCTCTTCTCTCTTCGTCTTCAACCTCTCCAATTCTCGGGTCACCACCGAATGGACCCTCGTCTTCTCCAGTGAGAACCCGAGCAAGCTTATCCCAGTCAAGTACTCCCACATGAAAGCCACCATCGTCCTGGACTCTGCTCCTTTGGCTCACGCCAAGATCAGTTCTTTCATCCAGAAAGCCGCGAGCCACACAAATGTTGAAGCTCATTTTCACTCCGACTTGCCCAGGGCGAACGAGTTCTCTGTTAAGAGTCTTGTGTCGTGTTTGGAGCGCGGTGAAGCGAGGGTCGACGTAGTTTTGAGCTCCGGTCGGAGGCTCGGCTTAGGCGTATGTTGGGTTCCTGTGTTTGATGTATCTGTGACATGCAACGGCTTGATATTTACTGCTGAATCTGACGGTGGTGGCCTGACGTTGCTCGATGGCAGCAGCTATTGCATTCTCGGTTTCTTCGGTTATATATAGATGCTAAAGTTCAGAATAATAGTTTCCTTTTTCTTGTTGGTTTAAGTAATTAGATGGTGTCCAAGCCATCAGTTTTCGCGACGACCACAAGATGTGAGAAGCAAACTATCTTGTCATCTAAGCGAAACACTACATTTTTAGCGTTCATACTAATAATTTAATGTACTGCACGTGAAAATAAATAAATTATGTTAGTTATTTTGTGAATGATGAATCGTTGCTTCCTTATACTTAATTAATCATATATGTATATGAAACTACGGATTGCAGTACACAAGTTTTCATATAATACAAGAATAGCAGTAACCGATTCTTGAACTAATAATGGATTCATAGAGTTAAAAAAGGATATGGATCCTCTGCAGCAAGAGTGACTTACCCCAAAATGACCAAAATACCTCCCATCTCTCGAGTAATTGTCGAGGGGAGGGGCTGTTCCTTGGGCTTGGGCTCAAAGTGGGCAATGGCTTAATTTGAGAAATTTTATCAAATCTAACCTTGGATTATTAGGGGTGCATAACAAATCAAAATTTATATTCTAGAAATAATTATTCTATTTCAAATTTATTTTTGAAATAAAAACCCGTTTGATAAAATTATTTTATTTTTTTTTATCTCCGGAACATATTTTTACTCTAGAAATAGATTTGGAACAGAAATGAGAAATAAAAAATTTTTACTTTTCTATTTCTGGAACAGAATTGAAAAACAAAAACTCTTCTCATTGGTTATCTTCTCTACTAGTTGACCACTCACCTGTCGCCTGCCGCTAGCCGACCGCCCGCCATCGATCGTTGATCGCCGGCCCCCGCCGCCAATCGCTGGTCGTTGCTGTAGTTGCTCCCATCTGCCGTCCCCCAAGAAGGAGAAATTTTATATTGTTATCAAATAAAATTCTGTTTCGGAAATAGATTGCATCGTTATCAAATACAAATTTTTGCTCACAAACTCATCCAAAATTATAAATAGAAAAATCCATTTCTCTTCTAAAAATCAATTTTTGGCCAGAAATTTTATCATTCATGTCCTAAGATTCATCACCAGATTCAATTGCTATTTTTGTTTCTTATTCATTTTTGTTTGTAAACTTCCTTTTCCAATTTCTTTTCCAAGAAATCTTCCAAGTCCAATGAAATTTATTAGCAAGAAAGTTATTATTGAGAAATGCATTTTATGTGCAACTTTTGATGGGAGAACGGTAACAATTCGAAAAATATCGAATCAACGTAGCGGAATAAAATAATCTCCCCTCTTGTGTAAACCTAATAGGAATCGATATAATAGAGTAAAATAAATACTAAGCACACGAACACAAGATGATTTTTTACGTGGAAAACCTCCTCGATGTGAGGAGATAAAAAACCACGGGACCGGAGTCCACCGAAAATCTTCACTATCAATAAAATTGTTCTTCTCTAGCAAATACTAGAGGTACATAGCAGCAAACACCTCAAGAACATAATTCTTGGCAATACACATGAACTTCACAAGAGATCAAGGATAAATCTGACCAAAAACGCAAGTTTTGATCAATCCACGAAAAACCTGATATAGGGAGCTTCAAATGAAAATCAAACCGTTCAGATTCGAGAAAATTGCGCCACGAACATGCTGACAAAATTTCAGCTCAATCGGACCACGAATCGACCTCCGATGCCAGCTTGATGTAAATCGATATTGCCCAAAACCCAGATTTTATGCTTTCTCTTTTTCTCTTGTATTCTTTGTTTCCTTTTTTGCGGCTACCTCTTTATATAGATAGTGAGAAACCCTATTTTCTCATATAACTTATCATATGGGCCCTTTTTGGGCTTGCAATTCATTGGGTCTCCTCCACATAGGAGTGAACTCAGCTAACAAATCTCCCCCTCACGACAATGTGGAGGGATTCACCATCCCTGCTATCAATTGGCAATGTTCAAGCTTCTCTCTTGGTAGAGTCTTTATCATCATATCAGAGCCATTATGATCCGTATGAATTTTCTCAAGTTCCAACAACTTTTCATCTAGAACATCCCTTATCCAATGATATCTAACATCAATATGTTTCGATCTAGAATGAAAAGATGAATTCTTACCAAGATGAATTGTGCTTTGATTATCACAAAATAACACATACCTCTTTTGCTTGAACCCAAGTTCTTCTAAGAACTTCTTCATCCATAGCATCTCTTTACTAGCTTCAGTCGTTGCAATAAATTTAGCTTCGGTTGTAGAAAGTGCAACACACTTCTGCAATCTTGACTTTCATGACACAGCTCCACCCGCAAAAGAAATCAAATAACCAGAAGTAGATTTACGAGTATCAATAACTCCTGCCAAGTCGGAATCTATGTATCCAACTAACTCAAGTTTCCCGGTCCCGAAATTGAGTTTCAACTTTGAAGTTCCCCGAAGATACCTCATAATCCACTTCACCGCATTCCAAAGTGCTCTGCTGGATTTGATAAATAGCGACTAACAATGCCAACTGCGTGCGCCAAGTCTGGCGTGTACATACCATCGCATACATTAAGCTTCCTACAGCTGAGGCATATGGAACACTTTCCATATCTTTCTTTTCTTTATCAGTCGTAGGACTTTGCTTCATATTTAACTTAAAGTGGGTAGCAAGAGGAGTACTAACCATTTTAGCCTTGTCCATGTAAAATTTCTGAAGGATCTTCTTGATATATTTCTCTTGCGACAAAAATAACTTCTTAGCATCTCTGTCTCGGGTAATTCTAATGCCAAGAATCTGCTTCGCCGAGCCCAAGTCTTTCATGGAAAAGACTTGCTCAATTGTTTCTTCAATAACTCAATTCTTGAAGCATTCCTGCCAACAATCAGCATATCATCAACATAAAGCAAGAGAATAATAAAGTCATCATTAGAAAATTTTTGGACAAACACACAGTTATCCAAAGAAGTCTTCTTATAGCCCTGTTTTGTCATAACTGACGCAAACTTTTTATACCACTGTTGTTTGCTTGTTTTAGGCCATAGAGACTTTTCTTCAATTTGCACACATAATCATCTTTCCCTTTCACTTTAAAACCCTCGGGTTATTCCATGTATATCTCTTCCTCCAAGTCACCATGTAGGAAGGCCGTTTTAACATCCATTTGCTCAATTTCCAAATCTAGGCTAGCTGCTAAGCCTAGTACCACACGAATAGAAGACATTTTCACTACCGGAGAAAATATATCATCAAAATCAATACCCTTTCTCTGACCAAATCCCTTAACAACCAATTTAGTTTTGTACCGTGGTTGTAAAGTATGTTCATCTTGCTTCAACCTATATACCCACTTGTTCTTCAAAGCTCTTTTACCTTTAGGTAACTTCACCAACTCAAAAGTATATGATTATCATAAAGTGACTGCATCTCATCTCGCATAGCATCAAACCAATTGCTTTTGTACTCATCTTCTATTGCTTCTGCATAGCACTCTGGTTCACCTGCATCAGTCAATAATACATACTCATCTTTAGAATAACTGGTGGAAGGTCGCCAGTCTCTAACGGATCTCCAGACTGGAACATCTAGTGGAACATCTAATTGAGTCTCTGGTTCAGGAATAGTATTATCTATTTCAACATGTTCAGGAACATGTGCATTATTTGGAACATTGACTTCCTACTGCTCTTCATTAACCTGTGTAAGAATATTTGTAAGATGAACTGGATCTAAATCAACTAGATTATCACTAACCTGTGGTGCTGAAATCATCTTCGATTTCTCAATATCCTCTATTATTTGATCTTCCATAAACACAACGTCTTTGCTTCTTACAATTTTCTTTTCAAGTGGATCATAAAATTTGTAGCCAAGCATATCTTGTCCATAACCAATAAATATGCTTTGTCGTGTTTTCACATCAAGTTTAGACCTCTCATCTTTGGGAATATGCACAAATGCTTTGCACCCAAAAACACGCAAATAATCATAAGAAACTTCTTTGCCTGTCCAAACTCTATTAGGAACATCAAACTCTAAAGGAACGCATGGAGTAAGATTTAATACATGCACAACTGTACTTAAAGCCTCACCCCAAAAGGATCCATGTAGCTCTGACTGTGAAAGTAAGCATCTTACCCTTTTAACCAATGTTCTGTTCATTCTCTCAGCTAAGCCATTTAACTGAGGCGTCTTGGAAGGTGTCTTTTGATGTCGAATACCTTGTTGTCTGCAGTATTCATCAAAAGGTCCAATATATTCTCCCCCGTTATCAGTTCTGATGCATTTTAATTTTTTTCCAGTCTGTCTCTCAACTGAAAGCTGAAATTGCTTAAAAGCATCTAACACTTGATCTTTAGTTTTCAAGGTATAAATCCAAATTTTCCTTGAAAAATCATCTATGAATGTAACAAAATAAATAGAGCCACCAAGTGATTTTGTTTTCATAGGACCGCAAGCATCAGAATGCACTAAATCCAGTATACATGACTTTCTTGAAGGATGGGAGCTTTTAAATGCAACTTTGTTATGTTTTCCTGCTAAACAGTGAGCACACTTCTTTAGCGCTGAACTTTTCAATCCTGAAAGGAGCTTCTTCTTGGCCAATATTGACAAACCCTTCTCACTGATGTGATTGAGCCTCTTATGCCATAATTCAGCTATATCTTCGCTATCTACTGCATTAATTTTGTCTGTGGACAACTTTGTCTGCACAATGTATAACGAAGAATATTTTTCACCTCTAGCCACAACAAGAGAACCTTTAGTGAGCTTCCATTGACCATTACTGAAGGTGCTGCAATACCCATCATCATCCAACTTGCCTGTAGAAATCAAATTCAAGCGGATATCAGGTATATGTTTAACATTATTCAATACTAACCTTGTGCCATTGCTGGTTTCTAGGCACACATCACCGATACCTACAGCTTGAGCTAGTCCATTGTTTCTCATCTTCACAGATCGGAAGTCACCTGACCTGTATGATGTAAAGAAATCTTTATGAGACGTAGCATGAACGAATGCACCACTATCAATTACCCAACTGGTCTCATGAGATACAAAATTCACCACATCACCATAAAAAATAGTGAGAAATTCTTCTTTAAGTGCAGCGACACGATTGTCATCGCTATCATTATCACTTTTCTTCTCTTTACCTTTCTCATTTTGTTTCTCCCTTTTTAACTGTCGACAAAACCTCTGAATATGTCCCTTCTGATGACAATAATGGCATTCAATATTAGCAAATTTATTATAATTACCTCTGCTTTTGTCTCGACTTTTATCTTTATTTCTCGGACCTCGAGACTCACTTCTCCCCCTTTTCTCGACAACCAAGGCATCGGAATATGAAGATGACGATCCTTGTGTCTTCCTTCTCATCTCTTCATTCAAAATATTACTCTTGGCCAAATCCATGGTAATCGTACCATCTGGGGCAGAATTAGACAAAGATGTTCGGAATGTCTCCCATGAGTCCGGCAAAGTACCAAGCAACCATAGTGCTTGTATCTCATCATCAAACTTGATTCCCATCGCAGCTAACTGATTTATAATTCCTTGAAAAGAATTTAAATGATCAGTCAAACGAGTACCATCATGATATCTCAGAGCCATCATCTGTTTTATCAAAAATAACTTATTATTCCCAGTCTTTTGAGCATATAACTGTTCGAGCTTATCCCATAAACTGCGTGCATGTGTTTCCTCAATAATATGGTTCAAAACATTATCATCTACCCACTGCCTGATATAACCACACACTTGACGATGAAATATAGACCATTCAACATCAGTTTTATTCTCCGGTTTCTCCTCGGCAAATATGGACAAATAAAAATCTTTCACATATAAAAGATCTTCCATCTTCCTTTTCCAAATATGATAATTCGAACCATTCAGTGTAACCATTCTACTCATATTCGTTTCCATTGTTTAACACAAGGCAAAAAAATCAAGCAATAACCTGATGCTCTGATACCACTCTGATGGGAGAACGGTAACAATTCGAAAAATATCGAATCAACGTAACGGAATAAAATAATCTCCCCTCTTGTGTAAACCTAATAGGAATCGATATAGTAGAGTAAAATAAATACCAAGCACACGAACACAAGATGATTTTTTTACGTGGAAAACCTCCTCGATGTGAGGAGATAAAAAACCACGGGACCGGAGTCCACCCGAAAATCTTCACTATCAATAAAATTGTTCTTCTCTAGCAAATACTAGAGGTACATAGCAGCAAACACCTTAAGAACATAATTCTTGGCAATACACATGAACTTCACAAGAAATCAAGGATAAATCTGACCAAAAACGCAAGTTTTGATCAATCCACGAAAAACCTGATATAGGGAGCTTCAAACGAAAATCAAACCATTCATATTCGAGAAAATTGCGCTACGAACATGCTGACAAAATTTCAGCTCAATCGGAATACGAATCGACATTCGATGCCAGCTTGATGTAAATCAGATATTGCCCCAAATCCCAGATTTTCTGCTTTCTCTTTTTTCTCTTGTTACTGTTTCCTTTTTTGTGGCTACCTCTTTCTATAGATAGTGAGAAACCCTATTTCCTCATATAATTTATCATATGGGCTCAAGCCCTTTTTGGGTTTGCAACTCATTGGGTCTCCTCCACATAGGAGTGAACCCAGCTAACAGCTTTGTCAATACACACAATCCATATGTCTTGTAATGATTATAATTTGGTTAAGACAATAAAGACCACAAACTAGTCATTTATTTGCATTATAATCAATCAACTTTTCAAAGTTTTTCGTGAGACGGGCCTTAGTAAGAGGTGGAAGGGTTAAAGGGGCTTTGATTATCTATCCAATGTATCAATTCAGCCCAATGCATGGGTTTCATCTAGTTGAACTGCGAAAAAAATAACATAGATTAAGCTCCTATGATTAAGTTTACATGGAAAGTTGTGATTAATCATCATAATATGAAGATTGTACAAATTAGAGGATTCAAATGTGAGGTTCACAACTCAAATTAGCTTTCCTGCTTTTGGTTTGTATTAGTTAATATATCCTAATTAGTTCATAACTCATTGATTTAAGCCTTTGAATGAATATGAGTTTAATTGGATATATTGATGAGCTTGGACTTGAATTCAAAAGGGAGATTGTTGATTACTGAGACTCACAAGTGAATTGTGTCAATGTATATCTCAAGTGAAACTAGAAGAGGTCGTTTCATAGCTTCAAACACAATAAAGCATGTTTAAAACTGTACACTGATAAATGACAAGAACGTTTCTGGCACAAACCGATCCAATTACTAGATATTCGTGATAAGGCAGCAAATGCCTATGCTTGAAGTTTAGCAAATTACAGTGTACTCTTATTAGAAAATGAAGGGATGGCCAGACCTTCCACATAAAAAATGTCAAATTTAGAAAACTTCGCAGTAAGAACCATGCAACACAGACTCTCCTCATAATCATGGAATTCCTCAGTTTGTGCAGGAGTGAAAACAACTATACCATAGGCCAATTGAAATTGCAATGACTAGTTCAACTGAGGCCCAAGTCAAACAACCTTAAACCGAGGACATTTGGGAATCTATAACCAGGCTTTGCACTAATATGCACCAGCCTTTATTAAGGAACCGAATAGGATATGTTTGCTCACTTTCTGCTCTATTCATATTAAGGGACTTTCTCACACTCATATCTAACTCCATTTAAAGGGCGTTTTCTATGCCTTCTAATAAGAAGAATAAGAGACCGGATCATAGTTTGCCAATAGTGATGCTCGGCGCTCGGAATAACAAGCCTTGTTTGCTCAAGTTCTGAAGAATCCTATCACTAACAAAGACAGGAGATGTGGAAGATGTAGGCATCTGGTAATTATTATCAAATTAAACAATATAAATAATACAAAGGTGTCAAGCAATATGCATGAAGGAATCTAAACGGCAGTTGATATGTGATACAAAAAGTTAGGGAAAAGTGTTAAAAAAAGTTCTAAACCTTTTGCATTTGTGTCAATTTAGTTCTAAACATTTTTACGTTGTGTCAATTGTTTCTGGCCATTTTTGGCCGGATTTTGCTGGCTAGACATTGGCCGGCTGACGTGGACAACTTTTAATAATATATATATATTTTTTTTTTAATAAAAGAAAATTTTTCAAAAATATTAAACTATTATTAAAAGTTATCTACATCAGCGCCAATCAGGCCTCGTCAGCTGGCTGGCGTCTAGTCAGCAAAATCCGGCCAAAATTGGCCGGAAAGGACTAAATTGGCACAGTGTAAAAATGTTTAAGACTGAATTGGCATTAAAAAAAATGTTTAGAACTAAATTGACACAAATGCAAAAGGTTTAGGACTTTTTTTTAACACTTTTCCCCAAAAAGCCATCCATTTCATATCCATGGAAAACGAAAATAGCAACTCATACTTTCCCCCCCTCTAGGAAAAGGAAAGAAACACCAATTCCAATCACGAACATAAAAATAATAATCATTTCACTGATCCTTGACAGCTGCAGTTAAATTGACCCGTAAAACACAAACCGAGATTCCAATTGACCTTTCTTCAAAGAGAATGCCTAAATGCTGTCATCAAATGACCTCAAGAAAAGTAGCCAACTAGAGAGATATCATTGACCCTTTTCTGGAGAAACGATTAGCACGAGGATTAAGCACAGTAAGTATCACTTCCTCAAGCGTGCAAGTAAATTGTGGCTCACTTGCACATATGAAAAAGCCTATCTTGCTAGAGTTCTATGTCCCAAATTAGAGTATCAGAATTACTCCTTGGAAAAGGGGCATACAAAAAACCTTTATCGCCATCAATTAGCCCAAATGCCATCATCTGTTCGTGAATATCATCAACTCAAGAAAACACTCGACTCATAAAAAAAAAATGTCCTCATTTTATCCGGACAGCAAAGAGCTCAATGCAAGTCCCCCCAAGAAACCTAAAAGAGAACCCTTTTGTGCAAAGGTGCTTCGGGATCAGTTGGGAGCTTACATGAAGAAAGTGAAGAAATCGTAGTTTTTGAATATTGTTTTGTGATCTCTCTTGTATAGACTACATATAAAGATATTACAAGAGCCCTAAATTAGGGATGATTGAGGATGCTTAAGGCAAGCAAAGAAAATACGGAAACAATATCAACAATATCTTAAATTAGATACAAGAGAAAAGATTTCTGACTAAGAACGTTATCACCCTCCTGTAAGTGAAGCATTGTCAACAATGTGAAGCTTGGACCATAAAAGACGAACCCATGCCGATGATAGTCCTTTGGTGAAGATGTCCACAATTTGATCACAGGTGTTGATGTAGCGGATGTCAAGTAACTGGCGACCCACCAATTCACAAACATAATGATAATCTATTTCAATGTGTTTAGTGCGGCTATGAAAAACCGGATTCCGAGTTAGAGCAATGGCAGAGATATTGTCGCACCACAATACGGGAGCGCATGAGAGCGATATTCATAATTCTCAGAGAAGAGAGAGGAGCCATTGAATTTCAGAAGTTGTTTGAGCAAGACAATGATACTCGGCCTCTGTAGAAGAACGTGCAACAGTAGGTTGCTTCTTTGCACTCCAGGAAATAGGGTTGGCCCCAAGAAATAAACAATAGCCACTAGTAGAGCGACAATCATCGGGACTGCCAGCCCAGTCAGCGTCACAATAGGCATGTAAAGAAATAGGACCAGGCTGAATTTACATGCCATAAGAGATTGTGCATTTCAAATAGCGAAGGATACGCTTTACAGCACGCCAATGGTGTTCTTTGGGTGCTTTGAGAAATTGACAAGCCTGATTAACAGCATAGCTAACGTTAGGACGACTGAGAGTAACATATTGAAGTGCTCCAACAACGTTGCTATATAGTGTAGGATCTGAGACGGGGTCACTGCTTGAATGACCGAGTTTATTCGAGGTAGCTGGGTTGGAAACAGGCTTATAGTCCAGCATATTGGTGCGAGATAAGAGGTCATGAATATACTTTGCCTGATTAAGGAAGATATGATGGGGGTTTCGTCGAACAAGCTTAATGCCCAAGAAATAAGTCAAAGGGCCTAAGTCCTTCATTTTGAATGAGTGGCAAAGTTCCTCAACAATAGCAGACATAGCTTTGGAATCATTTCCTGTTAAAATAATGTCGTCAACATATGATAAGAGATAGATAATGGTAGAGCCATGACTATAAATGAAGAGGGACAGATCCGAGATAGTGGTTGAAAAACCAATGTCTTCTAGCCGAATTGTGAATTTTTCAAACCAAGCGCGAGGTGCTTGCCGTAGACCATAGATGGATTTGTAGATTAAGCAAACATAATGAAAAGCAGCAGGATCAACATAGCTTGGTGGTTGAGCTATATATACAGTTTCTTGGAGATCGCCGTGTAAAAATGCACATTTGACATCAAGTTGTTGAATCGCCCATCTATAAGTGACCGCCAACATGAGAATGACCCGAATAGTAGTATGCTTTACAACAGGACTAAACGTGTCCACAAAGTCAATGCCAGGTTGTTGGTGAAATCCTTTCGCTATGAGGTGAGTTTTGTAGCGACTGATGGTGCCGTCTGGGTTTTGTTTTATCCGATAAACCCATTTGCAGCTAACGACGTTCATGGTTGGATTAAATGGCACAAGGGATCAAGTGTGTTGTTCTTGTAAAGAATTAAATTCCTCATCCATAGCTTTTCACCATTCAGGTGATTTGGAAGCTTGAGTGTAGCACGTCGGACTCCAAGGGAAGAAAAGAAGATAAAGCAATAGGATAACGAGAAGTAAAGGTTTTTGGTTTGAAAATACGATGTTGAGAACGTGTGATCATGGGATGAGTGCGTGTGGGAGGTGGTGAGGGAGGGGGTGGTATGGTGGTAGGTGGTATAGAGGAAGGTAAATTGGAAGATTAGGGTTCATCTATAGTTAGCAAAGTAGAGGTAACATCGTCGGCGGGGCTAATGGTGGGCTCAACCCATGCGGTATCCGTGGGGGTGGAGGTTGATGGTAGACAGATGAAGATAGGACCAAGTGAGGGTAAAATGGTAGGAGATTTTGGAGAGTTAGAGTTTGTGATAAACGGGTAAACAGATTCATCAAATTTGACGTGACGAGATATGTAAACTCGTTGACTTTGCATGTCATAGCAGCGATACCTTTTATGAGAGATACTATAGCCTAGAAAATAACACGAAGAAGAGTGAAACTCCAATTTGTTAGAACAATAGGGACGGAGCCAGGGATAATAAAGGCATCCAAAGGCTCGTAAATGAGAATAATCAGGAATTTGTTGAAACAATTGTTGATATGGGGAAATTTGAGAAATAATAGGCATGCGATTGATAAGATATACAGCTGTATTGAAGGCTTCAAACCAAAAGTGAGAGGGCATACCGGCTTGAGCTAGAAGGGTGAGACCAGTTTTAACTACATGACGATATTTTCGCTCAAAGACATCATTTTGTTCAGGTGTATGTGGGCAGGAAAATTGATGATGAATGCCATGAGTATGAAAATAAGATTCAAGTGCATTACTAGTGAATTTGCCACTAGCATCGGAGCGGAAGAATTTAATTCAATAGTTAAATTGATTTTCAACTTGCGGTTTGAAAGCCATAAAAATTTCGTAAAAATTAGATTTATGACGCATAGGAAATATCTAGCTGTAACGAGATAAGTCATCAACAAACAGTACATAATAAGAGAATTTTGAAATAGAAGACACTAGGGCTGGTCCCCATACATCACAATGAATCAGTTCAAGTGGAAATTGAGTGCGTGTGTGAGACAACGAAAAGGGTAACTTGCAACTTTTGCCTAACTGACATGCAGAACGTAGAGAGTTGTCACGCATATTTGATGTTTGAAGCTGTTTAAAAATAAGATGTTGAATAGCTGCAGAAGGGTGGCCAAGATGATGATGCCAAATGGAGGAGTTGATGCGGGAAGAAAATGAAACTTGAGGTTTGAAGCAAGGTTTAAGGAACCACATAGGATAAAGCCCATTCTCAGTCCAACCGTGGTGCAGAATTTGCTTCATTAACTTGTCCTTCACAAAAAATTGAGAATCATCAAATAGAAAATAACAATTATTGTCTTTAGAAAAACGACTAACTGAAATTAAATTGGTAGATGCTAAAGGATAACGAAGTATATTAGTTAAATGCATGGAGGAGGTGGGATGTGAGAGAGAAGTGGAACCAACATGAGTAATAGATAAACCTTGGCCATTTCCAACCTGAACTTCATCAGAACCACTATAGGTAGCGGAGATGAAGAGATTACCCAGATCGGCTGTAATATGATGGCTGGTGCCAGTATCAGTATACCAAGTGCCATCATCAATAGGTGGTGCAATAGCCATGGCAGCAAGTTTTTCAGGAGAATTGTGACCGTGGTATGCATAGTTCATGCGATGATAGCAGTCAATGGCACTATGGCCATGTTTGTTGCAGATCTGACAAATCAGCTGACCAGTATTCAGTTGACGACCTTGAGGTCGAAATGATGGAGTAGGGAGAAGTCTGGCTTGATTGGAATGACCCCTACTGCGTCCCCTATAACCAGTGCCACCCCTATAGAGACGAGGTGTGAATGAGTGCTGCCTAGGAGAGATTTCGAGGTTGTCGGTTTGCAACGAAGACAGTAGTAGTTTTAGATAATGAATCATTAGTGATGCTCAATTCTTTAGAGAGTAGGCGATTGTGTAAATCTTCAATAGTGATGGAAGTTTGATGAGCATGAACACAAATAGAGGATGCAAAGGAGCGGTAAGCAGTAGGCAATCCATTGAGAATGCAAATTAGGAGATCATCATAACTTACTAGAGATCCGCAAATTGCGAGTTTATCAGCTAAAGTTTTGAATTGTTGGAGATATTCTTGCATGGTGAGGTTGCCCTTCTTAAGGTGATGTAATTGTCTTTTCAGAGACATTACATGAGCAGGAGTGAGAGAGGCATAGAGACAAGTGAGGACATCCCACGCGGCTTTTGCAGATGTAGTGCCAACTACATATGGAAGTGCATATTCAGACAAAGTAGCGTTGATCCAGGAGAGTAGCATCTGATCTTTTTCGATCCATGTCTTGTAATTTTCGTCAGTTGAAGCAGGTGCTTGGGAGGTTCCATCAATGTAAGACATGAGGTTGTGACCTTTGAGAATTGGTTTGAAAAGAGAACACCAAAGAAGATAATTCGAGCTGTTCAATTTGATGGGTATCAAATTGGATATGTTTGAGATAACGAGTGAGGGAGATGCGAAAGATGAAAATGACTAAGATGATGGATTAGAGACTGTCGACATTTTCTTTGGGAAGAAGAAAGTTGATGAAGAATGAGAGGAGAAGGAGATTTGAGGATCGTAAGGCGGATTACATCAAATGTAGCTCTGATACCATGAAGAAATCGTAGTTTTTGTATACTGTTTTGTGATCTCTCTTGTATAGACTATATATAAAGATATTACAAGAGCCCTAAATTATGGATGATTGAGGATGCTTAAGGCAAGCAAAGAAAATATGGAAACAATATCAACAATATCTTAAATTAGATACAAGAGATAAGATTGCTGATTAGGAATGTTATCAGAAAAAAGCCATGATGATGAGTCCAATTGCGAGCATTGAACACTGTCAGGGTACCATGAGAACGGCACAGGACTGGTGATCGGTCTTTGAGCCTGCGTTGTATAATATATGTTGGAAGTTTATTTGTAAAACAAATTAAATGTATGTTTCCTTGTCCCATATAGAAAAAGTGAGAAGAAGTAGGCCAATTAATAAGTGTGGAGTTTCTTTAATGTATTTAAAGAATATTGGGTGTGAGCTAGACCCCATCATACTCACGTGTGGGTGTGCGATTATTATGTGCACTTTGTGCGCTCTCGGTTTAATTAGCACTAACCCATTTGTTTATTATTATTATTTTATTATTATTCCATATGGTTTTCTTATTAACTTTAATTAGTTCAAAGGTTGTTTTTGTTTATTGAGAATTTTCAGAATTTATGAAAATTCGAAATTTTATTTATTAAAAAAAGAATAATTTATTATTATTAGTATTTATTTATTATTCCGAATTTTTTTATTTGTGTCTTTTCAAGACAACTTTTGAAAATAATATTTGTTCAATTTGCAACATTTTCCGAATGATTGCATTTTTTTTTTATTTTTCAACTTCTTTCAAATAGACACATTTATTCATCTAGGCAACTTTTTTCGAAATGATACATTCATTCACTTTGCAATTTTTCACGAAGAGTTACTTATGTCCTTTCAAACCGATTTATATATACATGTCAGTTTCCAGAGGAACATTTTTTGAGATTATTTTTTTTTTCGAGTCTTCTTTCCAAAACTACAGCCATCTTTTTCAATTGTTTCCTAGAGAGACTTTGAAGTAAAAATAGAATTGTTATCTAGTATTCTCATTTTGAGACTTTGTTATATCTTGGAGGATATTTGCTGATGACCATTAGCAATTTTGTGGGCCAAATAAATCTTTTTAAAAAGTGATATTACACCTCAAAGTTTGACTTGATTGCTTTATTGATTCGAAGCCATATTTTCCAACCATATACATGTAAGGAGAAAATTCACAAAACGAAGGATGGAGAAATGAATACAAGAAAATTTGGAGAAGAGATTGAGGGTGATTCGCTAGCAAAACAAGTGGGAATTTAAAGACTGAACTTGAAGGGTCGATTCATTAACTTAACCATGGTGAGGGGAGTGGTGTCTCTATTTTAGTGAAGCAGGAGACACCGCTATCTCTAACTGGTGATCAACGACTTAGAAGTTTTATTAATGATTAGGGAAAATTTCAAAGAACGCTTGAAGCAGTGAAGTGGTTTTCTTAATAGATGACTAAGTGCAAACGTAATTTCAAAAAAAGAATCAAAGTAATAAATTAACCTCAAATAAGGGCCTAAGTTCATGGACCACTTAATTCTACGTATACCCAAGGTCATTTTTGTCCAAAGTCTTTTATTTCTTTTCTTCTTTTCTTTCTCTTTCACATTTTTTTTCTCACTCTTAAATTATGTTTTCTCTTCTTTCATTTTCTTTTTCTTTCTTCTCCTTCAAGACCTCCCTCTTAGCCCGGGATCACATCCTCTGTGCCCTCTCCAACCTCGACCGCGACTTCCACCACAAAAAAGCCTTTGACGTGCTCATTACTCGCTCTTTGTCTCGAAGCTCTATACGTTGTTGAGACAATGGTGATCAGTGGCTTTAGCATCAATGGCGCAACTCAGAATTCTACCTATGGGGGCGGTCATTTTCGAGCCTCAATCAATAGAGTCTGCCTCAAATATCCTCCAAACGACAACTTATAAGAGGAAAGCCAGCTAATGCCTCGGTCCCAGCTCGTGGATAATTCCTAATTGTGGGATGGAGAAGAATGTTAGAATAATTAAATATTATCACGTCTTAATCTAACAGCTTAAATTTTGAAAATAGTTTGTAGTAATTCCACCAAAATCTCACATTGTATCAAAGCAGGAAATCCTGAGTTCGAATCTTCCCAAGCCTCTATTAGTCTCCCCAATTATATATTTTAAACACTTAAGTGAAAAGACTAGACTATGCGTGAGAGGGAGTATTTAGACCCTTATTTGCCTCACCAATTACATATTTACATGCTTAATACTAAACGAAAAGACTAGACTGATTGTGAGAGAGAGTACTTGATTAAATATTAAGGAGGAAAATCAATTTACATAAGATAAAAGAGAGGAAAAACAGAGGAAAGAAGGGAAGAGAAATGGGATGTTCTTGTGCGGTGAGGTTGTGGAAGGAAGAAGAAAATAGAAGAAGAGGGACCAAAAAAAAAAAAAGAGAGAAAGAAAATACAAAAAAGAAAAAGGCTTTTGGATAAAAATGCTCCTTGGCATATTAAGATTTTGTTAGTCTTGAGATTATTTTGGTCACTCCATACCATTATGCGAAATCACCAGAGAAATAAACGAGAAAAATAAGGGCATCGAAAATTTATGTGATTTAGTCCGAGTATCGGTACTTACGTCCACGGGGAAAGTCATCAATAAATAATTCACTAAAATCGGAGAATTATAATTTATAATCGCTCAATCGTTCAAGTGTTTTCCACACTTAGATTTAACCCAAAATCCAAAGTGTTTATAAATAAACAACTCACTTGGAGATAAATTTACGGCATCAAATTTACCACGCGTTCAAGCTCAAAACAATACACTTTATATTTCTTCAAAGCTTTGCACGGAATCTGGCTCGGTGGACGTGCGGCTTCACGCTCGCTCCTTCTGCGTAGGGTTTGAGCGGCTTCTTGCTTCGGCGGACTTTTCCTACGTAGGTTGCGGCGTCTTCAAAACCGAAAAGAAGAGGACCTGCAAAAATAATATTTCCTCTTATACGTGTGCCCAGGTCAAACTTTGACCTGGGCCTACCACAATTATTATAAGCCTTAATTTCCTTTAAAAACCCTTCAATTAGGTCCAACCTCAATTCTACCTCAATTTTTTTCAACTAAAAAAAATAATTTTCAATCTAATTCCAAATCTTCTCCATGTCCAAACTCTGCAACCGATTTCTTTAAAATTATTAACATCAAGAGGATGGTGTTGTTGTTTCATACGATGATGTCGGTGAAGTCATTGATTGTGATAATGAATGGTAAGTTTGAAATGACCACCGACGATTTTTGGATGTAGAGCAAATTGAGGCTATAATGAAAGTCTATGATTTTTTTAAATAAAGAAAAGTTTAAAACAAAATTAGGATTGAATCTAAAGTTTGGTTTTTTTAAAAGACTAAGTCATTATTGTTGTTAGCGTAATTAAATATTAAACTATGCATTTATCTAATAGTTTAAGTTTTTTGAATAATTGATTGTGATCTCATAAAATCTAATATAGTGTTAGAGCTAGAGGTCCTAAGTTCAAATTTTTTCAAGCTTTATTTACTTTTTCAATTAAATATGTCCACACTTGTGTTAGTAAAAAAAAACTAGACTAAGCATGAGGGAAAGTGTTAACGTAATTAAATATTAAATCACATCTTCATCTAATAGCCCAAATTTTTAGAAAAGTTGATTGTGGTGCCACAAAATCTAATAATTATTGTTGTTGTTGTTGTTGTTGTTGTTGTTGTTATTATTATTACTTTTGATGTCGGTAATATAATGATCATTTGACTGGGAACGCGTTAGAAGCAAACGTTTCGATAGCGTGAACAAGCGATGAGCCCAATTCCCCCAAAAAAGAAAAGAAAAGAAAGGAAATCTCCGTCGTCACCATTGGGTCGTCACCATTGGAGGCACAGGTGACAGATGACCCTTCTTGGGTCCGAAATTTCAAGCACATCCGCCGTTGGCTCCAATGGGGTAACTACTCTAGATGAGTACCTTCGAGGAAACAACCATCATAGATTGAAACTCGATCGACGCGTCATGTAATTTTATATTCTGCACCTTAGGATTCTATCCAGCGCCCGCTTTGCAATTCTTCTCGGTGGGTCCTCCTTTCTACGTCGCCGCAATCGTGGAAAGAAACGACGTTGGACATCCTTCCCCGGCCGCTTTACTTTGACCTTTCGCGCTAATTTGTGGCTTCTTTCCAGTTTCTTAATCTTGACACTGATGCCGGCGCGACTAATTTCCGGATGAACGCCCGCAATTACTTAGCCGACAACTCCTTTGAAAGAAGACCGTATAAAAAGCTTCATCCACTCTCAATTTTCAGACCGAAATACCAGAGGGTTCTCTCAGGTTAGGAAACCCAACTTCAACCTGTCGTATGCAGAACAAAGAACAAGCCAGTCATGCAGCAACCCGCGTCCTCCATTCCCGTGATCGAACAAGAGACCCACCGTCGCCGTTCTCGTTGGTGTCGCAAGGTGATCCAACCGTGCCTCGTGACTGCGGTATTGTCTCTCTGCTTCCCCATCGTCATCTTCCTAGCCATCCCCGCCACCATGTCCCCAACGTTCTCCCTCGACCCGGCCTCATCGCTCCCTTCCTTCAACGTCTCCGACTCTCGTCACCGCCGAATGGAACCTCGTCTTCTCCATTGAGAACCCGAGCAAGCTTATCCCAGTCAAGTACTCCCACATGAAAGCCACCATTATCGTGGACTCCATTCCTTTGGCTCACGCCAAGATCAGTCCTTTCACCCAAAAAGCCGCCAGCCACACGAATGTTCGAGCTCATTTTCACTCCGACTTGCCCAGGGCGAACGAGTTCTCTGTTAAGAGTCTCGTGTCGGGTTTGGAGCGCGGTGAAGTGAGGGTCGACGTTGTCTTGAGCTCCGGTCGGAGGCTCGGCTTAGGCGCATGTTGGGTTCCTATTTTTGACATATCCGTGACATGTAACGACCTGATATTTACAGCTGAATCTGACGGCGGTGGCCTAACGTTGCTCGTTGGCAGCAGCTATTGCGTTCTCGGTTTCTTCGGTTATATCTAAATGCTGAAGTTCAGGCTTATAGTTATGCTAATAGTTTAGTATTCCACACGTGGAAATAATTAAATTATGTTAGCTATTTTGTATATGATGATTGTTATTTCCTTATATCTAATTAATCATGTATATATAAGAAATTACAGATTGCAATACGTGAGTTTTCATATGATACAAGAAAGTAGCAGCCGAATTTTGAACTAGCGATGGATGCATAAATTTAAAAGGTCGTGGACCCTCCGTATCAGGAGTAACTTGTCCCAAAATGACTGAAAATGCCTCCATCTTTTGAGTAGTTGTCAAAGCGAAGAGGTGTTCCTAAGGGGTCAAAGTGGACGATGGCTTGCTTTGAGAAATCCCATCTATAACCCAACCCATAATTATAAGATCCAATGCCGGACTCAATTTATCAGAAAGTGACCGACTCGTTCGTGGATATCACACCTGCCAAACGCCACCTGCGCCAGTTCATTCTCTCTCATCAATTTGGCTCCACTTATCCTACGCCTTAGTATGGGATTGCTCGTTAAATTTTAAAAGATATTATGTTCTACAATAAGAACCAGTCTAGCACGATTTAAACAGTGGGAAAATGGACGCTTTGGCTATGTAATTTTTTATTTTACCTGAAATTAACGTATTCGTTAATAGTCCCTAATGCCAAAAAGGAAATGAGTAATTAACTTGTTAAGTAGGTGACAAGCGATCTCACTTGCATATAAAGTCAGATCATTAAAATCGATCGAGGCGTCCATGGGGACACGGTCGAGAACCGAGGATTCACTCGACAAAACAAAAAGAATAGAAGAGCCGCGCGACATCCCCACGAGAGCGGGTGCAGCGATCCCGTGCATCTTGGCGCAGGTGGTCCCGGATTCCTAACTGCCAACGGACAATCGACACGTAGGGGGATCGAGAGCATTATTAGACGTGTAGGGGGATCGAGAGCATTATTAGGGGTGAGCATCGGTCCAGGGTTGACCCTGGACTAACTCTATACCGGCCCAACCCTGCCAGTCTTGGTCTAGTTCCCAGAGAGATTGGGTCGATCATTGGTTCTAGAATTCCTGAACCAATACTGTGCGGGTTAGTCCTCAGTCCTGATAGTTCCGGGTCGATCCAACCTGGACCGACCCTGACTATATATATATATATTACTTATAAATTTTATATATAGATAAAATCTTAAAATAAACGGCGTCAATAATATTAAATAGCATAGATTTTTAATTTCTTTTACAGTGTCAATAATCATAATTTACGAATAAGGAAAATATTTTTGTAGGAGTCTTCACGGCGTCCAAAATGGCATAAACAATTCCTTATGGCATCATCCTCTAATATTTGTTGTATTTTGTCTTATTTATCCTCTTAGTCTTCAATTTACAAAAATCGAAAGAAACAACTTCTCTGCTCACTACTTAACACTTGCCTCGCTCGCTTTGGGTCACTTGTGCCGCTCGCCGCTCGATGCCAAGCTGTTCGCCGCTCGATGCTCGCTTGGCATGTTGCTTCCTGCTCGACATTCAATGCTCATTCTGTTCGATGCTCACCTCACTTGACCCTCATCGCTTGCCTTTCTTAGCTGACCTCGCTCGTCATCGAACCAATTGGGTCGGTATGGTCATTGGTTGCCATTTTAAGGAGTACAAAAAATGAAATAAAAAATTATTGGTTGGTCCTAGGTTGACCCTGAAATTGGACCAAACCCATTGGGTCAATTCGGTTCTCAATCGCTTTTTTAAGGAGTACAATAAATGAAATAAAAAATTATTGGTTGGTCTTGAGTTGACCTTAAAACCGAACCAAACCCATCGAGTCAGTTCGGTCTTCAATCGCTTTTTTAAGGAGTAAAAAAAATAAAATAAAAATTATCGATTGGTCCCAAGTTGACCTTAGAACCAGACCGAACCCATTGGGTCGGTTCGGTCCTCGATCCCAAATTCAATAGGGTCGGTCCTCGGTCCCAAAAATGAGGATCGAAGATCTTTGTGCGGATTAGTCCTAGGGTTAAAGGGCGGACCGGCCTAACCTGGATCATGCTCACCCCTGAGCATTATCGATCGTCATCGCCTTTCCGAGGTGGGGCCCCCACCAGGGAAAGCGGCCTCTCTGCGGACGAAGGGGGAAAGCACGGTCCTCGAATTGGAACCAGCTAGAACATACTATTATCATTACTTTATTAATAACATATATAGTCTCTAAATTTTAACTAAATATGCAATGTGCTTCTTCAATTTTAAATTTATTCAATGTGGTTCCTAAAATTTAAACCAATATATGATATCATTTATGAATTTTTAATTTATTTAATATGGTCCCAAAAATTTTGGTGCATGTTAGATTTTTTATACATATTCAATTTAGTCCTTAGCCAGTATGAAAATGTTCAATATTGTCCTTAACATTTAACACTTTCATACAATCAATAACCAAATTGAATATATATAAAAAAATCCAAAGATCATGATGAACAAATTAAAAATTTCAAGACAACATTGAACATTGGATTAAAGTTTATGGACTATACTAAACAATTTTAAAGTTTATGAACCATATTATATATTTGGCCAAAATTTATATACCGTTTGTGTTATTTACCCTTATTATTACAGCAGAGCTATTTCCATTTACTATATGAAGCTATCTCCATTTACATTATGATAAATACACCCCCCCTAAAAAGATAAAGCTGCCCTCAATATTTAATCAAAATTTAAGTGGGAATTTCAAATTTATCTACTTTCCTTCCTTTTTTTTTTTTGTATTTCTATTTAAAATTTAGTTGTCAAAACCAAGCATTTCTCATTTTTTGTTTTTATTTATTATGTGTATCAGTGTACCGCATGTATATTGAGTACTACGTTTTATCTTTCCTTTTGAGATTTCACTTCCGAAGAACTAAGTTTTATTAAAAAGATAAATTTTTGAGAAACCTAATTTTTTTCTATTTTGTTGAGCAAAGTTATGTATTTTTTAAGTAGAACTTAGAAATTTTTTTACCATAGACCTTTTTTTAACAAGATCATATGTTTATAAACTTTTACTTTTGTTATGCATATTATCATCAAACTTTTTCTATCTTTATATATTTGCATAAACACTCCATCGATGACAATTTTTGTCAATCCAAAATGAAAAGATTTCATCGTCATTAAAAAATTAGGAAAACCATTTGCGAGTATGTATAACCGGGATCAAGAAGGGTATTAGATCATCAAAAATTTTGTGCGAGATTTCATATCAGATTAAAAAATGAAGGGGCTGCACATTGGAAATTAACAGGATGAACCAAATACATTCAAATAATAGAGATAACGGCCATCCAGATACAACAAAATTACCAATAAGTACGCTCCCCCTCTTCTATGGCAACTTCCTCATTTCAAATCATGAAATCATGCTAAATTCTCCGCTTCGGGAAACTCACCGATCTGGCGCAGGATGTTGCATAAAAAGCTACAGAGCTTAATATCAGACGTAAACACCACAAGAGAGGAGTAAGAACAATGACCCAAAACCCTGCATTATCGCAAAAGCATCTTATCATGAATAAATTAATGTGAATTTTTGTGCATTAACAGATCCAGTGTTTTACTCTTATTATCATCCTAGTCAATCTTTGTGATTTGCAATCAAATGACCCAACCCTTTAATCCAATGAGGAAAAAAAAAGGATGGCTCACTTGAGTGTCCAAAGAAAATCCAGTGACGCAAGGATCACAAAAGAAGATGACATGACGGCTATTTTAGTGTCAATAATTGAAGTTCAGGACTATGATTTTGAATAGCACCTGAGAACTCTTATGCAATTTAAGACCATAGATGAAGTGAAATACCAGGAAGATGGATGCCGCGGCTCCTGTAAAAAGCTCCTTGGCTAGGCTACGATTTCGCCTAGAAGAGTTCACTTCATAGCTTGAAACACAAGAAAGCATGTTTAAAACTGTATAATGATCAACAACAAGAAAGTTTCTGGCATAGACCGATCCAATTACTGGATATTCGTGATAATGCAGCAAATACCTATGCTTGAAGTTCAGCAAATTACTGTGTACTCTTGTTAGAAAATGTAGAGATGGCCAGACACTCCACATAGAAAATTTCAAACTTAGAAAACTTCGCAGTAAGAACCATGCAACATAGACTCTCCTCATAATCATGGAATCTTCATTTTGTGCAGGAGCAAAAACAGCTACACCATTGGCCATTGAAATCACAATGACTAGTTCGATCGAAGCCCATGTCAAATAACCTTAAAACCGAGAACATTTGGGAATTCATAACCAGGCTTTGTACCAATATGCACCAGCTCTTATTAAGGGACCTTCTCGCAAGTTCACGACAATATCAGATACCAATTCGCCTCCACTACCACGAAGGAACCGGATAGGAAATGTTTGTTCACTTTCTGCGCAATTCATATTAAGGGACTTTCTCACACTCATATCTAACTCATATCTAAGTACATTTAAAGGGCGTTTTCTAAGCCTTCTAATAAAAAGAAAAAAACACCACCACAGTTACCCATGAATGATGCTTGAGGCTCAGGATAACTAGCCTTTTTTGTTCAACTTCTGAAAGAATCCTGTTACTAACAAAGACAGTAAATGCGGAAGACGTAGGCGTCTGGTAACTATTGCCAAGTTAGACAATAGAATTGATGTAAAATTGCAATTTGCATGAAGGAATCTATATAGTATTTTATACATGAAACAAAAGCCATCCGTTTCAGATCCATGGAAAACGAAAATAGCGACTCATTATTTTCCCTTTCTAGGAAAAGAAAGAAACACCAGTTCCGATCACGAACTCAAAAATAATAATCATTTGACTGATCTTTAAAAGCCGCAATTAGTTTGACTCGTAAAAGACCAACCAGCATTCCGATTCACCTCTCTTCCCAGAGAATGCCTTAATGCTATCACCTGATTGCTTCAAGAAAACTAGCCAACAAGATCGATATCGTCGATCTTTGCTGGAGAAAAGATCGGCTCGAAGATTAAGCACCATGAGTGCCACTTCCCCAAACGTGCAAGTAAATGGAGGCTCTCTTGCAGATATCAAAAGGCCCCTCTTCCTAGAATTTTATGTCCCAGATTAGAGTATCAAAATTGCTCCTACAAAAAAAGGGCATATGGCAAAACCCTCATCGCCTTCAATCAACCCGATATGCCATCATCCGGTCATTAATATCATCAACTCAAGAAAACACTTAGACGCATAAAAAGCATATTCATTTGATCCGAACAGCATAGAGCACAATGCAAGTACGCCCGACAAAAAAAAAAAACAAGAAGAAGAAGAAGAAGAAGAACCCTCTTTTTTGGGAAGAATGGGAGCTTAAGAAGAAAGAAGCCGAAGAACCCAATAGCAAGCATTTTGTCGGGTAAAGATCGGCACTGGACTGGCAATCGTTTTTGGAAACTTCATTGTATAAATATATAAACACAAGAGAAAAGCAGAAATGAATACAAGAAAATTCGGAAACGAGAATGACGGTGATTCGTTGGCAGAAACGAGTGGTAATTTAGAGATTGAACTTGAAGGGTCGACTCATTTTACCATATTAGGTTTAATATTCTAGTTAAAAGTTCTATTAATAATTAAATTAGGTTTAATAATATTTTTTTTTAAAAAAACCTTGACTTTATGTCCAATCTCAATTTTATCTTGAACTTTTTTTTTTTTAATCTAAAAAAAA
This sequence comes from Eucalyptus microcorys, assembly GCA_014182515.1. Classification (NCBI taxonomy): domain Eukaryota; kingdom Viridiplantae; phylum Streptophyta; class Magnoliopsida; order Myrtales; family Myrtaceae; genus Eucalyptus; species Eucalyptus microcorys. The sequence continues at coordinate 6,641,326 of CM024564.1, read as the reverse complement.
TCACCAACCTTCACTCTAATCTCAAATCTTCCTCATGTCCAAATTATGTGACTGACTTCTTTATAATTATCAACATCAAGAGGTGGTGGTTGTTGTTGTTTCATATAAAGGTTAAAGTGTTAATGAAATCACCGATTACGGTAATAACTTATTATTTTAAAGAAACTAATGATGATTTTTGGATGCAAGGCAAATTTTAGATTATAGTGAAAATTTATAATAGTTTATTATTATTATCATCATCGTTGTAATTGTCATTTTCGTTTGATTGGAGAACAAGTTAGAAGTTAGATATAAGTGCGGGCTTCCCGGCCAAACATTTTGGATAACGTGAACAAGTAAGGAACTCAATCCTCCAAAAAGAAAAGACATCTCGATAGTCGCCGACACATATGACCGTTCAAATTTGAAGCACATTCTCCATCGCCTTCAATGGCGTGGCTCCTCTCTAGATGAGTTACCTTCGAGGAAACACCATAGATTAAGACTCGATCGGCGCCTTGCATCATGCATCATAGATGCTCCATCTAGGAAATTTATCCGACACCTGCTTTCCGAATCTTCTTGGTGGGCCTTCCTTTCTCCGCCGGTAGCCGCAATTGCGGAAGAAACGACATTGTATATTCTTCCCCAGCCGCATTCTTTGGCCTTACGCCCCTAATTTTTAATCTTCTTTCCAGTTTCCCGATCTTGACACCGATGTTGGCATGTCTAACTTTCGGATGGGCAGCCGCGAGGACTCGGCCGACACCTACTCGGAAAGGAAAACCATATAAAAAGCTTCCCTCACTCTCGAATATCAGACCCAAATGCTCCCAGGTTAGGAACGCAACTGGACCCTGTTCGTCTGCAGAACGAGGTACAAAGCCAGTCATGCAGCAAACCGCGTCCTCCCTTCCCGGGATCGAGCAAGAGGCCCACGACCACCGTTCTTGCTGGTGCCGCAAGGTGATCCAACCGTGCCTCGTGACTGCGGTAGTCTCTCTCTGCTTCCCCATCATCATCTTCCTAGCCATCCCCGCCACCATGTCCCCCACGTTCTCCCTTGACCCAGCCTCGTCTCTCTCTTCCTTCAATGTCTCCAGCTCTCATGTCACCGCCGAATGGACCCTCGTCTTCTCCGTCGAAAACCCAGCAAACTCATCCCAAGTACTCCCACACTAAGGTCACCATTTACTTGGGCTCCGCTCCTTTGGCCCACACCTAGTTCAGTCCCTTCATTCAAAAAGCCAAGAGCCACACAACTGTTCGAGCTCATTTTCACTCCGACTTGCCCAGGGCAAACGAGTTCTCTATTAAGAGTCTCGTGTCACGTTTGGACCGTGGTGAAGTGAGGATCAACGTCATTTTTGAAAATGTTAGTACGAGCACCTAAAAGAGGGTAAATAGGTATTTTAAAAAAATTGATAAATACAACAAACCTTTTGGTTTGGTGCTAATTTAATCCTAAACATTTTATTGGTATTAATTTAATCCTAAAATTTTTAATTTGGTGTTAATTTAGTCATAAACTTTTTAATCTAATACCAATTCAGTTCTTCCGACTAATTTTGGCCGAATATTGCTGACATGAACGCCAATCAACTGACGTGACATGACCGGTACTGACGTGAATAACTTTTAATAATACTTTGATTTTTTTTCAATTTATTTATTAATTAATTTATTTTTTCCCTTTTATTTCTTTTTTATCCCTTCATTTTTTTCTTTTTTTTTTTCCCCTCCTCTTCCTCCAGTCGGTTACCAATTGGACGATCAGCTAGAGGCGAGGTCCAGCAAGGTCAAGGTCAACCTCACCGACCTCTGGCAAGCCTCACCAGCCACTAGCAAGGCTCGAGTTCTCACCAACGACTACAAGGATGGCCTCGTGCTGGGCAAGCAAGGCTCACCCTCACTAGATCTTGCGAGGATTAGGCCTCTCCTAGCCACTGGAGAGGGCTCAAGCCCTCACAAGAGTGACCTCGTGGCCTTTGACAAGGGCTCGAGCTTCACCAGGGGCTGGGTGAGGCTTGACCTCGGCGAATATGAGGAGGTCGGGTCTTGCGCTGCCTCACCTACCCAGCGTGAGGCTGTCATAAATTAATACTTAATTAAAAAATATTAAAATATTATTAAAATTTATCTATGTCAACACTGGCTATAGCACGTCAGCCAATCAGCGTTCACGTTAGCAATATTTGACCAAAATTTGTTGAAAGAATTGAATTAGCACTAGATCAAAAAGTTTAGGACTAAAGTAGCACCAAATCACAACTCTAGGACTAAATTGGCACTAATAAAATGTTTTTGACTAAAATGACACCAAGTCAAAAGGTTTAAGTTTGAATTCATACCGATAAAAGGTTTATGACTAAATTGGCATAAATACAAAAGATATAGGGCTCTTCCGACACTTTTCTCTTAATTGTTGGAATAGTTGGCATTTGGAAAAGAGTTTATAATTTCACATAACAATAAGTTAATTCAACTCTTTGGAAACCTCCACGGATAAATATTCATAAATTATTGTGAGGTTGATACTTTTCACACAATCAAATAAAAATTGGGCACATAATAATCGGTAATTTTGTACAAGAGCCAATGAATTTAACACCATGGTAAGCCACACACACACACACACACAAAACATTGGTAGATTATTGAAACAGTTTGTTATACTTGGTAATATTGAATTAGATTACTCACTCGAACTCATTGATAATCTTCACAAGCACATGGAAAATGATGGGAATAGTTTTCAAAACAACCGAAATACAAGGTGGTAAGTGAATTGAACTCAGCGTTTGTATCATCAAAATTAGTTAGTAACTCAATCAGATATAAATTGCTCAAACACCCGAATTACAGTTGGAAATTTTGTCTAAAAATTTAGTGACTTTGGCACGCCAGTAAACTTCAAAAGTACATGTTAGAAAACTATGACAATAATTGGCAATTCCGAAATAATCATATAAATGTCGGCAAGTTACTGAAATGATATTTGCTACAGTAGAATTAATTGGCAACTAAATGGGAGAAAAATTGGTTAATTATTCATTAAAAAAAGTCAGTAGCGTTAACGCTTGGGAAAGCTATAAAAATAAACATTGGTAATTTTTGAAGCAGTTGGTAACATTCGAAGTGCAAATAAAAATGTTGCTAACAGAAACGAGTTACAAACTAAACAGGTTACCGGCACAAAATTGTGTGTTCAATAATTTATAGGAAAAGTGTCAAAAAAAAAAAAAAATCCTAAACCTATTGTATTTGTGTCAATTTAGTCCTAAACATTTTGACATACTACCAATTTAATTCTTAGCATTTTAACATGGCTCCAATTCAATTATTCCGACTAATTTTGGCAAGATATTGATAATCTAGGCATTGAATGACGTAAACAACTTTTTAATAATATATTGATATTTTTTAAATTATTTATTTATTTATTTATTTATTTCTCTCTTCTTCTTCTTTTTTCTCTTCTTCTTCCTTTAGCCGATCGCCAAACCTTAATAACCGGCCAGCAAAAGGAGAAAGATAAATAAAATAAAATAAAATATTATTAAATATTGTCCACATCAACGCTAGCCATACCACCTAAGTCGACCAACATCCATGTTAGTAATATCCAATCTAAATTAGCCAGAACGACTAAATTGGCATTATAACAAAAGATTTAGAATTGAATTGACATTAATAAAATGTTTATAACTTTTCTAACACTTTAAACTAGAATTGTAACACGATTGAGCAATGTATCCAATCTAAAACTAAACCATGCGAGTAATATATTCCAAAAAATCATAGTCGAATCTCAGTAGTGAGATGACAGGAACGCTTAAAGTTTGTCTTCTCCGAAATCGATAGAGAGGCGCAATTGGCAGCTCGAAAAGACCGATGAAGAAAGTATGCCATCCTTTTCGCTTTTCTGCTTAGACAACGAAGAGGCATGCATCAAACTTTAAATTCGTGGTGCGCATGGGGAAGGTGGAAGCTGCTTCTGTTTGCCACTTATTAAATTATATAATTCGAACTAAGAATTGCTGGAGCATTCAGGTCTGCTCGTATCAGATGTTTAGACCAAAAGATATCCACAATCAATGCATGAAAGCAGAGCATAGGATCGACGTGCCAAATATATAAATGAGTCACTTTGTAGAAATGACAAGCTTTCGATTTTTCTAATGTCCCAATGAGTCACTTCCCACGAAGTTTCTGCAGTAGTTTATCTTTTTGGTTACGCAGATGTATGCACGAAATAATCTGTTGATTTCTAGGGTTCTTCAGTGAAACACGCCTGAAGGACGAACGTGGTGGAGAAGACGGCAAGTGATGAGCAGTTGAATGGACGACAAAGAGTTTGATGGACGAAAGAAGCTTGAATTAAATGGACAAGAACTAGGAATCGTCAGTATATGTAGGAGTTCAAACGCTAGCAATTGTTCAATCTGCTGTTAAGGATAATCATCGTCATATTGCAGTTGAAATGGTGCAATAATTTGGTTCGTATTTTGATATGGATCGGTGGGAGATCGACATGGCATTGTTTACTGCCTAAATGCCCAAAAAGTGATAAACTTATTATATTTTTGTCAATTCAAGTATATACATTTTTTATTATGCTAATTGAGTCATAAACATTTTCACGTTTTACCAATTAAGTCCATCCAATCAATTTTTTTCCGAAAATCACTTATGTGGATGCCTGCTATCCTACAAACTAGCATTAATATAGATAATTATTAATAATATTTTAATAATTTTTTGAATTATTTATTCATTTTTCTTGTTTTCTTTACTTTTCTTTTCCTTCCCTTCTTCCTTCATCCAGTAACCAGGGTCAACCTTGCGGGCCTCTGGCAAAACTCGCCCCCACCGGCCACGGGTGAGCTTGCCCTCAACAAGTTCCAACCTCACCCAACCATGGCGAGGTTGACCTTGCCACGCCCCTAGTGACCCTAGTGAGTCTCAATCGTCTCAAGGGGCAAGGTCGATGATGGCAAGGTTAACCTTCTCTAGTGGCCAGTCGCCCGTGACCCAATAGTTGGCTAGAGGAAGAAGGAAATAAAAAAAGAAAGGAAATAAAAAATACAAAAAATTCAATTTTGTTTTTAAATTCAGAAAAATTTAAATAACGTATAAAAAATTGTCCATGTCAGCGTTGAACGTGCCACGTAGGACAACAGGTGATGACTAGACCACCAAATCAGTGGTTTCCGGCCAAAATTGACCATCAATTGGCAAATCTTTAAAATGTTTATAAATAAATTGGTAAATCATCAAAATGTTTAGGATTAAATTAGTACAATTAAAAAGTTTATAACACCGCACAATATGTTCAGAATTTTTCGGACAATTTTCCTAGAGTTTGCATCAAGTGATCCGATATGCTATTTCAATTCGAGAGGATTAGCCCATGTATTTTTATATATCGGTGAAATAACCTATTTACCGATATATATACACACACATTTATGACGTAATTTTCCTTGGAGTGCATTTGGCTTCGTGAAAACCCAGTTACGTCATCCCGGGGTCTTAAGCCAGCAAAGCATGACGAAGGAGCATTCATATGAGTGGCTCGAACACAAGCATCGCATCCTCCAAGAATCTCATGGCCACGAAAGAAAGGTAACCCACCATTGTAATCTTTGCGAAAGGACAAGTGCTGCCTTCTTTTGTGGTATAGAAACCCACTTATCATTCAATTAATCTCAGTTAAATATGGGTTTAAATATTAGCTAGCTTAGCATTAAGGAGCGATCGTGCCCACATGTTGCGCTAAGCGGAAACAATAATGATGCTCAAAATATTCACTGAAAGGTAAAGATACAAAAAGGTGTTCACAGTCCGTAAGAGATCATGTAGAGAGAGCAGAAAACTTTAGCCCTTTTTAGTTTTTGCTAGGGTTCCCCACCAAGTCATCGATGGATGTTAAGAGTGGCTTCTAGCTTTTGATTCACTCTGGTTTTTGAGATTTCATTGTTGTTTCGTATTAATGATTCGCTGGAAATCGGCGAGATTCTTTTGAAAAATAGATGCGAAATTTTCAAATACTTTTACATGCTAAATCTAACACGGGCTTTTATTAAGGGAAGATGCAAAGGAAAGGAGATGATATTGACATAAATAAAGAAGGAATTATGCACGCCATCTTATTATGAAAGATTTGAAGGAACCAAAATCAAGTCTGGCATCAAACCTCATTAAGAAAGTTCAACCTAAAGCTTAAGATAAATGAAGAGACTGGTTTTTCACGATTCTGGAGCTTACCAACTTATAACGAACAATAGGGAGGGCTCGGCTTCTTCTATAAAGATCCTCCGAAAAGGGAATCGTTAAAGATGCTATTTTGAGTACAGTTACTTGAATCTCTTTGGATCAACATATAATTTAAATAATCAGTGGCCTATTTGCAAATCTTGTTTTCAGTGTATAATCCCAGACTTTAATCTCACCTCCTTTAGAGGCAAATAGGTAAGTGTACTTAGAAAATGACCAACTAGATCTAATTGATGATCAATCAACAAGAGAGTAAACTATATGGAAAGGGTATAGAAGAAACTAACACAAGTCTCCTCAATATATATGGTTGTTTCCCTTTTGAGAACATACTTCATGTTTGTATTCTTATAGGGACACAACCTTTTGCACAGAGACATAATTCGAATGTAAATGCTTGTTAATTCCCTCCATAATAACACGAAAACTATGCTATAAATACCACCGCATTACACAAACTATGTATGATCTCTTACATGTGAACCAGAACGAAGGAAGTCGGTCACCGATTGATGGATTAATTGGAGTATAGATTAAATATTACCCCAGCTTTCACATTGCATTAACAACTCTAGTTCAAAAGTTTGGGCTAGATTCAATGCAACTGATAAAATCAACGATACCGATATAACCTAAAAGGAAGATCAGCAGTCACACGTATAAAGTATTATAAGGCGGTGTTAATAGGGGGCCCCCTCATTTGTCTGAAGATCCTGGACAACACCAGCTTGCAAGGTATAAGTCCCCCATGGAGAATTAGAGAGATCTGAATAATCGGAAATAAACCATCATACCATGAACAATCCATAAATATCTACTAGTTACAATCATCGACACGAGGAGAGTCAACTCCTAGAAATCACACACATCTAAATTTTACACTTCTAATCAAATCAAACTGATACTGCTAAATATGTACGCAACTGCAGTTCCTAAACAAGGAAATCTAGATATCCTTTATGTACAGTACTATGTACAAATAACTCAACTCGCTTTACGTCGTAAGGTTGGGGTGTATCCACCTGCAACTTCATTTTGGCCACTTGCCAACTTTTAAGAGGTGATCGGTCGCGATCCGAGTGCCTTAAAACCGAGTCCAGTGCCTGAGAGTACCCAAATCCTTGGAATGATATGGACAACAGACACAGACAGATCAAACTTCACCCCATCAACTGATGACTCTTTTGGATGAGGACGCTGCTAGATGCATCGTATGCGTCATGCACATGAGCTAAGTTGCGTCGGATGCTCGAGCGAACTCGATGCATCCTTAGAAATGCTGGTTTCCTAATCAGTGAAGGATAAGGATCGTTTATGCAGAATTTTCTTTATACTGACGCAGTATGCATGCGCTCTACTTTTTTTCTTTTTCTTTTTCTCTTTTCTTCTGGTGATTTTTAGTTTTTTCCACGGGCAGAGTTCGCTCATGCTAAATATAGCCAAAGAAGCCAATGTCGCAAAGCTCGGACGGAGTGATCAACGCCCAGTCCTGGCCCTCCGAGGACGGGGACCTGAAGATCATGTCGTGGCATGAGATGGTCAAATCAAACGCAATAATCCACCACTCGCCCAACCCTATTCTCCTGCCGACCTCCAGGTCGACGTCGACGCTCACCTCGCCGCTCGAGACGCTTGAGTCCAAAGTCACGGCTTGCCAACTGTTTCTACTGTTCGACACGTTCGACTCGAACACGGCGGCAACCGTCACTTGCTTCCTCTTTCCCAGCACGAACGGATCCAATGAAGCGTCTGACAAGCGCTTGCCGCCGTACTTGAGCGTGGCCCTCAAGCGTGTGTAATTCACTCGGAAGTAGCTGCTCGGGTTCCCGACCGTGATGCGAACGTCGCAGCGCACGGAGATGGCGGAGGTGGAGACGTTAAACGAGCCAGAGGAGGAGGCCGGTTCGACCCGGAAGTCAGGGATCACGAGAGTGGGTATGACCAAGAAGAGAGTGCAGACGAAGACAGTGACGGCGATGATCGAAAATTTGAAGCATGGGTATATGTACTTCTCGCACACCGGCGAGGGCGGCGGCTGGGGGGGTTGGCTGGCTGTGACGGCAGCGGCAGCTGCAGCGGCAGCGGGGATGGAGATGGGGTATTCCTGGTTCGAGTGGGCCAGGACGACGGCCGAGTTGGCTCTGCTATGCTCCACATCCATCGAACCAAACCTTCCCTTAGCAGAGATTTTCAGATACGAGGTAATGGGAGACCGGTGTTGTCGAGTGGCGCACCTATTTATAAAGACCGAAAGGGGAACCCTCCATGCCGGGTACTGAATCTACAAGCTTTTGTTCGAGTTCCACGACGAAGGATGCTGACTAGGCACCAGCTTCCGACACTGGCACTAACGCAACATGAGAAAATCAAATAAAATGTCGAGTGGAAATCACAAAAATGGCCCCTTCAATGCTCCTGCTCGATTTGGGTCCCTTCTACTTTAATTTTTGGTTACACGTATGTTCCCTGCACTAATCTTTACTCTTGATTTTCGGATGAATTTCGTATTTTTCCATCCAGATGGGAACAGAAAATGCTGATTAAGTGCTCAAGACTAATGCGCGACGGTTACATGTTATGATTAGTGCAAAAATGGCCACCACTTGAGCAAGAATCCGGAGAATCTAAAATCGTCCCTCCGAAAATGATTATTTCGTAATAAATGGGCAATAGCTATGATAATGTGCTATTGGCGCGCAAAAATATGAGGTCATTAGATACCTAAGGAAAGCCTGGCCAAGACAGCAAATGTAAGTTTCCCTACATGTGATTCGTTAGACGTAACTGATTAGGATTTATGTGAATTTAGCAAATCGACTTGAGTAGGAAAATAGCTGGAAATCGGGATCTAAAAACAGGTTGCAGAGTGAATGCATCACAAAATAAAGTTCAGGGACCGAAATCAAACGCAAGGGCAATAGTATAGGAACCATGTCTGTAATTTCTCCTGGATTATTTTTATTTTGTATTCCACGTAAGCACGAATGTCGTGTGCGTATCCCCATCACTTAGTCGGCATTTTCCATCGATATATAGACGGAAATATGAAATTCGTCCTAAAATTGTGACTAGAGATTAATTTAGGTACTAAACCGGTCATGAGATGAAGCACGAGATCGATTTACATGGTCGCGAATCACCAAATGCACGACCACACTGATGTCGGTCCTACGAAATTGTTGGTTTCCATCTTTTCTAGGTTTTATCGAGCTTAGACCGAACTAACCAGACACAAGAACATCAGCCCTCATACTCTCCTTGCACGATTATTTCGAAAAAAGTCACCTTTGCTCGTCCCGTGTGCACGCATCTGCTCGTGATAAGAAGACTGATATTTGACTAGTACCAAATAGAAACCACGATGGCCATCTTTAGTGGGTCGTCGTTCTCGAACAACGATAATGAAATTATTTTAAAAAAAATTGCCCTTTGCTATGTCCCAAAAGGGTTGTTTGACAATTGACTCACGGTCGCTCCTTCTATAAAAAAGCGGCGTGCATTCGGACCCGAATGTTCAAACCCGGCGATGTTGTTCGGCAAAATGCATCTGAAATGGTGTTGGACTTTGACCGACTGAAAAGAGGGATCAGAACGTGATAGTCTATCGAGGAGCAGTAGCTCCCGGTGGGCAGACGCACTTCGCGAGTTTCGTTTTACATCCAATCAGAGCACTCCCTCCGGAGGATTTCAACCGAGGGAACTGGTTACAAGTATTCAAAGTCAGCGACAGTTGAGAAAAGAAAATTTATTTCGAGGAGAAATTTTCAAGACCAAACATCATGTGGGTCAAGAGCTTGAATAAATCAAGTGCAGTTGAAATCCCCGTCATGTTGATGTCCGATTTTATTTTATTGTCCCACTTCCCGAAACACCTTATGTTTCATTCAAAGCAAAATATCGTCGTGTGAGCTTAAGGAGAACAGCAACTGGGGACGTCGCAATCGCCTTACCTGTCGCGCATTGATGCTCCAAACGAGCTGTCAAAACAATTTTTGCACCTTTTCTTACGAATAGAGGACGAGCAACTAAGGAGAGCCATAAAGAAATGTGTAAAATCCAACTGCGGATTCATTTTGACCAAGAAAGAAGCAGCACATTCCACGAAGGGCTCGAAGGACGCGCACATTTTTGAGGTAAAGCCCACTTCCGAGTCTCTTTCTCAAGGATCTGCAAGATTGGCTCCTAACAGCTTTTGAAGTCGTCGGATTTTGTCCGTCTGTCTCTTGGTGGTTCGCGCAACAAGAATCATCCCTAGCCACATTCATTTGGAAATGATAAATAAACAAACTCGCCTCTGCATTCTCGAGACCTGATGGCCGTGGCCCAGCAAGAATCGACTTTGTGGATGTTTTTATTTGTCAGCTCTTGCAGAATACCCCCCCGAGGTTGTCATGGAATTCCAAGGTCATTATAATAAGGGAAAGACAGAAGACGCGTACTGTGGTTGACCCTCAGTGCGACAATCATGTGTTGGGGTCAAATGCTGCGAATCGGTGCTTGAAATCCTCTGCCAGTTTTATCTCTTCTTCTTTGCTTAGTGTGCAATGCCTCCAATCAGCCTTATCTGCCACGTTCAACAGACCTGCCACCACCTGCATAGTTTCACAGGCATCATGTTACGTGCTTAGACTACAGTCCACTGAATTTAAACTTCAATAGTTGTCCAAGCCTTCAAGTTGAAATAGACATCATTGAGGACCACTTTGTCCAAATTATTGACATCCGTCACCGACCATATGTAAGGACAGAATTAATACCATCTTCCATAACTGAAAAACTAAACTAAACTCAGAAGCAATAACTTAAGCCTAGATGAAAACCAGTCGAAGTAAATAGACCACGAACACCAGATAGATTACCTCACGTCCAAATTGAGCAGGAAAGTTCTCATTGTCCTCCACTATATGTGATAGTACAGTTCCTTCAGGTAATTCCACATAAAAGAGACTAGATTTACCGTCAAACTCCATTCTCAATATTTTTCTATCATCAGTGCCTAAATCAAGAGAAGCACAATATGAATACGATATATGCAGTTGAATCAACAGACAAAACAGTTTGTGTTCATTCAAAGAAAACCAGAACATTCTCATGAACCATCAATGCCTCAGCCACTCCCAGCATAGGTGACAACAATCTCACACACAAGGCAGATCAAAAAGTCAATACCAGAGCATTAATTTCTCAGGCTGGGAACTATATGGCACCAAGACACTGACAAGAAACTGTAAACTTACAATTGTCCACTGTAGCCAATGACTCTATGCAGTAAAACATAAATAAGGATTTCTTCTAGTGACTACTAGAGCAAAGGGAACATAAATTTGTTGTCTGTAAGCCCAAAAAGTACATTATGGTATGTTCAAGGATTAAGGACCATAGTCACTGAATTTTCTTGTCCAAAAAAAAGGAGAGATGACAAATTTAACTTACTCAAGGAGTTAAATTTAAATCCCAACTTCTCTGCAGCCAAACTAAATATGCTCTGAAGAGCAGCTGCTCTAGCCTCTAGATGATGGAACAAGAATAGCCTGCAGGCAATGCAACCAAACTATTGAGAATAAGAAAGTGACTGGATGGCATTTAGAGAGATAAAATGACAAGATGGATGAAGAAGATAAAGTAATACCATGAGCAACATGTTATAAATTTTCTTTGCACTATGACAATACCTGAAGATTAGCAGGAGTCCCACATTTGGAAACCCACTCAAAGAAAACAACTTCCTTCCGTTGGTTCTTGTGATACAACTTCAGGCAGTTCTGGAATCTGTTAAGCTCTGTTTCATTTTCTGGAGGCAAAGAAAGAGTATTTGGTAGATGCTCAATAGGTATTATCAGCACGTGATCTTCAACTAATGGTCCCTTGGGCAGTGCACAGTAGTATCTTTCTCCTACACTGATGATCAGATGAGACTCCACATTGGGGCTCGATAAACAAAACCAGCATTCTTTTGACCTGAATTTCAATTACAAACGGTGCTTAAAATGGATTCATAAGCAGTGATCGAAAATTTCATTCCACTAGAACCAATGTAAATTATTAGCAAAAAAAACAAAAGGTGCCCATTGAGGAAACTGACCTATTAACACTAGCACCTCTAGACCTATTTCCATTTCGAGAACCACTTTCCTCTTCCTCCTGCATACTGTGCTTAAAGTTGCAGTCAGGACCCCTTTCACATTGCCCTTTGTTAAGGAAATCAAAACAAACCCCTCTTTGGTATTGCTCCCTTGCATCTAAATCATGTCGGAAGTTGCATTTTTCACCTCGTGGACAAGACCCAGAAGACAAATACTTATAGCATAGCTTATCACCGTCACCAACTGCATGCTTCTGACGTTTTTGGGAAACATCGTATCTCCAATATTGTGCATCATTAGTATCATCGGCAGTCCTCTTTCCTGCTTCCTTTGCACCAGCAGTTTTCTCTACTACTGTAAACGGAGAAAAGGTTGTGTTGGGAGGTTTCATGCTAATCTCAGAGGAAGACATGGTAGATGCCGGAGTAGGAGAAAGTGCATGGATAAATTTCTGTGAGAAAAACAAGATTATGATGCATGTGGGCAGAATGAAATTGGAAACACTGGTAGAAGACAAGAACAGAGAGATATTTATACTAAGCAGTTTAGATAACAGATAACTTCAATATAGAGTAAGCTTCTTCAATATAGAGTAAGCTAGTCACAGAGAAGCATGTTATTAGCATATGAAAAGATCTTATCTACAACATAAAGTATATACAGAAAAGAGAAAACAGCTGCCATTCCATTACTTGTATGCATAAAAGCATGCCTTAGTAAACAAGTATCTCACTGCATGATAAACATTGAGGACAATCAAATAAAATGTTCATGTCTAACTCAGTCTACATCCTTCCTACCTAAAGTATTTGATAAACATAATTTAACTGACAAAACTTAAACTTAAGAAGCAACACCAAAATATGTTGATGTGCCAGGCGAAAAGTAGAGTTACATGTTACCGTGAAGCGTGAACTTGCCACTCCCCTTCAGCCAATACAGATTCTCGCATATCTTCAGGCTGTCCATCTTAAACCCTAAGTCGGCTTGGCTCCTCGAAGCGGCCGACAGCACCTTGGCGCCTAATGCCATAGTCGCCGATGAAGTAGGTTGGGAGTGGGACTGGCGACCAGCCCTCCACGTAGTCCACGAACTCCTCCAGCAGCTCCGGCGCATCAGGGAAGAACTGGCCCACGCAGAGCAGTGCGTCGAAGGGGCCAGCCGATTTGTTCACCTGCACTGCGGTGGGATGAGCTCAAGAGAGGCATCCTCCTCACACCCCACCACCCCCCCCACCACCACTGCTGACTCCCCTCTCCCAGCTTCACAGCTTTTTCCCTTGAAAAGCAACAAAGACAAGAGTTCCTATTTGGAGAAGACAGTAACTTCAATTGAATAAGGGAATGCTTCACATTCATGACAAACCAATTTCTCCTCCTTGTCATCTAGCATAAAACAATGAGAAGAAGGCTGCCTGAAATTTGTGTTTCTGTATGATTACAATGGAGAATGCTTACCAATCTTCCTTATTTGCTGCACCAAATGTATGCGTAAAAACTATCCGACACCTGTAGCTGAACGAATGAAATTTGTTCCCATTGACTACAAGAATACAAATAAATGTCACTGTCAAAAAGTCCTGAACCATATTTCCATTTCTTCCTTATTTGTCGCCCCAAACATTTGCCCAGAAAATTATCCAGGCATCTGTACCTGAACGAATGAAATTCGTTGCCATCGACTAAGAGAATATGAATAGATGTCAATGTCAAAGAGCCCCGAACCATATCTCCATTTGTTGCAATGAATCCTCTGAATTGCCATCCCCACCCAACTTTCTGACTTCATTCATCAAGCCTTCCAGTACAGGGTATATATCTTCGCAGAGTGGGTGGGAACGGTCTTCAGCATTAAAAGAATGAACCTGGTTTTGGACCTCAATCCAACTCCAGCCAGGGACCTTCCTCACCCCTCTTTCCCTCATAAGTCTTTTCACCCTGGCATGATCACCCCATTTTTTAAGGCGCCCATACATGTCCGAGAGCAGAACATAAGTGCTATGTTCTTCAGGCTCTAATTCAAGTAGTTGATTCCCAACTTGGCAAGCCAATTCCATGTTCCCGCTACTCCTACAAGCACCCAATAAAGTCCTCCACACCATCATCTGGCTTAACACCCTCATGCTCCATGCTATCAAAAAGCCAAAATGCAGTCTCTCTGTCACTGCTCTGTGCAAATGATCCGCTGATAAGCGCATTCCACGAGACAGAGTTACCATTACCCATTTTGTATACATAGCTATAAATGCATTGCATGTGTTGGAGCACGACGTATGCATCCTCAACCCTCTCGCACTTAGCATACATGTCCAAAAGAGCACTTCCTGTGTAAACATTCCTACCGTATCGGTGCTTTAAAATCAAGCAATGCAACTGCTGTCTGAGATCAAGCCTACCGGCACTAGCTACTCCTTTTAGCATTCTCGAAAAAGTATAAGCATCCACTTGTAGTCCACATTGTCTCATGGACTCCAAAAAATTCCATGCTCCCTCCAGCTTACCACTATTAACATAACCAGAAATCATGGTGTTCCAGGACACTGCATCTCTGTTGCACATTTGGTCAAACACTTGGTGGGCAAGCCAGATCTCTCCGCATTTTGTGTACCCACTTAATATATTATTGGCAATATAGAGATCCCTCAAAGTTCCTCCTATGGTAGCTTGACAATGGGCTATCAAAGCCTTACTTAGAGCAGACCCTTTGTTCTCGACAAGCGAATGGAGCGCCCTCATTCACGAGCAACCACCACTCCCTTCAACTTTCGCTGCTCCTACACATTCGCAGCACCCAATATTGTAGAAAGGCAAGATTTTTAGTGATACCTGTTTCTCGAAAACAATCGTTTTCGCAAAGGGCTGAGCCCGAGGTATTCTCCTTCCTCATCAAGGAAGCCTGACACCGCTATCACCATTGTTGGGGGCTTTTCTATGGATAAATCCTCCTCGCCCTCGACTTGCTTTCGACAGAACCGGGGGTTTTCACGTTTCGGTTGTGCCTTGAAGCTCGTTTTCTCTCGATCTCGCAAAACAGGGGCAGGGAGATGTGTTTTGTCTACGGCAGGGAAGAGTGAGCGAGCGGCAAAAGACGGACGTATGAACTGAAGGAGACGTTGACGGCTGGATCCAAATCTTGAAGAATCTTGGAAATCTTGATGACGGATTTAATTATCTTGTCATCAAATAATTGGCCAAGTCAATTTATATATATTCTTGTTAAGAATATTCTAAAATAGGAATATTTTAGAATATAACGCATTAGATTTTTAGGGTTGGTTTTAGGGTTTGTGTGGCAGCCTATATAAAGGATTTGCCAAATTTCTTTGGGGACGGATATATTTTATTTTTTAGGAAAAGAATTGAGAGGTTCTCTTTTACTTTTATTCTTTTGAGGATTTGACCTAATCAAGATTCTCTTGTGGCGGTCAATTTGACTTATCGAGCGAGATAGCGAATTCTTTCGCTCGTGGCGTCTATAACGTTGGTTGGTTGACACGTGTTCGTCAACAGGTCACGTTCATACCGAGGTTGCCAATTACAAGTTTGATTGGAGGTTGAGGTTTGCAATTCGCACCATTTGGGCCTTCGTAGAACGATCCTTCCGCAACGATTCACATCAGTTTGGTATTAGAGCCAGGTTCTACAAGGTCTATTTATCTTTAATTTTCTGTTGATAATCAGCAATTTGAGATTTATTGGGTTAAGGTTTTGGTTCTAGTTAATTTAGGGATCCGATTGCTTTTGTGCTTCCATACATAGTTGTTTGCTGTTAGTTTTAAATTTTCTTTTCTAGCATCTTAAATTGTATCTCGAGTTCGTAAAAAAAAAAAAGAAGAAAAAAAAAAAAAAAAAAAAAAAAAGAAGAGAGACTACGCACAAAAAAAAAGTGTGCAGGAGAAAAAAAAAAAAACAGATTCGGCAAAAAAAAAAAAATTAGCCGAACAAAAAAAAAAAAAAAATCAAGAAGGCGACTCGTTTGTTAGTAGACCAAATTGAAACAAAATCAGTAGTGATTTGCGTTTCAATTGGAATTTCGAAAGTTGTACTTGTTGGTTTGAAATTGTTACTTGCTGAAACAAAATCAATAATGATCTAATCTTGTTTGATTAGTTTGATTGATTGTTGTGAGGGGGTTGAGAGACAGGTTTTGAGTCCAATAAAGAGCTTGTGAAAAGATAATACGAGAGGAAAAATGCAAGAGTGTGTAAGCTTAATTGAGGGTGGAAAAAGCCTAGACTTGAGTTAAACACGAGAGGAGTGACAAATATCTCGAGGGAAACACGTGAGGGAGCGATTGGTGAGGATTTTTTTAAACTAACGTTTATTTGCAGGTCTAAAATATGTCGTGCGAAGAAAGCGTGAATCAACGGGAGGTTGAATCCATACGAAGGGATGAAGCGCTCGTGGAAAGCATCCAGCAATTGAGGGTCGTAGTGGAGGAGCTTAGTGGCCGAATGATAGGGAATGGCATGAGGGTTGATGGTGACCGAGAGATACCCCGAGGAAGGCCGCAACATCAGTGAGATGCCTTTAGAACACAACATAGAAGGCAGCGGCAATATGATGACGATGAGGCCGACATGGAGGATGATCGAGATACTCGATTTGAAAGGTGGAATGGAGGCCGAAGGTTTAGACACCGATGAGATGATGAACTTGGCAACATCAAGATGAAGATTCCTTCCTTCCAAAGGAAGAATGATCCCTATGCGTATCTAGAGTGGGAGAAACGCATGGAGATGGTATTTGATTGCCAACAATACTCGAGCTCAAAAGGTAAAAATTGCAGCTGTTGAATTTACCGATTATGCTATAATTTGGTGGGATCAACTTGTGACTAGTAGGAGGCGCAATGGTGAAAGACCGATAGAGACGTGGGATGAGATGAAAGCGGTGATGAGGAGGCGTTTTGTGCCAAGTCATTACCATCGAGATTTGTTTCAAAAATTACAAAATCTCACACAAGGCAATAAGAGCGTGGAAGAGTATCACAAAGAGATGGAGATTGCCATGATCCGTGCTAATGTGATGGAGGATCGTGAGGCCACAATGTCAAGATTTTTGAGTGGTTTGAGCCGAGATATAGCAAGGGTGGTAGAGTTGCAACACTATGTTGAATTGGAGGAATTGGTGGACAAAGCCATCAAAGTTGAGCGGCAATTGAAGTTGGACCGAAATTACAAGAGTGGAGGAGGTTCAAATCCCAAATGGATGGATTGGGGACAAATGGATTGGGGGGCCAAGACAACCTGTTTCATGTTCTAGAAATGGACTTTTAATCAGGCATGTGAAAAATAAGAGCATCCTAACTAATGCAGCCTCGAACCGTTGGTGTGCCGTGAGGGATGGGTTTCCAAAGGGAGCTCTCCGACGCGAAGAATGCATACGACTCAAGTGAGATTTTTCCATCAAGTTGAGTGGAAACATAGAGAAAATACTAATATTAAACCAAATCCAGCCAATACAGGACAAAACGTGAATTGATCTTGAGCTCTAACATGCATAGATATTTCGGCCTTCTCTTAGGCATTCTATCGAATGGTTAATACGCAATTTAACAAACGTGTTCCAGAGCGAGATTTATTGCAATCTTCGAGCCAGATATGCTGCCTACAAGCTTAAATAGACGTGTTTCATGCCGGATCTGTCTCATTTTGCGATTGATTCATTTAAAAATCCTGTATTTAAGTTCGGTGTTCCTAAATGTTTTTTTTTTGGTAAGGATATTAATTTTTTTCGTAAGGCGGTGTTCCTAAATGTTTCACGCTTCATTCAAGCAAAACGTCGAGCAGTTGGTATGCATTCATGAAGTCGAGTTCTGGGTTCAAACTGGAAGCGTTCCTCAATCTAAGCATGATGCATTAGCATCGAAACATCTCAAAACATCATGAATCGTCCTAAACTTGTTGCGGCTTGTCAAGATTTTGGTCAAAAAATTCTACCAGTTCAAGCAACTTCCAACGGGAGGGGTGCTCCTACCTGGCTTAATGGGAAAGGGCTGCGGCGGACGGCGGATTTCGGGCGGATGACTGACGACGGCGAAGCTTTCCTTCGAGCTCCCTCTCTCCCTTCGGCTCGTCCTCTCCTTCTCTCACGCTCACCTCGCTCGCGATGCTCTGCCCCTCTAGTTTGTACCTTTCTTTTCTGCCAAAACAAAACAGGCGTGAAGGTGGGAGGAAGAGAGAAGGAGAGAAAAAGAAAGAAAAATGAAAGAAAAGGAGGGGTCGGGCCCGGGCCCAGGCCCAGGCCCATGCAGGGAAGGAAGGAGAGGCGGGTTGGGCCAAGGTCGGATTCGGCCCGACTCGCCCTCTCTAGCGCGTTTTTTTTTTTTTTAACAATTTTTTGAAAAAAAAAACTCTTCTTCTTTTCTTTTTTTTTTTTTTCTTTTTGAGATCTTCATTAATATCGTTTGAGAAAAAAAAAAAAAAAAAAAATTAGGTGTCGACAATGTGGCGCCACATGAATGCTACATAAAAAAATTAAAAAGAAAAGAAAAGGAAAGAAAGAATTTGAGCTAGACGAGAGAGACATGGGAAACATGGTTGTCGAGCTCATGGCCCTAGATCGGGGTAATCTCCACCACACTGCTCACACTTGACTCCATTTGGGCCGAGCTTCTTATGGTGTTGAGCTCCACTAGTCGCAGGAGCCTAAACTTAAATTTGAGAGTCGCACTTGACCCTAGAGTTATGATTGACTTCTACCAAGAGAACATGACATTTAATGTGATGTTAATAATGTTTTTAAGGACAATTGATATTGATGTGTGTCACGGCCTACCCTCTTGGAAGAGAATAAGTTTAGGGGTATTGCCTAAAGGACTGACTTAAGGCCTATAATTAGGCATGGGTTCTCCCAAGCCCATACCTCGTGAGACATTGAGGTGTTATTAAGAATTTTGCAATAAGAAGTCGCCACTAACCTATTGGGATTAGTTAGAAACCAAGTGAGGCATGAGAGTGTACCTCACTTCCTACACAGCCAGAAAATCTAGGGTCAAGGACTTGATTACACTAATTAACCAATTAGTGCCATTTCGATACCTAATCTTGTTCATTTTAGAAAGAAATTTTGTCATGATTAAATTAATAAATCATCAAAAGATTTAGAATTAATTTGGCACAATTAGAAAATTGATAACTAAATTAGCCACTGCGCAATAGGTTTAGAAATTTTTAGATGAAGTTTCCATTAATGATCCCATATGCTATTACAATTCGATAGGATTAGCCCCATGTAGTTTATATATTGGTGAAATAACCTATTTACCGATATATATACACACTCATTCATGTATGACGTCATTTTCCTTGTGGCGCATTTGGCTACGTGAAAACCCCCTTACGTCATCCCGCGGTCTTAAGCCAGCAAAGCACGACGAAAGAGCATTCATATGAGTGGCCCGAACACAAAGCATCGCATCCTCCAAGAATCTCATGGCCACGAAAGAAAGGTAACCCACCATCGCAATCTTTGCGAAAGGACAAGTACTGCCTTCTTTTGTAGTACAGAAACCCAGTTATCATTCAATTAATCTCAATTAAATATGGGTTTGAATACTAGCTAGCTTAGCTAGGAGCGATTGTGCCCACATGTTGCGCTAAGCGGAAAGGATAATGATGCTCAAAATGTTCACTGAAAGGTAAAGATACAAAAAGGTATTCACAGTTCGCAAGAGATGATGTAGAGAGAGCAGAAAACTTTAGCCCTTCTTAGTTTTTGCTAGGGTTCCCCACCAAGTTCGTGGATGGATGTTAAGAGTGGCTTCCAGCTTTTGATTCAGTCTGGTTTTTGAGATGTCATTGTTGTTTCATATTAATGTTTCGCTGGAAATCGGCGAGATTCTTTTGAAAAATAGATGCGAAATTTTCAAATACTTTTACGCGCTAAATTTTTCACAGGCTTTTATTAAGGGAAGATGCAAAGGGAAGGAGATGATATTGACATAAATACAACAGGAATTATGCACACCATCTTACTATGAAAGATTTGAAGGATTTAAAATCAGGTCTAGCTTCAAACCTCATTAAGAAAGTTCAACCTAAAGCTTAAGATAAATGAAGAGACTGGTTTTTCACGATTCTGAAGCTTACCACCTTATAACGAACAATAGAGAGGGCTTGGCTTCTTCTATAAAGATCCAGAAAGGGTGGCGTGGCTAGAGGCTCCTCAGCCGTTGGAACGGGAAAACGGATCCTCCGAAAGGGGAATCGTTAAAGATGCCATTTTGAGTACACTTACTTGAATCTCTTCGGATGAATTTATAATTTAAACAATCAGTGGCCTATTTGCAAGTCTTGTTTTCAGCGTATAATCCCAGACTCTAATCTCACCTCTTTTAGAGGCAAATAGGTAAGTGTACTTAGAAAAGGACCAACTAAATCTAACATCTTTGATGATCGATCAACAAGAGAGTAAACTATATGGAAAGGGTATAGAAGAAACTAACACGAGTCTCCTCAATATATATGGCCGTTTCCCTTTTGAGAACATACTTCATGTTTGTATTCTTATAGGGACACAACCTTTTGCCCAGAGACATAATTTGAATGTAAGTGCTTGTTAATTCCCTCCATAATAATAGGAAAACTATGCCATAAATACCACCGCATTACACAAACTATGTATGATCTCTTACATGTGAACCAGAATGAAGGAAGTCGGTCACCGATTGATGGATTAATTGGAGTATAGAGTATATATTATTGCAGCTTTCACATTGCATTAAAAACCCTAGTTCAAAAGTTTGGGCTAGATTCAGTGCCACTGATGAAATCAACGATACCAATATAACATAAAAAAGAAGATCAGCAGTCGCATGTATAAAGTATTATAAGGCGGTGTTAATAGCGGGCCCTCTCATTTGTCTGGAGATCCTGGACAGCACCAGGTTGCAAGGTATAAGTCCCCCATGGAGAGTTAAATAGATCTGAATAATTGGAAATAAACCATCATGCCATGAACAATCCATTCATATCTGCTAGTTACAATCATCGACACAGAGGAGAGTCAACTCCTGGCAATCACACATCTAAATTTTACACTTCTAATCAAATCAAACCCATACTGCTAATACGTACGCAACTGCAGTTCCTAAAACCAGTCAAGTACTTGAGAGTACCCAAATCCTTTATGTATGAATAACTCGACTCGCTTTACGTCATAAGGTAGGGGTGTATCCGCCTTCAATTTCATTTCAGCCACTTACCAACTTTTTAAGAGGTGATAGGTCGCGATCCGAATGCCTTAAAACCAGTCAAGTACTTGAGAGTACCCAAATCCTTGGAATGATATGGACAACAGACCGATCAAACTTCACCCCATTGAACGACGACTCTTTTGGATGAGGACGGCGCTAGATGCATCGTATGCGTCATGCACATGAGCTAAAGTTGCGTCAGATGCTCAAGCGTCAGATGCTCAAGCGAACTCGATGCATCCTTAGATATGCTGGTTTCCTAATCAGTGAAGGATAAGGATCTTTTATGCAGAATTTTCTTTATACTGACGCAGTATGTATGCGCTCTATTTTTTTTCTTTTCTCTTTTCTTCTGGTGATTTTTAGTTTTTTTCACGGGCAGATTTTGCTTCAGTTAAATATAGCCAAAGAAGCCAATGTCGCAAAGCTCGGACGGAGTGATCAACGCCCAATCCTGGCCCTCCGAGGACGGGGACGTGAAGATCATGTCCCTGCATGAGATGGTCACATCAAACGCACTAATCCACCACTCGCCCAACCCTATTCTCCTGCCGACCTCCAGTTCGACGTCCACGCTCACCTCGCCGTTGGAGATGCTCGAGTCCATTGTCACGGCTTGCCAACTGTTCCTACTGTTCGACACATTCGACTCGAACACGGCAGCGACCATCGCTTGCTTCCTCTTTCCCAGCACGAACGGATCCAACGAAGCGCCCGAAAAGCGCTTGCCGCCGTACTTGAGCGTGGCCCTCACGCGTGTGTAATTCACTCGGAAGTAGCTGCTCGGGTTCCCGACCCTGATGCGAACGTCGCAGTGCACGGAGATGGCAGAGGTGGAGACGTTGAACGAGCCAGAGGAGGAGGCCGGTTCGACCCGGAAGTCAGGGATCATGAGAGCGGGTATGACCAAGAAGAGAGTGCAGACAAAGACCGTGACGGCGATCGTCGAGAATTTGAAGCATGGGTATATGTACTTCTCGCATGCCGGCGAGGGCGGCGGCTGGGGGGGTTGGTCGGCTGTGACGGCAGCGGCAGCGGGGATGGAGATGTGGTATTCCTGGTTCGAGTGGGCCAGGACGACGGCCGAGTTGGCTCTGCTATGCTCCACATCCATCGAACCAAACCTTCCCCTAGCAGAGATTTTCAGATACGAGGTAATGGGAGACCGGTGTTGTCGAGTGGCGGACATATATATAAAGACCGAAAGGGGAACTCTCCATGCCGGGTACTGAATCTACATGAGAATGCTTTTGCTCGATTTCCACGACGAAGAATGCTGACTAAGCACCAGCTACGGACACTGGCACTAACGCAACATGAGAAAATCAAATAAAATGTCGAGTCGAAATTACAAAAATGGCCCCTTCAATGCTCCTGCTCGATTTGGGTCCCCTCTACTATAATTTTTGTTACACATATGTTCCCTGCACTAATCTTTACTCTTGATTTTCGGATGAATTTCGTATTTTTCCCATCCAAATGTGAACAGAAAATGCCGAATAAGTGCTCAAGACTAATGTGCGACCGCTACATGTTATGATTAGTGCAAAAATGGCTACCACTTGAGCAAGAATCCAACCTATGTGGACCGGCAAATCTAAAATCGTCCTTCCCAAAACGATAATTTCGTAATAAATGGGCAATAGCCATGATAATTTGCCATTGGCAGGCAAAAATATAAGACATTAGATACCTAAGGAAAGCCTGGCCAAGTCAGCAAATGTAAGTTTCCCTACATGTGGTTCATTGGTCGTAACTGATTAGGATTTGCGTGAACTTAGCAAATTGATTTGAGGAGGAAAATAGCTGGAAATCGGGATCTAAAATCAGGTTGCAAACTGAATGCGTCACAAAATAAAGTTCAGGGACTGAAATTAAACACACGGACAATAATATAGGAACCATGTCTGTAATTTCTCCTGGATTATTTTTATTTTGTATTCCACGTAACCACCAGTGTCTGTAATTTCTCCTGGATTATCCCACATAACCACCAGTGTCAGCCCCATCACTTAGCCGGCATTTTCCATTGATAGCTAGACAAAAATATGAAATTCGTCCTAAAATTGTGACTGGAGATTAATTTAGGGACTAAACCGGTCATGAGATGAAGCAGGAGATCAATTTACATGGTCGCAAATCACCAAATGCAAAACCACGTTGACGTCGGTCCTACGAAAATTGTGGGTTTCCGTCTTTTCTAGGTTTTATCGAGCTTAGACCGAACTAACCAGACACAAGAACATCAGCTCTCATACTCTCCTTTTCCATCTTTTCTATTATTTTGAAAAGAACATGTCACCTTTGCTCGTCTTTCGAAAAATGTCACCTTTGGATCTGCTCGTGATAAGAAGACCGATATTTGACTAGTACCAAATAGAAACCACGATGACCATCTTTAGTGGGTCGTCGTTCTCGAACAACGATAATAAAATTACTAAAAAAAAAATTGCCCTTTGCCATGTCATGATCATAACCCAAAAGAGTTGTTTGACAGTTGACTCAAGGTCGCCCCTTCCATAAAAAAGCGACGTGTATTCGGACACGAATGTTCAAGCCCCGCAGTGTCTTTCGGCAAAATGCATCCGAAGTGGTGTTGGACTTTGACTGACTGAAAAGAGGGATCAGAAGTGGATAGTCTATCGTCGAGCAGTAGCCCTCGGTGGGCAGACGCACTTCGCGAGTTTCGTTTTACATCCAATCAGAGCACTCCCTCCGGAGGATTTCAACCGAGGGAACTGGTTACAAGTATTCAAAGTCAGCGACAATTGAGATAAGAAAATTTATTTCGTGGAGAAACGTTCGAGACTAATGTAGGTCAAGAGCTTGAACAAATCAAGTACAGTTGAAATCCCCGTCATGTCGGTGTCCGATTTTATTTTATTGTCCCACTTCCCGAAACGCTTTATAGTTCATTCGAAGCAAAATATCGTCGCGTGAGCTTAAGGAGAACAGCAACTGGCGACGTCGCAATCGCCTTACCTGTCGCGCATTGATGCTCCAAACGAGCTATCAAAACAATTTTTACACCTCTGCTTACGAATAGAGGACGAGCAACTAAGGAGAGCCATTGAGTAATTAATGAAAACAAAGTAAAGAAATGTGTAAAAATCCAACTGCGGATTCATTTTGACCAAGAAAGAAGCAGCACATTCCACGAAGGGCTCGAAGGACGCGCACATTTTTTAGGTAAAGCCCACTTCCGAGTCTCTTTCTCAAGGATCTGAAAGATTGGCTCCTAAGCAGCTTTTTAAGTCCTCGGAATTTGTCCGTCTGTCTCTCGGTGGTTCACGCAACAAGAATCATCCCTAGCCACATTCATTTGGAAATGAGAAAAAAAAAAAAAACTCGCCTCTGCATGCTCGAGACCTGATGGCCGTGGCCCAGCAAGAATCGACTTCGTGGATGTTTTCTTTTGTCGGCTGTTGCAGAACATTCCCCCGAGGTTGTCATGGAATTCCAAGGTCATTATAATAAGGGAAAGACAGAAGACGCGTACTGTGGTTGCCCATCAGTGCGACAATCATGTATTGGGGTCAAATGCTGCGAATCGGCGCTTGAAATCCTCTGCCAATTTGATCTCTTCTTCTTTGCTTAGTGCGCAATTCCTCCAATCAGCCTTATCTGCCACGTTCAACAAACCTGCCACCACCTGCATAGTTTCACAGGCATCATGTTACGTGCTTAGACTACAGTCCACTAAATTTAAACTTCAATAGTTGTCCAAGCCTTCAAGTTGAAATAGACATTATTGAAGACCACTTTGTCCAAATTATTGACATCCGTCACCGACCATATGTAAGGACAGAATTAATACCATCTTCCATTACTGAAAAACCAAACTAAACTCAGAAGCAATAACTTAAGCGTAGATGAAAACCAGTCGAAGCAAATAGACTAAGAACGCCAGATAGATTACCTCACGTCCAAATTGAGCAGGAAAGTTCTCGTTGTCCTCCACTATATGTGATAGTACAGTTCCTTCAGGTAATTCCACATAAAAGAGACTAGATTTACCGTCAAACTCCGTTCTCAACATTTTTCTACCATCAGTGCCTAAATCAAGAGAAGCACCATATGTATACGATATATGCAGTTGAATCAACAGACAAAACAGAACATTCTCATGAACCATCAACGCCTGAGCCACTCCCAGCATAGGTGACAAAAATCTCACACACAAGGCAGATCAATAAGTCAATACCAGAGCATTAATTTCTCACGCTGGGAGCTATATGGCACCAAGACACTGACAAGCAACTGTAAACTTTCAATTGTCCACTGTAGCCAATGATTCTATGCAGTAAAACATATATAAGGATTTCTTATAGTGACTACTAGAGCAAAGGGAACATAAATTTGTTGTCTGTAAGCCCAAAAAGTGCATTATGGCATAATCTCAAGGATTAAGGACCATAGTCACTGAATTTTCTTGTCCTATTATGGAACTCCAAAAAAAAGAGAGATGACAAATTTGACTTACTCAAGGAGTTAAATTTAAATCCCAACTTCTCCGCAGCCAAACTAAATATGTTCTGAAGAGCAGCTGCTCTAGATGATGGAACAGGAATAGCCTGCAGGCAATGCAACCAAACTATTGAGAATAAGAAAGTGACTGGCTGGCACTTAGAGAGATCAAATGACAAGATGGATGAAGAAGATAAAGTAATACCATGAGCAACATGTTATAAATTTTCTTTGCACTATGACAATACCTGAAGATTAGCATGAGTTCCACGTTTGGAAACCCACTCAAAGAAAACATTCCTTCCGTTGGTTCTTGTGATACAACTTCAGGCAGTTCTGGAATCTGTTAAGCTCCGTTTCATTTTCTGGAGGCAAAGAAAGAGTATTTGGCAGATGCTCGACAGGTATTATCAGCACGTGATCTTCAACTAATGGTCCCTTGGGCAGCGCACAGTATTATCTTTCTCCTACACTGATGATCAGATGAGACTCCACATTGGGGCTCGATAAACAAAACCAGCATTCTTTTGACCTGAATTTCAATTACAAACTGTACTTAAAATGGATTCATAAGCAGTGATCGAAAATTTCATTCCACTAGAACCAATGTAAATTATTAGCAAAAAAAACAATAGGCGCCCATTGAGGAAACTGACCTATTAACACTAGCACCTCTAGACCTATTTCCATTTCGAGAACCACTTTCCTCTTCCTCCTGCAAACTGTGCTTAAAGTTGCAGTCACGACCCCTTTCACATTGCCCTTTGTTAAGAAAATCAAAACAAACCCCTCTTCGGTATTGCTCCCTTGCATCTAAATCATGTCGGGGACAAGACCCAGAAGACAAATACTTAAAGCATAGCTTATCACCGTCACCAACCGCATGCTTCTGACGTTTTTGGGAAACATCGTATCTCCAATATTGTGCGTCATTAGTATCATCGGCAGTCCTCTTTCCTGCTTCCTTTGCACCAGCAGTTTTCTCTACTGCTGTAAACGGAGACAAGGTTGTGTTGGGAGGTTTAATGCTAATCTCAGAGGAAGACATGGTAGATGCCGGAGTAGGAGAAAGTGCATGGATAAATTTCTGTGAGAAAAACAAGATTATGATGCACGTGGGCAGAATGGAAATTGGAAACACTAGTGGATAGACAAGAACAGAGAGATATTTATACTAAAAGCAGTTTAGATAACAGATAACTTCAATATAGAGTAAGCTAGTCACAGAGAAGCATACTATTAACACATGTGTTGGAAGATACAATTTTGTAATCTCTATTAATAGGAAATCAAATATACTTTAGGATAGGAAAAGATAGGCAAATATAGAATTTCCTTTATTATTTCTCTTCATTGTAATTAAATACAGAATTACATGTACAGAATCATAATCAATGAAATTGAAGACAATTGCTTCTTCGCACTTGTTCTGCCTTCCGAGCATCTTCATCTTCTTTTTCTGACATGGTATCAGAGCCATTCCAATTCTGAACTGATTTGCTTCCGCTTCCGATTGCCTCATACACCAACCTCGAATTTCAGAACAGTGTTGCCAAAGGAATCAAAATCCTTGATTGCCTGAAGGAACTGTATCTGCAAAGAGGAGATAACAGAGGAATCAATTTCTTTCAACATGTCAACACCACCAGACCTTACCTCTACTCCCGTCGATGAATTTGCATTAGACGCTTTAACACGAGCCTTGGCAGACCGAGATCCAGCTGCTATAGTCCCTGCATCAGAACGGCAACAACAAATCCAAGGCCAACCTCCGCACGTGCCATGGCAACAACAGGCTCAGGCAATTACAGGGCAACCATTCGCGGGTCACCCTTACCAATGGATGCCATATCCATGGTATCCTGGGCCTATCCCCAACGCATCATTGCCTGGCTACCACAGCAGCGCGCGGGTTGAAGCAAGTCCACCAACCAGTGACGGGGCAAACCCTAGCATCAGCCCGGAGTAGACGGGCGGATCAACTGTACCAGGTCAGGGATTTCAAAATGAAGATTATGGATTCGGCCTCGGGGGTTCGGGTCAGGGAACAAATCCCTACCTGACTCCTGCACCGGGTTTCTTCCCGTATCAGTTTCTTACTACCGGTGGTCGACCGAACCCGGCGATCCATTGTATACAACAAACAAATACGGCCCGGGCGAAGATTATAAGTCAGCAATTGATAGGAGCAGACAATTATTCAAGTTGGTCGCGCAAATTCCGACGGGCACTTATAACAAAAGACAAGGAAGTTTTCATCGACGGATCGTTCCCGATTCCATCCGACGAGAGAATGGCACGAATCTGGAGGAGATGCAGCCAACTGGTAAGAACCTGGATTGGAAACTGCATCGCGCCCGAGGTTGCGGCCGGGCTTCCCCCGACGAAGGATCCGAAGAAAATGTGGGAAAACATAAGAGAGATGTATGGAAAACTCGATCAAGTGAAAATTTTTTACCTAACACAGCAAATTTCATATCTGAAACAAGGGAACATGAGCATCGCAACAGTATACAACAAGCTTTCGAGTCTGTGGAATGAGTTGGAGGCAGCCGAGGAAAGATTCGACTGGCCTGATCATATCCAACAACAATACAAGCAGATGCGAGAAAGGGAGAAAGCAACGAGATTCCTTCTCATCCTCAACGAGGCATACCAGCCATTCCGATCCCATATACTTACCATGGAGCCTCTGCCAAGTCTCGGCCGATCTATCAACTTGCGATACAAGAGGAGAGCCAACAGAGATCGGCGGACCACGGCAAAGGAGGAGACGGAATTGCTCTGGCCGCAAAGAGCCATTTCCGCTCGTCACAGAGAGGCTCGGGAAGGAGAGAGGCGGATCTAGGGTTACTCTTCGAAAACGATAACCCTAGATCTCTTTTAAAGAGAAGTGCGAACGGTGGAGATCATTTCCACTATCAATTGGACGAGTCGCGATCGTTCCAGGGGGCGACAGATCGGACGGCTCGCATGGCATCATCTCCGCTCCATCCAACGGCTCACGTTCTGTTTTTTTAAGCCCATCCGACGGCTCCCGCAGTAGCTATTTAATCGGATCGAACGGCTTACGATCGCCTGGCACCAATGGGCTGGATGGCTCGCGCTGCCCATTTCTTGGAGGATCCAACGGCCCATATGGGCCTATTTCGGCTCAAGCTTTTCAATCCAACATTAGGCCCAATTCAAATGCAAAAAATGGGCCAAGAGGAAGAGGTAAGATGTACTGTGATTATTGTAAGCGCCCACACCAAACAATTGAGAATTGCTGGAAATTGCATGGAAAGCCAGGAGAAAAAGAAAAATGGAAGTTTTCCTCAGTTTTTCAGGTGTCAGGTCAGCAAATGGGAAAATCAATTACCCATGAACAATATCACGAACTGATGGACACTTTGAAGAAATTGGATCCCTCGGAAAAAGGGGGCAGCTTCACAGGTACATCCTATTGTTTGATGAACTCAATTTCCAAGGATGCATGAATTATTGATTCAGGTGCTAGTGATCACATAGTCTGTGACAGGAATTTACTTTCAAATATTACAGAATTATCTTTTCCTATATCAGTACAACTTCCAAATGGAAATACCACCAAAGTTACAATGATTGGGACTGTAAAGCTTAGTTCTCTTGTTACTATTAAAAACGTGCTTTACGTACCCGATTTCCATTTCAATCTGATCTCGCTGTTCCCGAGCCTGTGATGAAAATTCATGCCACATTCTTTTCCACTCTGATAAATGTTTCTTTCAGGCCTGTTCGACTGGCACACTGATGGGCTTGGGTAGAGTCAGCCATGGATTATATTTTTGGTTGGATTTTCCACGCCTTTTTAAGTTATCTCCTGTTGAATTCAATAAATCTCTGTGTAATGCTACTGCCAATGGCATTAATTCTCTTAATCATAAACGTTTGGGCCATAGTGCGTTATTTCCTTATCCTAAATGTCAAATTTGTCCCATGGCTAAGCAAACACGTGCTCCTTTCCAGAACAGCACTTCTCGAACAGAAGAAATTTTTCTCTTATTCATGCTGATGTTTGGGGGTGTGTTGGGAGGTCTTTTAGAAGTGGCATGCTAATCTCAGAGTTTTGGGGAAGACGTGGTAGATGCCATCACGGGGAAAGACACCTTTTGAGTTATTATATGAGAAATCTCATCTCAAAGTCTTTGGATGTCTCATGGATAAATTGGCGCCACGAGCTCTGCATTTTCATGGGCTAAAAAAAGGGATAAGGCTTTATGCACCTTCTATGATGTTGTATTTCATGAAGATATTTTTCCTTTTTCATTAACATCTTTACCTGAAGAAGAGAAGACAAATGGTTGGAAGAAGATATATCAGAAACATTTATTATTCCTACTCCTCCAAGAAAGTTGATGTCTTGTCTAAACACTAAATCCTACTGTGGATAGAAGAATCAAAGAACAGACGAGGATATTTATACTAAAATTCGCCACCAACTTGTTTATATGAAAATCATTAGGTACAGTCTCCTTCGATAACTCTATGTTGCATATATTTCAGAAGAGTAGTTATAATGAAGCTGAGTCAAAAGGCCATGGAGAAGCATTCTATCACACTATGTTGTCTCACACTCATCGAAAATTGGATGTAAATGGGTATAAAAAATAAAACTGAAAAGATATCTACAACATAAAAGACAAGTATATACAGAAAGAGAAAAATATAGAATTTCAGCAGAATCATAATCAATGAAATTGAAGACAATTGCTTCTTCGCACTTGTTCCATTCCATTATATACTTTCCATTACTTGTATGCATAAAAGCATGCCTTAGTGAACAAGTATCTCACTGCATGATAAACATTGAGGACAATCAAATAAAACGTTCGTGTCTAACTCAGTCTACATCCTACCTACCTAAAGTATTTGATAAACATAATTTAACTGACAAAACTTAAACTTAAGAAGCAACACCAAAATATGTTGATCTGCCAGGCGAAAACTAGAGTTACATGTCCCCAAATGTAAATGATCTATGACACAAAGTACAGAAGGGTAAGTGACCTGTTTTTCTTTGTTTCCAACAGGAGCAAGACCGATAAAGCGAGTGACATGAACAGCATCAGCATTAGAGTAAGGTTCACGAAGAGAGTGCAGACGAAGACCGTGCGATCGTCAAGAATTTGAAGCATGGGTATATATACTTCTCGCAGAACGGCGAGGGTGGCAGCTGGGGGGTTGGCCGGCTGCGGCAGCGGGGACAGAGATGGGGTATTCTTGGTTCGAGTGGGCCAGGACGACGGCCGAGTTGGCTCTGCTCTGTTCCACATCCATCGAAGAAAACCTTCCCTTGGCAGAGATTTTCAGATACGAGGTAAGGGGAGACCGTTGTTGTCGGGTGGCGCACGTATATATAGGCCAAACGGGGATCTCTCTATGTCCATGTCGGGTACTGAATCTACAAGCTTTTGCTCGAGTTCCACGAAAGATGCTGACTAAGCACCAGCTACGGACTCTATGGCACTAACGCAACATGAACAAATAAAATGTTGAGTGGGAATTACAAAATTGGCCGCTATAATGCTCCTGCTCGATTTAGGTCCTTTCTAGTTTAAGTTTTGTACCCCCTAAAACGATTATTTCGTAATAAATGGGCAATAGCTATGATAACGCGTTAGTGGTGTGCAAACATACAAGGTCATTAGATAACTTAAGAAAGCCTGACCAAGACAACGCATGCAAGTTTCCCTGCATATGTTTAGTTCGTCGTAACTGATTAGGATTTGAATTACTTAGCATATCGATTATTTCAAAAAACAAAATGTCACCTTTGCTCCTCCCGTGTGCACGTATCTGCTAGTGACGAGAAGATCGATGTTGTCGAGCAACAAATAGAAACCACGATGACCATCTTTAGTGGGTTCGCCGTTCTTGAACGACGATTCCAAATAGGAATTCGGCCTTCGCCATGTCACGATCACAACAGCGACGTGTGTGCGGACAGGAATATTCACCCCCCAACAACGTTGCGTTCGGCGGCGTGCATCCGAAGTGCGAGAAATTCAGGTCCGACTTCTTTTGGACTTTTGAAGTTCGAAGTGGAGTTGCAATTTGACCTTATGAAAAGAGGAATAAGAAAGTGAACAGTCTGTCGTGGAGTTGTACTTGGTGGGTAGACGCACTTCGTGAGCTCTGTTTTACCGCCCAAATTAGAGCACTCCCTACGGAGATTTCGTCGGAGGGAACTAGTCACTTATATTCAAAGTCGTGGAAATCTTGTGTCAAAGGTTTTGCATAATCGCTTCACGAGACAGAAACTTTATTTCGTAGAGAAATTGTGATGATTAAATATCACATGAATTATTTAGTGTAAATAGAGCCTGGAAAATATCAAGAGTTTAGATGACTGGAATGTGATTGTAATTGTAATCCCTTTTGCACGCTTGATCTATATAATGAAATCTTGCACTGCTCTCCCTACCGAACCGGTCAGACCGATAAATCCATGTCCAATTCATTTGATGGTTCCGATTTTAGAAGCACTTTATGTTTCGTGAGAAGCACAACATCGTGGCATGAGCTTGAGAAGAACAGCATCTGGGAACGTCGCAATCGCCTTACCTATCGCGCACTAAGGGCCTATTTGTTCAAAAGTGTTTCTGTTCCACGGAACAAAAATTTATGTTCTTTTGTTCCGGGGAACAAAAAAAGAACAGAAATGTGTTTGGTAAAACTTTTGTTTCCGGGAAAAAAAAATCTATTTTTTTGTTCCCGAAAACAGATTTGGAACAAAAACAAAAAGTAGAAAAAAGTTGTTTCTTGTTCCCGAGAACAATTTTGAGAAACAAATTTTCTCTCTCTTCTTTTTTCTTCTCTTTTTTCTTATTCTCTTTTCTTTCCTTCTTCTTCCTTTTGGCCGGTTGCCAGCCTTGGCCATGGCCAACGACGCCGAGCCTCACTAGGCCACCGCCAAGTCGGCGTCGCCCAGCAGTAGCCCAGCGAGGTCAAAGCCTCGCCGGTGGCTAGGCAAGCTCGGCCTCGCCAAATATGGGCCAACTCGAGCTCGCCCAGCCAAGGTGAGGCCGAGCCTCACAGGCTGACGCAAGGCTCGGCCTCACTTGGCTAGGGCGAGGTCAAGCCTCATCGGTGGCCCGGCGAGGCTCGCCCGCCATTAGCAAGGCTCTAGCGAGCTCGCCGGCCCTCACGATGGCCTAGCGAGGTTCTAACGAGCTCGCCAGACCTCGCCCAGCCAATTGCCAACCATTGCCGTGTAGCCAACAACCGGCCACAAAGGAGAAAGAAAGAAAAAAATATAAAAATATATATATATATATAATAAAAGTATTGAAAAATTAAAAGAAATAACAAAATTATATAAGTTTACCAAACACATTTCTATTCCTGGAATATAAATTTTTTTTAGTTATCAAGTGTATTCTTATACTCAAAAATTGTTCTAAATAAACTTTTATATTCAAAAATTATTCCTCAGAACGGAAATGTTATCAAACGTGCCCTAACACTCCAGACAAGCTGTTTAACAATTTTTGCACCTTTTTATGAATAGACAAGCAACTAAGAAAGGGCATCGAGTAACTAGTCAAAAAATTGAAGAAATATGTAAAAATCCAACTGCCGATTCATTTTGACCAAGAAAGAAGCAGCAGACTCCACCAAGGGCTGGAAGGATGCGCACATTTTTAAGGTAAAGCACACTTCCAAGTCTCTTTCTCAAGGATTTGCAAGATTGGCTCCTAAGCAGCTTTTGAAGTCCTCAAATTTTGTCCGTCCCTTGGTGGTTTGCGCAACAAGAAGCATTCCTAGCCCCACTCATTTGCAAATGATGAATAAACAACTCCCTCTGCATGCTCGAAACCTGATGGCTGTGGCCCAGCAAGAGCCGACTTCGTGAAAGTTTTCTTTCTCAGCTCAGGTTGTCTTGAGATTCCAAGATCATTATAATAAGGAAAAGACGGAAGAGACGTACTGTGGTTGACCCCAACGCGACAATCATGTATTGGGTTCAAATGCTGCGAATCAGCTTGAATTCTTCCGCCAATTTGATCTCTTCTTCTTTGTTTAGTGCGCAATTTTATTGGAAGATATGCTCGAGATGTGCAATTTCTATTTAGATTTAGATTGATTTATTATATCAATCGAAGATTATATTTGATTCTTGGGATAATTTCTTTCCTTTGTTTGTATACATCATGTACTATAATTACAGAGTTTTGTACACTTTCACATTCAATGAAAGGAAATACAAAAATCTTCCCCCTAAAAT
The DNA here is from genome assembly GCA_014182515.1 of Eucalyptus microcorys. Lineage (NCBI taxonomy): Eukaryota > Viridiplantae > Streptophyta > Magnoliopsida > Myrtales > Myrtaceae > Eucalyptus > Eucalyptus microcorys. The sequence continues at coordinate 6,607,069 of CM024564.1, read as the reverse complement.
TTGTTCTTCTTGCTCTTTTTTTGTCTTCCTCATTTCCTTTCATGGTATCAGAGCAGTAGTGCTCCTGATTTAGCTTCCGCCTTCTTCATCGATTGATTGCCTACCGTCTTCCCTATTCTTGCAACAAAGTGCACACTAACTTGCAAAACAGCGTTAGCACTCCGGCTAGGAATCAGTCACTTGAAACCACAAAGCGAGCAAGTTTTTTTTACCATTACTATGACTCAGAATCAGCCATCGGCTTCTAAAGAACGTGTCTCAGAAGAAATAGCGCCAGAGGTCTCGGACGTTCAAAACAATACCTTGAACTCACCTGCTAGAGTCGTTGGAAGCCGAGAGCAGCCCATCCAAGCCCAACATATGCAATGGCCATCACCACAGGCCCAACCGAATTTGGGGCAACCCTTTATGGGCCAACCATTCCAGTGGCTGCCCATTCAGATGCAGCCCAATCCTTGGTATTATGGGCCAAGCCCAAACGCCTCATGGTCAAGGAATCAAACCCATGAGAATAGCACCCGGGCTAGTGATGACCCACCAACAGCGAATGGGGCAAGTCCAACCACTAGGATGGGACCCTCCCTTTCGGGGCAACCGATCGGGTCTGGAGATGCGAGTACCGTTTTTCACAGTGCGGGGCAGACAATCAAGTTGAGTAATCCGAGCATGGGTGGAAATCCCTCCCCCACCTGGTTTTTTCCCGTATTCAATCTCAGCAATGACTGGTCGCCCGAAGCCTAGCGACCCCCTATTCGTCTCCACAGCCGATGGACTAGAAATTCGCCTAATTACTCTCCAGTTGACCGGATCAGAAAACTACTCAACTTGGGTATGAGAACTTTAGCGAGCTCTCGTCACGAAGAATAAAGAAGGTTTTATTGATGGGACCATTCCAATCCCAACGAACGAAAGGATGATACGGCAATGGAAAAAATGCAATCAACTTCTGAGGACGTGGATTGAGAATTGTATTTCCCTTGAAGTAGCAGCTGGCTTACCTTCCACGGAGGACGCAAAGAATATGTGGAACAACATTAAGGAGATGTACAGCAAGTTGGATCGAGCGAAGATCTTCTCACTCACCTAGGCACTCTCAGATCTGAAGCAAGGAAACATGTCTATCGTAACGTGCTTCAATAAGCTATCAGCTCTTTGGAATGAACTGGAGGCAGCGGAGGAAGAGCTAGAGGGACTCGAGACAACATTACAGCAATACAAATCGTTGAATGAAAGGGAGAAAGCAACCAAATTCCTTCTGATTTTGAACAATTCTTACCTGGCATTTCGTTCCCAGATCTTGGCGATGGATCCGGTACCACCACTTGAAAGGATATACCAGTTGGCTATTCAAGAAGAAAGCCAACGGCTTGCTCCATCAGAATACACAAAAGGCACCGACGGAATCGTGCTCGCAGCTCGCCGTGAACGGAGAGAAGCTGTAGAAAAAAACCTAAGTGAAGGGAGAGCTACGGCATTAGGGTTTGCTAAAACAAAACCCTTTAAAAGGAAGGGGACAAACGGCTCAGATCGCGACCGGCGATTGGACAACTCACGGCTGGGGGATCTCACATCAAAATCAAACGTGGATATGGCAACGGAATTAAATGATCCAACAGTCAGATTTTTGCCACATTATCGAAGAATTTTGGGCAGCAATCAAAGGGAAAAGGTAAATTATTTTGTGAATATTGCAAACATCCACATCACTCTATTGGTAATTGTTAGAAATTGCATGGTAAACCCAGAGAGAAAGGAAAGAAGGAAAAAGAAATTTTTGCTATCTACTAGGTCACTGGACCAATAGGTCCCAATGTCAATCAGCCCATCACATATGGACAATATCAACAACTTATGCAAGCATTACAAAGGTTGGACACTTCCAACAAAGTGGGGAATTTCTCAAGTATTTCTCATTGCCTGATTAATTCTATTTCAAAAATTCATGGATAGCTTGTTCGGGGGCCAGTGACCACATTGTTTGCGATAAAAGTCCCTTTTCTATTATCCATGAAAAATTACACTTGCCCATTTCTATGCGACTACCAAATGGAAGTGTTACTCATGTCACAATGATAGGCATAGTAAACCTCAATCCTCAAATCACTCTACAAAATGTCCTTTATGTCCCTGAATTCCAGTTCAAATTCATTTCCGTCTCTAAAGTTTGCAAAGAAAATTCATGTCAAGTCATCTTTTATTCTAATGCTTGTTTGTTTCAGGTCCTTTCGACTAGCAAACTGATGGGCTTGAGTAGTCTCTCTAAAGGATTATTGTTTTGGACCAGCTTTCCAAGAACTTTAGATTTCCCTTGCATTCCCTTGAATAAACAATCATTGTGTAACGTGACTACCAATGATAAAAATTTTCTTATACATTCTAGAATGGGCCACAGTGCTTCAATTCCTTATCCTCTGTCACATTTGTCCGCTTGCAAAATAGTCACGTGTTCCCTTTCCCCTCAGTAAGACTCGTGCCAGTGATTTTTTTTATTAATCCATATTGACATTTGGGGACCTTATAATACTCCAAATCGAGATGGGTCTCGTTTTTCCTTGACAATTATGGACGATTACTCTCATGCCACATGGGTTTTTTTTATGCAGTCCAAACATCAAGTTCTTTCCCATTTAAAATTATTCATTTCTTTATCAAAGAATCAATTTGGGAAATCTATTCAGCGCATTCGCACTAATAATGGGAAAGGATTTTTCAACAATGATTGCGCTTCCCTCTTCTCATCTCATGTCGTTCTACATGAGAGTTCCTGCACCTACACCCCACAACAAAATGGGGTAGTGGAACGCAAACATTAACATATTTTGGAAGTTGCTTGTGCACTTAAATTTCAAGCCTCCATTCCGAAAATTTTTTAGGAGACTGTGTGGTCATGGCTGCTTACCTTATCAATCGCATGCCTACTTGAGTCCTTGATGGACAGACCCCTTTCAAGATGCTTTTTGGAAAGAAGCCAAAGCTGAGTCACTTGAAGATTTTTGGTTGTTTATGCTACGCCACTACAGTGGACCCTCGAGACAAAATGGGTCCCCGCGCCCGGCGTTACATATCTATGGGGTATCCAAATTTAAAAAAGGGATACCATGTCTTTGAACCATCCATAGGTGAATTCTTTATAAGCAGGGATGTTTCTTTCCATGAGGATATTTTTCCACTTCGTGAAAAAACTATTCTCAAGTGAAGTCTCAAGCGATCAAGGGAACTCTCGTCAATTTTTATCTGAGGAGGCATTATCTCCAGCTCCAGAATATGTTTTGAATATACCTTCACCAAGTGAAGTTTCAGCATCTGATCCAATTCCATATGAGCATATTGTTCCAGTTCCAACAACAGAAGAAGCAACAGCTGATGTGCCCATTGAAGAAGTTTCCAGTACTTCACCAAGTTGTTCACCAAGATCCTCATCCAATGATGAACCATCATCCTCTCCACCAATGCAGGATCTTCCATGGTGTTCTAATCACCCCACATGTCCACCCATGTGGACTAAAGACTATGTTTGTACTGCATTCAATTCACCAGGTATTCGTTACCCGATCTCAAACCTATGTCTCTTTCAATCAACTTTCTCTAGAACATAAGTGTTGCGTCAGCCGTATATCAAAAGAACGAGAGCCTTCTACCTATGATGAGGCGTCCATTGATCCACGATGGCAAAAAGCTATGGAAGCAAAATTACAAGCCTTAGCAGAAAATCAGACATGGGATCTTGTGACACTACCTTCTCACCGAAAGCCAATTGGATGCAAGTGGGTGTACAAGATCAAGTATCGAGCCAATGGTTATGTTGAACGTTACAAAGCACGATTGGTGGCCAAAGGTTTCACCCAGCGGGAAGGTTTTGACTATCATGAGACCTTTTCTCCAGTGGCCAAGGATGTAACGGTCCGAGCTTTCTTATCCATTGCAACTTTTCATAATTGGGAGTTACACCAAATGGATGTCCACAATACCTTTCTCCATGGTGATTTGGATGAAGAAATTTATATGGATCTTCCTCAAGGATTACGGAGATAGGGGGGAGAATAGGGTATGTCGTCTTTGGAAATCCCTTTATGGCCTCAAACAGGCCTTTAGGCAATGGTATGCAAAGTTCGCCAATGCTCTCATAGCTGCAGGTTTCCAGCAATCTAGACACGACTATGCTCTGTTCACATGGACAAAAGGTATGTCATCTATCTACTTGATGATATACATAGATGATATACTCATTATGGGAAATGATATGACTGCCATAAAGAACTTTAAGGAGTATTTGCATTCCACTTTTCATATAAAAGATCTAGGATCACCCAAGTACTTTCTTGGCATTGAGATTGCTCGATCCAGTCAAGGGATTTCTCTCAGTCAACGAAAGTTTGTACTGGAAATCATATCAGAAGCAGGTCTATCAGAATGCAAACCAGCTATTATTCCAATTGAGCAAAACACCAAATTCACTACGATAGATTATGATGCGGGTGATGATGATCCTATACTTCAAGATCCGTCAAGTTATCATAAGCTTGTTGGAAAACTTATATATTTGACTATGACCAAACTTGATATATGTTACGCAGTTCAAACTCTCAATCAGTTCATGCACAATCCAAAGCAATCCCATATGAATGCCACTTTTAAGGTCATAAAGTACCTAAAGAAATGCCCAAGACTTGGGATACTTCTTTCCAATAGATGCAACATGGAAATGACGGCTTATTGTGATGCAAATTATGCGACTTGTCCCGTGAGTCGAAGGTCTATCATATGGCTTCTGCATTAAACTAGGGGAAACTCTACTTTCATGGAAGACAAAGAATCAACCAACTATCTCACTATCTTCAGCCAAAGCAAAATATCGAGCCATGGCAATGACTACTTGCGAGATAGTATGGACACAAGGATTGCTTCAAGATCTTGGGGTGCAAATAAAAGGATCGACCAAGTTATTATGTGACAATGATGCGGCTATCAAGCTTGCATCAAACCCTATAGTGCATGAAAAAACGAAGCATAAAGAAATGGATTGTCATTTTACTCGAGACAAGATTCAAGAAGGAATAATTGAAACAAGGGGAATTGGAACCACAGAACAACCGGCGAATGTTTTCACCAAACCCTATGTCAGAGACAACATGCATATCTATTGAGCAAGCTAGGTATCTTGGACATCTACAAGCCACCAGCTTGAGGGGAGTGTTAGAAGATATGCTCGAGATGTACAATATCTATTTAGATTTAGATTGATTTATTATATCAATTGAAGATTAGATTTGATTCTTAGGATAATTTCTTTCCTTTCGTTTGTATACATTTTGTACTATATTTACAAAGTTCTGTACACTTTCACATTCAATGAAAGGAAATACAAAAATCTTCCCCCTAAAATTTGTTCTTCTTGCTCCTTTTTTGTCTTCCTAGTTTCCTTTCAAATTTCACCAGTCAGCCTTATCTGCCACGTTCAGCAAACCTGCCACCACCTGCATAGTTTCATAGGCATCATGTTACACGCTTAGTCTCCAGTCCACTAAATTTAAACTTCAATAACTGTCCCAGCCTTCAAGTTGAAATAGACAATTTCAGAGACCACTTTATCCAAAATATTGACATCCGTCACCGACCATACATAAGGACAGAATTAATACCATCTTCCATAACTGAAAAACCAAACTAAACTCAGAAGCCGTAACGCAAGCCTAGATGAAAACCTATCGAAGCAAATAGACTAAGAATGCCGGATAGATTACCTCATGTCCAAATTGAGCAGGAAAGTTCTCGTTGTCCTCCACTATATATGATAGTATAGTTCCTTCTAGATTTACGGTCAAACTCCGTTCTCAACATTTTTCGACCATCAATGCCTATATCAAGAGAAGCACAATATAAATACGATATATGCAGTTGAATCAACAAAAAAAACAGTTTGTGTTCATTCAAAGAAAACTAGAACATTCTCATGAACCATCAATGCCTCAGGCACTCCCAGCATAGGTGACAAAAATATCACACACAGGGCAGATCAATAAGTCCATACCATAGCATTAATTTCTCAAATTGGAACTATATGGCACCAAGACACTGGTAAGCAACTGTAAACTTTCAATTGTCCATTGTAGCCAATGACTTTATGCAGTAAAACATAAATAAAGAATTCACATAATGACTACTAGAGCAAAGGGAACATAAATTTGTTGCCTGTAAGCCCAAAAAGTGCATTATAGTATGATCTCAAGGATTAAGGACCGTAGTTACTGAATTTTCTTGTCCCATTATAGAACTCCAAAAAAACAGGAGAAATGACAAATTTAACTTACTCGAGGAGTTAAATTTAAACCCCAACTTCTCCGCAGCCAAACCAAATATACTCTGAAGAGCAGCTGCTCTAGATGACGGAACAGGAATAGCCTGCAGGCAATGCAATCAAACTATTGAGAATAAGAAAGTGACTGACTGGCACTTAAGAGAGATCAAATGACAAGATGGATGAAGAAAATAAACTAATACCATGAGCAACATGTTATAAATTTTCTTTGCACTATGACAATACCTGAAGATTAGCATGAGTCCCACGTTTGGAAACCCACTCAAAGAAAACATCTTCCTTCCTCTGGTTTTTATGATACATCTTCAGGCAGTTCTGGAATCTGTCAAGCTCTGTTTCTTTTTCTGGAGGCAAAGAAAGAGTATTTGGTAGATGCTCGATAGGTATTATCAGCCCGTGGTCTTCAACTAATGGTCCCTTGGGCAGCGCACAGAAGTATCTTTATCCTACACTGATGATCAGATGAGAATCCACATTGGGGCTCGATAAACGAAACCAGCATTCTTTTGACCTGAATTTCAATCACAAACTGTGCTTAAAATGGATTCATAAGCAGTGGTCAAAAATTTCATTCCACTAGAACCAACGTAAATTATTAGCAAAAAAACAGAAGGCACCCATTGAGCACCTCCAGACCCATTTCCATTTCGAGAACCACTTTCCTCTTCCTCCTGCAAACTGTGCTTAAAGTTGCAGTCAGGACCTCTTTCACATTTCCCTTTGTTAAGAAAATCAAAACAAAGCCCTCTTCGGTATTGCTCCCTTGCATCTATATCATGTCGAAAGTTGCACTTTTCACCTCATGGACAAGATCCAGAAGACAAATACTTAAAGCATAGCTTATCACCGTCACCGACTGCGTGTTTCTGACGTTTTTGGGAAACATCATATCTCCAATATTGTGCGTCATTAGTGTCATCGGCAATCCTCTTTCCTGCTTCCTTTGCACCAGCAGTTTCTCTAATGCTGTAAATGGAGACAAGGTTGTGTTGGGAGGTTTCATGCTAATCTCAGAGGAAGACATGGTAGATGCCACAGTAGGAGAAAGCGCATAGATAAATTTCTGAGAGAAAAACAAGATTATGATGAACATGGGTAGAATGAAAATTGGAAACACTAGTAGACAGACAAGAACAGAGATATTTGTACCAACAGCAGTTTAGATACCAGATAACTCCAATACAGAGTCAGCTAGTCATAGAGAAGCATACTATTAACACATGAAAATATCTTATCTACGACATAAAGTACATACAGAAAGATAAAATAGCCACCATTCCATTACTTGTCCGCATAAAAGCATGCCTTAGAGAACAAGTATCTCACTGCATGATTAACATTGAGGACAATCAATAAAATGTTCATATCTAACTCAGGCTACATCCTACCTACCTAAACTATTTGATAAACATGATTTAGATGCATAATCTTTCTATCCACAAGAATAATTTCTAGTCAGAAATGATTTTTTCTCATTCTGTTCCCTAGACGAGTTTCTGAGCATTCGAATGTGTTTGGTAACTATTTACAAAATTTTATTCCCAAAATAAAAATATGTTTGGTAGGACCCCCAAATTTTTTTGAAACTTAAAATTTCTTTTAATTTTTAATAATTTTATTACACTTTTCTCTCTTTTTTTTTTTCTTTTTCTTCCTCCTCTAGCTGCTCACCGGCCTCGGCAATGGCTAGCAACTAGCCAAACGAGGGCCAGCAAGCTCACCGTGGTTGGGCAAGTGGGCAAGGTCAAGCCTCACCGGTGGCTAGAAAAGCTTGGCCTCATCGATGGCTGAATGAGCTTGGCCTCATTGAGGGCCAACGATCAACTAGAGGAAGAAGAAGGAAAAGAAGAAAAGAAAAGGCTTGATTCTAGAATTGTTCCTAAGAATAAAGAAGTAATTTCCTTTTACTAATTGATTCTATTCCAAATCTATTTCAGGGAACAAATTTGGTCCTATGAACAAAAACGTTATCGAACGGATTTTGTTCTTTTTAGTTTCGAATAACAAAAGAATAGAAATAGACACTGCATGGGCACATTACCGTTGATACCTGATTTTTAGTGGATACATCATTAAGAAAATAAAAATAAAAAATAGAGAGAAAATCCCAATTAGTTTGCAATTAATCGTCGCCGTTCATCAATAATGCATCATGGCCATTGAAATAGGCATGTGCTCAATTAGGGGAACTCTTAAAAGATCAAATCCTAGCCCTTAGTTCAATCCAAGGGCTGAGATTTGATCTTGCCTGAAAATATATATTAAAAAAAAAAAATGAAAGTGGGGGCCATTTTCACGATCGATTCTCTCTTTCCCGCTCTCCCGTGGGCTCTCTCGCATTCTCTCTTGGGAACTCTCTCTCGATCGAGCGTTCGCTCTCTCTCTGCAATTCTCGTCGAAGGCTAGGGTTTTCCTTCGTCGGTGTGCGATCGGAGGTGTTTCCTCTATTCGGCGAGGAGCTTGCTCGGGGATCCGGTTTACGAAACCGATCGGCGTCAGTAGCAGCGACGGTAGCGGCGGCGGAGCTTGATTCGACCTCTTCCGTTAGTCATCAACCGCCTGCTCGCCTCGGCTCTGACTCCGTGCTCCGAGCTCCGAGATCGTGAATCGCCTTCCCTTCCTCGTCTCTCTTCATCCGGTGCACTGACGTAAGTTCTCTTCGGCCGCTGCTGAATCGATCTCTATGGAGGTGTTGGTTCGCTAGAGAACCGGAAGAAGAAGACGGAGTATCTGCCGGTTGAAGAGCTTGAGGTGTGAGGCTCGGTTTCCTCTGTTCGTCATCTACCGCTAGGGTTTTCTCTCGGCTTTGTCTCTGGCTTAATCAGGTTCTCTCTCTCGATCGCTCTGTCTTGCACTAGTTCTGTCGCTCTTTCTCTTGGATCGCTCTCTCTAGCTCGATCACGATCTGTATCTAGAAAACGATCACGATCTGTATCTGGAAAACCGCTAGGTTCTGTATCTGGTGTTGAAGTAGATCAGGATTTCTGTTGTAGAGCAGAACTAGTTGTGATTGGATTTCATGGTCAAAATATAAGAGTGATGTTGCTACGAATGCTAGTCATGTGAGGGCAAAAACTGAGGGTTTGAATAAACAAATAGGGGTCATTAATTCAAAGGTGGAGATTGAGAACTTTAGAGTGAAAGCAGCATCTTATTGAAGATACGCTATTGATTTGAGCCTGCTTGGATTATGATGTGGTCGTGTGATTTTAAGTTGCTGATTCGCCCTTGCGTTTTGGTTACTAAGCTGAGATGCCTGCCATATGTTTTGAAAATGCCAAGAATTGGGATAGTGTCTTCATCAGTCTATATGCAAGATGTTCATGGCTTACTTAAATCATGATGCCCATATTCCAATCAATCAATCTGAATAATTTCAGCATTATGGCATGCTTAAAACCTGTGCTCATTGGCCTCGTTGATTGTGAGTAATATTCGTTTTCACTTTGAACCAAATTGAGTTTTAGAAAGTAATAAATCTTTGTTCTGGTCTGGTTTTACTCAAATTTGGGAAATTTTTCTAGATCAAGCAGAGATCAATTGATGGGTAAAACTAATGGTTGAAGTTGGCGGATATAGGCAAAAGTTTGTAGATATAGAAACAGAGTTTGTTACTTTTGTTAATCCTTTTAAAGTTGTAGGGTTTGCTGTGATTCATTTTTTTTTTTTAGAACTACTCTTCGTGCATTGTCTGGATGGTTTTATAAACCATTAGTTATGCATTATGTTTTAATTCACTTGTGGCTGATTTGCATGTTTCCATGATTATCATTTTCCGTCTATCAATTTGACGTCAATTGGACGCAACTTCTCTTAGGAAGTGGGCTCGTTTTAATCTTTCCTATGATGCTGATTTCGCATGATTTGCACATCAATTGGACTCCACTTCTCTTGTGATGCGCATGATAGAAATCTGTCATAAAATGAAATTCAGAACCCCTGTGGTTCCCTTGTCGAAGCTGACCTCTTGTCATTCTTCTATGATTTTCTTGTTAAGGATTCTAAGATTGGGTCCTTAACAAAAGTTGTTCGTCTTTCTTTTGTTCATGTTGTGGTAAAATTTCATATTCTTCAGATTTTCTTTTTAGATCAAATCACTATTAATGTGTCATGACATCCTGATATTTTGCTGCATTTCTGACATGGTATTGTGCATTCATGAATTTTCATAAACTTCTATGTAGCTCATGTTTAAAAAAAACTTTTGCCATGAAAGTTGTTTCCCATGATTGGGTGTGCATTTGATTCCATCTTGAGGCTAGTTTAGTTATGGATTGATGCCATTTTGATCAAGTAGACTCATACGTGCTTGTGAGAAGATACAGCTTCAATTTTATGGCAATTTGTTATCAAACAATCACAATTTGCAGTCTCGTGTGCTCTATTACAATTCTGATTGCATGCTAGAAGTTGTGGATTTAGCATAGATTAGATGGATTTTGTCTTAGCTTATTTGCCCATGGGACAATGATATCACGTGTTCAAGTCTCTTGTCAATTTCACATGTTCAAAGATGCATATTTTTTAGTAAGTGATCCTTCGTCAGCTCATTCATTTGTTTGATTAATTGAGAACCAAGGTTATATGGCTTGGATGCTTGTCATGTTATATGCTTTGCATGTGATCATTAGATGAATGATTTAGGTGTGGCACATAACAATGCTGAACCTTGGGATATCACCTAGGATTTGATTTAGGGACTTCATGACTTTAGTCACCATTTCTGAACACAAAAGATGTCTTGTTTTTTTGGTTGTTTTGATATGCATGTTTGTTTCTCTCATTTGTATGTACCTAGTTATTAGTTTCTTGGACTAGGTTTAGAATAGGATCTTGAATATGGATAAAGCGTGAAGATGGTGGAGGTCGATGTTCATTCCGACCATTGTCATGTACTATTTGTTTTCCCGACATATGTCTCGGGTTCCGTGCATTGTATGAAACCCGATGAGTTGCGGGTTTCCTTTCTTTCCTGATTGTTTTCTCTTTTATATTCTTTAGGATTGCATGATTAGGTTTACTGCTTTTCTTGATTGTTTACTTCATGTCTTGCAATTTCAATTTCATTGATTGTTTTCCCTTTCTTTTTTTAGGAATAGAATAGAATGAAAGTAATCCACCATGCATGGTCACTTAGTATAGAACTGATGATCCCGAAAATGTAAAAAGAAATGCATGGACATGTTAGGAAAAACACAACATACTGTTTAGGTACCGAAAGGGCGCTAATAGAAGTATTAGCGTAACCCAAGTCCCCAAACCTAGAAATCTAGTTGCGTAGGAATTGAGGGAACTCTCCCGACCCTCGATTGGGTTTTCTAGCCAACCCCCAAAGAATGAGGCTAGTGGCGACTCCTGTATATTCTTAGGTTGTTAAACATTTAGACCACATAAATAAACCCGTTGTCACGCAGGATACGAGCTTGGGAGAGCTCGCGATCTCGTAAGGGAACTCTTGTGATCAAGTACCCTAAACCCGACCTTTCCCACCTTGGACATTTGAGGGCGGCGAGATCGGGTCGCGACAATTACTAAATACCCTTAACTGACAAAACTTAAACTCAGGGAGCAACACCAAATATGTTGATCTGCCGGTGAAAACTACACTTACAAGGTCCCAATGCAAATGATTCATGACACAATGTAGAGAAGGGTAAGTCGGGGGACACTGTCCGCCACACCATCTTATTATGAAAGATTTGAATGAACAAAGTTTTCAGATCGAGTTTCAATCCTCATAAAGAAAGTTCCACCTAAAGTTTAAGCTAGAGAGAGAGAGAGAACGTGTGTATAAGACCGTTGTAAATCTTGTATATATGAAATGTGTGATAGTATACAAGTTAGTCGCGAATAACAAGAAAAAAATATATAAAAAACCACCATGTATGACCTCTTACATGTAAATCAGAACGAAGGAATTCACTCACCAATTGATGGATTAATTGGAGTATAGAGTATATATTACCCCATCTTTTGCATCACATTAAAGACACTAGTTCAAAAGTTTAAGCTAAATACAGTGCAACTGATGATATCTACGATACCATATATAACATAAAAAAGAAGATCAGCAATCGCATGTGTAAAGTCTAATATTTGGCGGTGTTAATAGCGAGCCCTCTCATTTATCTGAAGATCCTGGAGAAGACCAGATTGCAAGGGATAAGTCCCGTGGCAAATTAGAGAGAAATCTCAATAATCTGAAACAAACCATCATACCATGTGTTGACACCCAAAAGTGCCCGATATTTAGTTATTATCGATATACAATGATTGTTCGGAAGCAATAAAGGTGAAATCGACAACCTCATATGCAATCATCAAAATTAATGAAGAAAAAAGGAAAAGAGTGGAGAATATCCTATTAGGGCATATTTGATCATCCGTGAAGGAAGCCAATTGAATGGATTGAAGATTGGTCGATATCGCATGCTATTTGATGGCTTGAATATAAATGTTGGTGCATATCGACAAGTGACAAATGATTGCAGATTATTTTGCCTAAGTTGTCGATGAGCATCTTAACTGAGGAGTGTCGACAAGCATCTTAAAGAAACAAGATAATCCATTCAGAGAATTGCACCAAGGCTCATGCATGTGAAGATCCACTAAGGGAGATTGTGGATGATAGATGACCAACGTGGAGAGATTGACAACTAAACAATTACAAGGCCCGGGGAGTGGAGAACAATTACAAACAGGAAGTGAACATGGGAGATCATGGCCCGCTATTTTGAAGGACAACAGTTACAAAGCTCAGGGCGTGGAGAACAATTACAAACAGGAAATGAACATGGGGAGATCGTGGCCGCTATTTTGACGGACAACTATTTGAAGAAGAGAATGGACAACATGAGGAACATGGACCATTATCTTCGGAAGTGTGTGGCTACAGTTACAAACATGAAGGAATTCCTTCCTAACAGTTATAATGAAAGGTCTATAAATACTAAGTTCTCATCAATGGGAGAGGTCCTCGACAAACAAAATGTAATATTTTATTATCTTTACTTTTCTGCACTTTATTTTTCCTTAGTTATAGTTTTCCAATTCATGTCGTCGATTAAATTCTAGTGCGTATCTTTATCCTAATGCTTCATCATCGATTCAATTCCAACGTGCATCTCTATCATGGGTTTCGTGCCGTTGATTAAATTCCGACATTACATCTTTGCATGTTCTCGAGTTTTGACTAATATAATAAGGCAAAAATGACAGAATCTTGCAATTTACGTCAATACAAAATCACCAGAGAAATAATAAGGACACCGGAAATTTACGTGATTTAGTCCGCCAGAAATTTACGTGGTTTAGTCCAAATATCGTTACCTACGTCCACGGGGAAGCTAGCAACAAATACCCCACTATAATCGGAGAATCGGAGTTTACAATCGCTCACAAGCCGAGTATTTCCCACACCTAGATTTAAACACAAAGTGTTTATAAATAAACAACTCATTTGGACATAAACTCACGGCACAAAAATTACCACACGTTCAAGCTCAAAACAAAAACGTTCTACGTACGCCAAAATCAAGAACTCTAGCATTCGTCTTTGGTCCACATACGTACGACTTCGTGTTCCTATTCAAGGCTTTGCACAGCTTCTTTTTGGACATCTTCTCATGCCACTCTCAAGTCCTGTGGCTCCTCTTAAAGAAAGAACACATTCTACTTTTTATATGTGTGCCCAAATTTGACATCGGCCCACTGACTTAAATCTTTAACGTGAACTAAACTTCTTTCGCAGGTAAAAGAAAGAAATCCTCACCTTTTTTTCTTCATACGTGAGTGTGCCTAGAGTCAACAATTTGACTCTGGGCCCCACTGTGTACATCCTCCAAAAGTGAATCTTCTGCAAGGTAAAAGATAGAAAACCTTGCTTTTTTCTTTCTATTCATTTCCTCCTTTATGCATCTATAAGAAATCCCAATCTTTTGTCTTCTAGCTTGCAATATTTCACCTCTTGTTGAAGACGTATTCCACGCGTGAGATTTAAATCCGTCCAAGAAAATCTTCCTCAACAAATTCGGCTAACAAATCAATATCTGAATTCAAACTCTAGACTTAATTTAACAATTCTCCACCTTGGCTCGACGTTTGAAGCCAAGTTATAGTGTTCATCATCCATATTGCTCTCCCAATGCCCCAACGGGTGCTCACTCTCCACAGACGCTAATACAGTTCAAGCATAGCTTAAGTTTCGCCAAAGGAACAGACTTAGTCATCATGTCTGCCGAATTATCCACTGTAGCAATTTTTTTGACAATAACATTACCCTTAACTAAGACATCTCGAATAAAGTGATACATAATATTGATATGTTTCGTTTGCTCGTAATAAACTGGATTATATGCCAAATATATCGCATCTTAGTTATCACAGTATGAATCCACACTTTTCTATTCTAGCCCAAAGTTCAAGAGCAAACTTTGTAACCATATCGCATCATTCGCTATAAAGATTAGTACCATGTGTTTTGCCTCAGTCGAAGACAATGCAATGTGATCCTGTAAGGATACTTTCCAACTAACTGCACCACCTGCTAGCGTAAACATGTACCCTACTAAAAATCTGCAATCATCCAAGTCACTGACGTGATTCGAATCCACAAAACCAGCTCTAGTACACTATACCCACATCTGTTGTCCCCTTTAAATATCTAAGGATCCACTTCATAGCTTCCCAATAAGTTTTACCAAAACGCTTCATATAACGACTAACTACACTCGCCCCGTACATACTATAGCATACACAATACTACCCACAGTACTAAAATAAGGACCACGGGACATATGTTCCTCTTCCTCCTCAGTCTGCAGTGATAATTTATTTGAAAGTTTAAAGTGTTTCGCTAAAGGTATACTTACAGATTTTGCCGACTGTATATTAAAATGTGCCACGATCTTCTCAATATATTTCTTCTAAGATAGACGTAAAACTCCTGTAGTTCTGTCATGCAAAATCTCAATACCCAATATTTTCTTTGTAGTACCAAAATCTTTCATCTCAAATTCAGCATTTAACTGCATCTTCAACACATCAATATCAGGCATATTCTTAGGTGCTATCAGCATATCATCAATATATAAAAGTAGATAAATCGAAGAACCATTCTCTAATCTCCTAAAGTAAACACAGCTATCCATCTTACTTTTTTAATAGTCTTGACTAGCCATGAAAGTATTAAAATGTTTATACCACTGTTTAAGATACTATTTCAGTTCATACAAAGATTTCTTCAACTATCAAACATGATCTTCCTTACCCGAAATAGCAAATCCCTCCGGTTGTCTCATATAAATTTGCTCCCCAAACTCACCATGAAGAAATGCAGTTTTCACATCTAATTGCACTAAGTCGACATCCTGCGAAGCACCTAAGGCAAGTAATACACGAATAGAAGTATATCTTACCACATGAGAGAACACCTCATTGTAGTCAATGCCCTCACGTTGTGTATACCCCTTCACCGCAGGTCTCGCATTATACCTCACTGTCTCGACACCGAGAATGCCCTCTTTTCATTTAAAGACCTATTTACTTCTAACAATCTTTTAACTCTTAGGTACTTTGACCAACTCCCATGTCTGATTCCGATGGAGTGATTCTATTTCCTAACTCATAACTCCTAGCCACTGCGACGACTTCGAACTAGCCATTGCCTCAAAGTAAGACGAAAGCTCATCTGTCTCCACCTCATCACCTACAGTTAATGCATAAGCAATATCTGTATAACAATAACGTTCATATGATTTAATTTGCCTTCTCTGTCTTTTTACGGCCATAGTGTGATGTGGCTTTGCTAGTTGTTCACTATCACGGACTTCAGAAACTACGGCCTCATCTGTAGTCTCAACTTCTGTTACCTTCAAGGTCTCCGAAGTCTCCACCTGAAGCTCCACCTCACTAATGACACCATGATCTGTCTATTCTGCTGGTTGTGTTACAGAACTCCTCTGTTGAAGCATTGCAGTCTCGTCAAATCATGTCTCTGCTGATTAGAAAACCCGGTGATTTGGGATCAGTGCACCATAATTAGTAACCTTTCACCCCATGTGCATAACTCAGAAATATGCACTTTTTACCCTTAACTCAAGCTTACCATCACTTATATGAGCATACGCAGGACATCCAAATATATGTAATCCAAAGTAATCAACAGGTTTCCCCGACCATACTTCCTCAAGAGTCTTCCACTCAATAGCAGATGATGGAGATTGATTAATCAAGTAACATGCCAAATTTATTGCTTCAACCCAAGATTCCTTGCCAAGTTCTACATGTTAAAGCATGCATCGAGCTTGCTCAAGCAAAATTCCATTCTTTCGTTCTGCCACGCCATTCTGCTGTGGTGTCTCAGGTACTGTGCGATATCTCACAATATCTTCTTTCTTGCAGAACTCGGTAAAATCTTTACCATAGAATTTCATGCCATTATCGGTTCTCAGGCATTTGATCTACTTATCTAACTACTTCTCAATCAATGCCTTAAATTTCTTAAACCAATCGAACACTTCATATTTGTGCTTCAAAAAGTATACACATTCATTCCTCGAATAATTGTCAATAAATGTCATCATATATCAGGCACCTCCTTTCGAAGGAATCGAAGACGAGCCCCACGTTTGAATGAATATATTCGACTAGTCGTTTGGTTGAATGAACAGCTGTAATAAACTTAACTCAATGCTGCTTCCCAAATATTCAATGCTCACAAAAGTTCAGCTTCCCTATCTTTTGACCCTTCAACAACCCTCTTTCACTCAGCATCGTCATACATGCCTCACTCATGTGCCCTAAACGCATATGCCATAATTAAGTCAAGTCAAAATCTGACTCACCTGATGAAACTACAGTGGTTCCGGTCACGGTCTCTCCCAATAAATGATAGAGTATTCACTTTCTTCCCTTTATCACTGTCACGGCACTTCAAGAGATCTTAAGTACTCCACCTTCAACGGTGTACCTACACCCAATGTCGTCGAGTGTCCCTAGAGAAATAAGATTCTTCTTGAGCTCCGATACATACCTCACATCTGTCGATGTGCGCACTGCCCCATCATGCATCCGAATCCGAATTGTCCCTATCCCCATAACCTTATAGACTACATTATTCCCCAAAAGAACGCTACCACCATCTATAGTCTAGTAAGTAGTAAACCAGTTCTTATGAGGCATCATATGATAAAAACACCCTAAATTTAGCAGCCATTCATCTCTTGACGAAATAGTAGTCATACATAAAACAGCTTTTGCTTCACTAGTGCTCCCCTCGACAACGTTTGCAACACTACTTATGGCATTCTGTCTATTACATTTATTCTTCCGCTTTGGACAATCTCTCCTGATGTACCCCTCCTCATGATACTCAAAATACTTTACACGTCCCTTGGACTTTCTATGGTATGATTTCAATCTGCTTTTACCTCTACTTGCTACTAGGTTCTCAATGTTGTTCTCTACCTCGAATCATTAGTGCTTGCGCTACTCATTGTGCCAGACCGTCATCTCGCAACTTTCTCTACCACTCTTTAGAGAACAAGATAGACTTTACCTCTTCTGAGATAATTGTAGTATGCCCTTGCAACAGTGAATCAATAAAGTGCTCCCATGACTCTGGTAAAAAAGCTAACAATATCATGCCCTATTCTTCATCATCAAGTATCTTACCAATGTTCTTCAAATCCATCATGAGTTTATTGAATTCATCCAAGTGGATTCTGATAAACGTATCTTTAATATATCTAAATTGAAACATCATTTTCAACATGTACAAGCAATTATTCAAACATTTCTTCACATAGAGTGCCTAAAGTTTTGCCCATAATGCTGCGGTGTCCTTTTCCTCTACAACTTATATTAAAACCTCGTCTGACAAGTTCAACAGGATTGTGCTCTTTACTCTTTCCATTAGCTCTACCCTCTCAGAGACTTTCATTATAATTGGCAACTCATCTTCACCATCCAGTGCCTTGGCCCAACATTGGGTTGTCAATAACGCCCACATCCTGATGCTCCATAACCCAAAGTTGTTCCTCCCGTTGAATTTCTCAATTTCAAATTTCCTCTCAGACATAATTGTAATAATAGAATTTCCATATAATAATCATCCAAGCAAAAGCTCCAAATCACTATCGAGAAATCCGATCCCAAGCTCTGATACCAATTGTTGAAATATAATAGATGAAAACGACAAGATTTTACAATTTACGTTAACGCAAAATCATCAAAAAAATAAACGAGAAATAATAAGGACACCAAAAATTTACGTGGTTCGGTCCGAGTATTGGTATATACATCCACGAGAAGAGACAACAGCAAATAATCCACTATAATCGGAGAATTAGAGTTTACAATCGCTCACATGCTCGAGTATTTCCCGCATCTAAATTTAAACCCAAATACAAAGTGTTTATAAATAAACAACTCATTTGAACGTAAACTCACGGCACAAAAATTACCACGCGTTCAAGCTCAAAACAAAAATGGTCTACATATGCCAAAATCAAGAACTCCAACGTTCGTCTTTAGTCCACGTACGTACGGCTTTGCATTCCTGTTCAAGGCTTCGTGTGGCTTCTTTCTGAACGTCTTTCTCATGCGGTTCTCAAGTCTTGCGGCTCCTCTTGAAAAAAGAATGCTCCCGGCCTTTTATATGTGTGCCCAAGATCAAAAATTTGACCTAGGCCCACCAACTTAAATCTTCAATGTGAACTAGGCTTCTTCCGCAGGTAAAAGAAAGAAATCCTCACCTTTTTTTCTATAAACGTGAGTGTGCCCAAAGTCAACAATTTGACTATGGGCCACCGTGTACATCCTCCAACAATGAATCTTCTGGGCCTTTTTCTTTCTATTTATTTCCTCCTTTGTGCATCTATAAAGAATCCCAATCTTTTGTCTTCTAGCTTGCAATATTTCACCTCTTGTTGAAGGCATCTTCTTTATATCTATCCAAAAAAATCTTTCAACAAATTCGTGAATCTTCTGCTATGGAAATGATTGTATTTTCAAGGTAAAATTTGAAATTCCAAATAAAGAGAAAACCTTATTTCTTTTTCTTTCAAAAGTCGGCAACTTTTGGAAAAGATATTTCGGAGGCAAAACACCATGAACAATCCATTCATATTTATAAATTAAAATCATCGACATGAGGAGAGTCAACTCCTAGCAATCTCAATTACAATCATCGGCACGAGGAGAGTCAACTCCTAGCAATCACGCGTATCTAAATTTGACATTTCTTATCAAATCAAAAGATACTGCTAAATATGTACGCAACTGCAGTTCCTAAACAAGGAAATCTAGAGATCTTCCATATACAGTACTATGTACAAATGACCTGACTCGCTTTGCGTCCTGAGATCGGGGTGAATCCACCTGCAACTTCATTTCGGCGACCTATCGAATTTTTAGAGGTGATGGGTCACGATCTGAATGCCTTAAAACCGAGTCAAGTACCCGAGAGTATCCAGATCCATGGAATCATACGGACAACAGACACAGACGGACACAGACGGATCAAACTTCATCCCGTCGACGACTCTTTTGATGAGGACGCTGCTAGATGCATCATCTTATGCATCATGCACATGAGCTAAAGTTGCGTCGGATGTTCAAGCGAAGTCATGCATCCTTCGAAATGCTGATTTCCTAATCAGCGAAGGATAGGGATCGTTTATGCAGAAATTTCTTTATACTGACGCTGTATGCATGCGCTGTAATTTTTTTCTTTTCTTTTTCTTCTGGTTTTTTCGTATTTTTTCACGGGCAGAGTTTGCTCCTGCTAGATATAACCAAAGAAGCCAATTTCACAAAGCTCGGACGGGGTGATCAACGCCCAATCCTGGCCCTCCGAGGACGGGGACGTGAAGATCATGTCCCTGCATGAGATGGTCACATCAAACGCACTAATCCACCACTCGCCCAGCCCTATTCTCCTGCCGACCTCCAGGTCGATGTCGACGCTTACCTCGCCGCTCGAGACGCTCGAGTCCAGAGTCACGGCTTGCCAACTGTTTCTACTGTTCGACAAATTCGACTTGAACACGGCGGCGACCGTCGCTTGCTTCCCCTTTCCCAGCACGAACGGATCCAACGAAGCGCCCGACAAGCGCTTGCCTCCGTACTTGAGCGTGGCCCGCACGCCCCTGTAGTTCACTCTGAAGTAGCTGCTCGGGTTCTCAACCCTGATGCGAACGTTGCAGCGCACGGAGATCACGGAGGCAGAGACATTGAATGAGCCGGAGGAGGAGGCCGGTACGACCCGGAAGTCGGGGATCATGAGAGCAGGTATGACCACGAAGAGAATACAGACAAAGACCGTGGCGGCGATCGTTGAGAATTTGAAGCACGGGTATATGCACTTCTCGCATACAGGCGAGGGCGGCAGCTGGGGTGGTCGGCCGGCTGCAGCGGCAGCGGCATCGGCAGCGGCAGGATGGAGATGGGGCATTCTCGGTTCGAGTGGGCCAGGACGACGGCCGAGTTGGCTCTGCTATGCTCCACATCCATCGAACAAAACCTTCCCTTAGCGGAGATTTTTAGATACGAGGTAATGTGAGACCGGTGCTGTCGAGCGGTGCACGTATATATAGACGAAAAGGGGATCTCTCCATGTCGGGAACTGAATCTACAAGCTTTTGCTCGATTTCCACGACGAGGAACGCTGACTAAGCACCAGCTACGGACACTGGCACTAACGCAACATGAGAAAATCAAATAAAATGTCGAGTGGAAAGTACAAAAATGGCCTCCATAATGCTCTTGCTCGATTACGGTCCTTTCTAGTTTAATTTTTGTTGCACATGTGTTCCCCGCACTATTCTTTACTCTTGATTTTCGGACGAATTTCGTATTTTTCCCATCCATATGTGAACAGAAAATGCTGATTAGGTGCTGAAGATTAATGTGTGACGGTCACACGTTATAATGAGTGCAAAATTGAGGAACTAGTGGCGGTTCTCGTAAATAGCGACCACTCGAGCAAGAATCCAGCCCATGTGGACCGGCAAATCTAAAATTGTCCCTCCTAAAACGATTATTTCGTAATAAATAGGCAATAGCTATGATAATGTGTTATTGGCGGGCAACAATATAAGGTCATTAGATACCTGAGGAAAGCCTGGCCAAGACAGCGAATGTAAGTTTCCCTGCATGTGGTTTGTTCGTTGTAACTGATTAGGATTTTTATCAATTAGCAAATTGATTTGAGGAGGAAAATATCTGGAAATCGGGATCTAAAATCAGGTTACGCACTGATTCTGTCACAAAATAAAGTATAGGGACCGAAATTTAACACACAAACCATAGTATAGGAACCATTTATGTAATTTCTCTTCGATTATTTATATTATATATTCCTTGTAAACGCCAGCGCCATTTGTGTATCTTGGCACTTGATCGGCATTTTCAATCGATATCTAGATGGAAATCTGAAATTCGTCCTAAAATTGTGACCGGCAATTAATTTAGGGACTAAACCTGTCACAAGATGAAGCACAATATCGATTAACATGGTCGCAGATCACCGGATGCCCGACCATGTTGACATCGATCCTACGAACTTCTTGGGTTTCATGTTTTCTAGGTTTTACTGAACTTAGACCAAGCTAACCAGACACAAGAACAACAGCTTTCATACTCTCCTTGCACGATTGTTTTGAAAAATGTCACCTTCGCTGGTCCCGTGTGCACGCATCTGCTCGTGATAAGAAGATCGATATTTGACAAGTGCCAAATAGAAACCACGATGACCATCTTTAGCGTCGTCGTTCTTGAACAACAATAATAAAAAAAAATTTAAAAAAAAGTTTACTCTTTGCCATGTCATGATCATAAGCCAAAAAGGTTGTTTGACAATTGACTCATGGTCGGCCGTTCCCAAAAAAAGCGACGTGTATTCAGACACGAATGTTCAACCCCCACAACGTTGTTCAGAAAAATGCATCAAAGTGCGGGAAATTTTGACACATTTGCCTTTAATTCTAAACATTTCAATTTTGTCAATGGAGTTATAAATATTTTCATTTTTTATCAATTAAGTCTGTCTAATGAATTTTGACCGAAATTCGCTAACATGGATGTCAACCATCCTACATGGCATAGCCGATGCTAAAGTGGACAAATTTTATTAATTTAAAAAAAATCGAATTTTGTAATTTTTTTATATTTTGTAATTTTTTTTCTTTTTTTCTTTTGTTTTTCCCTTTTTTTTCTTTGGCCAATTAGCCGACGACCGACCATAGGCCACAACCAACAAGGGTCGGCCTCGCCAAGATTTGGTGAGGGGCGACTTCGCCAAGATTTGTTGAGGGGCGACCTCGCCAACCTTGGGGCCAACCTTGGACAAGGCCAACAAGGGTCAGCCTTGCCGAAGGCCACCAAGGGTGACCTCATCGACCGCGATCAAGGCTCACCCTCGCCATCAATGTTGCTTGAGGCCTGCGAGACTGGCCTCTTGCGAGGCTGGTTAGATCTCAACAAGGCCGATCCTTGTCAATCGCCAAAGTCTGAGCAACCAGCCAAACGAAGAGAAGGGAGGGAGAGAGAAGAAAAAAAATTAAAAAATAAAAATAATTGAAAAATTCGAAAAAAAAAATTGAAAATTAATAAATTTTATTTACATCAACAGTAACCATGCCACGTATAACGGTCGACATCCACGTCAACAAATTTCAATCAAAATTGACCAAATGGACTCAATTAGCAAAATATCAAAAGGTTTAAAACTCAATCCGTAAAGTTAAAAAGTATAAGACTAAATTGACAAAATTGTAATAAATTAAAACTTTTTGCATAATTTTTCCAAAGAAAGGTCGGATTTCTTTTGGACTCTGGAGTTTCAAAGTGGTGGTGGACTGTGACTGAGTGAAAAGAGAGGGATCAGAAGTGGACAGTCTATCGTGGAGTAGTGGATCTCGGTGGGCAGATACATTTTGTGAGTTTTGTTTTACATGCATGGTTACAAGTATTCAAAGTCAGCGAAAATCTAAGATCAAAGATTTTGCGTGATTCCTTTGTGAGATAATGAAATTTATTTTGTGGAGAACTTTTCAAGACTAAACATCATGTGGGTCAAGACATTGAATAAATCGAGCGCGGTTGAAATCCCCGTCGCGTTGATTAAGCCGTCTAAATTCAAATGTCCGATTTTATTTTATTGTCCCACTTCCCGAAACGCTTTATGTTTCATTCGAAGCAAAATATCGTTGGGCGAGCTTAAGGAGAACAGCAACTTGGAACGTCGCAATCACCTTACCTGTCGCGCAATAATGCTCCAAACGAGCTGTTAAAACAATTTTTGCAATAGAGGACGAGCAACTAAGGAGAGCCATTTAGTAATTAATGAAAACAAAGTAAAGAAATGTGTAAAAATCCAACTGCGGATTCATTTTGACCAAGAAAGAAGCAGCACGTTCCACGAAGGGCTCGAAGGACGCGCACATTTTTTAGGTAAAGCCCACTTCCGAGTCTCTTTCTCAAGGATCTGCAAGATAGCAGCTTTTGAAGGCCTAGGATTTTGTCCGTCTCTTGGTGGTTCGCGCAACAAGAATCATCCCTAGCCACATTCATTTGGATATGATAAATAAACAAACTTGCCTCTGCATGCTCGAGACCTGATGGCCGTGGCCCAGCATGAATCGACTTCGTGGATGTTTTCTTTTGTCCGCTCTTGCGGAACATCCCCCCTAGGTTGTCTTGGAATTCCAAGGTCGTTATAATAAGGGAAAGACGGAAGACGCGTACTGTTGTTGACCCTCAGTGCGACAATCATGTATTGGGGTCGAATGCTGCAAATCGGCGCTTGAATTCTTCCACCAATTTGATCTCTTCTTCTTTGCTTAGTGCGCAATTCCTCCAATCAGCCTTATCTGCCACGTTCAACAAACCTGCCACCACCTGCACAGTTTCACAGGCATCATGTTACGTGCTTAGACTACAGTCCACTAAATTTAAATTTCAAGAATTGTCCAAGGCTTCAAGTTGAAATAGACATTTTTAAAGACCACTTTGTCCAAATTATTGACATCCATCACCAACCATATGTAGGGACAGAATTAATACCATCTTCCATAACTGAAAAACCAAACTAAACTCAGAAGCAATAACTTAAGCCTAGATGAAAACCAGTCTAAGCAAATAGACTAAGAACGCCAGATAGATTACCTCACGTCCAAATTGAGCAGGAAAGTTTTCGTTGTCCTCCACTATATGTGATAGTACAGTTCCTTCAGGTAATTCCACATAAAAGAGACTAGATTTACCATCAAACTCCGTTCTCAACATTTTTCTACCATCAGTGCCTAAATCAAGAGAAGCACAATATGAATACGATATATGCAGTTGAATCAACAGACAAAACAGTTTGTGTTCATTCAAAGAAAACCAGAACATTCTCATGAACCATCAATGCCTCAGCCACTCCCAGCATAGGTGACAACAATCTCACACACAAGGCAGATCAATAAGTCAATACCAGAGCATTAGTTTCTCACGCTGGAAGCTATAAGCAACTGTAAACTTTTAATTGTCCACTGTAGCCAATGACTCTATGCAGTAAAACATAAATGAGGATTTCTTATAGTGACTACTAGAGCAAAGGGAACATAAATTTGTTGTCTGTAAGCCCAAAAAGTGCATTATGGTATATGATCTCAAGGATTAAGGACCATAGTCACTGAATTTTCTTGTCTTATTATGGAACTCCAAAAAAAAAGGAGAGATGACAAATTTAACTTACTCAAGGAGTTAAATTTAAATCCCAACTTCTCCGCAGCCAAACTAAATATGCTCTGAAGAGAAGCTGCTCTAGATGATGGAACAGGAATAGCCTGCAAGCAATGCAATCAAACTATTGAGAATAAGAAAGTGACTGGCTGGCACTAAAAGAGATCAAATGACAAGATGGATGAAGAAGATAAAGTAATACCATAAGCAACATGTTATAAATTTTCTTTGCACTATGACAATACCTGAAGATTAGCATGAGTCCCACGTTTGGAAACCCACTCAAAGAAAACAACTTCCTTCCGTTGGTTCTTGTGATACAACTTCAGGCAGTTCTGGAATCTGTTAAGCTCTGTTTCATTTTCTGGAGGCAAAGAAAGAGTATTTGGTAGATGCTCGATAGGTATTATCAGCGCGTGATCTTCAACTAATGGTCCCTTGGGCAGTGCACAGTAGTATCTTTCTCCTACACTGATGATCAGATGAGACTCCACATTGGGGCTCGATAAACAAAACCAGCATTCTTTTGACCTGAATTTCAATTACATACTGTGCTTAAAATGGATTCATAAGCAGTGATCGAAAATTTCATTCCACTAGAACCAATGTAAATTATTAGCAAAAAAAAACAATAGGCGCCCATTGAGGAAACTGACCTATTAACACTAGCAGCACCTCTAGACCTATTTCCATTTCGAGAACCACTTTCCTCTTCCTCCTGCAAACTGTGTTTAAAGTTGCAGTCAGGACCCCTTTCACATTGCCCTTTGTTAAGAAAATCAAAACAAACCCCTCTTCGGTATTGCTCCCTTGCATCTAAATCATGTCGGAAGTTGCAGTTTTCACCTCGTGGACAAGACCCAGAAGACAAATACTTAAAGCATAGCCTATCACCATCTCCAACTGCATGCTTCTGACGTTTTTGGGAAACATCGTATCTCCAATATTGTGCGTCATTAGTATCAGCGGCAGTCCTCTTTCCTGCTTCCTTTGCACCAGCAGTTTTCTCTACTGCTGTAAACGGAGACAAGGTTGTGTTGGGAGGTTTCATGCTAATCTCAGAGGAAGACATGGTAGATGCCGGAGTAGGAGAAAGTGCATGGATAAATTTCTGTGAGAAAAACAAGATTATGATGCACATGGGCAGAATGGAAATTGGAAACACTAGTAGATAGACAAGAACAGAGATATTTATACTAAAAACAGTTTAGATAACAGATAACTTCAATATAAAGTAAGCTAGTCACAGAGAAGCATACTATTAACATATGAAAAGATCGTATCTACAACATAAAGTATATACAGAAAGAGAGAACAGCCGCCATTCCATTACTTGTATGCATAAAAGCATGCCTTAGTGAACAAGTATGTCACTGCATGATAAACATTGAGGACAATCAAATAAAATGTTCATGTCTAACTCAGTCTACATCCTACCTACCTAAAGTATTTGATAAACATAATTTAACTGACAAAACTTAAACTTAAGAAGCAATGCCAAAATATGCTGATCTGCCAGGCGAAAACTAGAGTTACATGTCCCCAAATGTAAATGATCTATGACACAAAGTACAGAAGGGTAAGTGACCTGTTTTTCTTTGTTTCCAACAGGAGCAAGACCGATAAAGCGAGTGACATGAACAGCATCAGCATTAGAGTAAGGTTCACGTGCATAGAATACACCCATAGAGCCAGCAATATGGTAACTGTTTCGAATAGCAATCAAAACATCAGTCTTATGATACCAATCACAAATAGTTCATCTTCAACAAAGACATTCACAAAGTAAAAGAAATATTGCATACCGTGGTTTAATCTCTGCTACTATCTCCGCAATAGTAGAGTCGCTGCCAGATGCCTCGGATATTCCAGGAGGAACATCTGTCTTTGCAGCTCTATTAGTGATACCACTCGGCCACTCATTAGTGAAAGCCAATTAAGGAGGCCAACAAGCGTCACGCAACTAAAAGTAAACCAAGATATGTCTAAATAAATGAAAAAGGACCAGCAAGGATATCTTAAGAATAAGTCAACAACTCCAGGTTCCTCAGCTAATGCTCGCAGGGCGTCAACATCATCTTGATTATATGTTCCGAATTGTTGAACATCCGAAGAGTGCCTACCAGA
This sequence comes from Eucalyptus microcorys, assembly GCA_014182515.1. Taxonomy (NCBI): domain Eukaryota; kingdom Viridiplantae; phylum Streptophyta; class Magnoliopsida; order Myrtales; family Myrtaceae; genus Eucalyptus; species Eucalyptus microcorys. Next base: position 6,579,897 of record CM024564.1, on the reverse strand, counting down.
TATGTAAGCCACAGATAACCCTAAACATAAGTACATCTAATCAGAGATAAATATACAAAAAAAAATTCCATAGTCACCGAAACATCACAACCCAATACACAATTGAGCGAAAATGATTCCTTTAAAACAATCAAACAAGGCAGCAATGTCAAGAACCAATTATGAAGTCCAGCAAGCATAACAAATACCCATGAATTTGGCTATTACTTAGAACCAAGCAAATACACCATCTTTCGCATGTGACATTGATATTCTAAAAAGTTACACAGTACACCCCCAGTTTCCCATTATATAGGAAGCTTAAACTCCACAAATGATTAGCCCCTGTACTCATATCCAAAAGCTGCCTCCAGCAGAAGTTGGTTTTACTAATTCTAGCAAAAACACGCAAAATGTATTCAACCGTAAGCCGGTTTTGTCGATTCTTCTTCCATATTATAGCCGTAGCCGAGGTATAGACATTAGTAAATTGCAATTCTCTAGCGTAATCTAATTCAAAAGTGCAGCTAATTAACATCGCAAAAGACAACGAACATTACCATGAAGCGTGAACTTGCCACTCCCCTTCAGCCAATACAGATTCTCGCATATCTTCAGGCCGTCCATCTTAAACCCTAAGTTGGCGTGGCTCCTCGAAGCGGCCGACAGCACCTTGGGCGCCCCAATGCCGTAGTCGCCGATGAAGTAGGTCGGGAGCGGGACCGGCGACCGGCCCTCCGCGTAGTCCAAGAACTCCTCCAGCAGCTCCGGCGCGTCGGGGAAGAACTGGCCCACGCAGAGCAGCGCGTCGAAGGGGCCGGCCGATTTGTTCACCTGCACCGCGGCGGGGCGAGCTCAAGAGAGGGGCGTAAAACCCTAGAGAGGCGCGAAACGAGAGGCGTAGAGAGAGAAAGATAGAGAGAGAGAGAGGTACCGAGGAGACGCGCTTGAAGAGCTGGTTGAGCCGGCCGCGGGCGTCGCCGCAGAGGAGTATTCTCGGAGGCGCCATTGATGCTGGCGAAGAAGGAAGGCCGAGAAGAAGCTGGAGTAGCAGAAATGGCGGAGGAGGGAGCGAGAGGGTGGTGCGGGGCGGAGCGAGATTTGCTGGGCTCTGATTTTGTGAGACGTGATTTGGGCCGAGTTAGATGTGATGGGCCTCTTCCTGGGCCTGAATTGGATGGGCCTGTTGTGGATGGATCCACGCCTCGTAACTCCGGAGAAGTTCGTGACGGAGTTGAAGGAGGAGTTTTAAGGGGATGCTTGTTTGCCACTGAGCGAACGCAAGAGGCCCATCGAAAATTGGAAGTATTATCTAAAATTTCGTAAACTTATCGAAATGATTACATGTTAAATTACTTGCCTGCATATACATACATATATATATTGAGAAAGTTTGTTCCGAGTTAAAAGGAAAGTCAAAATGCGTGATTCATACTACTTTAATTAAATAAAAGGCAAACGTGCATCATAGACATCTTAGGTACTTTCCACCTAAGTTTTCTTCACCCCACTCTGAACTTTCGTCCTTTTTTCCTTCATTTTTTGATAAAGCCCATTGACAGGTGTGAACTCTCGAGCTCAACCTTTTGTTTACGTGTGACGAAAATCATTTTTGAAGTGATTGAAAACCACGATCGCTCATGCCCAAAAAAACGACAACAACAGGGGACCATGATGGTTAGAGATCCACTCTGCTTTGTTTGGAAACAAAGGAGGTGAGAAAATTTGTGGAATGGGAATAGAACAAAACGCGTAAATTTATAAAGTTTTCCTCCATTAACTTCGTGTCATAAATAAAAATTCCATATTTTTCAACACCCATTTTTCATTTCTCCCTCTTTCCTTAACTTCTCAATTGGAGCTTAACCGGTCGCTCTACCAACTTCTTTTAACCCTTTTTAATTGTCTCAAAAAGAATCGAAATCTTTCACTCTCTCGGCAATCATAATAACATACACGAGTCAGAAAAACTCTTAAACGCAAGTCGCAATCCATAGGAAGGAAGAAAGCAATCGGCTCCTTATGCACAAATCACTAGGAAGATGAACCATCGCATTCCGACAATGATCATCTAAAAGCTTAATGAATAATTAATCAAACATTGCAATCGCGATTTCGCTTCCTCCACGTTACGACCAAACCACTTTGGATGGAGTCCTAGGGGTGTGCGTGGTCCGGGCGGGCGGTTCCCGACCTAGAACAGGAATCGCCGCTAAGGACCGGCTTCCGAAAATTGGAACCGGGATCCACCACTGGAACCGGACCGCCGGTGGTCCGGTTCCGGGTGGATCCATGGAACCGATATTGGCGGCGGAGGAGCGGCGACGGCGGAGGAGCGGCGGCGGCGGCATCGACACTCGGGGAGGAATCGAAGACGAGAGCGAGCGAGGGGACGGATAGCAAAGGCGAGGAGCAATGCGGCGGGGACGGCAGTGTGGTGGGTGGCGGCCGCGCGAGGGGGCGAACGGCGGCGGAGGAGCGGCGGCGAGAGGAGCGGCGGCGGCGCGTCGATGCTCGGGGAGGAATCAAAAACAAAGAGACGAGCGAGGGGGCGAACAACGAAGCGAGAGGAGCAACGGGCGTGGCGGGTGGCGGCCGGCGCGAGGGGCGAACAATGGCGGAGGAGGAGCGGTGGCGGAGGAGCGGCGGGCGGCGGAGGAGCGATGGCGGCGGCGTCGACGCTTGGGAGGAATCGAAGACAAAGAGATCGAGCAAGGGGGGACGGCGGAGCGGAGGAGCAACGGCCGTGGCGAGTGGCGGCCGGCGTGAGGGGGCGAATAGCGGCGGAGGAGGAGCGGCGGCGGCGACGTCGACGCTCGGGGAAGAATCGAAGAGGAAGAGACTCGAGCGAGGGGGCGAACAACGGCGGGGGGCGAGACGGCGAGGCGGAGGAGCAACGGGCGTGGCGGGTGGCGGCCGGCTCGAGGGGGTGGACGGCGGCGGAGGAGGAGCGGTAGCGGCGGCGTCGACCCAAGGGGAGGAATCGAAGACGAAGAGAAGAGATTGAGGAAGAGACAGAGAGAGAGAGAATCGAAGATGATGAAACCGCAGAGGAAGAGAGTCGAGACAGACGCGAACTTAGGGTTTCTTTCTTTTATTTATTTATTTTTAATATTAAAAGTGCTTGGTCCGGTCCGGGTGAGCGGGGCAGGTGGATCCGCCCACGGAACCGGGGAACCGGACCGTTCCCTCGAGAACCGCCGGTTCCGGGCAATTCCGGTCCGGGCGGTTCCCGGTATTTTGCACACCCCTAGGACGGACTGTTCAATTTACCTAAGTCAACCATTCTTATCGACAAATCCCACTGTTCATGACAGAGAGTTGTTTTCTGTCGCATCTGCTGCTCTTTCTTCCAGAACTCTCCATAATTAGCTTCGTCGTAAAAACAAAAGGGTGGTCCAGCTGGAGCACTCATCATCGACATTCCAGTTCCAGTCGCTGGCGTCATCGTGCCCGTCACTGCCGGCCGTGCCTTGCGTTTTGGAAGATGATGACAGTGATCGCAGTCGTTGGATCGACGTGGGATTGCAAGAGATCACTGGACGCGTGTCTTTTGTCCGCACATCGGTGGATAGCGACTTTGATTCCTTTATGCCCCTCGGATTCTCGGCATCACTTGTACGATCGTTGAAAATGTGAAACTAGGACTTCGAATTTCGACTTGAGATTTTACCCGATTTCTAGCCAAATTGGAACACATACGTCTTAATCTGGTATTGCTTCATTATGTATTCCTTCTCCTGAGTTTCAAATCCACGATAGTGACTTCTATTATCGATTAGTAATACGTTTATTCATACATGACTAGTCCTCCTTAATTGGGAGACGTGGTTGGCAAGTTTTTACTTGAGTTTTGATGTATGGTTAATAACAATTCTGTAAATAATTTTTTTCTTACACTCTGTTTGTTTTGCGAAAAAAAAAATTCGAAATTTTTTTTTGTATGTTTTTGGTTTTTGGATTCTTAGGAAAATGAGTCCATGGATAGTCGATGGAAAACCCACGCTTAAATTCAGGAAAATTATATCCTCTCTAAAAAATATGAAATCATTTTTCAATATATAATTACTCATTGATGTTTGGACTAAAAACTCTACGTTTGAACACAAAAACCCCAAAGCTTGTTCCTAGGCCCTTGGCAACCCAAGCCCAACACCCAAGCTCGAGTCCATCGTGGCGAGGCCTGAGATCCCAGCGCCCGAGTCCATTTAGGCGGGGTTTGAGACCCTACACTGGTGCTTAATTCCCACAAGCCGTGCTCCATTGATGCCAAGCTTAGGACCCCTATGCTCATGCTCGGGTCTTGGCACTCATGCCGAGGTCCATTAAGGTCAAGTTCAAACACTAGCGATGGGACCTCGATGCCCATGACCGTTTCCTAGCTGTCCACATGTATATCAATAACGCTCGGATAATGTATATCTATTTAAGAAAATCAAATTAAAATATCCTATTGTTCTTCGGTTCATTTTTCAGATTTCAGTCAAATATAGAAAATTGTTACTATTTTTTCTGAGACACAGTGGTGGCCCGCGCGGACTCATCAGTCTCCAGAGTACGAGAAAGTTTTCGGGGCAGATGCCCGTAAAGACAAGGGCCTGTTAGTTGCGGGGCCCTGCTCCACTCCTTTTTCTACCCTCTGCAACATTTCACATTTAATGTTCACACATTGTCTTACCTAACAATACAAAAAGATGCTTTTTCTCATCCACAAAATCGATGTGACGATTTATCAAGTTTCCATCTTTTTATCTTTTCAGAAAGGGTTTCATGTTTAAGGTGGGATTCCACTTCCTTTCTACGCATTTCATTTCGTTTCAGTGCAATTTAATTTTCTTCTCAATTTACTTTCCATCGGATAGGAATTGGTAGGATCCAAATTCTACCGAAGCCTTGTTCAAATGCTCTGTGCTCGAGCATGAAGCCGTCGGGTTGTGTCCAAGAGTCTGGAAGTTTGGTCGCCTCGATGCACATTCGCAGATGGATTCTCATCAACAAAATCATGCAATTTGTAAGAAGGGGGATGTGCAGCAATTTTATCTCCAAGTAACAAGACCAAAAGGCAAAAGTCTACAAACTTGAAAAATTTAGGTTTTTCTTAGAAAAAAATGACACAAATAATCTCTGAAATTTGACTAAATGTAGTGTTTGAACTTTTGCTACATGTTCTTTTTAATCATTAGACTATATTAAAATGTTCAATGTTATTCTTCAATTAATTCAAGTTCATAGGCAATATTGACTAAATTGAGTGTGTACAAAAACTAATGAACCATATTGAATACATTAAAAGTTTATGACCTATATTGCTCATTGAGCTAAAATCGGATACTATATTGCATATTATACCAAAATTTAAAGACAGTATGCATGATTATTCCTTTTTCTTAAAAGGCCAAAGGAGTGCTCACGGTGCAAATGATAACTGTTGCTTTGAAGGGTTTGACCGTCGAGTCTTCGTCTCAAGGAATCATTTGATTTTTTGCCGCTGAAATACCCACGTGAGTCATATTGACGTGTCCTTTTTCCACTTCATTCATAATAAAACAAAGGGATATAAGCAATGAAAGTTCTAAAATTTATTATGAAAGTCCAGTTGAATCCTAAAGTTTATAAAAAATACAATCAAGTCTTTAAAAATTTATCAAATTGGTATAATTGAATCATTAAGTTAACTTCATCCATTTAAACTAATGGAAAATATTGACATAATTTTTTGAATATTTTCTCTTTCTTACGTGACCATGACGTAACTAAAGCATAGAACACAATATTAAAATGACATCATTTTATCTTAAATTATAATTTTTTAAAACCAAAATCTTAATTGAATAAAATAAATATATTAAAAATATAAAAAAAAAAAGGAGCAACGGCAAGGGCGTGCCGTCACCAATAAGGGCTGGCACGGTCTCAATGAGGGCCAACGAGGGTTGCTAAGGCCTTAGTAAGGGTCGACGATCCTCACTGACTGCGAACAAGGGCTTGGCGACCCTTGCCCAGCTGTGGTGGTTTTCGGCAAGGGTCGTCAATCAATCCAAATGCACGCCATTCATATCTGAATACTTTCAACCTAAGTTTTCTTTCGTGCATTTGATATTTCATCCTTTTTCCTTTTTTTTTCAATAAAGCCCATTGACAGGTGAGTTCTTGAGCTCAACCTTTTTAATTACATATAACAAAATCATTTTTGAAGCAGATTGAAAACCACAATCGCTAACGCCTAAACAACAACAACACACACAAGAAACAATCATGACGGCTAGAGATGCACTTTGCTTTGTTTGGAAACCTGGGAGGTGAAGGAAAATTGAGGAATGGGGATAGAAAATAAGCATAAATTTAAAACTTTTCCTACACCACCTTTCACCTTGGTAACCGAAAAGCCCACGCGAGTCAGAAAATAGGAAGACTAACCGCCATCGTTCGGACAATGATGTCCTAAAAGCTCTAGAGAATGGAAGAAAAATTGCTGTCGCTATGTGCTATGTTGCCTTCTCTACGTCATGATCAAAACCATTTTGGGATGGGAAATGGACTTTTCAAAATCATCCAAGTTACCATTTTCATCGGCAAATCCTCTGTTCATGATAACAGCTGTTTCCGTCACATCTGCTGCTCTTCCTTCCGACCTCTCTTCTAACCTTTTGTTGTAAAAAAGAAGGGGTTGATATTATAAAAAATCTTAAATTAATATATCTCGGATAAATTGATCCTTCCGTTAATTTCCATTGAATTCTGCCGTCAAATTATTGAATTAGACTATACGTGACAATTGATTGGTATATTATTTTGGAGTTTTGCCCTCCATTTATCATTGGTATATTAGCCTGTGATTTTTCTTAATATTAATCAAATTTTAATGGAAATTAATGAAAAATAAATTTGCCATAAACATATCGATTTGAGGTTTTTAATACTCAAAAAATTTATTTAGAATAAATTTATCCCAAATATATTCATTTCGGATTTTCGTTAATATTAATCCTAAAAACAAATACAGTGGTTCCGCTATGCCATCATCCCGAATATTCTAGTCCCCGGCGTGATGCTGCGCGTCACTGATGCCTCTTGAATTTTCGAAAGATAATGATTGCGATCGACGATCGTTTGATTGCGGGGATTGCGGGGGATCACTTTGACGCGTGTCGATCGTCCACATCGGCGTGGATCGCAGCTTTGATTTTTATGCCTCCTCGATTTCTCAGAATCACTAGTGCGATCGTTGGAAATGTGAAACCAGGACTTCAAATTTCGATTTCAGATTAGCCCGATTTCTAGACAAAATTTGACACGTATTATTTCATTATGCATTTGCTCTCCGATTATCCGAGGGATTACCTATCTGAGTCGAGGCCTGACCTCGAGGGGTCGCATTGGGGTAAAATTTCGCATCTACGGAAGGTGACCTTTACTAATTTGTCTTAATTTGGAGGTGCCGCTCGTGAGTTTTCGCTAGAGTTTTGAAGCATAGTCGACTTGTTTTAGTAAAATCTAAAAGGTATGGAAATAGAATTTCTCCGGTTGTTTCGCGAAAATCATTTTTCTCATTTTTTGACATTTGATTCGCTTAAGAAAATGAGTCAACACAAAATGTTTCTTAGTTAATGGAAAATCTATGCTAAAATTCAACAAAATGGTTTTCTCATTTAAAATAGATGAAATCATTTTCTAAAATATGACTAGATTTTGATGTTTGAACCAAATATTCTATGCTTGAGCATGGAAATCCCAAAGCTTTTTCCTAGGCTCTTGGCAACCCGAGCACAAGACCCATTCGCCAGGCCCAAGTCCAATGTGGTCGAGCTTGAGATCTCAATACCCATACTGGGTCCATTAAGATTAGGCTTGGGATCCCAAAACTCGTGCTCACGTCCTAGTGCCCACGCTAATGCCTAAGTCCATCAATGTTGAAATTAGGACCCCAATGCTCGTGCTTAGGTCTCCAATGCCCGCACCTAGATCCATTGAGAATACATTTGAGACCCCTGTGCTCGTACCCTAGTCCTGAAACTTACACCTGATCCATTAATGCAAGGCCCGGACACTTGTGCCAAGATCCTAAGCCTCACCTTAATAGACCCCAGTGAAGGGGTTAGGGCTCAGGCATGGGTTCCTCCTCGATGGACCCAAGCATAACAAAGGAGGTCCTAGGCGTAGGGGTTTGGGGTTCAACCTGGATGGACTCGAGCACGAGTGGGAATTGGGCACTGGCATTGGGTCTCGAGCCTAGCCTTGACGGACTCAAGCTTGGGAATGGACATGGGAGCAAGTGTTGCACTCTGGTGCTTGGGTTCCGTGGACCCAAGCTCAGCCTCTATGGATTCGGGCTAGGGAGCCAAGGAGTTTAGCACAAGCTTCGAGCTCCCAAGCACGGCTTTTGTGGACTCTAGATTGGTGCAAGTGCTTTTATCCGAGAGCTCAGTGTCCATGCCTATTTCCTTAGTTGTTTATGTGCATAATACTCACACTCGAATGATATATATTTATTTAGGAAAAACAAGTCAAATCTTATTCGCTAAATGATTCGAGTTTAATTTCAAATTTCAGTCAAGCATCAAAATGATATGTTGCCATTTTTCTAGAGAGTGATCTCTAAAAAAGTTATTTTACCGAAACGTCATATTCTTTGGGAAATAAATGGCTCTAAATTCAAAGCGAGGGTGGCTGTCAAATTTGAAGGAAACAGGGATGTTGCGGGCCACAGCGGCTGAGACGCGATGGAGGCCCCATGCAGCGTTGTCAGTATTCGGTGCATGATAAATTTTGGGGAGGCGCATACAAAGACAAGGGCCTGTTAGTTGATGGAAGGCAGCCACTCCAAGCATTGATTCCACTCCCTCTTTCCTTCAGCATTTATGTCCACATATTATCTATCCACCAGCACAAAATGCTAATAATCCCCATCTACAAAATCGATGTGACGATTTCTTGGTTCATTAAATTTGCCAATCAAGTTTCACCTTCTTCTTTTTTTTAATCTCTTCATGAAAGGGTTATTAGAATTCACGGTCCACCGAAGTCTCTTTTGTTTTCCTTTTCCTTTCGATATGTTCTCATTTTGGTACAGCTTAATTCTCTCACAATTCACTTTTCATTGAGCAGAGATTCGTCGAATCCCACAGTCCATTGAAGTCTCCTTCATACACTTTTGTGCTCAAGCATGAAATTGCAGGGTGGCTTCCTAATGTTCAAAAGTTTGATTGCCTCCATTAGAGTGCACGTCAAATACCGTTGGCCTCTCTTTAGCACGTTTGCATATCAATTCTTGCCTGCAAAACCATACAATTTGGAATTCCGTTGGCCTCTCTTTGGCACGTTTGTATATTGATTCTTGCCTACAAAACTATACAATTTGCAACCCCAAATTTAGCTCCAAGATATGACACCAAAGTGCAAAAGTCCGAAAACTTAACAAACGACACAAATGATTCTCAAACTTTGTTCAATATGTAATGTAGTTTATGAACTTTTAATTTGTTTAATATGATCTATGAACTTTAATCCAACGTATAATATAATTTATGAACTTTTAATGTATTCAATATGATCCTTAAACTTTCGATATATATTCAATTTAATCCCCGAGCTATATAAAAATATTTAACATTGTTTTTCTATTAATTTAAGTTTATGGTCAATATCGAATATCAGGACAATATTAATTTAAAGACTAAATTGAATATGTATAAAAAATTCAAAGATCAAAAATTGAATACATTAAAATCTTAGAGACTACAATATATATTAGATTAAAGTTTGGAGACTGAATGGAATAAATTAAAAATTCAAACAATATATTACATGTTATGTTAAAATTGAGAGATAGTTTGTGTAATTATTCCTTCTTTGTTTTTTTTTTTTCGAAGGGCCAAACTAGATTTTACTGTTCAAATGATGTCATGTCGCTGTGTAGGGCTTGACTCAACTGTCGAAGTCTTCGTTTAAAAAAGAAAACGTTTGATTTTTCACAACCTAAAATATGCCACGTGGCTGACACCGATGTGACCTTTTTCCTTTCCCACAATAATAGAACGAAAGCAAAGGAAATTCCCAGGAACGGACGACCAAACCGAGATATCATCATGGTTCCTCCGGCCCATCCTTTTCTCTTTCCCACTAGCATAAATACGTCTCGGCAGCCTCGCCATCTCCACCACCATCATCTGCAAACCCTCTCTTTCTCCCTCTCCCTCCAGACGAAACCCTAGAAAATCTAGAAGCGCAGCGGCGAAGAAGGAGGTGCGGAAAAGTAACGGTGTTCTGAGGCCATGTGGGCTTTCATGGAGGGCTGGCTCACCCCCAGCTCCCTCTTCATCCTCCTCAACATCGTGATCGGCACCATCGTCCTCACCTCCCGCCTCAGCTCCTCCCCCAGGAAGCCGCGCCCCCACTACCACGACCATCTCGGCCCCGACCGCTCCCCCTGCTCGCCCGCGCTCCTTCCCTCCTCGAGCGCGTCAGGTCCATCGACTTCTCCCTCTACAAGTTCGGCCACCACGGCGGCGGATACTTCGAGCCGGAGCCGGAGCCGGAGCCGGAGCCGGCGCACGCCCGGTACGAGCCGCACTCTTACCCGGATCACGGTTACGCCGGCCATGTCGACGCGCCCCCGCTCGCCCGCGTCCCGTCCCTCCTGGAACGCGTCAAGTCCATCAACTTCTCCCTCCACAACTACAAGTACGACCACCCCGCTGGCTATTACGAGCCCGACCCCGTCCCCGTCCAAGGCTCGTCGTACCCGGAGCCGCAGTTCTCCCACCCAGCCGATCCGCCGCCTCTAGCCCGGGCGCCTTCCCTCGTCGACCGGCTCAAGTCCTTCGACTTCTCTCTCTACAAGTACCAAGCGCCGAGCTACGACCAGCCGCAAGCCGACCACGACGAGCGTCCGTCGGGACCGGAGTACGCGGACGGAGCCGAGCCGCCCCGGCTCGCCCGCACCCCGTCTCTCCTCGAGCGTGTCAAGTCCATCAAGTTCTCTCCGTTCTACAGATCGAGCGAGCCCGACCCGGATGAGGACGCGCCTCACCACCTCGGAGTCGACTCCGATTCCGAAGACGACGACTCGGTTCCCTACGCCGACGCGGGCTGGGCCCGTCAGGACCATCAAGTGAGGAGGGTCAGGTCAGACCCGAAGACGACCACGCTCGGCGAGGGTCCGGCGCGGCGGCTCCCCGCCAAGATGAAGAAGTCAGCCAGCGAGAGGTCGGCAGTCGGGCAGTTCGAGGACGAGGAGGAGGACCCGGTGGAACGCCGGAGGCCCGTGACGGCGCTAGGGGGCAGGAAAAAGAGCGGCACCGCGGCGGCGCCGGCGCAGGCGCCCGAGGAAGAAGACGAGATCAACGCGAAAGCCGACGCCTTCATCAACCGGTTCAAGCGGGACCTGAAGCTGGAGAGGCTCGACTCGATCATGCGCTTCAAGGAGATGCTGAGCAGGGGCGCTTCGTGAGGGAGAAAGAGAGAGAGAGGGATGCCCGATTCTGCTCCGCCACCTCCCTCCTCGGCGGAGCCTCCCGCTCGCTTCGGAGCGCGGGCATCGCCGTCATTTCGCTGTCCTTGATGGTCAAAAGCATATGGAAAGACGCTAAAGAAATGCAGTTAGGTACGAACAGACGAGAAAGATTGCTTCCTTTTTTTCCCCCTTTTTTTTTCCTGGCTCGAAGGTGATGGGCTCAGGGGTATTTCTGTAATTTCGTGAGGCGGATTAAGTTTCAGTTGAACTAAAAAATGGTTTTTTTTTTTTGTTTTTTTTGGTTTCGAGTAACGTGCAGTGGCATTAAAGTGTTTTTTTTTTTTGGGGTGTAATTATTGAATCTTTGATATTAATGTGAATTATAATTGAAGAGTTTGACTTTTGGTATATGAAGTCATCAATAAACGGCGAACGTGCTATCTGTCTGTATGTATGTAGCGAGCACGTGTGTGAGCAGATGATTCGTTCTTTGTTTTGCATTGACCGACCCGAGCTGAATTTGGGGGTATCTCACGTGGATGTCGCTGATTCGGTTCTTGCATTTCAAGCATTATCCGAGGTCGGCCAAAAAGCGGCATGCTGTGTTGGACCCTAATCGATCCCTGTTTAGGTCTAGTGTTGAGAAAGGGGATGATTGGTAAAATAAGCCATAAATTCGTCCGGATGCAGTTTTATAGACATCTTAATTTGACTTTATTAGTACTAAGCATTTTATCAATCTGGGCAGGGTTGGCAGATGACTCACTTACCCATAGGCAAAACAAAAAAAAATAAAATGGAAGAAATAAAGGAAAAAAGGAAAATATTAAAAAGTTATTCACCTTAGTATTAATTGTGTACGTCAGTAATTTTTGACTAATTGACTATATTAACATTTAAAAATGTTTAGAATTAAAAAAGTCAATAAAAATATTTATGATTAAATTTACATCTATACCATAGATTTGTGATTTTTTTTTCTAATAAAAGCGTGAAATTTATAAGAAAAGGTTAGATGCATCATATTAGTTGATGTATTATTATGGTTCGGCCGACTTTAATTGACCTAATATTTTATTTTTTAGTTTCCGTTCGTTGGGCTTTGTATGCACTTCCGTCTCTCCCTCTATCGTTGGGAGTTTAGTCTCACTATTTATCAAGTGGAAAAGTTAAAGAGGAAATTAAAACAACATATACAAATGAATGGAAGAGAGTGATTCTTGTAATATTTCTTTTGGATAACAACGAGGGGAACGAGCTCAACGCCATGGGAAATAAATTGATTTAAATTATCATTACGTTCAAGAGACAAATAAATCGAAAGATGGAAATCGAGAAAAAAACGTCTTCTAGACTGATTTCGTTCGATAAGATTGGCTGTGTCCCCAATAAAAATACTTTGGTACCCTTCATCCGCTTCACATTTTTTCACCCATACAAGACGAACAATTTATAGAAAAATATCGTCCTTTTTTTCGATTCTTTGTCATGGCTCCTTTTGTTTGGAGATACGGCCAAAATAAATATAAAAAAATAAAGGAAAAACAAGGAATCCTGATCATGGTATAAAAAAGAAGCTTGCGAGCGAACATTAAATATCTTTGTATTCCCGTGAGTCAACATCAAACTCTTATGACCAAAAAAAAGAAAAAATCAAACTCTGCTTCTTCTTCTTCTTTTTTTTCCTGTGTGGGTACAAAGGGCTAGAAGCCAAAGGAAAATCCAAACTAATCTGCTGTCCGTTCTTGTAATACATCCCAAATTGTGGCCGTTCGATTCAATTCAGCAAAAGGATTCCGCTTCGTTGTACTCCTGTCCTGTCCTTGTTCCTTAACAACTCTATAACCAACAGCGAATCCACTTCAACTATGAGCATCGTTGGAAGGTCGAGCAGTATAGAGCCCGAAATTCCGCTTTTGTGGAAGAGCATATATGCCCACCAAACTTGTGCAGCCTCCAATCCAATTTCTTCCTCCATCTCTGAACATACCACCTGCTCTGGCAACACCCGGGTTGCCTTTGGTGGTCCTGTCAGTGTTGAGTTTTAACACTCTCCTTCGCCAGCAAGTTAACTCAGCATCTCCCCTCGATGAAGTCCTATGTTTCTTTCGGAGATGCTGACCTGCAGTGAGGTAGAGATGACCCGGTGACGAGGAATTTGGTGACGACAACGGCAAGTTGTAAAGGGAAATAATGGGTGGAGCTGAGAATCCACTAAAATTAAAGGTACCTTAACATGAGAATCATGTCATCGGTTCTTCTCCAATGCAAAGGCTCTGTCACTTTTAATCGATCGTGACATATTTGGAAGGCATCCTCCTCACCTCCCACCACTGCTGACTCCCCTCTCCCATCTCCACAGCTTTTTCCCCTTGAAAAGCAACAAAGACAAGAGTTCCTATTTGGAGAAGACAGTAACTTCAATTGAATAAGGGAATGCTTCACATTCACGACAAACCAATTTCTCCTCCTTGTCATCTAGCATAAAACAAATGAGAAGAAGGCTGCCTGAAATTTGTGTTTCTGTATGAATACAATGGAGAATGCTTACCATTCTTCCTTATTTGCTGCACCGAATGTATGCATAAAAAACTATCTGGCAGCTGTAGCTGAACGAATGAAATTTGTTCCCATCGACTAAAAGAATACAAATAAATGTCACTGTCAAAAAGTCCCGAACCATATTTCCATTTCTTCCTTATTTGCTGCCCCAAATGTTTGCCCAAAAAATTATCCGGGCACCTGTACCTGAACGAATGAAATTCGTTGCCATTGACTAAGAGAATATGAATAGATGTCAATGTCAAAGAGCCCCGAACCATATCTCCATTTGTTGCAACGAATCCTCTGAATTGCCATCCCCGCCCAACTTTCTTACTTCATCCATCAAGCCTTCCAGTACAGTGTATATATCTTCACAGAGTGGGTGGGAACGGTCTTCAGCATTAAAAGAATGAACCTGGTTTTGGACCTCAGTCCAACTCCAGCCAGGGACCTTCCTCACCCCTCTTTCCCTCATAAGTCTTTTCACCCTGGCATGATCACCCCATTTTTTAAGGCGCCCATACATGTCCAAGAGCAGAACATAAGTGCTATGTTCTTCGGGCTCTAACTCAAGTAGTTGATTCCCGACTTGGCAAGCCAATTCCATGTTCCCGCTACTCCTACAAGCACCCAATAAAGTCCTCCACACCATCATATCAGGTTGAAATGGCATCAATTCCACCAAGGCCTCAGCCTCATTCACAAGCCCAGCACGCCCAAAAAGATCAACTGCACAAGCATAGTTCTCCATCCTTGGAGGGATGCCATAATCCGTTTCCATTGATAATAGAAACCCATAGCCCTCTTCAACCAAACCAATGTGGCTACAAGCAGTCAGGACAGCAACAAAGGTGATGTGATCAAGCGTTATTCTCCTTGCTCTCATCAAATGGAAAAGATCAAGCGCATCATGTCCTAGACCATGTTGTGCATAGGCAAAGATAATCGCATTCCAAGTGACTGAGCTACTTTGGAAGGTCTCTTTGAAAGAGTTTCTAGCAGCTTTAATAATGCCACACTTAGAGTACATAAAGATCAGTGCACTGCCAACATATTCATTTGACTCAAAGCCAAACTTAAGTGCCAATGCATGAACTTGTTGGCCCAAAATGAGAGTTGCTAAATCAGAGCAAGACTTGAGAACTGCCGAAAGAGCATAATGATCAATCTCAGTATTCAAAGATCTCATCTGGGCAAAAAGTTTCAATGCATCTTCATTTAATCCAACTTGGGAGTATCCGGTCAACATGGAATTCCAAGAGACCTGGTCCTTGGATTGCATTGATTTGAAGACATGAACAGCATCGTCCATGGATCCATCACCAATTTTGATATACATAGCTATAAATGCATTGGAGATTGGTAATGATCGCTCCAGACCTCTTTTAATTACCAAAGCATGGAGGGACTTTCCCAGATTTTTACGTGCTTCTTCAAAACAAGAACTTATGATACTTGTGTAAGTGTAAAAATCCGGTTCAATGCCCAGCCACTGCATATCAATAAAAAGCCTAAAGGCAGAATCTTCTTCACCATGCACAAGGTAAGCAGCTAGCATTGAATTCCATGTCACTATATCTCTAAAGAAAATGCTATCAAACAGTTTCTTAGCATCTTCAATGGAGTCACACTCCGAGTATGAACTAACTGCAGCATTACAAACATTATTTTTCCATTCTAGACCATGCTTTATAATTTTGGCATGGACCTGTGCAGTTAGCTTGAAAAACTCATGGTCGTTGAGCAATGTCAAGAGAGGAGCGAAGGTCCCATCATCTGGCTTAACACCCTCATGCTCCATGCTATCAAAAAGCCAAAATGCAGTCTCTCTGTCACTGCTCTGCACAAATCCACTGATAAGCGCATTCCACGAGACAGAGTTACGTTGCGGCATGTGTTGGAGCACAATGTATGCATCCTCAACCCTCTTGCACTTAGCATACATGTCCAAAAGAGCGCTTCCCGTGTAAACATTCCTACCGTATCCGTGCTTGAAAATCAAGCAATGCAACTGCTGTCCGAGATCAAGCCTACCGGCACTAGCTACTCCTTTTAGCATACTCGAAAAAGTATAAGCATCCACTTCTAGTCCACATTGTCTCATGGACTCCAGAAAATCCCATGCTCTCTCCAGCGTACCACTATTAACATAACCAGAAATCATGGTGTTCCAGGACACCGCATCTCTGTTGCGCATTCGGTCGAACACTTGGTGGGCAAGCCAGAACTCTCCGCATTTTGTATACCCACTTAATATATTATTGGCAATATAGAGATCCCTCAAAGTTCCTCCTACGGTAGCTTGACAATGGGCTATCAAAGCCTTGCTTAGAGCAGACCCTTGGTTCTCGACAAGCGAATGGAGCGCCCTCATTCACGAGCAACCACCGCTCCCTTCAACTTTCACTGCTCCTCCACATTCGCAGCGCCCGATATTGTAGAAAGGCGAGATTTTTATCGATACCCGTTTCTCAAAAACGATCGTTTTCGCAAAGGGCTGAGCCTGAGGTATTCTCCTTCCTCATCAAGGAAGCCCGACACCGCTATCACCATTGTCGGGGGCTTTTCTATGGTTAAATCCTCTCGCCCTCGACTTGCCTAGTTAAATCCTCTCGCCCTCGACTTGCCTTCGACAGAACCGAGGGTTTTCTCTTGATCTCGCGAAACAGGGGCAGGGGGGAGATGTAATGACCAACATCAAAATAGTGGGGCTTCAGTGATGATGCTTTCAAATAAGTATATTCTTCTCCATGCTTCTGTTTATAGAATTTTGAAGAAATTTGTAGAAGGGAAAATGTTGTATGCCATGTGAATTGCTTCCTAGTCCATATTCCTACATAATGGAGCCTCTATGAATTACTTATCTATCGACTTATATCTAAAAACAAGTCGACAGGGTGTTGATGGTTTTGGAGACTGTTAGTTGCAATCAGTTAGCTTTTGCTTTCATTTTGGTTTTGCTAGGGTTGTCCGACTTCAGGAATTTCCTCTCAGAACGTACTTTACAATTGATTTTTTTCTCAAGTATAAGTGATTGTCTCTTTGCCGGTTCACAGTTGTCAGTAGTAATTGTATGTTTTCATATAGCATTGCTTGTATGGTGTTTTTGTGGCATGCAGTGCAAAAGAGAAGGTTTTCGACAAAAGATTAAAGAAGAAGAAGGTGAAGGATATAACATCTATGGGTTTCTGGAAGTGAATAAAGTTGCAGGGAATTTTCATTTTGCTCCTGGGAAAAGCTTTCGACAATCCAATGTTCATGTCCACGATTTCCAGGCGTTTCAGAAGGATAGCTTTAATGTAAGTTGCGGTGATGCCTTTTATTTCCAAGTTTTTACTACATGTAGTTACCTTAGCAGTGGACATACTCAATTAGAAAATTTATACTGAACACAATACTTGATAATTCATGCGGCTCGAGTCGTGCAGAGTAGTGGCCTACATGCACCAAAAGGATGACGATTGAACGAGTCCCTCTCGCAAATACCATCGTCGAGATTAGTTAATAATGCTTAGGCTTACCGGGTTTGACCGAATCACGTCGTAGAAACTCCCGCTGCCGCGCCCATTCGAGGAAAACGGCAGCGGCAGCGGCAGCGGAGGGAATTCATTATATCCTTGTCGTAGCCTCTTCAGTTCCCGGTCTCTCTGCCGAAGCAAAGACGGGCGGCGATTCGCGTCTTCGAGCTGCTTCTCGCAGCAGTGTATCTCCCACCTCAATCTCCGAGCGACCCCGAGACATCCGTGCACGGGATCGCGTCTCCTGATGTTACCCTCCACGAGTATCGACTCGGCAGCTTGTTTCCTCATCTCGGGCTCGACTGCGCGTACGATGCCATGCATGTTGCTCGCGCCGAAGTGCCGCTGTGCGTTCTGGAACTCGTCGTACCGGCTCGCCGGGAAGAGCTCGGCGAATTCGCAGCTTCCGTTGCACCTCTTCTTCTGGTGTCTACACGGTGCGCATGCTTTGGAAGTTGCAGGCATAGCTTCCCGATTCATTAGAATTTGAGAGATTGGAAGTAAGAGAAACCATAGCAAAGGAACACTTTTTTTTTTTTTTAATTTTATTTTATTATAGAGGGGTTTAAATTGAAATAAAAAGTCAGATTTAAGAGTAGATTTCTCGCTGAATTTGGACAAATATTTTTTAATGAGGGCGGATTTTGCTCTCCCTAAATGATACCTAGGTCATTAATTAATTGCTAGAGTCACAATGCTCCTTGGTATCTCTTCTACATTAGTAAGCGAATCTATTAGGAAAGCCTATGCTGGATACTTAATTGCATGATAATTATGAATTGTTATCCCAACGACGAAAGCAGGAATTAGAATCTCGGTATAATTTACTTGTGATGCCGCAAATAATTTAAGTACCAAATTTCAGATTGATGTTTCCTTTTCCTCCAACCATTCAAATCGATTTCATCATATGGTTTAAGTTACTAAGTGTTTGATCTTTCGTTGCATACTTAAATTACTTGAAACTCGGAACCAAACTGTCGTTTTGGATCGGGTTCTGTATGATTTGGGTCTCGGTCCAGGTCACAAACAAATATATGTATCATCCGCGTTCGGTTTAGGATGAAATCAATTTGTAGCAAAAAGGATGATTTCAATATTAGCAACAATATTGGTCATAAAATTTTTAGCCAAATTCTTGTTATTTTTAACAGGTGTGTTATAAACCATATAACACCAATTGCCAGCGTGGTGCTTTCCGAAGGTGTTGTAAACCATACGATACCATAAGATACCATCCTACTTGTGAATAACATGATCTTTTATTGTTATTTTCTAATAATTACATCCTGCTTTAAATTTGTTAATGGTTCTTAGATTGAATATCATCTAGCTAAAATTGATCGGATGAACTTAATTGGTAGAGTGTGAAAATGTTTAAGACTTAATTATAAAATTAAAAAGTTTAGGATTGAATTTTGTAAAATTGTAATAAACTTATCATTTTTTGGACAATTTTTCCCCCTAGAAAGATCATCATTGACCATCAAACGCTATCTCCATATATATTTTCACGGCTAATTTAGAGAGAATTTCACAAGTGAAAAAGAAAACGGAAAAAGCAAAACAGGCACTACGTAAGAAAACATCTTTGTCGATTTCGAGGGTACATCATAGATCAATACGCGTGAAGGTCCTGGTCTGACTTTCTGAATTGCAGTTGCTCAACCACCACCCTAGGGCTAAAGAGACAATCGAAGGGAAACTTCGAAAACCAGAAATCACATCAGTGTCTTCGTTTGGCCAAAATTAAGGAAAAGTCAAAAAATAAATTATAAATTTATTACTTCAATATTAATTTAATTATAAACATTTTAATTCGATTAATTTAATCTTAAACCTTTTATATTTGTATCAATTTAGTCTATCCTATCAATTTAAATTGAAAATCGCTAACGGAAATGTAAATGCCTTATGTGGTACGGCTGGTGCTGACGTGAAAATTTTTAATAATACTTTAACAATTCTGTTTTGTTTTTGCTTCTTTTTCCTTATTATTTTTTGTCTTTTTTCTTTCTTTTTTTCCCCATTATTTTGGCTAGTGAAGGTTGTGGCCCTCGCTTGTAGCTGGCATGGTTGCCTCGCTTGTAGCCGGTGAGGGCTCAATGACCCTTGCCCAGGGCCTTCGAGGCCATGCTAGCCAAAATGAAGATAACAATCTAAAAAAATTAAAATAATGTTTACAAATGTCTACATTAGCATCGGCTGTGCCATGTAGGATGGGTAGTGTTAATGATAGCGAATTCCGACCTAGGTTGATGGGACGGATAGAATTGATAATAAATTTAAAATATTTAGAACTAAGTTGGCCCAATGAAAATATTTTGGATTGAATTGGTATCAATACATTAGGTTTAAGATTTTTTGGTATTTTTTCCACCAAAAGAAGATTATCCTAATAACTTCGTACACAAGTTCAAATGTACGCACACCCCTCACGCTAATCTAGAAGAGTTTGTGTAAACTGGGGTTTTTGCTTTGAACAAAGAAAAAAAAGATTTTATTGTACAATGACTAATTCAGTTTCAAACCTTTTAATTGTGCTAATTTAATCCTAACATTTTGACGATTCACTAATTTAGCTCTTAAAAAATTGTGCCAGTTTAGTCCAAAACCTTTTGACTAATTACCAATTTAATCATATACTTTTTGATGGTTTGTAATGTAGTCATTACGATTAATTTTAGCGAGAAATCACTGACGTAGATGTCAGCTGACTTACACGGTGTGATTGGCATTAACGTAGACAATTTATATATATATATATATATTTTCGAGTTCTTCTAAAATTTTCATTTTTCCTCTTTTCATCTTTTCTTTTCCTTAACTTGTGGTCGAAACTTGGCCATGTCCGGCGACTGGTCACGGGCTTGAGGCAGCAAGAGCGTTGTGGCCCTCTCCTGATCTCCCATGTGAAAAATTGGAACGACATCGGTGATGAATGTGAACGACAGAGGCCTTTCTTGTGCCTCCTTGGTCTCGAAAGCTGTGGTTAGGGAGTACAAAGAAATCGAGACGTGTTGACTTGCATGCAAGGAGGTGGGAGACTTAGGAATCAGATGCCAGGGAGAGACAAGAAGGACCCCGAAATCAACGGGAGTTTGGACGCTATGTTTCCAAAAGAGATTATTTTAAAATCCACGCGGAGACTTTAGTGACGAATGAAGAATTCTAGGGTCTTTCTCTCTTAAATAATTCACGAGTTAGGAGGGGATTTGTTCATATGATATTTTCACTTTGAAACTTCGAATACACGAAACCTGTTTTAATTAATGATTACTTTTGTCCACATCATTATTGCAATCACGTCATTCGAGATAACGTGAGAGACCCGCCATCATCTGTGATCATGATTGACTCGGTGTAATAAGTCGTGCCATTTCATAGAGAATTTTACATTACCAATACACCTTAATTATAGTGCTAATAAAGCATATGACAAACAACCTTGTGACGTGATAATAATTATTTGCTTTATATTTATTCAGTCTTCCCCTATATATATAGACAATATCTCTCTAAAGTGCCAGACGCAAACCATCAACTTATCAACCTCTCTTCCTTTTCCTCTGCCACATCTAATTTCTCTCCCTCTCTCCCTCCATAGAATGGCAGGAACTTATCCAATGTCTTCATATTTCATGGGAGAATTCATCGCAACCCGATCGCTCTCAACAGTCGGCAAATCCAAGCCCCGGACTCAGTCCCTAATCCCCAAGCTCATCAGCAAGCTCTGCACTGACCCCGAGTCGATAAGCATGGCCTCGACCGACTTCGGCAACATCGTCTGGGAAACCCCCCGAGGCGTCCTCCAGCCGCTGTGCCACGGGGAAATTGCAGACCTTGTGAGGGACGCATACAGCGACGATAATCCCTCCGCCCCATTCCCTATTGCGGCCAGAGGGCGTGGCCACTCGGTTCGGGGCCAAGCCCTGGCCCGAGGGGGGGTCGTGGTGGACATGACATCCCTGACGAGCCACCAAGGTGGCACTGGCAGAGGTCCAGCCGTCGCCGTGTCATGGAGCAGGCCGCTCGGGCACTACGCCGACGTCGGTGGCGGGCAGATCTGGAGGGACGTGTTGGAGGAGACGCTGGGGCACGGGCTCGCGCCGGTCTCGTGGACGGATTATTTGTACGTGACTGTGGGAGGGACGCTCTCTAATGGCGGCATAAGCGGGCAAACGTTTCGATACGGTCCTCAAATCAGCAACGTGTACGAAATGGACATCATTACTGGTATGAACGCCATGGCGTCTTTCGATTTTTCTTCTCCTGATTTCCTCGTCTTTCTTTCGCTCTGAACCAGCTATCGCGATATGGAAAAAGGTCGTGTAGCAGTTGGCGATAAGTGCCCTTTGCTTCCTATAAACTCGTGTTTCGTAATAGATTTATTGGCGGCTAGCTCTTTCCGTGAAGTCGGTGCACCTCGTGTGTTGAGGAGATGTGTACTTTCGGTTTCAGGTCTCAATTTCTAGAGTTTTTTTTTTTTTTTTTTTTTTTTTGAATTTGTTGCCTGTTTGTCTTGGCTACATGAATTTCTAACCCTGCGTTTTTTCCTTACGAACCTGTCGTGCACTTTGTCATGAAAACGCAGTCCATTGCGCCATTTTTTCCTAAGATATTCTTGTTATTATAGATTACATAAGTTGACTGGATGAGTCAACTTATGCACGGTCAAAATATGTCCAGGAGCAGGTAAGACTAAAATGTTTTCTTGTTGGAATATTAAGATCTCGCACCGAATTATACGCGCCTTTCAATTTGTTTATGCATAGAAAGCTACCATAATATAGTTCTTCAATTTTTGCTTGCTTACTTATGAGTCAATTTATGTCAATTTTGTTAGAATAATATAAAATTGATTGTTGAAGATTTGAGCACGTTGGATTTGTCGTTAGTATTCTTCAAGATGCTTGATCTATGGTGGGTGTCGGAATGATATTGAAGACGAGTGGATTTCAGCACGATTTATGATGGGCTATGTTTGAGTAGCCCCTCCACCATTCAACCATGAGTAATTGCTTTCATATTGAAAAGGGAGGTCTTGTTTGTCTTTCTTTAGTCAAAGAACGTAAGTTTCTTCTTTGTCAGAAGGAGCAAAGACTTCATCTCTCTGTCTCATTTATTGTGGTGCGTTTTTTCTTCAGCTTTGTGGACTTTCTTGTTTTCTTCATTTAATGTTAGTTAAGCTATGTACACTCCCAACCTCTTTAAACGGTTGTGGACTTCAGATTTGTAGAAACACTGAAGCCAAGAGCATTTGCATTTCCATTATTTCTCTCTCCGGTCTTCATTTGTGCCTTGTTCCAAACTTTCAAAAGTTGCCATAATTTTTTGGTTCCAACAAATTTCTTGTTCTTTTACTTTGGATTCAGGGACCGAGGAACTTATGACTTGCTCACCTGACAAAAATCCCGAGCTGTTTTACTCTGTTCTCGGAGGTCTTGGCCAGTTTGGCATAATAACGCGAGCGAGGATTGCCTTAGATCGAGCTCCAAAGAGAGTATGAACACTAGAACTTGACTATTCTAGAAAAGATTTTCTCGAGTCATTTTATAAGATCGAGTCAGCTTCTTAATTCAAACATGAGAGAACCCCTACAAGGATCAAGTGCACAATATGGATTTTGGAACATAGTAGAACGGCTACTTTTAGAGTACATTTTTCGCTGTTCTTTCAATTTGGTTCATTAAAAGCAAATAGATATCCTCGAAATATTGTTTGTGTTATGATAATTTCGACGTGCAGGTCAAATGGGTGAGAATGCTGTACAGTGATTTCTCCGCTTTTACGAGAGACCAAGAACATCTGATCTCAAAGAGTGGGAGGGACCAAGACGATGCACTGGATTATGTGGAAGGGCTGCTCCTCATGCACCAGGGTCCTCCGGATAGTTGGAGATCTTCTTTCTTCCCTGAGCCGGACCACCCACGAATCGCATCGTTGATGGACCGACATGAACTCATCTATTGTCTTGAAGTAGCAAAGTACTACGATGATCTCACCGAGAATACAGTGAACAAGGTATGACGAAACTGACCATTTTTATTTTTAGCAAACCCTAGCTGTGTTTGCGAGAGAGAGAGAGAGAGAGAGAGAGAGAGAGAGAGAGAGGCTCTCCCTTCTCATATAAACTTGATCATGTTCCTGCAATTATCTTCTCTAACTTGACTATGAATCTACTATTCTAGGATCTGGAGAATTTGTTCCAAGAATTGAGCCATATTCCCGAGTTCATGTTCCAAAAAGACGTCACCTACATCGATTTCCTTGATCGAGTGCGAAAGGGAGAGCTGAAACTCCGAGCGCAGGGCCGTTGGGATGTTCCTCATCCCTGGTTGAACCTATTCGTGCCCAAATCTCGCATCTCCGATTTCAACAATGGCGTTTTCAAGAACATTGTTCTCAAAAGGAACATAACTACAGGAACCGTCCTCATTTATCCCATGAATCGAAACAAGTAGGTCTCCTATAGCGACCGATTTATTATCTTAACTAAGTCATCTGAGATTGTGTAACAACAACGTTGGATCCACTTTAAGAGAACAAAGATACATCAATGAATTTTTGCAGGTGGGATGATCGGATGTCCACAGTTGTGCCGGACGAAAATGTCTTCTACTTCGTAGGGTTTTTGCATGCGAGCGGGTTCGACGATTGGCAAGAATTCGATCTTCAAAATGAGGAGCTGCTGCAGTTTTGTGAAGATGCATGTATTGAGGTTAAACAGTATCTTCCACATTTTGGCAGTGAACGAGAATGGATGAGACATTTTGGATCGAAATGGAGGCTGTTCCGAGACCAGAAAGCTCGGTTCGATCCAAAAATGGTTTTTGCTCCCGGGCAGAGGATCTTCAATCGCGACTGAAGCATATAGATTCACCGTTTGCTGCGGATTAGGGTTTCCATAAGATGAGCCAACTCAAGCTTATAAGGCATTTCTTCTTTCTTCAAATTTTGGTTCTTTTTCTGAAATTGCACCATCTTACCTGGTTAATGAGTCAGCTAGTCGGATTATGAGACGTATCTCTGTTGTACATATTGATCATGGGGCAAGTAAAGAAGTTTTTTTAATTTTGTACAGGCCGTTCAAAATAAACACATCTTCGAAATATCTTGCCATGAGATGTAACTTTTACATTCTTAAATGCAAATTCTCCCCGACAACTCGAAACGTTCCAAACTTCCAATATTCAATATTGGTAAAATGAATAAATTTTTTTAAACTTGTTGCACTTTTGCTAATTAAACTTAAACATTTTAATTTTGTGAATTGAGTTTTAAATATTTTTATAATTTGTTAATTGAGTCTATTCAGTCAATTTTGGCTGGAAATTGTTAACGTCGACACTAGTCGTTTAACTTGGTATGGCTAACATTAACGTGGATAATTTTTAAATAATAATCTCATATTTTTCGAACTTTTATTAATTTTTTAATATTTTACTTTTCTTTTTTGTTTCAAAGGGCTAGTGACCCCATAGGATTCTAAGCGAGAGTTGGTGAGGCTCACGCCCTTGCTTTGCCAGCCCTCATTGGCCACAGCGAGGGCATACAAAAGTCTTTAAGTAGGAATACCAAACATATTGAAACGTGTCTAATTTTGTTGTGTTGATAAAAATGACATGCTAACACATTAACTTCAATGTGTCAGTTCATGTCTAAACAATTGACACTCTAATTTCGTCGTGTTTAATCGTATCATAAGAATCCATTCGTGCAGAGCTTAAACTTTTTTAATTGCCTATCAAGGTGTGGTGTGCAAATAGGTTGTGTTGAGAATTGTCAACCTTAGAGAGGAAGCAATGTTGGAGTTGTGGTGTTGGATCGCTTGGGTCAACGGCTCTGACGTTGGACGGGCTCTCGTGGCAAAGGAGTGGGAAGAGAGAGAGAGAATATTAGTCTACTGTAAGCTACAGAATTTTGAAGAAGTATGTCCCACAACAATTTATTATTATTTGTGGTTTGATTTTTTGTAGTCTAGAATTGACTGTTATTTTCACAGTACATTAAAGACTGTCACACAATCATCTTTATTTTATTAGGGAAATATTTTTCTTTCAAAACCCCCCTAAAGAATTTTTTTTTTTTTCTCAAAACACCCCCAAAGTGAACCATTGTGTTCCAATTAACTCCCTTGCTTCATCGCTGGGGACAAAAAGGGGCGACTTTCGGCAACCATAGGACAATCATTTTCTCATGTTCTACAGTCGAGTAAGTGTAATTTTGTCCCAAAAAAATCAAATGAGAGAGGGGAAGACGGAAATTGCAAATCCAATTGGAGCAATCGACAAGTTTTGAAGCAATCAAAATCGAGAGCAAGTACCGAGCCTAGTTAGGTTTCAATGGGATAGACGGCGAGCTCGCTTGTGATGGAGCATTCAGATTCCTATGAGGGAATGCCGGAATGGAAGATTCGGGTGTGGCTTGAAGCTCTTTCTCTCTCAATCTCGTGAAGGAGTGGATGTGCCGGGAAAGGAAGAAAGGGTGGCAAGATATAGTTCTATGAACTCAAGAAGAATTATGACCTGAGACAAAGTGATCGGCAATCGGTATAGGCGTCGGCCATATACAGGACTTTCTATCATAATAGTTTTTGGATTACTGTGAGAATATTAGCATGTTGTGAACTATAAATTCTCATAATGAATTAAGAACCATCAGTAAGCATTTCTAGGGAAAAAAAAATAATTTGCAATGCTTAATGCAATTTGTAATAAAAAGAACAGAACGAGCACTTCCAAATTTCAAAGAGAAGCCCCCGTTGCACCATAAATTAAGGACGGTTATATAAGCATTTCTCCACCCCTTTTATTTGCCTTGATCGCCACAACATTCAAAGTCCCGTTCTTTCAAACGTAGCCCCATGCTCTCCGTTCCATCATCGTACACCCTTCGTGAATCCTCCTGCTTCGCCTCTTCAGGTTTAGTAATCTGGTCCGCCCTGCAAAATCTGAAGAAGAAGAAGAGATGATCTGATCGTACGTATACGCGACGTTCGTACAGTGAGCAGCGCTCAGGAAATGAATCAGTTTGGAGATCTTACCTCGCGATTGTCACGGCCAGGTTGTCATTCCATGGCCCTGTCGCGCGAAAGAGATCGAAGGGCTCAGTGCTGGTCGCTCCTTCTTCGTACGTCGATTGGTAATTGAGTCCTTGATAATTCATGCGACTCGAGTCGAGCAGAGTAGTGGTCTGCATGCACAAAAAGGATGACAATCAATGAGTCCCTTTTGCAGATATCGTCGTCGAGATTTGTTGGTCATGTTTCGGCTTACCGGGTTACGCTGCATCTGCTCATAGAAACTCCTGACGCCGCCCCCATTCGAGAAGAACGCTGGCAGCAACGGCGGGAGTTCAACAAGAGTATCATTAAACCCTTGCCGTTGCCTCTGCAATTCTTGGTCCCTCTGCCGGAGGAAAGATAGGTGACGGTTCGCGTCCTCGAGCTGCTTCTGGCACAGGTCTATCTCCCACTTGAGCCTCCGAGCGACGCCTAGACACCCGTGCACGGGATCGCTTCTCCTGATGTTGCCCTCCATGAGTATCGACTCGGCGGCCTGCTTCCTGAACTCGGGCTCGACCGCGTTCACGATGTTGTGCATGTTGTTCACGCCGAAGAGCCGCTGCGCGTTCTGGAACTCGTCGTACCGGCTTGCCGGGAAGAGCTCAGCGTACTGGCAGTTGCCGTCACACCTCTTCCGCTGGTGTCGACACGAGGCGCATGCTTTGGAAGCTGCAGGCATGGCTTTGCCCAGTTGATTAGAATTTTGGTCTTTTTCTCTGGCTCTGAAAATTGCGAGAGATTGTAAGTACAAAAGCTTATGGCAAAGCGATCTTTCTTATGGAGGGGTCTGAATTGAATGTTGGGTTTGACATGTTTGGATTTCTAGCAAAATTTGGATAGCTAGTGTTAATGGGGGTTAGATTTTGTTTGCCCTAAATGAGACCTAGGCAATAAATTAATTGCTAAAGTCACAACGTTGATTCATCTCTCATTATTAAGCAAACCCATAATTGAATTTTAACGTTAAACTTTTGTCTGAAAATTTGAAAAAAAAAGAAGCCTATGCATGATACCTAATTGTATGGTAATAACGAATTTTTTCATCCAATGGACGAAAGCTAAGGTTTTGGATTATTTGTGGTCCACATGAAGAAATTAGGGCATGAAGATTTTCAAGAACAAAGAATCCGATGACTATGTTCAATGAGGTTGGAAGCTAAGGTTGGACATGCTGTCCATGGTGCAACTAGCAAGAGAGGACGCCGTCAACCTTTGCAATGTCGATCTCCACTTGCTACATTGTCTTCTGCTAAGCTAGATTTTGACTAACCGGATAAATTGTGATATTAGAGCGTTTAACTTTCTCTCAAACGAAAGCCCCAATTCCTTCCAAAGGTTAATGTGTAGGTAATCACCTAACATCAACTTTTTTTTTTTTTAATCAAAAGTAAATATTTCATTCATAAGAGATGTTCATAATAAAGCAAGTGATAAGTATACTCTTATTCCATAAGATTATATTTGTCTCAACATCAAAATAGACTAATGGCAACTTATTGTTAATGAGTACACATCGTAATTTCCTTCTTTAACAGATATGGCCTACCTAGTGGGTAGTGCATCCCTAGGTTTAGTTCTCTCAACATCCTCACCGTATCAAGACACTAAAAATAGGTTGGACAGGATCTATATCTAGATTGGAAGAGATTGGACAAACACAGAAGCACCCCTAAAGCACTCCCTAATCTAGATTTAGATTAGGAGAGGAGAGCTCTTAAATCTAAATCTAGATTGGAAGATAAAAACTTTGAAAGCTCGAAAAAATGTCGTGTAAACACTTTTGGTGTAGCATGAACTCACATTCTTTCTCTTGTGATCCTGTTGGACTTCTTAGTTTGGAAGATTTGTAGTATCAGGTCGATTCCCAACACAAGATTAAAATCACATTAGTTTGAAGATTCGATATGTTAAAAGCTTTTTGGATCTAGGCAATTCCCGATTAATTCTTGTAGACCTTAGAATGATCTATTCAGAGGCAGAAATCATACATGGTGGTAGCGTCAAAAAATCGAAAGAATCTCAAACCTTATTAGCGTCCATATTGAGAGAATCTAAAACCCTAGTCATAGTTCCTTATGCAAGGGAGCCTTAGGCAACCCTCTCAATATAAGAACACTGGTAGCTGGGTTTACAATCACAATGAAATTTGCATCTTTGTATGAACAAATGAAGATGAGCGGTTCTTATTCTTTTTCGTTTAATCCTTGGAGATCCGGTCAACGACCCATCATGGGTGCCTTAAGCCCTGTCCATATACAATGAAAATAACAATTTTATAAGCCAACATGATGAAGAAGTCACTTCCACAAAGCCTCTCAAGCCGAAATCTTAAAAAAATTGGATTTGTAAAAGATTGTCCTTCAGATTTTTGTTGATTACGTGACCTTTTGAAAGCGTAGTTTTCTTGGTCTTGTTGGGCTAACCCAAACCACTTGAGGGCTGAACCTGGCTACTCACCACGATACAAAAGAAGCATTCTCGGTTTGGCCTTGGTAGGATCCTCAGATGCTCAAGTCACTAGACGAATAATATAGAGATAAATGAGAATTTTGCGAGAGGATCTTCTTAGAGAATAAAGCAAAAAAGGTAAAAATATGTAAGACTTACATTTTAGGGCTAGAATCTGTACATTTTAAAAAAAATTCCAAATAAAAATTCAAAGTATGTTCATTTTCTCTAAATATGATTTAAAGTGGACATTATTTAAGTATGTTCATTTTCTCTAAATATGATTTAAATTGGACATTATTTTAAATAAGAGTTTAAAATTATAATTTAATCTCAAATAAGGGTATGAGTTCGCCGGCTAGCCAAATCCTTGTCGACCGTGCGAGCTACAACAGCACAACTGGGGGCGTTTTCATTCGGATATATTTCTTCTTTTTTCTTTCTTCTCTTCCCTGTTCATCTTCTTTGTCCAAGCATGGTTGCCCTCTTCACCTGAGACTTGCACCAACAATCCGCATGCCCATTGCTTGCCATTCCTTTTTTGAGAAAAAGAACTGGTTTCAAGCCTTTATTTGGAATTGCTCTTTATTTATTCATATCATTGTTAGTGTGCTCTCCCAAATAAGTTGAGAGACCTTGGTGTGTTCTATCTCATAAAGGCTTTGTAGGGCCAGAGTACTCCTAGATACTTGACCAAGGAAAGGAAGTTGGGCTGGCCCGTGGGCTCTGAACGAAGGCCAGGCCACTTGATCGTCTTTAGGCCCTTAGGCCTAGAGCAGGGGCCCAGCCATTCAAAGTTGGATATTCCTCTCTCAAAGCCATGGTTTCCTTAGTTTGTCCTCTCGGGCCAGAGCTGATCAGGCAACAAAAAAACAAAAAACAGTTATTTTCCAACCCAAGAAATGTTTATATGCCTATCCATAATCTATGATGAGATTAACAACTTGTTTTGAGCTAAAAATAAATGAGAGAAATGATTAGGTGACCTTCTTTAAATTAATCTAAGAATAACAGTCTCTTGTGGATCACAAAAAACCAAATAACAAATAATTATAAATTATTGTGGTGTCCTACTTTTTCAAGAATTTGTAGTTAACAAGAAACTGTTATTCTCACAGTAGTTCAAAAACTGTTATATTAGCAAAATTTAATAAAAAAATCACAAATAATTTTTAAAAATTATGAGGTTCACTCCTTCAAGATTTCGTGACTCACAATATATCGTTATTTTCACAGTTGTTCAAATACTATTATACTAGCAAAGCTCTTCCGACACATAGAATCGATGCTTTCAAATCAATCTCTTCTCGATCAATTATATTTGACAGGTGTCCTCTGATCGCTATCAAGAATCTCGCGTACAAATCGAGTTCAGGGGGATTTGTCGAACCGAGGCTCACTTGGTCCCAATCCAGTCCAAGTTATCAAATCTACGAAATCTATAGACTTGGCCCGTCTCAAGATCGCGACTGTACCATACTCTTTTTTTTTTCTCTTGTCTCCTTCTAGAAATCAGCAGCTAGCTAGCTCACGGTAAAAAGGGGAACCGAGAAAACCAGACCAGTACACACCCAAGACACGGTCGTGAAAAAGAAGCGTACATCAGCATGTCGTGTAATGCATGATCTTTTTAACCTGTAGTTTAATGGATCGCCCGCTTCGAGGAAGAAGCAGATAAAGAGGGGATCGTTTGGTGGGTTAGGGCTCGGAGCAGGTGATGCTGCTGCAGCAGCCAGCCAGCCAGCCAGGGTCAAGGTGATTTATTTTCTTCCGTCTTTTGTCTTTGTTCACACTGGGCGCAGGCCCAGCACAATGATTATGTCTTGCCGAAGTTTGTCGCCTACGATGCGCGCTCTCGAGGGGCAAAAAACATTCCCACAGATTCAGTCTGCCCCCGCAAAATCCTTGAATAGGTTAGGGTTAGGGATTTTCCATGATTAAGCAAACGCGTCATGTGAGATTATTACCACATCACTGCACAGGACCGTGACACAGTTTGATTATAGTCCTCATATTAAATTATATATAAGCTATGATTACGGGTACAAATCGAAAAAATTCTTTACATATATTGAGGATGAGGTTCTTTACATATATCGAGGATGAGGATCGTCGTTAAGGTTTTTATAGAACATTACACTTGAAAAGAAGTGTGGAATAAGTCACGTTTTCACATACTCCAAAAACTAGACCGATTAAAGAGAAAATTTAAATAATCCTCACGTTTTCAAATGTGTGATTTTAATCCTTTCTCTTTATAGTTCTTTTAACTGGTTCACTTAAAGATCACTGGAGATTTTAGTTTATTACAAAACTTCAACTCATCTGATCTCACAAAGACAAAAGAAAATCCAATCCATCAATTCCATGTATTGTATAAGGCTCCAATCATGAGATGTAGTACTTGTAACACCTTGGATTTAACTCATTAGAGGTATTGTCTGCTTTGATCCGTCCCATTTGAGTCTCACAGTTTTTTCCTTTGATGTATAGGTGGAAGCACTTCCAGGATATGTCCTTTGACGGGCAAGGGCAACTTTTTAGAAGGTCACCCATCCTGGAAATGCTCCTACTCAAGCATGTTTAACTTTGGAATTCCAAAACTAAGCTAAGGTGCCTTCATGACTTAATTAAAGTTTTCAAACACACACACACACATCTTGAAATTGCTCTTTCTTGTTCGGTGCACTGTTCATTTCATTTCTGCCTCATTCGTCATCCTAGAAGCCTACTAGAAGACGCTCTTTATCTAGGCCCTCTGATCACGGCGATCACTCCTTGCTTTTGTTGAATCGGGTCTTTCCAATACTAGGTGCGGCTCCCAAAAATTAATTTGAGTAAGATTTGTGGTGATTCAAAAAGGAGATCCGTTGCATTTGAGCCAAACGCTCGGTTCTTTCTACTCGGACGAAAAGATTGAATTCTAGTGACAGATTGTTTGCAAAATCAACCTTAACATCTTCTTTATGACCTAAAAAAAAGACTCAACAATTTCTTCATGGAAGCCGAGGCATCGCCAACATCTCATCATAACGTGTCCCACTCATTATGCCAAAGTTCCCTCTCGACATGCATCAAACTGTTGTCATTATCGTCGACCTTCTCATACGCCCCGGCACTCGCAACAGCCGGGTCCGGACAAGACAAATCCCACCCACAACATTAAAATAACGACGCTTTAACCGCATCACCTCATCATTGCCCTACGTGTGTGAATGCCATGCCCTTTCCTACCTCTTCTCTTTAAAGAAACCCCATCATGAGGTTGAATCGCAACCGTCATGTCCCTTACTTAGGTTAAAAAGAAAAGAAAAAGGTCGAGCGTGAGACCGAGGCAATGTCTGTATTCACACGTTCTGAAGTTAGAAAATGCGCGCGCGTCGTGCTGCTCTTTCTTTTCTCCTGGCTTTTAGTCATTATTGGTAAGTTCCGAGTGTGAAGGCGATCGGGTAAAAAGTAAAGGTGTCGATCATGGCAAGCTCGGGAGAAGTTCTCTTTTTTTGAGGATTTCTCATGATGATGGGCGATGCATAAGATTTTCTTGCGCACGTGATATTCTCCAAAAGATTTCATGCAATGATGTGATCCAAACAGTTCCCCGTACGTAGTCGCAAAGATGTAGCGTACACATGGGGTTTTCTTTTTTTCACCTCACTTCTTTTAGCCGACTAGTACGTCTATGATAAGCACAACAAACCCGTTTACGAAACTCTCTCATTTTTATGATGCGATATATACTGAACAGATTCCCTTTCTCATAAGTTTGTTGAGAGATGCATTTGCAACAACAAGGATAAGAGAAGGTGAATGACTCGTCTCTTGTAGAGCGAGACGTAAAATTAGGCCATGCTCCGTGTGATTTGGGAAGGTATTATGAAATGTGAAATGACTTTGCTAACATAACAGTTCTTGGGATAATGTGAGAATAATAGTTTATTGTGAGTCATAAATTCTTGAAGAAGTGGGTCTCACAATAATCCATAATTATTTATAATTTGATTTTTTGTGGTTCAAAATAGACTATTGTTTTCATAGTATATTAAGACTATTACACAATCATTTCTCAACGTGAAAAGGTAGATGCATATACCACTCCATCTCATGATATAGAACACGAGACCCATCACTCAATATAATCAATGAATGTCACGAAATTCGATGAACCCATAAAACATGGTTTAACTTGTAATAATGGCTTATCATTTGCATGCGAAGCATTATTTCTCAGCCGTCCCTACACGCCATACATATAATCTCAAACTACGGTCCTTCCCCATAATTTTGAACTTGTTAAAAACTGCAAAAAATGCGTAAAAATGTTCATCGCAACGAACTTCTTGATATATCAGTACTTCCCACCATGCAATATATCAACATGTAAAGCTGCAACTCTGGTGTGGCCGTAAGAAAAACGCAGGCTTTAGAGAGTGGGGACCTTAGGGGTTCTTAGATGAATAATCATGATCTCCCTTGACAAATAATTCCAAGCTAGGGCATTATTGGTCTCGAATCGAGCCCTCATCATGCTCATGGAAATTGCGCTAAAGCCTGGCAAATCGAAATGGCCGACCCACAACCTTCCTAAGTCAAACAAGAGATCTGGTCGTGCACTTCACTCTCACACAAGATTTCTCTGGACAAATGGAGGATTATCTTGTTGTGTTTTCAGTAGAATCTAATGCAGAGAGAATTCGTCCTAGCATGCATACTTTGCATTGTATGAAAACAAATTCAGGGTCCGTTTGTTGGAAAGAAAACTGTTTTCTTTTCGAAAAATGATTTTCTAACTTTCCGGTGTTCAAATGATGAAAAACTAATCGATGTGTCAAAAATGTTTTCCATTAACTAGAAATAATGAATTTAGATTGGGGGAAAATAATTTTCCCTTCTGGTAAGAGAGAAATCACTTTTCTCAAACTATACAACAAATGAAAACTACTAATTTTCATATAAAATGATTTCCAGAGAAAATATTTTCATTTATCAAGACATTTTCAATAAAACATACACGTCCTTAGTGAAATTTGTATACAAGATAGTTCGGCGATCACTCGTATACCATAATTATTTGTTGTCTATACTTTTGCTTAGAGGCACGAATGGAAACGAATCTATATATAGCATGTGCACATTGTAAGCATAAATGTTATAGGGGTTTTGCTAACATAATAATTTTTAGGGTATTGTGAGAATAACAATTTATTGCGAGTCACAAATTCTTAAAAAAGTAGGTCCCACAATAATTAATTATTTGTTATTTGATTTTTTGTGGTACGGAATAAATTGTTATTCTTACAATAGATTAAAAATTATCACGCAATCGTTTTTTATGTTATAGTAGAGGTAATGCATATATTCAATCAAATCTATATATCAAGTAACGTCCGATAAACGTTTCTTTGTGTGTAGCTAAAGTCACCAATCATTGACCACTGGAAAACCAATATAGATAATCGCGGAGAAAGCATGTGCACAGATCTTGAATAATGCGATCGGTGGTCCTGGCCAGTTTGAGGTTTCTTCCTCGCAAAGTTAGACAGAACATGAGGAAATAACATAAGTTTTCCACGAAAACAAATTTGAAGTGCCTGATGTAATTTGATGTACCCGACGAGCTACAGTCTGAATTAACAAAAGCTTCGTCTCAATCTCTTCCACATCAATATCATCTTCACTAAGTAGTCCGTTAGCATCACCCGTGGGTGCAAAACAGACATGTATATTTACTTCAATGTACTATTTTGCTTAAACGATTTCGAAAGACAAATTACAGGAAAAAAGGTCATATATGTTGACAAAATACAATATATTATAAGACAACCATTGAAATATTGCGTCGATCCCTCTAAATAAATTATTCTAAAAGCTTCAGTATTTACATGAAATGACGCATCTCACGGGTATGTAGCTAGTGTCTTGGCTTGTTTGGACACCATTTCGATATATAAAGAGAGCAGATATCTAAAGTTTCGGGTGTGACACATGCAACTGTTTCCCTTTTTTTCCTTCTCTTAGACATCGGAGGCACATGCGATTGGATAACACGATATCTCCCCGTACAAGAGTAACTAGAACAAAGACAAGGGCAAAATCCATGGACTGACAAGATCCATCGAAAGAACATCTCCAAGTACACCTTGTCCATGTAGACATTTGAGTAGAAATGACCAATTACGTATCGTCGCAAAGGGCAGTTCACCAAAGTACTATAATTGAAAGTCACTTGTCCAAATTCTATTAATTTCGAGCAAATTGTTGTAGATCGATGCTGCTTGCACAAATCAAAAGGTCTAACCTTATTTAGTTCACGAGCTTGCAAGTTATTTCATGTTTTTTGCGAAGTCAGGTATTTGTGTTTCTAGTAGTAAAAGAAAATTAAATATAGAAGGAAAATGGTAATGACTCATGCGAAAGATACCAATTGTTGTAGGGACGGTATAAAGAGAGAGGTTCTAGGTTTTCAAAGGGAATCAAAACACACATGTTACATTGTCTATATCGTGTACAAGGACCCACCATTAATATTCTCTCAATCAAACACATACACACATGAATTGCCTAATTTGATTGATTGATTGATTGATTGATCGGTCTTGGGAGATTCTTCTTGCACTAGGAGTGGGACGAACCTAAAACATGTGACATCTCCAGCACATATTTGACTTGCCATAGTAGCGGCAAAATACCATAGAATCAAAGAGATGCTTCAATACTCATAAACCGAACGACCAACAATCTTTGAGGATTTCAGCTCAATTCTAACTACTCTTAGTGAAAAGGCCTGGTTGAATTGGGTGAAATCAGGTGAGATTTGACTCGGGGATCGATAGAGCCATTTTAGCGTACATGTTCATGCATAGTCGTAGGCGCAGTAGACGTGACCCTTAGAGTAGTTGGTCCTAGTGCTATATATTTTGTAATATCTCGGAGAGTGGGAGAAGAATCGGATGTAAGATTAAGGTTTCGAGGGTTTTTCTCTTTTGTTTGTACAATGAGCTCCGTTAGTTCCTCTTCATCTGTCTCAATTCTCTTCTTGGCCCTTGCTTAATTAGATTTGGTGTAAAATAGGTTTATTCTTCTTAGTTAGGCAATGGTGATACAAAGGGTTTGGGATTCTCAGAAGCGATACGTTAAGGTCCATTCACCTCTTTTGAGCGGCTGATATGTCAATGCACTTAATGTGATAAGGGTTACGTGTCTTCCGCTCACATAATGCAGAAAAGTTATTACACGCATTATTGCAAACTGCATGGCGCTGAATAAGCATAAGATGCCTCTCCTGTACTGCGTTATCTTCCGGGAGAGTGGAGAGGAATTGCCAATTGAGCGACTTTCGGTCAATCCAAAGTACAGATCATCCACAAAAAGACGACACTGTTGAAGTTATCGAACGCAAATTTGAAGATTCAAGAGGTGCATTGTCTCTAGCCAACCAGGAACCCTCCACCTCTCTCTCTCTCTCTCTCTCTCTCTCTCT
Source organism: Eucalyptus microcorys (assembly GCA_014182515.1). NCBI lineage: Eukaryota > Viridiplantae > Streptophyta > Magnoliopsida > Myrtales > Myrtaceae > Eucalyptus > Eucalyptus microcorys. Next base: position 6,543,412 of record CM024564.1, on the reverse strand, counting down.
CTCTCTCTCTCTCTGTGCGCGCCTGTAAAGCACCCTATTGTACAGACAATCCCGAAGCACGAGTCATGATGCGAGATCTTGCAGCTTGTATATTTGTGGGGTCGACTTGTCACCCTTGGAATCTAAAAAACTAACAAAAGAAACTCCAAACCCAACAAGGTTCCTTCTCACCTAAAAGAAGAAAAGTTTGGCTGTGTTGCACTTCCAAGTCCGTCTCTCTCACTATTCTGCCACGCACAAAAGAAGGTGAAATGTGATGTGCGTGAAGAATAAGACAGATTTAAAGCTCTCTCTCTCTCTCTCTCTCTCTCTCTCTCTCTCTCTGGTCTCTGTTTTGGTAATGAGAAAAACGTACGCAAGATGCTACCGTAATCTTGCAAAAAGATTATGTGAAGACAATATCTACATAGGGAGGATATTATAATGAGAAGGTGAAAAGAAAAAATCTGCCAACATACAGGGGTACATGTGTGTTCTTTGGCTTCTATTTAAACTGGTGTCGCGTCTCTTTCCGTGATAGCTACTGATAAAAATTCTCTAAGTGCCCTACGACTTCCGTTCCTTCCATGGTTCCTTGATGTTTAGCTTGTTGCGAAGTGGACAGCGTGAATGAGTTCTGTGCCAACAACCCGCCATCTTTAACAGTTTGAACTTTTAGTGCAAGTACTCAATTTGGCGACGACGAGGGACGCAAACACTTAATAGGGGGCAAGCTAAAAAAGCCTAGAGTCCAAATTTCCTCACAAGGATGAAATCAATTCCATATGGAGCTTTCAGTAGATATCTAGTGTCGAGGCCAACTAAGGCATCATACAAAGGACATAATACATACACGGTAAGAGCACTGTAATGCAACAAGTTACATAAATCATGGAAAAGTGTTGTTAATAAATTTAAGTTACGTGAACAACAAGGTACGAAGTAATTAAAGATTGCTTTTCTTTCTCCTTTTTTTTTTTAACACTTGGTTTTCTTCACAATTTTAGGCTCTACACCCACACATGTCTAGGCCGGCTCGCTTTATTGACATTTGCCAACTGCTTTTTGTGCTTGTGTGCGATGCCTGGTTTCGTCGGGTACGTGACGTCGGATTGCATGTAATCCTAGGACAAAAGCAAGGATGGCGACATTATTACTAGGGTTTTCCTTCTCTTTCCCGCGCTGCGCATTGCACATGCACGTGCAGCGGAGAAGGTAAAAAGATTGAAGAAAAGGAGGGCGAACGTGAGGGCTGATCGAAAGTGGAGAGAGAGAGAGAGAGAGAGAGAGAGAGAGTGGCGGTGAAGGGATGTGGGGTAAAAGCACCACGTGATCTTGGAGGTCTGGCTTTGATCCCTAGAAAGATTTGTAGCATCTTCAAAACAACCCCGCCAGTCCTTTCAATCCCATGAGAGTCCAGCCAAACACATCGCGCTCCCTGCTTTCGCATTTCACGTGCCAAGTGCATAACTATATGCATATACTTGTTATATATATATGAATACATATGTTTAAAGACAATTAAGGACTTTTATGTTGAGCAAAAGTTTATTTATAAAAATAGCATGCATAAGTTGTCGCTAATGATGGGTAATTATTTTCATTTGGCATATCCAGAACTTTTATCGTGACTACAAATTTAACACGGCTTTTTAATTATCATAAATTTAACATGACCTTCGAAGTTACAAAAACGTGATCAATGTTTGGCCTATGCTACAAAAATAAAAACTACTAGTATTCCTATCCATAATAAGAAGGTTTGGATCTTTATCCAAATGGTCCTATTTCGAAAAAAAGAAAGAAACAAAGAAACAATGGCTATTCATTTTAGGAAGAATAAATATTTTTCGAGGCTTGTCTATTTATGATAAAGGAAAATGTTTTCGCCTTTATAGAATTCATTTTCCGTACTTCAAGCACGCATATTTTTTTCGATCGTAAATGATGTTCCATTGACTAATATTTTCAACAAATCAAATGCATGAAGGTGCTAAAAACTGATTCATGAAAAATTCTTTCATTTAAACAAACACACCCCAAGATTGTTCTTTAAATCCAAATTGACAAAAGGACCCATAGAAATACCTTCATCTAAATCAAAAGTTTCTCCTGTAAATCATCTTCCCCTATTTAAGATAACAAGCAGTGTAAAACATATGAAAAGATCCTATTCAAATTCGCTCAAATTCTCCTTTCGAGAGCTTGACCGCGAATTACGTATCGGATTTAAAATTTACCGGTAACTGAAAGTCTCCCAATTTCTGCGAATTTCTCCTCTCTCTTTTTCTCTCTGGTACATGCCCAATCAATCTCTTTCCGTATGTTAGGTAAAGAACCTAACTCCTTCACTATTACGACATGTGGGGCGGTATCCTCGGTTGCTTTCATGAAACTTCCAATTTCACAATGTATTCAACTATCAATCATGTCACGACCTACACATAGCCCAAAAGCACACCAAAAGAAAAAAAAAAAAATACTTAAACTTGCGTGACGTGTGGACTGCTTATTGGACATCGCTTATCGATCTAAACAATGATTTCCACAATCACATAGCGGATATTTTAGCACCTAAGGTCCTGTTTGATTCGACTTTCCCAAGGGGCTTTGGGCCCCTTGGGGAAAATATTTTGCATTTGGTTCACACATTTGAGTCTACATTTGCCAAATGCTAACATTTGGAATGCTAGTTTTAGCTTTAATGATTTTTTTCTTTCCGATATTGCCTTTACTGATAATCATGTTTTCCCCTTTTGCTTTCAAAAATCACTATTCATCGTCTTTTTCCTTGACTTGCTGCTCCACCGCAAATCTCTGCCGGCGGGCGACGCTCAGTCATCGGGGGGCTAGATTTGGCCATCGGGAAGTCTCGCCTGAGGTCGGGCGACCTCGGGCATCGCTTGGGTCACGCGACCCAGGCACTGCCGCCTGAGGTCGAGTGACCTCAAGCGACGCCCTGGGTCGCGCCTAAGGTCGAGCAACCCAGGCGACGCCGCTTGAGGCCGCGCGACCTCAGGTGGCGTGGCCTGGGTCGCTTGACCTTAGGTGAGCCACCTCCCCACCACCACTAGCGCCACTGCCGAGCCGCTCCCTCACGATCCCCTCTCCACGCAGTTGCGCATCTCTTCTCCTCCCTTTTCTTTTTTTTTTTTTTTTTCTCTTTTTTCTTTTCACCTTAAAGCTGCTTTGCAAAATATACACAAAAATGAGTTTCTAAACACACTCGCCTTCACAAAATGCCCATTCATTCAAAGATACTTTGGGAAATGCAAAGTCATTTCCCCAAAGTTGAATCAAATGGGCCCTAAGTTTAGGATTTGCGCCACAGATTAGGTCTGCATGCTGCACATGCACGTCAAAGATTTTACATTCTCAGTCCACATAACGTCAAGAAAAAACAATCGGCTTTCGTGGAAACGGACTGGCTCCCAACATGCTACACGACAGGTCTTCCCGACCCGCGAGATCTCTAGGTCAAAGATCATCTGTTGAATTCGAATTTCTCCTACCCGATTTTTTGGAACCGAGCTACCGAGAAAACCATAGTTAATCCTAGGGTTCATTCTCTCGCAAATACCCCTTTGTATTTCCCGTCGATTTCAAGTACCACGAAATGCCTTGTCCGCATCAAAATCGTTCGGCTTTTCGTCCCCACTAAAGATACACATAGGAATGGGCCACCATCGCTCTCCTTTTAATATTATTTCCATCTTCCTTACAGATTCCTGATCGTGCATAGCATGGTGCTGTTTCCTTGCTATATTATAATTCCAAATTGATATTTAACTCGAGCAAGTTGGGTATGTGTGTAGCTCGTTCTTGTGCTGATCTATGAATAGCCATGAGTATTTCCTAACTAGTGGGATGCAAGAGAACAAGCGAGGGCAGCATTTTATAGTATAAAGATCTTGGACCATAGCCTACCTGATGATGACAATCGCCGTAGCTTTTTCGAATATTTATATCAAACTAATCGGTATGGCCATGACAGTCTGGAACCTTATAATTAAAATTAGACGGTTTCCCTTCTTGTCTAATCCGGCCATGGGAACATCTTAATTGCTTCGTAGAAAAGCGTCCGATAGGTGAAGGGACTCAAAGAGACAGGGAGGGGCTGCAGGTAATTATGGGTTTCTGAATTTTTTTGACTTTTACCCAATTTACATGTAGCCCTTATAATTGGATACTGCACACAAGACCAGATCTTTGAATGAAGAAAAATCTGGTTGATGTTTGCCCTACCCCATTACCAACTTAAATTCGAAGGCAATGTCTTGACCCATCACAGATCTTCCGATTCCCCCAAAGAAAATCTCAAAAAGATTTGATCAATCCTTATGATGGGTACCTAATTTTGACTATGAATAATCCTCAAATGGCAATCCCAACCTATTTTTTTTCTTATTTTACCAACACTTATGTGTATCGAAATCGGCAAATCAATAGTATGTCGGGTCTGCATCATCTGCATTCAAATACGACTCACTTAAAAGCACCGCACTATTGAAGTAATAAATCAAAACGCAAAAAATCAGAATGTTTGTAGTTCAGAATTTTCGAAGATAACAAATTAAGTAGAGTATGAACAAGTTGATCATTTAGGGCGCGAATGATAACTATTCTGGTCAGAAATTGATTTCTAGAAGAGAAATAGATTTTTCTATTTCTATTTCTAGATGAGTTTCTAAGCAAAAATATCTGTTTGATAACGACATAAAAGTTCTACTTTAAAAATAGAAATTCGTTTGATAATGACACAATTTTTTTTTTTTTCGGATGGCGGCGGTAGGCAGCGACCGGCGGGTAGCGACTGGCGGGCGGTGGGTGGTGACTAGCAACCGGTAGACAACGGCGGCGGGCAGCGATCGGCGGGTGGCGACCGATGATGGTGGCAACGACCGACAGACACTCGCGGTTGATGACTAGCGGCAGTGATCGGCGGACAACGGCAGCAGTTGGCGATCGGCGATGACAGCGGTGACGGCCAGCGACCGGCAAACAGCGGACAGCGGCAACGGATGGACGACCGGTTCATAGCGAGGATGAATGATAAGAAAAATTTTTATTTCTCATTTTTGTTCCAGAAATAGAAAAGTAGAAAATTTTTACTTCTGATTTCTATTCCAATCCTATTTTTGGAACAAAAATCTATTTCAGAAATAGAAAAATTAAATAATTTTATCAAATGAATTTCTATTCCAGAAACAAGTCCAAAATAGAAGAATTGTTTCTGGAACATAAATTGTAGTTTGTCATGCACCCCTTAGAGATCATTTCCAATTTGTCTTTTATTCAATTTTCTCTTGGATAAAATTGTTATTTTTTTTTATTTTTAACTTTCACCGTAATAGCTTATCGTATATTTACGATTAGTTTTGTGCCCCAAATTTTGGTGTTCTTAACCATTTTCTTGATAATGTAGAATTGTGAATTGGGTTGCACAAAGAAAAGCTTGACAACTGTTGACCGACAATTGACCATCAGATCAAGATCAAACGGTCAAGATAGACTGTGGAGAGGTTGAAAATAGCCGACGAGAATTGAAGGGAAATCTGTGGGGGTTTCTGTCTAGGAATCTTCGGGATGTTTAAGCACCAAAAAGTTAATTCTCCCTTTATTGCAGATGAAAAACGAGCATGTTTTTTTTATTCTTATAGTGTATTGGTTATTTCCTTAAATTAATTGCATGGAAAACAGCAAGTCAAGTCGTGAAGCCGGCAAGAAACAGCACTTTGGATCCGAGGTGCGATACTTTCGCTTCTTTGGAAAAAAGGGTAGTCGCCTTACAGCGACGCATCTAATAGTCCGACGTCGTTTCAGCCAAACGTCAAGATTTTCTTGCTGCAGCCCAAGATTTTGCCCTCTCTTCCATGCAATTTCCTTTCCAGAACAGGAAACTGTTTCTTGTATTTGTTTCTGTGGTTTTTTTGGGGGAGACCCCTCCATGGCCGACTGTTCTTCCCAGAGCCGACGCATGCCCGAATCACGAATCTGTGGATAGGACATCATCATTACAGGAAGATCGTGCGAGATCACGTGAGATCCACCATCATCTAGAATTGGGATTGACTTAATCCACGATGGGGCAAGTCTATATGGATACTTTCACCGTAATTTCTGAGTAAAATCACAATGAAAGCGAGCGAGATGTCTACTCTTCAAGCTGTCTCTAGCTAAATCAATGTACGAATCGTTTTAAAGTCTTGTTCACAGACAAACTTGTCATTAGCACCTTTACCACTGACGTTTATTAATCATACCATAGGCTGAAATCTTTTAGATAATAAGCACGAAACTCTTGCCGTTTCCCTTCTTTTCAAAAACCACTTTTTCACGTATAATCGCAAGATTCGTTGTACCGTAGGAGTTGATATGGGAAATCCAATCTACCATATCCTAATATAATCGCGATCCTAACTAAATCATTGATGCAAAGACCATCGATGATCCTGTTTCGCATTTTACATACCAATTTTTTAAACCTTAATTATAGTGCTATAAAGCATACGACAAACATGGAAATAATAATAATAATCTGACAAACGAAATTCGTGATACTCATGTGGTACTCCCTATGAGCCTAAACACTGCCTCTACAATCCTTATAAATAGTGCATAAAGTGAAATCATTTCATTCATTCGCTCTACCTATATATATATGGAGACCGGTTCCGTCTAAGTGCCACACGGTAGCCATCAACTTTCTCCGTCTTCTCTTCCTTTCCCTCCACCTATTCATTTCTTCTCTCCCTCTCCCTCTTCCCTCTCCCCGAAAATGGCAGAGAAATTTCTACTTGTTTCGCAATTCATGGTGATGTTCATCATAACTGGACTGCTCCCGACGGTAGGCAAGGCCATGTCCCCGGCTCATTCCCTACCCGACAAGCTTGCCGAGAAGCTCCGCACCGACCCCGAGTCAATAAGCGCGGCTTCGGTGGACTTTGGCAACATTGTCCGGGAAACCCCATCGGCCGTGCTCCACCCGTCGTGCCCCAAGGACATCGCGGCCCTCGTGAGGTCCGTGTACCACGGCGACGATCCCTCCTTCACCATCGCAGCCAGAGGGCGGGGCCACTCGGTCCGGGGCCAAGCCACAGCCCCGGGCGGGGTCGTGGTGGACATGACATCGCTGGCAAGGCACCGTGGCGGCGGAGGAGGATCCGCAATTTCCGTGTCATGGAGCAGGCCGCTTGGGTACTACGCCGACATTGGCGGCGGGCAGCTCTGGAGGGACGTGCTGGAGGAGACGCTGAGGCACGGGCTCTCGCCGGTCTCGTGGACGGACTATCTGTACCTAACCGTGGGCGGGACGCTCTCCAACGCTGGCATAAGCGGGCAGACGTTCCGATATGGTCCTCAGATCAGCAATGTGTATGAAATGGACGTCATTACCGGTATGAACACCACGGCCTCTTCCGAATTTTCCCTTCTTTTCCTCTTTCTTTACTAGCTAGCTACTTCGATAATGAAAGAGTCGTGTAGTAGTTGGCAATAAATACGTTCTCGCTGTAAACTCGTGTTTCGTAGAAGAGTTCCTGCGGGATACGTCAACGTGACAATACGCGTACCTAAACTTGTCTACCGGGCGACGTGGGCGAGATCCCGTCGACCCATTTAAACAATAGTAGAAACCCATTCTATTGACCGAAAATGCGTTAAGATTGACTCGAAGATATATAAACATAGGAAAGAACCCCAGTAATCATATATGAACTCGTAGATAGTGGAGGCATTCAATTTCTTATTTGAAATTTTAGCTATTGTAAAATCTGCGCCCTGCGGTCTACTTCGTTAGTTGAGAAACAGCGTTCTTCGGGGTCTTCTAATTTCTAGAAGGTCTTCGCTGCGAATCTGTTGTTGACTTGTCTTTTGCTATGGGCTTCGTCGTGGAAACGCAGCCCATGTGTGCTTTCCTTAGATCTTCCTGTTATTTTTGTTTCTAGATTATATTAGTGGAAGAACTGTAGGCTGACCGGACCAGTCAAAGGGGTCAAATCATGTAGGAGAGAGAGATTAATGGAAATTTCCCTCCTCCTTTTTAACAATTGCTTTTTGGAGAGGACTATTAAGATCTCGTACCGACTGAAAACGCGCTTCTTGATTTGTTTATGCATGGTCAAGTCGACAAGCTACAGGTCTTTCTATTTGCTTTCTTGTTTATGAGGGATTGAACGTCGTTTCTTGGTCTTTTCCTTTAAATTCAGGAACTGGGGAGCTTACAACTTGTTCGCCCGACAAAAACCCGGAGCTGTTTTACTCTGTTCTCGGAGGTCTCGGCCAGTTCGGCATAATAACGAGAGCGAGAGTTGCCTTAGATCGAGCTCCGAAGAGAGTATGAACACTGAGACTTGACTATCCTAGAAAATATTTTCTCCAGTCATTTTATAACTTCTTAATTAAAAAATTGAAGAGCGCTACTACAAGGATGAAACATACAATATGGATTTCGGAACATATTAGAATGGCTACTTTTGGAATACATTTTTCGCCATTCTATCGTTTCGGTTCATTAAAAGCAAATCACTAGCCTCGAAATATTAATTACGTTCTGATAATTTCGACATGCAGGTCAAATGGGTGAGAATGCTTTACAGCGATTTCTCGGATTTTACGAGAGACCAAGAATATTTGATTTCAAAGAACGGAAGGTACCAAGACAATGCATTGGATTATGTGGAAGGGATGCTTCTCATGCACCAAGGTCCTCCGGATAGTTGGAGATCTTCTTTCTTCCCTCTGTCGGACCACCCGCGAATCATATCGCTGTTGAAACAACATAAAATCGTCTACTGCCTTGAAGTAGCGAAATACTACGATGATCTCACCCAGAATACAGTGAACAAGGTATGACTGAATGACCCTTATTGACAAACCCTAGCTATGAACTTGATCATGTTCCTGTAATTGTCGTCTCTAACTTGACTTATTAATCTACTATTCTAGCATTTGGAGAAATTGTTCGAAGGATTGAACCATATTCCTGAGTTCGAGTTCCAGAAAGATGTAGCCTATGTTGATTTCCTCGACCGAGTACGAGAAGGAGAGCTGAAACTCACAGCACAGGGCCTTTGGGACGTTCCTCATCCGTGGTTGAACTTATTCGTGCCCAAATCTCGCATTGCTGATTTCAATGACGGTGTTTTCAAGAATATCATCCTCAAAAGGAACATAACGACCGGACCTGTCCTCATTTATCCCATGAATCGAAACAAGTAAGTCCCCTCTAGCTACCAATTTATTGTCTTGCTTAAGTAACATAAAACGTGTAACAACAACGCGGGATCTGCTTTATAAGAGGATGAAACTAATCAATCAATGAATTCTGCCAGGTGGGACGATCAGATGTCCGCGGTGGTACCGGACGAAGATGTTTTCTACACCGTAGGGTTTTTGCATTCAAGCGGGTTCGATGATTGGCAACAATTTGATCTTCAAAATAAGGAGTTGCTGAGTTTCTGTGAAGACGCTGGCATCGAGCTTAAACACTATCTTCCGGGTTTTGGCAATGAACAAGAATGGATGAGACATTTCGGGTCGAAATGGAGGAGGTTCCGTCAGAGAAAAGCCCGGTTCGATCCGAAGATGATATTTTCTCCCGGGCAGAAAATATTCAATCGCAACCAGAGCATATAGATTCGTTCGTTGCTGCAGTTTGGGGTTTCATAGGATAGTTATCTTTCGTTTCTCTTATCATGTTGATTCTTTTCGAAATTGCACCATCTGACCTTCTTTAATGAGTCAGTTAGTCGTACTGTAAGATGTATTTGTCTTTGTACACATTTATTATGAACGCTAGTGAAGAGATCCATTTGATTTTTGTACAAACTGCTCAATATAGAAATCTTCGAAAGATTTGCCACGAAATATAACTTCTACGATCTTAAACGCAACTTCTTCCCGTCATGCGCAATTGCGATGGTTCCTATATAAAAACAGTGTTTTTTTCCTTTTAGTTCTTGCTCGAACAACATGACCTGAAACAGAAAGTTTCTGATATTCAACCCCTAATTTTTACATGAACGAGCTTTAATAAGATGTATTTGCCTATATGATGGACTAAGTCGCGTATGCTTATTCTAAACTCATGCGAAAGTCATTCAATGTGTCTTTCATACTCGAGAAGTATAGTCTTTCCTCCAAGAACTTTATACAACTCCAGTGGACAACGGGGACTAAGGGCGCGTATGACAAAATTTCTGGAATAGAAATTGATTTCTGGTCAGAAATTGAGAAATTGAGAAATTGAATTTTAGCTTCTGCTTCTTCAAATCTATTTCTAGAATAGAAATTTGTTCTAGAATTATAAAAAATCAAATTGCTTTACCAAACGAATTTCCGTTTCAAACCTGTTTCGGAGAACAGAGAAACAAAGAAATATAAATTTTATCATGTGCGCTCTGAGCATACATCCTTTTCCAGTTTCTTGGTGCTACTGATCAGCGAATGTCACTAGGATGCCTCATTGTGTATTTGCAAACGTCAGGTGAAAATCCCTAAAAAAACCCAAACTCATCTTCCTTCCTCACCCACGACTGGGTGCTGCCGGCTCCCATCCACCACTACTGCACCGCCGCCACCCCAGCACCGCCTTTGGCATCGCCACCACACCATCTCCTCGACCTCCCATCATCACGCCCGCGCAGATGATGAGGATCTCGCATGTTGTCGGAACAATCAGATTCCCATTCACATACTGCAGCTCACTTACTCCATTCCTAGTGGTAATACCCCTAATTTTGGAACTTTTCCTTTGATTTGGTTGGGTGAGGAAGCAAATTAAATGGTCATGCGACGCAATTTCGCGAGCAAGGCGGCCGATGGAGCCACCGTGGGAGACATCGCATTATAAACATGATTGACATGTTTTTACTTCTAGAACGAGTGCTGCATGGACAAATTTTTTTTTTCTATGACACCACTTGCTAAAAAAAAATAGTAGAGGAGAAAGAAAAAAGAGCCTCCAAAAAGATGGAATTATTGATGTCGGTGCTAGATATAGCTAGGTTAAAAGGAGAAGCGCATTGATCGAGCACCTCACTTTTCAAAATAAAAAATCCTAAAATCCTACTAATTATGGGCTAAACAATAGCAGAATGATTAGCATTACCTAGGATGAGCTAAAGGTGGCCTAGGAATATCAGCTTTTGAAAGTTTAATTGAGAACCCGATAATCCTTAGCAAAAGGTAAAACGAAAACTAACGGTAGGAAATTAAGTAGGAATTTAATGATGGTGACAAGAAAAGCACTCTCATACGGGGCCTTGGGTGGGCCCAATTGCGTCCAGTTTTTCCAATGTGTATCGAATGTTGGAACTCCTAATCGCAGCTTTTGTTTGAAACGAGGGAACATCATGGAGCCACCTTGCCCCATCATCTTTGACTTTTCTTCATGTTACCACCCGATTTTCTTTTTTAATGTGATCTTTTCTCCGATAACAGCTATTCTTCCATTAGGAATCTTGGGCACATGCTACATAAGCCCCACATGTAGATCTCTTGGAATCGTGACAAGAGAAGAATAGTTACTAATGATAAAGAGGGTTTGAGAGGGGCACTAAGGGTTGGGAATTTTTCTCTTTGAATGTTCCTCTAGGCCCGACAGAATTTGAGTATGAATATCACTTGTTGGCCGAAATCGAACATTAAGTTACCACTTGAAGGTTTATATGCAACAAGATAACCTTCACAATTCGCATCTGAAATACATATTGTGTTCTAAATTTTTAGAAGTTTGCTTAAACTCTGTGATGATCTAAGTAAATTATAAGTTGGGAATAGTGATGCTCTTTGGAATTAAATTATTTAATTCGTAATGTTTGCATGAATATTTAGGGAGAGGCATTATCTCCTTGAGGAGGATATCATCATGGAATGCGATTTGAGAATTATTATTATAGGGAAAATAACAGAAACATACTTGAGTTTTTATGGGAAAAGTGTCAGACAAGTCGTAAACCAATTGTATTAGTGTCAATTTAATTTTAAACCTTTTAATCTAATGCAAATTCAGTCATTTTGACTAATTTTGGCCTGATTTTGTTGATGTGGAGGTCGGTTGGCTTATGTGACACGACCAACATTGACATGAACAACTTTTAATAATTTATTAATATTTTACGAATTTTTTTTAATTCATTTTGCCTTTTTCCTGTTGAGGTCATGCTTCGTCTAGCCCCTATGAGGCTCGAGCTATCTCCAAGAACCGTGAAGGTGGCCTTGCACTAGGCTGCGGAGGTTAAGCCTCACTAACAATTGGGGAGGCTCAAGCCCTCGCTAGAGGCCACCAAGTTGAAACACTTGACCTCGCGGCCTCTAGCAAGGTTTAACCATTGCCATATTCGAAGAGGGCCAATGCAAGGTCGCCCTCGTGGCCCCTGGCGAGCTAGCCAAAAGTTGGGTGAGCCTCACTAGTGATCGACGAGGATCGCTCGACCATGGGCTCTAGCTGGTTGCCGAGGTCCGATGGTTGACTAGAGGAAGAAGGAAGGGGAGGGGGAAAAAGAGAGAGAAAGAAAAGAGAAAAAAAATATAATAAAATAAAAATTAAAAAAATTATTAAAAGTTATCTATGTCAAGTCGCCGTCGACAAAATCTAGCCAAAATTAGCCATAATGACTAAATTGGCACTATGTTAAAAGATTTGGGATTGAATTGGTATTAGATCAAAAGATTTAAGACTAAATTGATGCCATTAAAATGCTTAGAACTAAATTGATATTGATGCGATAGGTTTAGGACTATTCTAACATTTTCCCCAATTTTAATGCAATGACCAAAATTGTACTTCTATTTTAAAAACTATAAGTACCTCAATTCAGTTAACATGCACGTGTATTTATAAAATTGTCATTTCTCTTTTAAAAAATGCCTTCTTAATTTTCTCACATCCAATCTCTAATCAACAAAGTTCAAACCCTAGCCCATTCTCAATAATTTTTTGGGGGTATTCTTGGTCTACATTATACCACTTTACATGAGTAGTTAGATCGTGTAGGCTTCACATTAGTCCTACCTGATCTATCGGTTTATTTGAAGTAGATTAAAGGTCAGTGATACCTGATTTATCAATTCGCTAAGTTAAGGAAATTATAATTTTGAAAATGGAAAAATTATTGTATGGCGGTCAATTCATAAACATTAATGTGTTGGGCGGAGTCCCTAAAGTAAAGTGTGTACTTTGTGAAATTCTCTATGACTTTCTAAACTCCTCTTTCTTCTCCAGCCTGGTATGATCCTCTGAGAAATGTAGCTCGGATAGTTAGAAACGTTATCATTTTGGTTCTATTTGGGTGTCTCTAGGCTCTGAACTAAAGGTCGGAGTGGTTTTTTACTAACATGCTATCCCTGAAGGGCTTGAACTAGTGTTGTGTTCGCCCATATGGGAATGCATACCTGTAGAAATCTGACTTAGTCCTCCCTAATTCTAAGTCTAGGTCCATTCATCGATGATTTACCAAATTAGTTATTATTGGCAAAAATCACCAGCGTGGATGCCAGTTATTTTATATGGTATGGCCAACTTTATTGTTGATAATTTTTACAAATTTTAAAATATTATTATTATTATTATTATTAATTTTTTTTATTGTTAACTACCAACGGGTTGCCAACCCTTGGCCTCCCGGTAGTTAACATAAAAAATAAAATAAATAATTTTAAAAATTTTAAAAATTGCCTATGGCCTATGTTAGCACTAACTATATCACGCATGATTATATTAGCATCTACGTCAACAATTTTCGAACAGAATTGGTTAGAATGACTAAATTAACAAACTATCAAAAGGTTTGGTAATAAATTAGTACAACGGAAAGGTTACAAATTAATTTGGTTGTCGTATACTAGATTTAGGATTTTTTGAATAATTTTCCCATTTTCAAAAGGGTTAAAAGTACGAAATATCCCAAAGTGATACATTTATGATAATTTATTCCAAATTAATTTTTTGAGCACCAAAAACCCCAAACTGGTACATTTATGACAAATTTACCCTCCGTTAAATTTTATTTAATTAGATTAATACCATGACAAACCATAAATTGGTAACAAATAAAGGGTAAAACTAAAAATTAATACATTTGTCAACTATTACGTGTCATCTAACTCATCAATTTGACTGTAAAATTTAATAAAAGCTAATGAGGTAAATTTGTTATAAGTGTACCGATTTGAGATTTTTTTAATAAACAATTAATTTTAGATAAATTTATTAGAAATGTATCGTTTAGAATTTTTCGTGGTATTATCCTTTTTTAAAATATAAATATATAAACACTAAGTGAAGCTACACACTTATTTGCAAGATTTTCATTTCTCCTTCCATAAATGCCCTCTCAAGCTTCTCAAACCCAGTCACGTCCATATCCTAATCAACAAAATACAAATGTTAGCCCCTTCTTAGGAGCATTTTTAGGTACTCCCAACCTATATTGGCCCAATTCACATGAGCCTCTAAATCATGTAGGCATCATGTTAGTCCCACATAATTTAACAGCTCATGTGAAGTGGGCTAATAGAATTCTAAGAGTCCCTAATTATTTGCCCTTTCTTTGCTGCGGCAACCCTCATCCCTGGCCCACCAAGGTCTTTGACCAATTGCCTAGCCTCCTATGCCGCTATAAGGCTGCTTGACACAAGTTCGTCATTGTAACTCTCTTATCCTGTTCGATTTGTCTCCTTGTCTCACCCATGGAGGTGTAGTTGCACCTAGTGGACTCAATCCAAGCTCACCCGTGGTGAAGTATTCTCTTATTCCACGTACTTTTTATTTTATTTTATTTTCTTAATGAATGATGTTGAAATTAGGATCGTCATCTAATTGCTAGCTCAGAATACATACTCATGTAGAGAAATGCAATGTGTATTGAGTCTACGATTAGGTGAAGGTCCGTGTTCAATCTGTAACTTATTCGTTATCACCAATCAAGTACTTGAACTTTTAATTTGCCCAATCAGGTCCTAGCGGGCATGTTACTTTAATCTCTTCTTAAGTAAAACAGTATTGTTTTTGTAATATCTCGAAAACATTAGTATGCAGCGACACGTTCTGAATGTTTCGCATGGGCTTGAGCCGGCCCAGTCCAACTACTGGAGCCCCTGAAAATAAAAGCCCAAGTCAAAGCCTCTTTCATTTTGGGCCCATCAAAGGTTCCTCCGTCCCGTTGGATCTTCTTCATCGCTTATCCAAAAATTGCAGAGGCTTTTCCGTCGCGATTACGAAAATGCCCGCGGTCCATCGGAGCTGAGCTATGGCGGCGGCACCATTCCCACCGCCGAACCGCTCCGGCCCTCCCGCTCGCGCCCTCGCTCCGTCTCCTCCTCCTCAGCTCCTCCTCCTCCTCCGGAGAAGCAGCGGCTCCGGCGCCGTCCGGTTCGGAGCCCGCTGCTCGCCCCGGTCGGTTCACTTCGACGCTCAACCGGCCGGGGTCCAGCTCGATGCGGACGCGGGGAGGAAGAAGCGGAAGCCGAAGCCGAGCTTCTTCGAGCAAATCCGCGGCAAGTGGGCGAGCAAGACCGGTTCGGCCCGGGAGAGGTTCCCTTGGCAGGTGGAGGAGCGAGAGCCGCCGCGAGGACGGTGCGAGGACGAGGGGTTGGCGAGCCGGGAGGTGTCCGATGAAGCTGTGAAGACGTCATCGGAGAATGAGCGTGATGTTGATTCGCCGGCGACCGTTGGCGGCGTCGTGGCGCGTGCCGTTTCGGTTAATAAGTCTACGTTGCCTCCCTGGGCGGTTCATGGATGTAAACCCTCGCCAGAACCCGTCCGTCGCGATGAGAGCGACGCTTCGCGATTAGGCTCAGGAGGAGAGGAAATTGAGGAGGTTAGGGAGCGTTTGGATGATGACAACGTCGTTGGAGCAGGCAACTCGATTAGTGAAGTCGATTTTGGCGGGGAGTTCGATACGGAAGATGATGAATGGGAGAAGCTGTCCGCAGTTCCTCGAAAAGGTGAAAATTTATCACTCGCCTTTGGAGGATTGAGAGTGAGTGACGTTTTGTCCGATGAGGAGGATCATCAGGCGAATGTTGAGTTGGAGAAGCTTGACGTTTCTGGTGAGAGTGGTGATAAAGGTTCGGTGGACTTACCTTGGAAGAGAGAAGGAGATGGGAGCAGGAAGCATATGGATTTGGCGGAGAGAGTAATTCCGCAACACGAGCTCAGGAGGCTCAGGAAAATTGCTCTCAGGATGGTGGAGAGGATGAAAGTTGGGGATGCAGGGATTACTCAGGCTTTGGTGGATTCTATACATGGGAAGTGGAGAGAGGATGAAGTGGTGAAGTTGAAGTTTGAAGGGCCCCAGTCACTTAACATGAAAAGAACCCATGAAACTTTAGAGGTTAGTGCTGGTCTCTTCTTTGCTTATGGATAAGTAAGTAAATGAAGGTTGAATCTTGATGAGCCTGGAACTTTCATGAGTTTGCTGATTGCTTGCGTGCATTTTAAGTGCCGTATTTTGACATCTGCAATGGATATAAAATCATGACTTCAAAGATGTAATCGCTTGAATAAATCTCAGTTGGCGTTGGAGACTTGAGAGTCTTTATTTTAATCATGAATCATTGATGCACTGAGATAATGAGCCTCTAATACACTTGCCTTGTCAGAGTAGGACTGGAGGCTTTGTTATATGGAGATCTGGAAGTTCAGTGGTGTTGTACCGAGGGATGGCCTATACGCTTCCTTGTGTCCAATCATACAACGAAAAAATACAGGCCAGTGTAAGTTCTCTGAAAGATGAGGACATAGCCAGCGTTGTTTTTCATAGCAAAGGAGGCCGGATTTTATGTGGTTCTGCAGATTATATGAAGGATCTGTCTAAGGAAAAACGCATGGATATGAATGATCCTAACAGTTTATTAGATGAGTTGGGTCCACGGTTCAAGGATTGGTCAGGCTGTGAGCCAGTTCCAGTTGATGCTGACTTGCTCCCTTCAGAGGTTCCTGGATATAAACCTCCATTTAGGCTTCTTCCTTATGGGGTTAGACATTGTCTGAAAAACAAAGAGATGACCCGGTTTCGTAGACTTGCAAGAACGATGCCTCCACATTTTGCCCTGGGTATGTGTGCATCAATGGCAATAAAGTGTGTGCTTTTCTGCCATTGCTGGTTAATGACTGACAAACTGGTTTGATTATACTATGTCTCAAAATTGTTCTAAACTAATCCTACTTTTTTTGTAGGAAGAAACAGAAAGCTGCAAGGTCTTGCTGAGGCCATGGTAAAGTTGTGGGAGAGCAGTGCTATTGCAAAAATAGCCATTAAACGTGGCGTGCTAAATACTTGCAATGATAGAATGGCTGAGGAACTGAAGGTTGGACAATCTATATATGTTGACTTTTTAGCATATATGTATGAGCTAATTATTGTTGAAAATGGGTGTTCTGTTGCTTTCATCGAGCACCGAACCTTTCAGTCTGTACTTTATTTGATTTGCCTGACAGAAAGAATTACCAACTATTATCCTTCAAGCCCACAGTACGACGCTGAATTTTCTATTTCATCACTGACCATGGAATTTATAATTCTTATCATAATGGTAAAACTCAGCCTAGGTTAGTGTGTCACCATTCTGGGACATACTTCTGTATTGTTGTGAAGGATTGGTTATGCAAGTTCTTATCTCTCTGTGCATTGTGTTCCAATCTTGTTGTTCTGGCATTATGATAATATCAACTTCTGTTTAGTGTTGCATATTCTGTTCTTTTTCTTTGGGTAAGGAAAATTTGGTGCTCTTGTTATTGATTTGCGTCATTTTGAATGCAGAATTTAACTGGGGGAACACTACTTTCTAGGAACAAAGATTATATTGTGTTTTACAGGGGCAATGACTTCTTGCCTCCTGTGGTGGTAGAAGCACTGAAAGAGAGAGAAAAACTAACAGATGTCCAGGCAAATGAGGAAGACCAAGCACGTCAGAGGGCCTCAGCTGCAATTGAATCAAAATTAAAAGCTTCTCAAAGCCCACTTGTTGCTGGCACTCTTACTGAAACTCTGGCTGCCACCTCTCGGTGGGGGAATGAAATAAGTAGCAAAGGTGTTGAGCAAATGCGTAGAGATGAATCACTCAATAAGCACGCTGCACTCTTGAAATATCTTGAGAAGAAACTTGCTCTTGTAAGTTACAAGATTGAACAAACTTATGCTATAAAATTCTGCTCCATTTCTGTAATTATTTATCACATTTTCCATTCATTTTTTCCTCTTCTTTCCAGGCAAAAGGGAAGGTCAAAAGGGCTGAGAAAGCTCTAGCGAAAGTGCAGGACAATCTTAGACCAGCAGACCTTCCAGTTGATCTGGAAACCATAAGTGATGAGGAGAGATCTGTACTTCGTAAGATTGGTCTGAGTATGAAGCCCTTCCTGCTTATTGGTAAGAATACCTGGTTTGGCTCTTGATTGAGCAATGTAAAAAAGTCAGCTTTCATGACTAGCTTTTCAACTTCTGTTTGGTTTAATCCAGGAAGGCGTGGCATTTTTGATGGTACCATAGAGAACATGCACTTGCATTGGAAGTATCGCGAGTTGGTGAAACTAATTGTGAGGGGAAAAAGTTTTGCACAAGTGAAGCATCTTGCAGTTTCTTTAGAGGCTGAAAGTGGTGGAGTGCTGGTGTCCTTAGATAAGACTATGAAAGGCTATGCTATCATCGTTTATCGTGGGAAGAATTATCAAAGGCCTCATGCAGTGAGACCCAGGAATTTGCTGACTAGAAGGCAGGCATTGGCTCGCTCTATTGAACTTCAGAGACGTGAGGTGAAACTGATTGAGAAACTTTTCTTAATCCCTTATCCTTAAGCTTGTCACAATGCTTGTCCTATTCTATGTTATTAAATTTTCTTTTACTGCAGGCACTCAAGCATCATATTTCAGACTTGCAGGAGCGGATTGAGCTACTAAAATACGAACTTGTATGAACTCTTGCCTTTTAGAAATTTGATGAGACAAAAAACTGGCATTTATTTCAGTAATGCATTCTCTTCCTCCTTCACAGGAAGATATGAGAGTAAACAACCAAATTGATGAAGAAAAACTTTCTAGATCACTTAATGCCGGAGCAACAATAGATGACACATCTGAGGTATCTGTCTCTCATCCTTTGGAGTACATTTGCTCCTCTACGTGTAGAATCAGCATGTATCTCGAGGCAATTAACCTTAAAAGGCTTACTTTTGTATTAACTTGTAGAATGTTGCTATCTGAACTTAGATTCAGTTTTCTTTTCTTTGGTAGCAATACTCTCTAAAGGTGATGTCCTAATGCATGGTTTAGTTGTTTGGCTTTACTTCTATCTGGATGACATTTGGTGGAAGTTTGCAAGATCTTTCCGTCACAGCAATCCTTGGTAATTTCTAGCATAACCTTCGTATGATTGATACCTTTTCTATGATTCCAAATCAGGATGAAGGAGAGGAGGCATATCTTAAAGTTTATGACAGTGGTGTGGAGGACGCCTGAAGGAATTAAGAAGCTCGTTCATGAAAAAAAATTGGTAATTTTTACTGCTAGTTATACCTTCCCCTCTTTGCAAATTGTCCAAGGAAGACTAGCTCAGAAGAAGTTGAGCATATTATTGAATCAGAAATATGTCTCAAACATAGTTGGTCACCTTTTTTTTTTTTTTTATCTTTTTGGCTGTAGAATATAGTTGGTCAGTTCATCACCGAGGTTCTGATGGAACGTTTGCCTTGGCATGTACATAGCTTCCTTGCTTGATTAGGCAAGCAACATATTATATGCACTCGTCTTCACTTAGGTTCATCATGCTATAGAACATTAAGTTACTAGTTCCTGCATCATCGATCAAGAGTCGGGCAAGATGTTGCTTTCACACGGGTATTTGGTTTAGCGTGCCTTCGCTACAGTGAACATTGATATTTGCAAATGAGTTAGCTTCTTTATTTTTCTTCTAATTCCATCATCCTCGCAGATTGTCCAGGCACCCCTGCTTGTGGTCGGAAGCAGATTTCTTGAATGTTGTGAACCATTTTTGACCTGAGAGGAGTCTTTCTAATCACATGTAAGAAGAAAATTGAAATGCAATGTGGGCGTGTCTTGTGAAAACCACCCAGCATTCGTCTCAGCTAATTGTAGTGAAAGAACATCGATGATCGAGACAACATTGCTCCGATTCACAATCTCCCAACGTGCATATGGTGTTACGAGAGACTTGATACAAGAAGATGGGTCCTGTAGTGACTCATCAGATAACAGTAGGTAGTCCGAGATTCTGTTGCAGTTGTTCACAACCTGGCAAGTGCATTTTTTCAATGAGAACGTACACAGAAGAAACCGGGGCATTGGCTTCACCTCAAAAAACTGCCCGCTTGCGGTTTCAGCTGATATTTTTCTATTAGTTCTGCATTATTGTGGTAGTTAACTTGAAACTCCGTTACTTGGGTGTCTGTAAGTACAGATTAGCGTAGGGATGCCTGAAATAAAGCCTTTGTAGTTACACAAGTGAGGTAAGACATGGCACTTCGCCAAGTCACGTGCGTCATGAACTCGTAATCACTGTTGCGCATGATATCGGCAGTTCTCACCTTGGCGCATGATATTGGCAATCCGAGATTCTGTTGCAGTTGTAGAGCTGGGCGTGGCGACGCGACTCGCGGGCGGTCGCCGCGACTCGCCGGGGTCATGCGATTGGCCGGTGACGGTTGCCGCGACCTCGCCGACCTCAACCGTGACCTCGCCGGCCTCTCGAGCTCGTCCATGCTGCTGGAGAAGAAGATGAACAATAGACATGTGAACAGTGACACGAGGCATTCTGAGAATGCTCTGCCTTGGGCTTTCAGCCTTGCAATGCTAGCTTTGCCTCAATGCCCCTTGAAAAATAGTTCCCAAACACCTTCATTTTGGCCCAAAGGCCTTTAGCCCCCAAAATCTCTTGAAAAGCAGTTCCCAAACGCTTTGAGGATGAGTTAGCTTCTTTATATCTCTTCTAATTCCATCCTTGCAGATCATCCAGAGAACCCTACTTATGGTTGGAAGCGGACTCCTCGGTCCGTAGGCCACGAACCATTTTCAATCTGAGGAGTCTTTCTAATTACCTGTAGGAAGGAACCTGAAATGCAAGGTGCGTGTCCTGTGAAAACCACACAGCATTCGTCCCAGCTGAAACACCACCGCACCGATTCGCAATCTCCAGAAGTGAAAATGGTGACACGAGATTAGATAGAAGAGAATGGTTCTGTGGTGGCTTATGAGACAACAGCAGGTGGTCCGAGATGCCATTGCAGTTGGTCACATCCGCAAAGTGCATATTTCCGATCAGAGCATTCACAGAAGAAACCAGCGCATTAGCTCTCTCACCCCAAAAAAAAGCCCACTGGCAGTTCCAGCTGATTTTTTTCGTCATCCACTCTACGTTATTGTAGTAGATAACTTAAAACTCAGCTACAAGGATTACTGTAGGGATGCGTGAAATTAAGCCTTTGTGGATGCACAAATGAGGTAACACATCAATGTAGCTAAGTCACGTGTGTCCTAAGCTCGTGTCGCTGATGTGCAAAATGTTGGCAGATGACACAGTAGATGTAGCAATGTCAGAATCCAACATAAGTACCACAAGCCAGTATTTCATACTGGATGCAATGACATACTATTTTAAGTTGATGCATTTCTCAAACGCTTTGGCTGCAACAGCAAATGTACTTGAATTTAACATAATGAGAGTACTTACTAACTGATATAGGCCTTCCACAGACTACTTTTGACAGAACATTGTCACCATTACATAACTGCTTTTGCAAAAGCTAAGGCTACACTCTGGATTAGACTACGGAATGTGGAAAAAAGAAACCACTTGCATAGCTAAGCTAGGACAATCTTAATAGTTTCAAATTATCAGTTTAAATAGAGACAAATCAACCTTATAAGATGGTCAATTCATACTACCATTAATGCTCGCACCACGATTCTCAATAGGACAAAGTAAGGAATCTTAACTTCCAATAGTGCGCTCATATTTTGGCCATCTTTGGTTGCATCCCAAACCATTTTGCCCGGGACCTACACACCTAAGTTAATAGTAAGTTGAAAGCCTCCTACAGGAGTAAGCTTGCTATCTCGTTCGTAATGCATGCAAAGATCTTCTCCAACGATCAGGCACGAGGGCACCTCACTACTGGCTGGATTTCTCTCTGTCCTCCTCCAATGCTTGCTTTATGAAACTCGATACAATAGAGGTCAACTCAGCCTGATGTGAGGAATAATTATGATTTGCTCCTTCTACAATCTGCAGCTTGTGGTTGGGTATGACTTTTGCAAACTCTAGTGCATCTGCTACTGGGATAATTTCATCAGCAGATCCATGAACTGTCAAAACCCTGTATCATAGTTTCAGTAATCACATATAATAGAAAATAATCTGCTTTTCTTTTTCATATAAACAAGCTGGAATACAAAACATATTTAGGACATATTTGTCTACCATCCCTTGTGGCAGAGCTTTGAAACTAAAACAAAAACACTTAAAAATAACTAGAGTTCTTTATAGCTTTACATTCTGGAACAGGACAGTAAGGACCAAAAGTAGTCTCAAGGACCAAAAGTAGTCTCATAACAACCTATAATGGCTCTCAGTTATGAAATAAAACAGTAAAAAATGAGAGGCTTCATCCACACAGGATTAAGTTATTTATTTGTCCTACTAGGATGAACTCACTGCAAGGATTCACTAGAAATCATCATTAGAAATCATTGTATTACGAGACAGTTATTACAAGAGAAGCCCTATGTCATGCACCATCTACAAGATATTACCTGCAATTTTTGTCAATCTGAAGACATGCTTCGTGCATATTGGTATTTAAGCGGTCCATCAGACTTTCATGTGTCACACGAAAACTAATAGTTCCTGCAGAAAGCAAATATAGATCTTAGAAGAATCTGTGACGATTCCTTGCGCCCACATAACCTCAAGGATGATGCCACGCATCAAACATACCAGCAAATAGCCAAGTTCACATTTAGATTTCTCTATCGACAAATTAAGAATTGCAGTTTCTGAATTCCAAAAGGAAACTAATTTGCCATTGAAGTCACTTTTTGACAAATGCAATGATGAAAGAACCAACAAAGCTAGACCCCGTTCTCCGTGGAAAAAACAGGGTTCCCAGAATTCGCTCAAACAGCAGTGAGCTGCAAAGTGTATATGCATTCCGATTCACGGTTCACCAGCAACTTGTAATGATAGATTTGGTGTTCAGAGTGATCAAGATGAAATAAAGGAAAATAAGGCACACAATAATCTATAAAAACATGCCATATATAATTCTTCTTTTACGAACTACATACTGCATATAATATGATGTGCTCTCATACATACTACATATGATTTAACTGTAAAAGGAAGACATCAATCCATTAAATGTGTTCTAGACACATAACATATTCAAATTATTCAAGTTCGAGCTTTAAAAATGTTCCGCATCCGGGTGTTCAAATGTGGTTATGGACAAGTGTTCCTAAGAAGCCTACCCCCTTCGTACCACATTGGAAAACGTAGTATTCCATGTTTCCCTTTTCATTGCACATAATAAATCAAACCGCGAACTAGGTGACACTTGGGAAAAACTCCTTGAAAGAAAGAGTGCCACTTGTTTCCTTGCAAAAAAAGAAACAAATGTAGAAGCTGCTAGTTTTTGATGAATGAATACCTGATTTATTCTTAACATCGACGAATCCATCCTCCTTAATTCTCTGCATGAAATCTTTGCCCAAGCGATCTTCAATTCCCGCCTTCAAATCATAACGGCCAGAGACATTGACAACAGTATGTATATCATGATACTTAGAAGCATAAAGAAGAACCACACCACCTCCTGCAACAACATTAGCAAGACATATTTAAAACTTAATAAGATCGATCAACTTAAGTAGAGTGAAACCAGCTAATTTGCAAAGTGAAAAGTTTTGGGCTGTTGCTTATTCTGCAGATTTCACATATATCTGCAGGCATTTGGCAGGCATGGATATATAGTTTGATATACCAGAAGGCAGAAGCAAGTGCACATTGAAAAACCCTTCAAACTATGTATGAGCTATTCCCTCCACTCTGCCCACCCAAAAATTAAAAAAAAAAATTCAAAGAAACCGTGCATGATTTCACAAACCTTTGCTATGCCCCACAATTGCACTGGTCACCCGATTAGCTCCATTGAAGTGCTCAATAACAGCTCGAAGATCATCAGCTTCTCTCCAGTAGTTCCCATATTCAAACGTACCTTCACTCTCTCTAGAAGGCATAAATTTTATAAGAGTGTTAAGGCAAAAGGAAAGGATACTTAGAAGCAAGAACTCTTTTCCTATTTAACTTGTGTCCAGGCCCCAAAAACTTACACCAAAATCAAATCAATCACCTTAGACATAGCTATAAGCCGTCAATAATGATTATGCTTTTGGAATTGAGCATGAGTCTAATGAAGCAGCCATTCAAATAGTGGATGACCTAAAGCGTGCAATAAAAGCTACAAAAAACCTCATTCCCATCCTAATGTGAGGTAAGAGCCCTCATGATGCCTTTGTTGGATAAAATGTCAAGACCGCTGAAATGATCAGTCTCTTAGTACACGAACTTTCACCAGGGCCAGAAGGTACAACTATGACCTCATAATGTGCAAACTATATATCATAGACACATCACCCACTGTGCTATCTTGGGCAAATATTCACAGTGGGTAAAACATTATGCTTTGATAACAAGGCAGAAACCTCAATCCCAAGAGCTGCACCTTCTAACATCTTGTGAAATCAGGTGTGTTCAATCCTATTTGTATATGCCTTATGGTACTTATGGACTTGGTGAAATAAGAGCATTTTTAATATCTTTTTGAATGGATTGCTGATGATAAAGAGGTTTCTATTAACAATGAGCTGAAAAAGAGAATATTGACAAGACCAAGCAGGGAAGGTATGATTTGATTTTTCAATAGCTAAATGAGTTAACAAGAGGAGGGAAATAAAAACTAAAGAGATACCTCAAAGGACGTTTGAAATAGCGGTCAAGCTATCCTAGCTTGAGAAAAGGAACAACAGACAAATTGCTACTAAAATTTACAACTAAAGACCAGAATCAGTGTCTAGCTGAACCAAATCTTTGAACTGCTAAAATACTTAAATCAACAGCGTTGTTTCTGTTATGACTCTAAGCAGGGTGTTTACGAAACCAGCACAATATTTCTTAAAAGCTCTCTCTCCCTCCCCCCCTCCCTCCCTCACATAAATGGACTTGGTGGCAGAATGATCAGTATATTTCAGCATACCCATTTCCAGCAAAATCAAAGCGGAAAGCACTAATACCCTCCTTCTCTAAAGCAGCGGCAAGATTCACCATCGTCCTATCTTCCTGAAGAACAGGAGGAAAGAAAAAGTTAAACCTCGCTTGCACAACTGTCAATTTTACTGGAGAAAGGAAGACGCAGTACCGCAGTATCAAACAATGTCACAGCTTATACATACTCTTATTCCTGCCATTTTCCAAATTACATTAAATCACCGCACCTTGGTAGACCGGAAGCCATGACAGACGATCACAATCTCCGAAGATCCAGTCTCGTGCAACAGCCCCACCAGTTTCTCCCCATGCTTGTTCGCTATCACGACCCTCTGCCGCTGAACAACTGAACACAGAAAAGTCAACGAATCAACACCGCCGCTCACCATACGCACGAGCAGAGCATCGACCGCAAAGCAAAAAACCTCAGCATTAGATGCCGACATAATTGAGAATCCAGCATCTTCCCTCATCAACCGAGGAGCGCTTCTACGCATACGAGTTCCAACGCTAGCCGAAATGACTTGAAGGACATCAGTCATACTCAAACGGACTTCACTCCAAAACAGCGACATGATCGAGAACTAAGAGCACCCCCATCACCTCGAGACAACCCGCGCGACGAGCATGCGCAGACGAGATCGAAATGTAGGAACAGAAACTTCCGAATCACTCGCACGCGCCCAACGCGAGACGAAGCTCTCCGGCGAGAGCTAAAGTTACCTGGGCTGGGAGCGGACTGAGACATCCTCAGCGTCGCGGCGAACTCGGGCTTGCTCGGGGAGGCGATCGGAGACCGGGTCGGGAAGGTCTCCGGCGAACGGCGGTTCTCGGACGGAGAAGGAATCGAGAGCGGCGGCGGCAGGCGGATGGAATCGAACGCTGGAGATTGTATTGGCATCAGGCGATAAGCATATGTCATCGAAATCGGAATCATCGGCTCCGAGGAAGGAGGGGGCAGGGGAGAAACGACTTACGAGGATTTTGGCCGGCTGCGTTCTGCGTGGAAATCACGAGTCCGGAGTCCGACACGACGACGATAATCTCGTTCTTTATAACGCTGGGCCTTGTTCTCAGGTACCAAGTGGGGCTATACTAAAATGTTTTTCTGAAAATGATTGTATCTTTCGTTAAAAAAAAAAAAAAAAATTATATATATATATTTTTTTTTTTATGAAAATATTTAAATGTATAATATCACCAAACTAATTATTTTAAATGATACGAGCAATTATTTTAGAAATACATTTTTCATATCATTTATTGTTCATTAAACAAATGGATAATATTACGAAAAACTTCAAATTTGTTCACATTCAAACTAATTTTTTTATTATCAAAAATCTTAAATTGATATATCTATAACAAATTTATCCTAAATAAATTTTTTGATCATCAAAAGCCCTAAACTAGTATACTAATAACTAATTTATCTTCTAGTTTCCATTAAACCATCAAATTGCTGAGTTAAATAATACACAATATTTGATAAGTGTAACAATTTAGGATTTTACTCTTCATTTATTATAGACGTATCAGTTTGTGGTATTTTGTGATATTAATTCAATTTAACAAAAACTAACGAGGAGTAAATTTGTTATAGAAGTACAAATTTTGAGTTTTTTGTAATCTACTTTGAGATAAATTTGTCACAAGTGTATCAATTTGAGGTTTTTTTGTAATATTAACCTTAAAACAAATGAACCTTAGTATAGAAACAAAAATATGAATGAATAGTTCCAAGTTCCACTTAAAACCTAAAACTTACTTATATGAACAATTTTTAGAACTTAGAATCTACCTTACCACAAATTCTAAGGTCTATCCAAGTTTAATCTATACTCTTAATTGAACGATTACAATAAATCATTACTTCTAATTATTACCATTTGCCACAATCACTTATCATAATTTATATTTAAACATGTTAAAATTATGAAATATGAATAAAATAAAAGTTTTAGTCATGGAAATTACCGGAAAATGAAGCTCAAACTTGTGGTTTTGGAGGTTTCTTATCTCAACGAAGATAGTAAAATTTTAGAAACTAACCTCCTGCATCATTGAATGCCATAGAATCGCACAAAGATATAGAACAAAAGAAAAACACGAAGACTGAAACCTACCCTGCATATTCTAATATATGGAAGCTGACCGACTCCTACCGGTCTGGTTCTCAAGTTCGCAATCATGCTCGCCCCTAAAAAAAACAACTCCAAGTTGGGTCATTTCCTTAAATAAGAGCACAGTGTAGACATTGTTTCACTAAGAATATGAAGTAGTTAACTTAATCTCAAAAAAGTCGAGCCCATTGATTGCCAAATCTTGCCGGCCAACTTGCGCATAAGATTCGCACCAACTTCGGAGGCAATTGTTTGGAATTTTCTACTTTTATCCAAATTGAAGAAAGTCCCAGTTGAAGCAAGGGTTCTCGGCGGGTTCCCAAATTTACCAAAGTCCAAATGGTTCTCAGTTCCACAATAAATGACATGTGAAGTTATGTTGTGATATTGATGGAAACAGAAGGTAGAGAACGGTCACGAATCTTGCGAAAAATAGCCCATGCCCTTGATCGCCTGAGCAAATTTTGAGCAAATTGCTGAGAGCTTGCTCTTGATTGGCCTTGTATTCAGGAGTCATACATAACATACAATGGAATGAAAACCCATTATTTAATGGTTAGCTCCAGTATGAAATGTAGACAACACAGAAACAAAAATGAATCTAAAAAATCTTCATCATCAGGTCTGCGAAAAGACTTATTCAAATTGGGACAAAGCAATAAGGTTTTCAAACAAAATTGCCCTTTATGATGGCCTACATAAATAAGGAGATAAACCCTAGCATTTATGAACCAGTTAGGATTTCTAAAGATTATTGTCGCGACCTTCCCGAATTCTTTTGAAGGTGAATTACACAAAAGGCTAATGGATTACTAAGTCCGAAGACTTGGCACGGACCCTCCCAAGTCCTACCAATCGCGACTTGATGTTAAGAAATTAATCTATATAAACATGCAATTATACTCAATTTGGAGCCGCCACTAACCAATTAGGGTTGGTTAGAAACCCAAGTAAAGTATGGGAGAATACTTTACTTTTGCGAACCAGAGATTCAAAAGTCCGGGGACATGGTTACTCTAGATTAATCTAATACAATTTCGGTACCTTTTATTTTAATTTCAAAAATATTTTGTAAGCAATGTTGATCAATTTTAACTTAAGCTACTAACATGCAAATGGTAGTCATGCGGGTGCACAATCAATAAAATAACATTCAATAAAAAAATAAAAATGCATGCCCTAAACATGATTTCTAAATGCCATGACACCTAATTTTTTTTTTTTAAAATGTTAATTATATGCAATCTTAATTTAACTTAATATGCATGAATTTATTTTAATGACATGCAAGATGCAATTCATATGATATGACTTAAACTTATCACTATATATATGCAATCTAATTTATATAATCCTAAATATGCATGTGCTACGTGATATGGGATGAATGACATGGTATTTCTACATGCATGCTCTTTTTATGACTTTTTTTTTAATGATGATTCATTCATTTTTTTAATGCATATATGCAAACTATGCTAAATAATAATGATATGAAATGAGATTAATTATGAATTAACCTATTAACTAACCAAGGAAATGATTTTTAGTTTGTTTTTAATGACATAATGTTTTTTATTGAAAAGAAAGTAACTTAATGGTGCAATGATCATCTTTTAGCATTTTCCTTTTTATAAAAAAAAACAATTAACCTATAACTCATATGGCATGCATAACATTTTTTTTATTCCTCTTTTGCTTTACTAAATGAAAATTGATCTAATCTAAAAATATCTAGGTGAGTTGCTTTAATATGAAATGTGTATGGACCTAAGTACCTAAGTTCTAGATATGACAATATTTTACTAATAAACAAATTCTAATCAAACCTATTATGCAAATTAATTAATATGTACCTAATATTTTTTGGGTTCTTTTTATTGAAATTCGGATTAAAAAAAAACTAATTAGACTAACTAAAGTGAATGATATTCTAATTTATTTTAGAAATCAATTTAACTTAAACTATATCTTATCTTAAAAGCTATATAAGAAATCAAGACATGCCAACATTATTTAAAATTAGCCCTAACAAAAATTACCCATCTAAAAGTATAATCCAAAATTATAATCCTATAAATGCAATTCTAATTTACTAACCCTAAAAATACAATCTTAATTTACTAAACCTAAATGCTCTAATGCAATATTTAGATTTTTATGTACTTTTTGATTTTTTTTTTTAATTTTTTAATCTTTCCAAACAAGTAATTATTTTAAAAGAATGAAGATAAGAATTAAAATAACCGAAAAAATAATCCGTTGTCTCACGGATTAAATTAACAATTATTTTAACTCTATAATGATTTAACAATTGAAATGCTATCAAAATTCCTAAAAATTAAAGTAATTAAAAAAATGACCCGACGTCTTACGGGTCAAATTAATAATCACCATAATTTGGGATAAAATACCTACATTTAATGCCTATGAGATTTATAAAAGAGAAGCACATCTCAATATTCTAAAGTGAACAATAATAACAAAATATATAAAATAAGATAATAAAAAATAAAAAATAAACTACCTAATTTTTTCCTTTTTTTTTTTCTTGCTCGGGTCTTTTCCTTTCTTCTTTTTCTTCCCAAGCACGGCTTGTGCTCGTGCGGCTGGTCACCGGCTCCAGTGAAGGGCAACGGCTGTAGCGGTGGCGTCACCGTCGATCGGAGGTTGCGGAGGTGCGGGGCTCCGGCGAGGTCCGGCAATTCGGAGCTGCAGGAAAGAAAAATCTGTGACTGGGTCGGGCTCGAGCAAATGTGCGGAGCAGAGAGCTGTGCGGACGCGGGGCCAGCAAAGACGACGTAGGGCTTCGGGCGAGGGAGACAGCCGGCGTCGGAGTTTCGGCGCGGACTGGGCGGTAGCAGCAACAGGGAGGCGCGGCGTCGATGACCGGCGAACAGCAGTGTTGCGGGTCGCAGCGGTGGTGTCCCACGGGTGTGGGGCGGCTTGGCGTTCAATTCAAACGTCGTGGGTCAGCAAGCAGTGCAGCAACGGCGACCGGGCAGAGGTGCTGGTGGAGTGGCGTCGGCTGAGTGGAGACAGACCATTGGGTTGCTTGGCGCGAGTTGCAGGTCGTGGGCTTCGAGTGGTCGGGCACGGCAGCGCGGCGAGCGTCGTGGACGAGATCGGTGGAGTGCCGAGGAACAGCAGAGCAGGGGGCTTCGGAGCTTCTGGTGTTGCAGATCAGCGACGTCAGAGGCGGAACAGGGGCGTCGGGGCTTCTGAGACGGCAAACAGATCTAACTCGGGCCCGGCTCCGGCGAGACAGAGCAGAAGTAGGCGGAGTTGGGTGGCGCAGGTGCTCGCGGATGAGCGTTGCGGGCGCGGCAACCGGCAGCTGCGTAGGGAACCGGCGGCTGGGGAGGCGTCGCTGGCGACGGATGAACGGGCAGGGGGTACTCAGAGTCGCGGCAGGAGCTCGATGAGTGTGGCGGACGGCTGGAGGAGCGGCGGTGGTTGGCGGCTCAGCTGCCGGCACTGGGTGGAGGTGCGGTAGGCGCGACGGGCTCTCGGAGCCGGCCGTCACGGAGGAGGGGGGAGCAGAAACGAAAACAGCAGAGGAAGCGTAGAAGCGAAGCCGGCAGCGGGAAGAAAAGGGTGAACAGTAGGGGTCTTGTCAACCTTTTCTTTGTTTTTTTTTTCTTTTTCTTCCCAATGACCAGTCACTTCCTCGCTTTCCCCCCCCATTCTCTTTTGACTTTTCTTCTTTTTCCGTCGAGAACTGAAACCTCTTCTCTGTTTTCTCTCTTTTCACTTTTCAATTTTTTTTTGACGAAAAACACCCCCTCCCTCCGTTACGAAGCCTCGCATTTTATATGCAGAGGAAGGCTCAGAGTTGTTTTTGCGAGTGAGATATTCACTCAACAACTCCAACAATAAAAAGGCTCCAAAATCAAATAAAAACTGAATTTTTTTGAATTTTGAAATGAAGATATATTTTCAACAAAAAAATTTCCAAAACCGAAATTTTATTTTATTTATTATTTTCTAAAATATTAGATGTCAACAATTATACCTGATTTAAAATGATCAATATGGTCTATGATTGTGATAGAGAATGACTAAGTTTGCAAAGCGCCTGACTCATCATTCTAGCTTACATTGCCATGTATGCATCACCCATCTCACCATCAAGTTCACCTGACATTTAACTGTGGCTCATCAATCTTGTATATGCACTCAAACATAAATATGTGCCCGTGCAACCCTACACTTGGTGCAAAAAAGCGGTAAGAGATTCCTTTCCAATAGACGTGCTCATCTAAAGTGCATCCAACAAAAGCCAATTGAAACAAAAAATAGGTCCATAAACTAAACCCACTGGACTTGGAAAAAAAGAATAAACAGCCATTACAAGAAATTTTTAAGACCCATAAGAAGCACTTTTCTTACACTATCGACGACGACGATACCCACAGAACCACTTCTTATGAGAGTATCAACTAGACTTAGAGCTTGCTCGCCACAATCTGGCCGAGAGATCTCTACATAGAAAATCACTTATTCTCCAACGGCAGTAACTGCTTCTTCATCGGTAGTGTCAGCTAAGATAATTTCTTCAGAAGCATCGCCGTCCATGGCCTCTTTATCCGACTCTTTTTTTTCGTCTCGATGAGAAGCTTCTCCCTAAATTTCATCATAAGCTCTTGGCTTTCAATGTCATTTCCATTCAGGAATCCCTTATGAAGCTTCCTTGCCACGAAAACTTCCACCGTTCAAATTACACATGGCGCCAACCTTAGTGATAAACTCATGTTTTAATCCTAAATCAATGATGTCACAGATCGGGATTATCCCCTTGCCAAATTCCAACTCTAACTGAGCAGTTCTAGATGGAGGAGGAAGTTGCCCTTGCTAGATTAGGAGACCAACAATATGTTGCTTTCACTTGGTTTTGGTTAAGTCGTGCCTTCACTGCAATGAGAACAGAGATTTGAGGATGGGTTAGCTTATCTATTTTTCTTATAATTCCAGAAAAATTTATCAAAATAATCTTAAACCTATTGCAGTTTTTTTTTTTAATTCAGTCCCAAACCTTTTACAATTTGGTCAATTCAATCTATCCAACCTTTTTTTAATAAGATTTTTTTTTTGATTTTTTTTTTTTTTCTCTCTCTCTCTCTCTCTTTGGTTGGTCTCTCTCTCTCTCTCCTTCTTTTTTTCCTCTTGCTGCGGCGATCGGCCCTCCCCCTCGGCCACCGGTCACCGGATGAGGATATCACCTCGCCTCGCCAAACCATCTATAATTTTTTAATAATATTTTTTGTTTTTGAATTTTTCTTTTCTTTTTCCTTTTATTCTCTCTCTTCTTCTTTTTTCCTCCTCCTCCTTTTTTCCTCTTGCTCTGGCGATCAGCCCGGTCACTAGACGGAGGTCGGAGGTGACCAGCTAGTGGCGAGAGCTCACCTCGCCTCGCCAAACCATCCAGGTAATTTTCCCTCTAATTCCATCCTTGCAGATCATCCAAGCAACCCTACTTGTGGTCAAAAGCGGACTCCTCGGAAGTAGGTCACGAACCATTTTTGATCTGAGGAGCCTTTCTAATTACTTGTAGGAAGGAACATGAAATGCAAGGTGCATGTGTCTCGTGAAAACCACTTAGCATTCGTCCCAGCTAATGACAGTGAGAGAATATCAACGATGCACCGATTAACAATCTCTCGAAGTGAGTATAGTGACACGAGAGACTTGATAGAAGAGACTGGTCTTGTGGTGTCTTATGAGACAACATTAGGTGGTCCGAGATGTCATTGCAGTCGTTCACATCCCCAAAGTGCATATCTTTTAGGAAAAGTTCCAAATTAGGGTTTGAAATGCCTTCATTTTCTTAAATAAAAATTTAAAGTATATTTTGTTCTTAACAAAGCCTCAAATGAAATGTTTCTCAAATAAAATCATGAGATGGATCTTGTTTTAAATTAGGGCATAAAATGACCATATTTGTTTCAATAAGACTTGACTTTCTAGCTGGTTAAGAGTATTTTAGTCATTTACTTCTTTTTTTTGAATTTTTTCCTTTTTGTTTCTTTTTTCCCTTTTTATCTTTCTTTTTTTTTCCCACTTTTTCTAGTATTTCTTTCTTCTTCCTCAGGGGCCGGCTGGCCACCAACGATGCTGGAAAGGGATGGGCGAGGGTCGCCCTTGCCCAATCTAGTGAGGGACGGCCTTGCATGGGCAAGACGACCCTCGCCGTGGGGAGGTCACCCTCACAACTATCAGAAAGGCTAGCCCTCGCCAATAGTCGGCGAGGTTGGCCTTTTCAAATCTAGATGAGGGTCGCTCCTTTAGCGACCGACGAGGGTCACCAAGCCCTTGTCGACCCCAAGCAAGGCCAACCCTCAATAGATTTGGCAAAGATGGCCTTGCCCGCAACCGGTGAGGGCTTGCAGGCCCTAGCCAACCCTTACCAACGGCCAGTGAAGGTAGTCAAGCCCTCGTTAGAAAAAAGGAAAAAAAAAAAAAGAAAAGTGAAAAAAGAAAAAAAAGAATTTAAAAATAATTTAAAATTAAAAGTGTAATTAGATGAAAATACTCTTGATCGGTAGGAATATTTAGCTAACTAGTGACAAGCGAGACCAGGCCCCTATTTGAAACAACCATAACCACTTCAAGCATTTATTTGACACAAGGTCCGCTTCAGCCCTTTATTTGGAATTTTCCCTATCACTTATGAGAGCATTTGGTAGAAGAAACCAGCACATTGGCTCTCTCACCTCGAAAAACAGCCCTCAAGCATTTTCAGCTAATTTTTGCCATTAGATCTACGATATTGTAGTAGATAACTTGAAATTCAGCCGCAAGAGTGTTCATAAGTACAGAATACTGTAGGGATGCATGAAATTAAGCCATTGGAGATGCACAAATGAGGTAACACATCGATGTAGCTAAGTCATGTGCGTCATAAACTCGTGTTGCTAATGTGCATTATATTGGCATATGACACGGTAGATGTGCGAGCTGGAATCCAACATAAGTACCTCAAGCGTGTATTTCGCACAAGATGCAATGACATACCATATTAAGTTGATGCATTTCTCAAATGCTTTGGCTGCAACAGCAAATCTACTCAATTTTAACATAATGAGAGTACTTACTAACTGAGATGGGCCTTCCACAGACTACCTTTGATACAACATTGTCACCATAACATAACTGCTTTTGCAAAAGCTAAGACTACACTGGATTAAACCATGAAACGTATAAAAAGAAAAGGCTTGCATAGCTAAGCTAAGACAATCCTTAATAGTTTCAAGTTGTCAGTTTAAATAGAGACAAATCATCCTTATGAGAATGGACAATACATAGTACAATTAGTGCTCGCACCAAGATTGTCAATAGGACAAAGTAAGAAATCTTAACTCCCAATAGTGCGCTCATTTGGTCATCTTCGGTTGCATCCCAAACCATTTTGCTACCTAAGTTGATAATCAGGAGTAAGTTGAAAGCATCCTACAGGAGTGAGTTTGCTATCTCGTTCATAATGCGTCCAAAGATCCTCTCCGACTGTACCTCGCTACTGGCTGGATTTCTCTCTGTCCTCCTCCAATGCTTTCTTTATGAAACTAGATACGATAGAGGCCAACTCTGCCTGATGCAAGGTATATCGATGATCTGCTCCTTCTATAATCTGCAGCTTGTGGTTGGATATGATTTTTGCGAACTCTAGTGCATCTGATACTGGGATAACTTCATCAGCAGATCCATGAACTGTCAAAACCCTGTATCAAAGTTTCAGTAATCACGTATAGTAGAAAATAATCTACTTTTCTTCAGGTTATAATTAGCTGGAATAGGAAACATACTTAGGACATATTCGTCTACCATCCCTCGTGGCAAAGCTTTGAAACTTAAACAAAAACGCTTATAAATAGCTAGAGTTCTTTTAATCTTTATGTTCTTGAGCACAAAGGGAATCCCTGTCAAAGCCAGCCTCGACCAATGGGACAGGACAGTAAGGACTGAAAGTAGTCTCTTAACAACCTATAACGGCTCTCAGTTACGAAATAAAAATGAGAGGCTTCATCTACACAGGATTAAGGTATTTCTTTGTCCTACTAGGATGAACTCATTGCAAGGATTCACTAGAAATCATCATTAGATATCAACAAGTATCATGAGACAGTCATTACAAGAGCAGCAGTACGTCGTGTACCATCTAGAAAATAATACCTGCAATTTTTATCAATCTGAAGACATGCTTCGTGCATATTGGTATTTAAGCAATCCATCAGAAATTCGTATTTCACATCATGAATAATAAATCCTGCAAGAGGCAAAAATAGAACTTAGAAGAATCCGTGACGATTCCTTGCACCCACATAACTTCGAGGATGAAAGTGCCATGCGCAAACTTACCAGCAAATGGCCAAGTTCATATTTAGATTTCTCTATCGACAAAATTAAGAATTACAGCTTTCCAAAGGGAAACTAATATGCCATTGAAGTCACTTCTTGACAAAGGCGACAATGAAAGAACCAACAAAGCTAGATGCCATCCTCTGTGGAAAAACCAGGGTTCCCAGAATTCGCTCAAATAGCAGTGATCGGCAAAGTTTATGTGCATTCCAATTCATGGTTCACCAGCGTCTTGGAATGCTAGATTTGGCATTCTGAGCATTCTAGGGGAAATAAAGGAAGATAAGGAACGCGATAATCTATAAAAACATACTATATACATTTTTTTTACCAATTACATACTGCATATGATTTGACCTGCCCTTAATACATACTATATACGATTTAACTGTAAAGGGAAGATATCAATCCATTAAATGTGCTCTAAACACAACATATTTAATTTACTCGAGTTTGAGTTTTAAAATTGTTCCGCATCCGAGTGTACGGATTTCGTTATGGAAAAGCATTCCTAAGAAGCCTACCCCCTTTGCACCGCATTCGAAAATGTAGTGTTCCACTTTCTCCTCTTTGCTGCGCATACCAAATTGAACTGCAAACTAGGTAAAAACTCCTACAAAGAAAGAGCGCCACTTGTTTCCTTCAAAAAAAGAAACAAATGTAGAAGCTGCAAGTATTTAATGAATGAATACCTGATTTAGTCTTGACATCAATGAATCCACCCTCCTTAATTCTTTGCATGGAATCTTTGCCCGAGCAATCTTCAATTCCCCCCTTCAAATCATAACGGCCACAGACATCGACAACAGTATGTATATCATGATACTTAGAAGCATAAAGAAGAACTACACGGCCTCCTGCAACAACGTTAGAAGATCAATCAACTTAAGTAAAGTGACACCAACTAATTTGCAAAGTGAAAAGATTTGGGCTGTTTTCTATTATGCAGATTTCACATATGTCCGCAGGCATTTGGCAGGCATTGATGTATTTTTTTTTTTTATACAACAGGAGGCAGAAGCAAGTGCAAATCGATCCAAACTATGTATGAGCTATTCCCTCCCCAAAAACAGAAAAATTCAAGAAACTGTTCGTGATTTCACAAACCTTTGCTATGCCCCACAATTGCACTGGTCACCCGATTAGCTCCATTGAAGTGCTCAATAACAGCACGAAGATCATCAGCTTCTCTCCAGTAGTTACTGTCTGTACCTTCACTCTCTCTAGAAAGCATAAGTTTTATAAGAGTGTTAAGGCAAAAGGAAAGGATTATTAGAAGCAAGAACTGCTTTCCTGTCTAACTGGTGTCCAGTTCTAAAAACTTATACCAATATCAAATGAATCGCCTTAGACATAACTATAAGTCATCGATAATGATTATGCTTTCAGGATCGAGCATGAGTCCTAATGAAGCAACCATTCAAAGAGTGGATGACCTAAAGCATGCAATAAAAGCTACAAAAAAACCTTGTCCCCGTCCTATTTCCATGTGAGGTAAGAGCCCTCATGATGCCTTGGTTTAATAAAATGTCAAGACCGCTGAAATGATCAGTCTCTTAGTACCCACACTTTCACCTGGGCCAGAAGGTACAACTACGACCTCATAATGCCCAAATTATATATCATAGACGCATCACCCACTTTGTTAAATTTGGGCAAATATTTACAGCTAGTATGACAACCACGATTTGAATGGGATTGCCGATGATAAAGAGGTTTGTAATAACAATGACCTGAAAAAAGAGAATATTGACAAGACCAATCAGGGAAGGTATGGTTTGATTTTTCAATGGCTAAATGAGTCAACAAGAGGAGGGATATCAAAACTAAAGAGATATCTAAAAGGACATTTGAAATAGCAGTCAAGCAATCCAAGTTTGGGAGAAGGAACAACAGACAAATTGCTACTAAAATTTACAACTAAAGACCAGAATCAGCATGTAGCTGAACTAAATCTTTGAACTGCCAAAATGCCCAGATTGACAGCGTTGTTTCTGCTATGACTCTAAGCACGGTGTTTACTGAAACAGGCAATATTTCTTAAAGACTCTTGCTTTCTTTCTCTCTCTCCCTCCCTCACTTCCTCCTCACATAAATGGACATAGCGGCAAAATGATATCTACATTTGACGAGTATATTTCAGCATACCCATTTCCAGCAGAGTCAAAGCGGAAAGCACTAATACCCTCCTTCTCCAAAGCAGCAGCAAGATTCACCATCGTGTTATTTTCCTGAACAACAGGTAGAAAGAAAAAGTTAAAGCTCACATGCAGAACTGTCAATTTTACCGGAGAAAGGAAGTCTGCCGTATAGCAGTAGCAAACAATGTCACGGCTTATACATACTCTTATTTCTGCCATTTTCCAAATTATATAAATCACTGTACCTTGAAACACCGGAAGGCGTGACAGAGGATCACCATCTCCGAAGATCCAGTCTCATGCAACAGCCCCACCAGTTTCTCCCCATGCTTGTTCGGTATCACGACTCTCTGCTGCTGAACAACTGAACAGAAAAAACTTAACGAATTAACACCACCGCTCGCCATATGCACGAGCAGAGTATGGACCGTAAAGTAAAAAACTTCAGCACTAGATGCTGACATAATTGAGAATGAAGCATCTCCCCCAATCAACCATCGCGCACCTCCCCCCATACGAGTTCTAGCACTAGCCAAAATGACCTGAAGGGTATCAGTCATACTTAAACAGAGTTCACTCCTAAACAGCGACATGATCGAGAATCGAGAGTAACCCATCTCCCACCGACGAGTATCGTCACTCGAGCAATAAGAGATTCAAAACGAGACGACCCGCGCGATGAGCATGCGCAGATACTAGCACGCCCGAACGCCAAAGAAGCTCACCAGCGAGCTGAAGTTACCTGGGTTGTGAGTGGACTGAGACATCCTCAGCGTCGCTGCGAACTTGGGGTTGCTCCCCGGAGACCGGGTCAGGAAGATCTCCGGCTAACGGCGGTTCTTGGACGGAGAAGGAATTGAGAGCGGCGGCGTCAGGTGGACGGGATCGAACGCTGGAGATTGCATCGGCATCAAGCGACAAGCATTTGACATCGAAATCGGAATCATGAACTCCGAGGAAGTAGCGGGAGGGGAGAAACAACTTACCAGGATTTTAGTCAGCTGCGCTCTGCATGGAAATCACTAGTCTCGTCCGTCCGAAGTCGACACTGCTCCGACGATAATCTCGCTCTTTATAAGGCTGGGCTTTCTTCTAAGGTTTAACTGCGTCTCTAATGCGTCATAAGCTAATTGGCTGGCTAGTATATATATATATATATATGCTAGACGAAAAGGAGGTAATCTTTAACCGGCCTCGTTCGTAAATTTTTGGGTGCCTTTTACATCAAATAATATATATGATTTGATATAAATATATTCAACTTTATTATTGTGATCACCAAATAATAGATAGAATTTTTAAATTTCATATCCTATTATTCTTTATTAAAATTTCAAACGTAACTTAAAAATAAAAATAAAAAATCTTAAAATCTGTGAAATAATTCAAATGTCTGATCTGCTCGAAAAAATATCTTGAAATAATTCAAATTGACAGCTTGCTCGAAAAGGACCAAAGGAAGCGTTTCAAAGCGGGAGGTTTGCCTTCGAGATGCTCGCAATAATTGACATGTATTTTAAGTCAAGAGAACGCCAGATTTGACGTTGTCCCCTTCGCTCGGTATTTGACCCTTGAAGGTGTAGAGAGTAATATTTTGCCATTCTTCAGATAAACGTTGCACCAGCAGCAGCCCTCCTTTGACTTCTAATATGGCTAAAAAATAATCCGTCTTGAATCGTCGCCTATCTCCAAGCCACATCCGCAAATAAATCTCCTGCAATCCTAAACTAGCATCACATAAGAGAAGCCCCATACATCTTGCACAAAAATTACAAAATCAGTCG
Source organism: Eucalyptus microcorys (assembly GCA_014182515.1). NCBI lineage: Eukaryota > Viridiplantae > Streptophyta > Magnoliopsida > Myrtales > Myrtaceae > Eucalyptus > Eucalyptus microcorys. The sequence goes on along the minus strand of CM024564.1, from coordinate 6,503,753 downwards.
AAGCATGATGTAAAGTTGAGAAAATGCCGAATTTTAGAGAATTGATGAGAGAATAGTAACAATTCGAACAATATCGAATTAACGCGGCGGAATAAAATAATTTCCCATCTTATGTAAACCTAATAGGAATCGATATAGTAGAGTAAAATAAATACCAAGCACACGAACACAAGACGATTTTTTACGTGAAAAACCTCATCGATGTGAGAAGATCAAAAAATCACGGGATCGGAGTCCATTCCGAAAATCTTCACTATCAACAAAATTGGATGAACAATGCTCTTCTCTAGCAAATACTAGAAGTACATAGCAGCAAATACCTCAAGAACATAATTCTCAGCAATACACTTAAATTTCACAAGAGATCAAGGAAAAATCTGACAAAAAACACAAGTTTTGATCAATTCACGAAAAACCTGATGTAGAGAGCTTCAAACGAAAATGAAACTGTTCAGATTCGAAAAAATTGCGCCACGAACATGCTGACAGAATTTAAGCTCAATCGGACCACGAATCGACTTCCGATACTAGCTTGATGTAAATCAGATATTGCCCTAACCCCCAGATTTTCTGCTTTCTCTTTTTCTCTTGTTACTATTTCCTTTTGCGGCTACCACTTTATAAAGATAGTGAGAAACCCTATTTCTCCATATAATTTATCATATGGGCTCAAGCCTTTTTTTGGGCTTGCAACTCATTAGGCTCCATTCACATAGAAGTGAACCCAGCTAACAAGAATGGCCATAAAGTCAACGATCATTATTAATTCAAAGTTGCCATGGCGAGCCAGCTGTCAATTTGTTCGCTAGGATAATGATGCCTGCTCGTGTTGACTTGCACGCTCAGTGGATTTCCATAGACGTTACTCCACTCGGCATCGCCATCGGCAGTTGGGAAATTTTGGGTAGGGTTAGACATTTGAATTATTTTGCAGATTTTTAAGATATTTTTCCCATTCCTCCAACTAAGCCCAACCGATGGGGCTGGCCCGATTGAGCGCATCGGCCCAAATGGAGTAGCAATTCGTCTCCCTCTCCTTCTCTCGAGCAGCGAGGCGACCTCCACAACACCCGTAAAATAACTAAAGAGGAGGAGAGATGAGGCTAAAAAATTTTTTTTTTTCATTCAGAACCTCGAAGTCTTTTACAAAGACAAATATATACATAAAATACCACTAAAATAGGACCCATAACTACCCATGTTCTGTATAAAACACTTACTCTACTAACTTCTAAGAACTATGACAACTAACACACAAATTAGCTAAACATGACTCCACTAACTCTTAAGGACTAAAATAACTGAAAAACCAAATCAGAAAAATGTGCAGAAAAAATAACTATTATTTCAACAATCCCTCCCTTAAACTTATGTTTGTTAACATTCAATTTAAAGCCTTGATTGTTTTCAACGTGCAGACACCTAGTAACCTTCTAAGCTTCACAAATGACTCCATCTTGGGAGCCTTGGTGAATATATCAGCAACCTAATCTTCACTCTTGCAATAGATTAGATCAATTGTTCCATCATTGCTAAGATCTCTTAAGAAATAAAACTTCACATCAATGTGCTTGCTTCTTCCATGTAGCATAGGATTCTTGGAGAGTTTAATTGCTGAGTTGTTGTCACAAAAAATTTTAGTAGCTCCTGCTTGCTTGAATTGCAGCGTCTCAAGAATTCTCCTTAGCCAAATGGCTTGACAAGCACAATTTGTTGCAGCAATAAATTCAACTTCTATACTTGTGACAATTGGTTACTTCTTGGATGACCACAAAATAGCACATCCCAAACATAAAAGCATAACCTGAAGTGGTCATCCCATCATCTTGATCTCATGCATAATCACTATTAGTAAATTCCAACAAATTGGACTTTCCACCCTCCTTGTAAAATAGCTCAAAGTCTCTAGTTCCTCGCAAGTAACGAATGATTCTTTTGGCAGCTAACAAATGCATTTTACTAGGATTCTCCATATATCTACTAATTAAACTCACAAAATACATTATGTCTAATCTTGTTGCAATTAGATACATCAAATTACCCACAATTAGTTTGTAAAGTGTGTTGTCAACCTTCCTCCCTTCATGATCTTTGTATAGTTTTAAGCCAAACTCAACTAAAGTGTTTACAATATTACAATCATTCATCTTAAACTTGTCCAAAATTTCTCCCACATATTTCTTTTGAAAAATAAAGATCACATCACCAAATTGTACCACTTCTATGCCAAGAAAATAATGCATCATAAAGTGTTTACAATATTACAATCATTCATCTTAAACTTGTCCAAAATTTCTCCCACATATTTCTTTTGAAAAATAAAGATCACATCACCAAATTGTACCACTTCTATGCCAAGAAAATAATGCATCATACGAAGATCAGACATTTCAAACTCATCCATCATAGATTTCTTGAATTATTCAAACATGGCATCATAATTTCCAGTAAATATAAGATCGTCAACATACAAGCAGACAATGAGTATTTTCCCTTTATCTTCTATCGCGATCTAACCTCGGGTGCACCACCTAGGGTTTGGCTAATGGATTGCTAAACCTAAACTTAGCTCGGGCTCCCCCAAGCTCATACCAATTCAAGACTTAGGTTCAAGTTTGTTGACACCTAAATTTTAGTGACCCAGTCATTTATTCATTGCATAGAAAATTATGAACTAATTTTTAAGCCCTAAAAAAAATATAATATTAATTGCATAGCATATAATTTTAAGTGCATTTATTTTTCTTATTATTGCATTCGCATTGGATCGACGATGGTGAATGGACTCGAACGAATGGTTTTAAGCTTAATAGATATGAAGGTATTCTATTTTTCGATGTGATATTTCTTTATTTCAAACAAGAAATGAATATCTTCGTCAAATATTTGGAGGGAAAATTCAAAATCAGAACAAGACCAAAAGAAATATTGTGTCAATATTCGTTCAAGAGCATAAAAGGAAAATTTGACCAATGAAAAGGAATAAAAAGAAAGGATGATATGGTAGTCGACGTTTTATATATTCATGCAATAAATCAAAAAATAAGGATTGAAAAATAGAAGGAAGTTGTATTAGGGCAAAGTCGGTTAGCAAGGAGCGTATATGGCGTGATATGTTCTTTGTTTGAAAACATGAAAGTTGCAGATTTCGAGCGCACCGCAGAGAGGAAAGAAAAACAAAAGCGAAGATTTTATAATATTTTACCACATTTTCTTTCCTTGGTGGGGGGCTTCGTGCTTGCATACAAAGGGGGAGGGGCACGCACAATTGAGAAGAGAGCCATTGAAAAGAGAAATCGTGAGTGAGCTAAAGCATAAGGAGAAGAGAGCGTGAGAGATTGGTCACGGCCAAACATCTTGTGGCCGTGACCTTGCTGATTTGTGGCCGCATTTCACCGCCAAGTTTTAACCTGAGCTTGCTACACCACTGTATCTTGCGGTGCCCTCAGCTACAAGACAACGCACTGCTGTTCCAGGGCCTATTGTGACGATCCACCGCTGAAACGCAGCACGGTTTTCCAGTCCCAAGCATCGGCTAACGAGTTTCCAGCATCCTCGGCGAGTCTCCCTGAAGGTTATGGGTTCCTGTCGAAGTTGCCATTGTCCCGTGGTTTGCGGTCCTATCCAGCCACCATCCAACGCGTTCTAATTTGAAAGCGTTATCTGCGTGATATTGTGAATTAGGTAAGAATCTTGATTAATTCGTTATTGTTGCCCAATCCATAGAATTGTGATCTTGTTTGAATATTTGATCGATATTGCCATATCCAAGAGATCTCTTGATCCCTCATGAATTAAGAAATTTTTCTAATTTCACGATGTGCATATAATTGACAGTCTGATTTCATGCTTGAAATATGACTCACAATCGCACGAAAAAATTGCCAATCCGATCTCACGCTCGAGATACGATTCGCGATTTTGTTAAAAATTTGCCAATCCAATCTCATGCGCGAGATATGATTCTTCAATTTATTAGACGGATATCAATCACATATTGCCTGATTTGTTGTCGTGTTATTTGAATCGATTTTGTTTCCGTAAAAGAAAACCCAAAAAATATATATTTGAGTTAGATTAGGTTCATGTTAGAATATCGTTTGTTTTAGGGTAGTTTGCATGTTTAAAATTAGGAAATTCATTTATTTTGAAATTTTCAAATAAAAATACCAAAAACATTAATTTAGGATGTTAGATTCTCTTTTCATTAATTTAGATTGCACGTTTAATTACTAGACAATGTTAATTTCGAATTTTATAAATTAAAAAAAAAGCCTAGAATTATAGTATTTTTGCACATCATCTAGTCATTGCATATTAGGATAAGATTGCATGTTTAATTTAATTCTAAATAATCTTTCTAATTAATAATAAGTTTTAGATAATTTTTCCTAGATAGATTGCATTTTAGGTTAGGGATTACCTAAGTATGATAACATTCTAGTTTAAGTTAGGATTTGGCATAATCTAATTCCTAATATAAGTTGGATGATATCTTAATCTAGATAGACAATTTTTGCTATTTTTTAATTTCGAATTTTACGTAAAATACCCAAAAAAAAAAAAACATTGTCTTAAAATAAATTAGTTTTTTTCTCTAGGATAGATTGCATGCTTATTTAAGAAAACACAAAAAAATACTATACTTATGTCATGTAGTTTAGGTCGCATTGTTATGTCATGTCACTTCCTATTAGATTAGTATAATGCATTGCATAAAGCACGATTCTCATTAAACAAATGAAAAGAAAAATTAAGTGATTGCGTGTTAATTAGAAATCATCTAAGAATGTTGATGTGAATTTTGATCTAATATTGCAGATGCTTTCGTTGCTATGAGGTAAGTCCTATAATTTATTTATTGCATTATTTGGGTGTTAAATTGGTGGTTTGCGCACCCGCATGATCATCTCACATGTTAGGGAAATAAATTAAAATCAATTCAAGCTACCTACAAAATATTTTTTCGAACTAAAAGAGAAAGGTACCGAAAGAGAGTTAGAAAAATCTAGTGTAATTAAATCCCCGAACTCACAATCTCCGGTTTGTAAGAGTAAAGTAAATCTCCATTACTTTACTTGGGTTTCTAATCGACTCACAAAAAATATATTACTAACGACTCCTAATGGAAAAATCATTTGCATGTTAAGAACTTGGATCTAAGTTGTGAATTGGTATGGGCTGGGGAGAGCCTAGCTAAGTTTAAGCTTAGTAATCAATTAGCCAAATTCTAGGTGGTTCACCCGAGATTAGGTCGTGACAAAGTTCTTTACATGCAAATGATTTTTCAATCAAGAGTCACCACTAATCTATTGTTGGTGTTTCGATTAGAAACCGATTAAAGTAATGAGAGATTTACTTTACTCCTGCAAATAAGAAATTGTGAGTTTGGAGACTTTATTACGCTAAATTTTTCTAATTCTCTTTTGGTACATTTCTCTTTCATTTTGAACAAATATTTTGCAAACAGCTTGAATTAATTTCAATTTACTTCTCTACCATGTGAGGTAATCATGCGGGTGCATGAACCACCAATTTAACACCCACAAAAAAAAAAACAAAAAAAAAACTATATAACTTACCTCATATCAACGAAACCATGTGCAATATTAGATCAAAACTCACGTTAACAGTCCTAGATATAATTTTTAATTAACACATAATCACTTAATTTTTATTTTCACTTGTTTAATGAGAATCATGCTTTATGCAATGCAATCTAATCTAACATGACGCGACATGACCTAAGCTACATGACATAAGTATAGTATTTTTTGTGTTTTTTTAATGAGCATGCAATCTATCCTAGAGAAAGAAACTAATTTATTCTAAGACAATGGTTTTTTTTTTTTTTGGATATTTTACGTAAAATTCAAAATTAGAAAATAGCAAAAATTGTCTATCTAGATTAAGATATCATCCAACTTATATTAGGAATCAAAGTAATCCAAATCCTAATTTAAACTAAAATGTTATCTTAACTAGGTAATTCCTAACCGAAAATGCAATCTATCTAAGAAAAATTATTTAAACTTATACTTAATTAAAAAGATTAAATAGAATTAAATTAAACATGCAATCTTATCATAAGATGCAATGACTAGATGACGTGCAAAAAATGCTCTAATTCTAGGCTTTTCTTTTTCTTTTTTATAAAATTCGAAATTAAAATTGTCCAATAATTAAACATGCAATCTAAATTAATGAAAAGAGAATCTAACATCCTAAATTAATGTTTTTGGTATTTTTATTTAAAAATTCAAAATAAATAAATTTCATAATCTAAAACATGCAAACTACCCCAAAACAAGCAATGAACCTAATCCAACTCAAATATATTTATTTTTTGGGGTTTTCTTTTACGAAAACAAAATTGATTCAAACGACATCAAATCAAGCAAGATATGATTGATATCATCTTATAAATTAACGAATCGTATCTCGCATATCAGATCGGATTAGCCAATTTTTAACAAAATCGCGAATTGTATCTCGAGCGTGAAGGTGAAATTGGATTAGCGATTTTTCCGTGTGATTGCGAGTCATATTTCAGGCGTAAAATCAAACTGTCAATCGTATGCACGTTGTGAAATTATGGATTAATCCCTGCTTTAAAAGGCTATTTGAGATTGTAGACATGATAGCATATCGGGAATTTCAATCATATGCATCGACGATATTTCAAATAAGGAAACTAAATATTCGGAAATCGAATTATATAAGATTTCTACCTAATTTCAATATTGGCTTTCAAATTTGGCAACTTGCGAACCACGACGGACTTGATGACACGTACTCTGTGATCCGGAGAAGAACGGCAGCCGAATGTCTTCTCGCTTGGCCTTCTTTTGTTCCTTCTCTATACGAAGGTATTGGAAGCTACTAGGAGGACCACCTTTAAAAATGAGCTAGCCACTTGGACGCCTTGTCGTCAGTCAGAAGAGCTTGGTGGAGCAGCAGCAGAAGATGGTCGTCGTCGCCAAGACCGAGAGCAGCAATGTCGTCAGGTGCAGCAGCTCGGACACGACTGACTTCTCGGGTGGCTCGCGTGCAGGGAGCAGCTTGTTCGTCATCGACGGCCCAATAGGATGGCAACACGATGCAGCGGTGATGGTGACAAAGGCATGGCCACAAGTCAGGCCGCGGGCGGGCGTGAGCTGGTCGGGATTTCTCTCTCTCAGCTCTCTCTCACGTGTTTTCTTTTTGTGTATTGAATGTGGCCGTCCCCATGTGTGCCCCCCTGCCCCCGTACAATTTTCCCGCTCTAAATCAAGCAGGTTTTACATGACGAATACCCAAACACTTTATATAGGCCAGGATATCAAACTTTGGACAAGGAAAAGAAATATATTCTTTCATTCCCTCTCATCAAGTGAGATTCACTTTTCGTTTCTTTCCATTCTTTATTACTTTGCCAATATTGCGTGAATATGACCGGAGAATCATGCATAAATTCTTTCCTCTTAAAATAATGTCGGTCAATTTCTTGCCCCCGTGTTGACCGAATTATGGCCAAGTGCATAATTTTCCTTCACATGCATGGGCTTCTCCATGTACAAATTGGTGGTCGCTTACACGTCGTTTCTTTGCATTTGTTCCCTCAAATAGGTAAGCATGCATGAATATATCAGTGCTAATGTGCTGCAAATTTCCTAATCGACTTTTAACAATTTAGGACACTCATGTAAATATAATATCAATCACTATGGAGGAATTATCGACTTATCCAAAGTTTATTGCTCTTGTGGGCTTCAATATTTGAAGCTATTCACCTAATTTCATTCACTGCCAGTCCAACAAATATGCAATTAAATGAAAATAAAATACTCTTAAAACTACATGTTATCTAATTTAATTATAATATTTTTGTTTAGGGGTTAAAAATTAATCCCTAATTTTTAAAGCAATAAACAATTAATCAAGTTGCCAAAATTTAAGTGTCAACATCTCCAATCTTGACAAAAAGTGTATGCTCATAAGGACAATTTGAAAAGCCAACTTTAAGAAAATAAGTTTTAATACCACTATACCAAGCCCGAGGGGCTTGTTTTAGCCCATAAAGAGCTTTCTTCAATCCGTAAACTTTATGCTCATTTATAATCTTGACATAACCAGGGGTTGTTCAACAAATACCTATTCCTCTAAGTACCCATGCAAAAATGTCGATTTGACATCTAGCTAGAAAATAAGCCAAGAATTCTGTGTCGCCAATGCAACCACCAATCTGATCGTGTCGTGTCTTGCAACTAGAGAAAAAACTTATGTATAGTCGATCCCGTATTGTTGTTTGTATCCCTTGGTTACCAAACGTGCTTTGTATCTGTCAACTTCACTATTTTCTTTCAGTTTTGTTTTAAAGACCCACTTTACACCAATGGTTTTGTGTCCATTCGGAAAATCGGACAACTCCCAAGTATCATTTCTTTCAATGGCATCAATTTCATCATCCATTGCTTTTCACCAATTTTCTTCTTTGACAGTACTCTTAAAAGTTGTAGGGTCATAGTCTGAAAATAAAGCAAAGTGAGTAATTGAATCTCCAATTCCAGTTACCTCATAATCTTCCATCCAAGCAAGCCTTCTTCTAACGTGGCGAAAAGATTGAGCTTCTTCTTCATTGACTTTAGTGATTGCTGGTGAAATTCCAACAGTTGTAGAAGTCGTATTTGATGAATTTTTGGACATACAAGGTGCTAAAGTCTGCTCCTATTTAGCATCATTGTCATAAAGAACTTGGGTAGGCTGCTGCCTATTCCAATCCCAAGTGTTCTCTTCATAAAAAACAACATCTTTGCTAGTCACAATTTTCTTTATTAATGGATTGAATAATTTATATGTTTTGAATGCTTCACTTACACCAAGAAAGACACATTTTTTAGCCTTGTCATCAAGTTTCTTCCTTTTCTCATTCGGAACATGGGCATATGCGATGCATTCAAAGATTCTAAAGTGATCTACAGTTGGTCTTCTCCTACTCCAAGCCTCTTCTAGTGTCATATTTTGAACAGCAAAAGTTAGACTTCTGTTCAAAACATGAATGTTCCAATTTACTACTTCTGGCCAAAAAATCTTTAGAACTCTTTCTCTTGCCAATAAGGGCGCGTTTGGTAATATTTTTATTCCAGGGAACAATTTTGAACAGAAATAGTATTTTTTGTTTATGTTCTAAGGAACAATTTCTGAGTATAAAAACGCATTTGGTAACTGCAAAAAATTTCTACTCTAGAAATAGAAATGCGTATGGTAAACTTGTATAATTTTTTTGTATCTTTTAATTTTTTAATATTTTTATTATATTTTTCCTTTTTATCTTCTTTCTTTTTTTTTTTTTTTTTTTTTTTTCTTCTTTCTTCTTTTTGCCGATCGCCGACCAACGAGGGTTGGCGACCTCACCATGGCTAGGTGAGCTCAAGCTCGCCCAGCCAAGGTGAAGCCGAGCCTCGCCGGCCAATGCGAGACTCGGCCTCGCCAGGCCAGGGCGAGGCTAACCTCGCGCCACTTGGGCGAGGTGAGCCTCGCCAGTGACCTCACCTAGCCATCGAGGCCACCCGCGAGGCTCGGCCTTGCCCAGGCGGCGCGAGGTCGGCCTCACCTTGGCTGAGCGAGCTCGAGCTTGCCGGGGCCGGCGACGCTCTTTCGAGGTCACCGGCCAAAAGGAAGGAAGAAAAAGAAGAAGAAAAAGAAGAAGAAAAAAGAAGTGTTTCTCGGAATTGTTCCCGCAAACAAGAAACAAGTTTTTTCTACTTCTTGTTCATGTTCTAAATTTATTCCCAGGAAAAAAAAAAATTTGTTCTCAGAAACAAAAGTGTAAACAAACGCGTTTCTATTCTTATTTTGTTCCCCAGAACAAAATAACATAATTTTTTTTTGGTGACCCAGGGAACTCCCGTGCACCGCTTCGCGATGGAGTAAACCCTGGGAGGGAGTAGAGTCACCACCACCCTTGCTCCTCGGGTAAGTCGTGAGTTCCTCTCCAATGAGGCAGACGACGTAGGGATTCAAACTCTGGACCTCTCCCGAAAGGAACCAGCACCCAACCACTACGCCGCCACCATGGGTGGTAAGAATAGAAATTTTTGTTATGGGAAATAAAAACAAAAATAAACAAACAGGCCCTAAGCTTCTCACCATGTTGAAAATGGTTCTATTTTTCCTCTCAGATACACTATTTTGTTATGGTGTATATGCGGATGTAAGCTCTCTTTGAATGCCATGCTCTACAAAAAAAACTCCAAATTCTTTTGAGCAATATTCGCCACCACGATCTATTCAAAGGGTCTATATGGTCTTTCTTGCTTCATTTTTCCACACGAGCTTTGAAGCTTTTAAATGTGGAGAAAGCTTATGATATTTCTTGTAAAAAAATAAACCCAGGTTTTTCTGGAAAAAATCATCAATGAAGATAATTAAGTATCTTTTACCTCCATTATAAGATGGGTTTATAGGACCACAAATGTTCAAACCCACCAGCTGCAAAACATCATTTGCTCTCCATGACTTCTTTTTTTAAAATTGATAATGATGTTGTTTGCTAACAACACATTCTTCGTAGACTTGGGAATGAGTAGTAATTTGAGGAAGACCTGTCACCATGCTTTTCTGTTGAAGGGTCTTCAATCCACCAAAACTCAAGTGACCATAGCGAAAATGCCACAGCCATGAGGGATCTTTCTTTTCAACCATCAAACAAGATTAAATATTTTCAATCTTTAATGGACATAATCTATTTGAACTCATGGGAACAACTACAATAGCACCTTTAATAGAATCATAACACCTTAGATCCGTGCCAAGGTTTAAGGTAAAAAGGAATTTCACAAGCACCCTTCTTAATGGTGATAACATAATTCTTTTTTTGTAATTGACCAACACTCAATAGGTTACTTTTCAGGTCAGGAACATATAACACATTAGAGATCATTTCCACAAAACCATTCTTGATTCTTATCTTAATATCACATTTTCCTATCACTTTCATAGTAGAATAATCCCAAAAACTCACATTGGAATGAAAATCTTCATTTAGATAAAAAAAAAAAAATAAGACTTACTTCCACTCTTGTGGTTACTGTAGCATGTATCCACATACCAAATATCTAACTCGGGTTTCTTTTCATCTTGAATAGCCATCAACAACGTTTCTGCTTCCTTTTCTTCAACAAAATTTGAACTCTCTACCTTTTCTTTATTATTAGGCAACCTAGTATAACATTTAGATGCATAATAACCAAATTTATGAAATCTAAAGCACTCTACCTTGGATTTGTTAGGATCTCGTCTTCTGCCTTTGCCTTAAAATTGGTCATTATTAGCTTTGAAAAACCTGCTAACATCCCTATTCCCTTAATCTCCCCTTCCTCTACTTCTACCTCTACTCCTTCCTCTAAAATTGTTGGAATGAGTATTGGTAGAAGCCTTCAATGCTTGCTCATCTACTGTTGAACTTCTGTTCATCTTATATTCATGGACCAATAAGGAGCTTTGCGATTCATCAAGAGAGAGCGCATCTATGTCTTTCGACTCTTCAATTAAACAAACAATATAATTAAACTTTGAGTCAAGGAACGCAAAATCTTCTCTACAATGGTGACATTGTCTATCTTCTCGCCATGGAATCGCATCTTGTTGCCGATCTCCATTGTTCTGGCACAATAGCTGGTGACAGATTCTCCATCATTCATCGCTAATGTCTCAAAATCTCTTCTCAAGACTTGAAGTTGTACATGCTTCACCCTAACAGAGCCTTGATATTTCTTCTTCATAGAATCCCAAATATACTTGGAGGTTTCTTTGCAAAGAATAGTTTTCAAGACAGGATGATCAATAGCCTGAAAGAGATAATTTTTTGCCTTCACTCCTTCAGCTTTCTAGTTTCCAAGCCATGCCTGTTGGTGGCTCTTAAATTCCATATTCGACGATTGACTAATACTCCTTTGACCGTAAAAAATTCTCCATTAGCATGCTCCAATGGTCATAGTGACCATCAAAGTGTGGAGTTGCTAGTTGAACAAAATTGTCAATGGCTATTGGAAATGTTGCTGCTGCAATTATCTCACGAAGGTACCTTACACCTCTAAACCTTCTTTATCTTTTTAAAACTCTCTCACTCTTCTCACAAGCTCTAATACCACTATAAAATAGCTAAAGGGGAGAGAGATGAGGCTGAAACTTCTTCTTTTTCATTTAGAACCTCAAAGTATTTTACAAAGACAAATACATAACCTAAAACACCAATAAAATAGGACCCATAATTACCTATATTCTATATAAAGTACTTACTCCACTAACTCCTAAAAACTAGGATAACCAATACACAAATGAGCTAAATATGAGTCCACTAACTCTTAAAAAACTAGAATAACTAAAAAAAACAAAATTAGCAAAACGTGCAGAAAAAACAACTGAGTTCAAAAGCGAGGGAAAACCGAAAACTCGCTCTCACTTGCCGAGACACAAACCCTATGACTATATTCATTCCCTCCATACCCCTCTCTCTCTCTCTCTCTCTCTCTCTCTCTCTCTCTCTCTCTCTCTCTCTCTCTCCTTGGCTTCCGCTGTAATGGCACATTCGTAGTAGATGCCCTGCCGTCCGGACGTGCCACCGCTCCTCTGTCTCCTCTCTTCCGCCCTAATCTCCACCATCGCAGTTGCTAGTGTCTGGTGGCGGCCATGGCTAGGCTCTTCCGAGGCGCGTGCTATCTCTAACGCCACCTGCTTCAACTAAAGGTACGTCGGAGAGTCGCGCTTTGCTTCTTGCTTCCATTGCCCCTATCCGCTTCATCTGCAATTTTTTTTTTTTTTTTTTGTTGGGAGTGCTTTCATGCTGTGCGGCGAGTTGAAGAACCAGCTCAAGATCTTGATCCTATTCAACAATTTCCTCTTTGGGCCGATCCGAAAGCTCTAGGCTCATGCCATAGCCTAGTTAAGGTGAGGTTGGGGCAGAACTACCTAAATGGAAGCATTCTGAATGTCTTCCTTTACTTGCCTCAGCTCAAACAAATGGAATTGCAGAACAACTACCTGTTAGGAGTTTTGCCAGAGAATGGCAACTGGTCGTCGAAGCCTGCAATGTTAAACAAGCTCAACCTATCAAACAATCCCATTTTGGGTCCTCTTCCGTCTTCACTCTCAAACTTTTCTAACCTCCAAATCCTGCTCATCAGTGGGAATCAATTTTAGGGAAGGGCTTGCCTGGGCGAGACGACCCTCGCCTTGGGGAGGTTGCCTTCGCGGCCATGGGCAAGGCCAACCCTTGCCAGATCTGGGTGAGGGTCTCGCCAGCAACCAATAAGGGTCCCTAAGCCCTCATCAACCCCAAACGAGGCTAATTCTTGCTAGATTTGGCAAGGGTGGCCTTGCTCACAACTTGTGAGGGCTTGTAGGCCTTGGCCGACCTTTACCAAAGACCGATGAAGGTGGCCAAGCCCTAGTCAACCCTTACCAACGGCTAGCGAGGGTTGTTGAGCCCTCGCCGATGGCCACTAGCCCTCGTTGAAAAGAAAAAAAAAAGTGAAAAAAGAAAAGAAAATAATAAAAAATAATTTAAAATTAAAAGTGTAATTGGATGAAAACGCCATTGACTGGTGGGAATAATTAACTGATCGATGACCGGCGAGGTGAGGCCCTTATTTGAAATAACTATGGCCATTTTAGGCCTTTATTTAAAATAATCATGGCCACTTTAAGCCCTTATTTGACACGAAGTTCATTTCGATTCTTTATTTGAAAAAATCATGGCACTTTATGCCCTTATTTGAAATTTTACTTATCATTTATGAAAGCATTTGCAGAAGAAACTAGTGCATTGGCTCTCTCACCTCAAAAAAATAGCCCCTAGCAATTTTAGCTATTTTTTGTCATTAGGTCTACGATATTGTAGTAGATAACTTGAAACTCAGCTGCAAAAGTGTTCACAAATACAGATTATTGTAGGAATTCATGAATTTAAGCCTTTGTAGATGCAGAAATGAGGTAACACATCGATGTAGCTAAGTCATGTGCGCCATAAACTCGTGTCACTAATGTGCATTGTGAAGGATAATTGTTTTCTGATAATCAAAATGAAAAAGGGTTACAAATATATGTGTGTGTGTGTGCGCGCGCGCGCCGCGCGCTCATAACTAAGTTACTATTTTACCCTTATTACTCACAATATTTCTCAACACTCCCCCCTCGAGTTGGGATATAGATATCAAATAATCCCAACTTGTTACATAAGTCGCTCACTCTATTCCCCCATAGAGATTTCGTAAAAATGTCTGCGAGTTGATCCTCCGATTTTGTGTGTTGAAGAATAACGTCACCTTTTTGAACTTTTTCTCGCACAAAATGACAATCAACCTCAATGTGCTTAATTCGCTTGTGAAAGACTGGATTAGATGCAATATGAATAGCGGGTTGATTATCACAATACAACACTAATGGATTTGACAGTGACATTCCAATCTTTGATAGTAACATTCTCAACCATAGTAATTCAATTGTCACATGTGCCATAGCACGATATTCAGCTTCAACGCTTGATCGGGAAACTACATGTTGTTTCTTGCTTTTCCATGCAACTAAATTACCCCCAAGAAACTCACAATAGCCTGAAGTAGATCTCCTATCCACAAGACATCCAGCCCAGTCGACATCAGAAAAGCCTGCAGTGTTTAGATGGCCATAATTCTTGAACTGTAGTCCTTTACTTGGCGCTCCCTTCAAATATTTGACGATCCGAAGTACAGCATCCCAATGAGTGGTACGAGGAGAACTCATGAACTGACTTACTACACTAACCGCAAAGGATATATCAGGTCTTGTAATAGTAAGATAGTTTAACTCATCAACTAATCTTCGATACTTTGCTAGATCATGTAGTAATTCTCCATGTTCTGCATCAAGTTTCATATTGGGATCCATAAGGGTATCGACTAGCTTTACTCCAAGAAATCCAACCTCGCCAAGGATGTCCAGTACATACTTTCGTTGCGATAAATTGATACCAGCATGTGAATAGGATACTTCAATACCAAGAAAGTATCGAAGACGTCTCAGATCTTTAGTACTCAATTCTTTATGTAGAAATTGCTTAATTTTTTTAATACCACCTGAATCACTGCCGGTAATGATGATTATCATCCACATATACAACTAGAAGGATACAACTAGTCAAAGACACAGAGCTGAAAACTGAATGATCTACCTGACACTGCTTTAATCCAAATTTGATAACCGCATCACTAAATCTACCAAACCAAGCACAAGGAGATTGTTTAAGTCCATACAAAGCTTTGTGTAAACGACATACCACATTCTCCCCTTGAGCAATAAACCTAGGCGGTTGCTCCATGTAGATCTCCTCAGCCAAATCACCATGTAAAAAGGCATTTTTGACATCCAATTGATGAAGGATCTAGCCAAATTGCACAGCCAATGAAATGAAGACACGGATAGAGGGAATTTTGGCCATGGGAGAGAAGGTGTCATTATAGTCAACACCATAAGTTTGAGTATACCCCTTTGCAACTAATCGTGCCTTCAATCAATCAAGAGTACCATCCGGGTGAACTTTAACAATGAAAACCCAACGACAACCAACAAGTTGCTTATCAGCAGGTAAGGAAGTAAGCTACCAAGTTTTGTTCTGAGTTAGTGCCTGCATTTCATCTTCCGTGGCACGATGCCAACCTGGATGAGCAAGAGCTTTAACAACACTGCTAAGCACAGAAATAGAAGACAACGACAAGACAAAGGCAGAGAATGTAGGAGATAAATGATCATAGGACAAAAAAATTGAACTAGGATGATGCGTACTAACACAATCAAAAAGACCATAATAACGATCAACAGGACAACCAACACAAGAACGTGCACCTTTTCGAGAAGTAATGGGTAGATCAGGATCAGAGGTTGGCATTGCAACTGATGGGGGAACAGATGAATCAGGTGTTGATGAAGGCTGTACTGTCATAGTTGGAACTGTATGTTGTCGATGATAGGTGCGGTCAGCAAACTGAAATTTTCTGGAGGTAGCTGGAGAGATGGAAGGCAATGGAAGCATTGGTAGTACACAATCATCACTATCACCATGTGTCTGTGGAACATTCGGAGAGGAAAAATATGACTGATCTTCAAAGAATGTCACATCTGTAGACATGAACATACGACGATGAGTAGGACTGTAACATTTGTATCCCTTCTGAGTTTGAGAGTATCCCACAAAGACACATTTTTCAACACAAGGATCCAATTTATCAAGACCTGGAGTAAGACTATGTACAAAACAAACACACCCAAAGACCCGAATAGGTAAGGAAAAGAGAGGACAATTTGGATGTAAAATTGAGAATGGTGTCTTTCCTTGAAGAACAGAATTTGGAAGCCTATTAATTAAATAACATGCCGTAAGAACAGCATGGCCCCAAAAATGTTTAGGTAGATGCATATGAAACATGAGGTAGCGAGCGACATCAAGAAGATGGTGATTTTTACGTTTAGCTACGTCATTTTGTTGTGGAGTGTATGAGCGGGTTGTCTGATGAATAATACCATGAGATTCTAGAAAGGGCTGGAAACCAGAAGTTATAGTAAGGTATTCTCTAGCATTATCTGACCTTAAATGTTTGACAGAGATATTATATTGATTCAACACTTCGAAATAGAACAATTGAAAACAATGAAAAATCTCTGTACGATCTTTTATTAAGAATAACCAAGTCATTTGGGAAAAATCATCCACGAATGTAACAAAATATCTTAATCTAGAGACATCAGACACACGACATGGACCCCATACATCTGAGTGAACCAACTCAAATAGATTAGACACACGACTCTGAAATTATACGGAAAGGAAAAGAAGCTCTATGAAGTTTACCAAACTGACAAGCTTCACAATGAAAGGAACTCACAAACTTAGACTCGGGAAATAAACGTCGAAGTAGGTTTGGTGGTGGATGACTAGCATGACAATGCATCCGATATACATCAATGGATGTCTATTTCACAGCTGTGGCAGCTAACACCTTCTTATCAAGGTAGTACAGGCCATTGGATTCATGTCCCCCACCAATCATCTATCTAGTCCTCAGATCCTGAAAAACATAATGGAAAGAGTAAAAGGTCACAAAACAATTTAGTTATTTGGTCAACAAGCTAACAGAAATCAAATTATAAAGAGATTTTGATAGGTGAAGGACAGATGACAAAGAAAGAGAGGGACTCAAATGAGCAACTCCCATACCAGTAACTTGAGACTATGAACCATTTGTTAATGTAACTGAATTCGATAATGAAGGAGATGTAGAGTGAAAAGAAGATAGTAAAGGTCTGTTTATTTCGCGGAAAATATCATATTTTCATAAAACATTTTCTTGGAAGTCATTTTGCAGACAAATGACTCTATTTTCCGGTGTTTGCCGAAACCTAAACTTTGAGTGGAAAATATTTTCCACCGTTTGTTAGCTAATTTAATTGTTTAGGAAAAATTATCAAAAATTGAATTTTAATATTTTTAATTGACCAAAAACTTACTTTTATTTTTTATATTTTTTTAAATGAATTTTTAATTATTTTTTAAATCGAAATTTTATTATTTTTTTTCTTTCTTTTTCTTTTTCTTTTTTCCTTTTTATTTTCCTTCCTCCTTCCTCCTCTTTCTTCCTCCTCCTTCCTTTGCCGCCGCCTCCTTCCTCCTCCTTCCTCCGCCACCGCATGCCTAACGATGGCCGGCTACCCGGTGACCAACCAAGACCCGGTCGCCAGATCCGGTGAGCTTGAGGCTCGGTCGATCTCGCCAGAGTTTTGCCGAGCTTTAGCGAGCTACGAGCTCACTGGATCTGGCAGCAGAGCTCAGGCTCGCCTAGATCAGGAGCCCAAGCTCCACCGCTAGATCCA
Organism: Eucalyptus microcorys; assembly: GCA_014182515.1. NCBI lineage: Eukaryota > Viridiplantae > Streptophyta > Magnoliopsida > Myrtales > Myrtaceae > Eucalyptus > Eucalyptus microcorys. The sequence goes on along the minus strand of CM024564.1, from coordinate 6,485,873 downwards.
GCAAGCTCGCGGCTCGCTAGAGCTCGGCGAACCTCTGGCAAGCTCAAGCGAGGCCCGAGCCCTGCCCGACTCACCGGATATGGCGAGCCGCAAGCTCCGCCTCAGGCCAGCAAGAGCTCTGCCTTGCCCAACTTGGCAAGGCTCGAGCTCGGCTTCGCCAGATCAAGCTAGGCAAAGCCTCGTCGGCCTAGGGCGAGGCTCGAGCGGCTTGCGGCCGGTCTTTGGCCACGGCCGATCACCGACCGCCGCCAAAGAAGAAGATGAAAAGGAAAGAAAGAAAAGAAAAAAGAAAAAAAAAAAAAAAAACTCGATTTTAAAAAAAAAAAAAAAAAAAGAAAAAGAAAATAAAAGTAAAAAGAAAATGTATTGGTAAAAAGAAGCAAGATGGAAAAGTTTTCCACTTCTCGAATGGAAAACATTTTTCTCACTTTTAAATGTTGTTTTTTTCAATGATGGAAAACATTTTCCTTGACTAGTTAATTTTCTGTGAAACAAACGCTGAAAAATCCGGAAAACGTTTTCCCGAAAGTCATTTTCCATGAAACGAACAGACCCTAAGTTAGAGTTACCAGTCATGTGATTGCTAGCTCTAGAGTCTATAACCCAAGAATCAAACGATGCAAACAACAAACATGATGAACTACCTTTAGAGGTTTGTGCCAGAGTAGCAATAGGAGTTGAAGATCTTGTCACTTGTTGGGAGCGAACCAATGTATCATATTCAACACGTGTTAATATAACCGAATCGTCTATCTTAAGAACTTGAGTTGAACTTGGTGGAGCCATTGAGGGAGGACCAAGAGAATCCTCAACTTCTGCATATGTAGCAATAGGTGGTTTGAGCTCTGGGTGAAGTGTATAGCAATAAGCTTATGTATGTCCAACTCTTTGACAATGATGGCAATAGCAGGAACCACAACTATTCCCGAATTGATGGTACCACGAGTCCTAACTCCCCCTTCATGACCTCCATGACTACCATCATAAACAACACCGCGTCCAAGACCTCGATAACCACGACCTCAAGCTCCATGTCCACTAGAACCAAGAGAAAGCATAACACTAATCTCCACTGCCGGTGTGGAAGAACTTTTCTCAAGAATTGTAGAACGGAGAGCCTAGGAGAAGACTTCATCTACTGTGGGAAGAGAACTCTGAGATGTAATATGCTAACGAAGAGATGAATACTCAAGCCCCAATGACTTGAGATATAATATTACCCTCAAATCCTCTTGGCATTTAGCCAAAACATCTGGATCGTTCGAGGCAAGAAGATAAGTATCCAATCATTGACAAAGAGTGGTGAACCGAGCATAATGATCAGACAAGGATTGATCTCCACGTTGAATATCAAATAACTTTTCCCACGTGTCACATACTCGCATCATATTATTTTGTCCCGAATAGAGTAATGCACACTTATCCCAAACTGCTTTAGCGGAGTCACATTGAATAAAGTGAGGACTAACCTTAGGGTCCATGCTATTCCACAATAGGGTCCGAATCATCGCATCTTCTGCAATCCAATCGGCAGCTTTACTCGTGTCAGACGATATTGTAGATGTGAGATAGTCCAATTGTCTAGTGGCAATAAGATAGACCTCTTTAGACCAAGATGGATAATTAGTTCCATCTAATTTGACAGATGTTAATTGAAAATGACCAAAAGGAGATCCAGAAGTCGATCCATTGGTCGCCATTAGTGAATAAAGAATGATTGAGCCCAAGAAATGAACTTCACAGTTGCCAATACTTAATTCCAATAATTCAATCAAATACACACACACACACACACACAAAAATCCAAACAGAAAGGCTTCAATCGAATCACCATACAAATCACCAAAGCACCAGTATACTTATTCTCAATATCCCTATTGATTCAATGCAAATCACTTTCAAGTGCAGAACAGCAACTCTATTCTCTGTAATAACTAGCAAATCTATCATCCACAATGACCACTTCTAAAATTTTGTGTAGTACAAATAATAAAGTGGGTTACTGTCCACCACCAGAAAATATCCCATCATGTCCAGCGGTTAGGATATCTAGCTTTCACATAGGAGACCCGAGTCCCCGCGCATCTAAACCTTAGTAAAGCAAAGGAGAAATTTACATTGCAAAGCCAATTATAGCTTCTGGGGATTGTAATGAATCAGACGATAGATATCTTTTCAGCAACTTGACGAGTATGCACCTGACCTATACCGAAAAGAATGACAGACCGAGGTTGTGGGGGCCTTCAATTCTCAGAAAACCAATTCGATGCTTGCGAGTTTTGGGTGTAGCACCTTGTCCTTATCGGGTAAAACCATGCCCGTGAAAGTTCTCAAACTCTAGCTATGAGGACGGTATACTAGTTCACTGCGTCTTTATGGCTATTCGGCTGGACATTCCGTGCAACAATTTAATGAACCCAAGGAAGCTTAGCTTTCCATCAGTGTGTCTTATCCAATCATGGAGGAGAGCTCCATAAGGGAAATCCAAACACGAAACCGAACACGAAACCATAACATCACCACCATGACCATAGAAACCACGACACCGGACCCACCTAATAAGTCCTCACATCACAAACGTGAACTTGAAAAACATATCCAAAGCAGCAGCACCGACGACGAACTCAGTTCCTCCAGTCACGCGCTCCTTGTGGAGGAAATTGATGTGGGCAGCGCCCGAAATCGATGCCCTCCGCACGAATCCTCAAGCCGGAGCATCGAGCTCGACAGACATTGAAACTCCGATCTCCGCGACAACGATCAGGGACGATATATCAAGCGCCCAGCTTCTTCCGAAACTCAGCCCGATCTGATCAATACTCCATAGATCTTCATGTGCACGGATAGGGCCTCGATTCCCTTCACACGAGCCACGCAAGGCAGCGAGATCCGAGAGCCTCCGATCGGTGGCAACGCTGTTCTTCGACGGCGTCCGGCGCAATTTGCAATGATGGGGAATCAAGCAGCAACCACAAGTTCCCAAGGCGAGACTCAAACGATGACAGCTGGGGTCACTGATCAACGTCGTAGGTTGCTGGCCAGAGGCACGGCCTTTTCCGATGATGGAACGGTGGTCTCCGGTAATCTGGCTGCTAGGGTTTTTATTTTTATTTTTTTAAAGTGCGGCTCTGATACCATGTGAAGGATAATTGTTTTCTGATAATCAAAATGAAAAAGGGTTATATATATATGCGCTTAACTCTACTCATAACTAAGTTACTATTTTACCCTTTTTACTCACAATATTTCTCAACATTTCTCAACATGCATGATATTGGCAGATGACACAGTAGGTGTGTGAGCAGGAGTCCAACATAAGTACCTCAAGCGTGTATTTTACACTGGATGCAATGACATACCATTTTAAGTTGATGCATTTCTCAAATGCTTTGGCTGCAACAGCAAATCTACTCAATTTTAACATAATGAGAGTACTTACTAACTGATATGGGCCTTCCCCAGACTACCTTTGATACAACATTGTCACCATTACGTAACTGCTTTTGCAAAAGCTAAGACTACACTGTGGATTAGACTATGAAACGTGGAAAAAGAAAAGGCTTGCATAGCTAATCTAAGACAATCCTTAATAGTTTCAAGTTATTAGTTTAAATAGAGACAAACCATCCTTATAAGAATGGACAATTCATAGTACAATTAGTGCTCGCACCAAGATTGTCAATAGGACAAAGTATGAAATCTTAACTCCCAATAGTGCGCTCATATTTTGGCCATCTTCGGTTGCATCCCAAACCATTTTGCCACCTAAGTTGATAATCAGGAATAAGTTGAAAGCATCCCACAGGAGTGAGTTTGCTATTTCGTTCGTAATGCGTCCAGAGATCCTCTCCAACAATCAGGCACGAGCATGTACCTCGCTACTGGCTGGATTTCTCTCTGTCCTCCTCCAATGCTTTCTTTATGAAACTCAATACGATAGAGGCCAACTCTGCCTGATGCGAGGTATATCGATGATCTGCTCCTTCTATAATCTGCAGCTTGTGGTTGGATATGATTTTTGCGAACTCTAGTGCATCTGATACTGGGATAAGTTCATCAGCAGATCCAAGAACTGTCAAAACCCTGTATCAAAGTTTCAGTAATCACGTAAAGTAGAAAATAATCTAATTTTCTTCAGGTTATAAACTAGCTGGAATAGGAAACATACTTAGGACATATTCGTCTACCATCCCTCGTGGCAAAGCTTTGAAACTTAAACAAAAACGCTTAAAAATGGCTAGAGTTCTTTTAATCTTTTTGTTCTCGAGCACGAAGGGAATCCCTGTCAAAGCCAGCCTCGACCAATGGGACAGGACAGTAAGGACTGAAAGTAGTCTCTTAACAACCTATAACGGCTCTCAGTTACGAAATAAAAATGAGAGGCTTCATCTACACAAGATTAAGGTATTTCTTTGTCCTACTAGGATGAACTCATTGCAAGGATTCACTAGAAATCATCATTAGATATCAACAAGTATCACGAGACAGTCATTACAAAAGCAGCAGTACGTCATGTACCCTCGAGAAAATAATACCTGCAATTTTTGTCAATCTGAAGACATGCTTCGTGCATATTGGTATTTAAGGAATCCATCAGAAATTCGTATTTCACATCGTGAATAATAAATCCTGCAAAAAGCAGAAATAGAACTTAAAAGAATCCGTGACGATTCCTTGCGCCCACATAACTTCAAGGATGAAAGTGCCATGCACAAACTTACCAGCAAATGGCCAAGTTCATATTTAGATTTCTCTATCTACAAAATTAAGAATTACAGCTTTCCAAAGGGAAACTAATATGCCATTGAAGCCACTTCTTGACAAAGGCGACAATGAAAGAACCAACAAAGCTAGACGCCATCCTCTGTGGAAAAACCAGGGTTCCCAGAATTCGCTCAAATAGCAGTGATCGGCAAAGTTTATGTGCATTCCAATTCATGGTTCACCAGCGTCTTGGAATGCTAGATTTGGCGTACTGAGCATTCTAGGCGAAATAAAGGAAGATAAGGAATGCGATAATCTATAAAAACATACTATATACATTTTTTTTACCAATTACATACTGCATATGATTTGACCTGCCCTTAATACATACTATATACGATTTAACTGTAAAGGGAAGATATCAATCCATTAAATGTGCTCTAAACACATAACATATTTAATTTACTCGAGTTTGAACTTTAAAAATGTTCCGCATCCGAGTGTACGAATTTCGTTATGGAAAAGCGTTCCTAAGAAGCCTACCCCCTTTGCACCACATTCGAAAATGTAGTGTTCCACTTTCTCCTCTTTGTTGCGCATACCAAATTGAACTGAAAACTAGGTAAAAACTCCTACAAAGAAAGAGCGCCACTTGTTTCCTTCAAAAAAAGAAACAAATGTAGAAGCTGCAAGTATTTAATGAATGAATACCTGATTTAGTCTTGACATCAATGAATCCATCCTCCTTAATTCTTTGCATGGAATCTTTGCCCGAGAAATCTTCAATTCCCCCCTTCGAATCATAACCGCCACAGACATTGACAACAGTATGTATATCATGATACTTAGAAGCATAAAGAAGAACTACACGGCCTCCTGCAACAACGTCAGAAGATCAATCAACTTAAGTAAAGTGACACCAACTAATTTGCAAAGTGAAAAGATTTGGGCTGTTTTCTATTATGCAGATTTCACATATGTCCGCAGGCATTTGGCAGGCATTGATGTATTTTTTTTTTTTTTTTAATACAACAGGAGGCAGAAGCAAGTGCAAATCAATCCAAACTATGTATGAGCTATTCCCTCCCCAAAAACAGAAAAATTCAAGAAACTGTTCGTGATTTCACAAACCTTTGCTATGCCCCACAATTGCACTGGTCACCCGACTAGCTCCATTGAAGTGCTCAATAACAGCACGAAGATCATCAGCTTCTCTCCAGTGGTTACCGTCTGTACCTTCACTCTCTCTAGAAAGCATAAGTTTTATAAGAGTGTTAAGGCAAAAGGAAAGGATTATTAGAAGCAAGAACTGCTTTCCTGTCTAACCAGTGTCCAGTTCTAAAGACTTATACCAAGATCAAATCAATTGCCTTAAACATAACTATAAGGCATCAATAATGATTATGCTTTCAGGATCGAGCATGAGTCCTAATGAAGCAACCATTCAAAGAGTGGATGACCTAAAGCATGCAATAAAAGCTACAAAAAAACTTTGTCCCTGTCCTATTTCCATGTGGGGTAAGAGCCCTCATGATGCCTTGGTTTAATAAAATGTCAAGACTGCTGAAATGATCAGTCTCTTAGTACCAACACTTTCACCTGGGCCAGAAGGTACAACTACGACCTCATAATGCCCAAATTATATATCATAGACACATCACCCACTGTGTTAAATTGGGCAAATATTTACAGCTAGTAAGACAACCACGATTTGAATGGGATTGCCGATGATAAAGAGGTTTCTAATAACAATGACCTGAAAAAAGAGAATATTGACAAGACCAATCAGGGAAGGTATGGTTTGATTTTTCAATAGCTAAATGAGTCAACAAGAGGAGGGATATCAAAACTAAAGAGATATCTAAAAGGACATTTGAAATAGCAGTCAAGCAATCCAAGTTTGGGAGAAGGAACAACAGACAAATTGCTACTAAAATCTACAACTAAAGACCAGAATCAGCATTTAGCTGAACTAAATCTTTGAACTGCCAAAATGCCCAAATTGACAGCGTTGTTTCTGCTATGACTCTAAGCACGGTGTTTACTGAAACCAGCAATATTTCGTAAAGACTCTTTCTTTCTTTCTCTCTCCCTCCCTCCCTCACTTCCTCCTCACATAAATGGACTTAGCGGCAAAATGATATCTACATTTGACGAGTATATTTCAGCATACCCATTTCCAGCAGAGTCAAAACGGAAAGCACTAATACCCTCCTTCTCCAAAGCAGCAGCGAGATTCACCATCGTGTTATTTTCCTGGACAACAGGTAGAAAGGAAAAGTTAAAGCTCACTTGCAGAACTGTCAATTTTACTGGAGAAAGGAAGTCTGCCGTATCGCAGTAGCAAACAATGTCACGGCTTATACATACTCTTATTTCTGCCATTTTACATATTATATAAATCACTGTACCTTGGAACACCGGAAGGCGTGACAGAGGATCACCATCTCCGAAGATCCAGTCTCATGCAACAGCCCCACCAGTTTCTCCCCATGCTTGTTCGGTATCACGACTCTCTGCTGCTGAACAACTGAACAGAGAAAACTTAACGAATTAACACCACCGCTCACCATATGCACGAGCAGAGTATGGACCGTAAAGTAAAAGACTTCAGCACTAGATGCTGACATAATTGAGAATGAAGCATCTCCCCCAATCAACCATTGCGCACTTCCCCCCATACGAGTTCTAGCACTAGCCAAAATGACCTGAAGGGTATCAGTCATACTTAAACAGAGTTCACTCCTAAACAGCGACACGATCGAGAATCAGGAGTAACCCATCTCCCACCGACGAGTATCGTCACTCGAGCAATAAGAGATTCAAAACGAGACGACCTGCGCGATGAGCATGCACAGATACTAGCACGCCCGAACGCCGAAGAAGCTCACCAGCGAGCTGAAGTTACCTGGGTTGTGAGCGGACTGAGACATCCTCAGCGTCGCTGCGAACTTGGGGCGGTTCTTGGACGGAGAAGGAATCGAGAGCGGCGGCGACAGGTGGACGGGATCGAACGCTGGAGATTGCATCGGCATCAAGCGACAAGCATTTGACGTCGAAATCGGAATCACGAGCTCCGAGGAAGTAGGGGGAGGGGAGAAACGACTTACCAGGCTTTTAGTCAGCTGCGCTCTGCATGGAAATCACTAGTCTCGTCCGTCCGAAGTCGACACTGCTCCGACGATAATCTTGCTCTTTATGAGGCTGGGCTTTCTTCTAAGGTTTAACTGCGTCTCTAATGCGTCATAAGCTAATTGGCTGGCTAGTATATGCTACGACGAAAAGGAGGTAATCTTTAACCGGCCTCCTTTGTAAACTTTTAGGTGCGTTAACATCAAATAATATATGTAATTTAATATAAATATATTCGATTTTATTATTGTGATCACCAAATAATAAATAAAATCTTTAAATTTCATATCTTATTATTCCTTAGTAGAATTTCAAACGTAGCTTAAAAGAACAAAAAAAGAACTTGATAGATCACGATAACCTTGTTGGAGGAAGGTTGGGGAAAAATTATCTTAAAATCTGTGAAATAATTCAAATGTATGACCTCACTCGAAATTTTTGGCCGGCCGATGACGATGCCGAGTGGATTAAAGTCTACGGATATCCATTGAGCGTGCAATTCAACGCGAGCACACATCATTATCCTAGTGAAAAAATTGACAGCTTGCTCGAAAAGGACGAAAGGAAGCCTTTCAAAGCGGGAGGTCCTTCGAGATGCTCGCAATAATTGACGTGTATTTTAAGTCAAGAGAACGCTAGATTTGACGTCGTCCCCTTCGCTCGGTATTTGACCCTTGAAGGAGTAGAGAGTAATGTTTTGCCATTCTTCAGATAAACGTTGCACCAGCAGCAGCCCTCCTTTGACTTCTAATATGGCTAAAAAATAATCCGTCTTGAATCGTCGCCTATCTCCAAGCCACATCCGCAAATAAATCTCCTGCAATCCTAAACTAGCATCACAGAAGAGAAGCCCCATACATCTTGCACAAAAATTACAAAATCAGTCGAAGCACGATGTAAAGTTGAGAAAATGCCGAATTTCAAAGAATGGCCATAAAGTCAAGGATCATTATTAATTCAAAGTTGCCATGGCAAGCAAGCTGTCAATTTTCACTAGGATAATGATGCCTGCTCGTGTTGACTTGCATGCTCAGTGGATTTCCATAGACGTTACTCTACTCGGCATCGCGATCGGCAGTCCGAAAATTTTGGGTAGGGCTAGACATTTGAATTATTTTGCAAGTTTTTAAGATATTTTTTCCCCTTCCTTCCTCCAACTAAGCCCAACTGATGGGGCTGGCCCAATCAAGCGCGTCTGCCCAAATGGAGCAGCAGTTTGTCTCCCTCTCCTTCTCTCAAGCGGCAAGGCAACCTCCACAACGCCTATAAAATAGCTAAAGAGGAGGACAGATGAGGCTAAAATTTCTTCTTTTTAATTCAGATTCTCGAAGTCTTTTACAAAGACAAATACATAGCATAAAATACCACTAAAATAGGACTCATAACTACCCATATTCTGCATAAAACACTTACTCTACTAACTCCTAAAAACTAGGACAACTAACACACTAATTAGCTAAACATGACTCCAATAACTCTTAATGACTAGAATAACTAAAAACCAAATCAGCAAAACGTGCAGAAAAAACAACTATTATTTCAACAATCAATTTAAAGCCTTGATTGTTTTCAACATGCAGACACCTAATAACATTCTAAGCTTCACAAATGACTCCATCTTGAGGGCCTTGGTGCATATATCAGAAACTTGATCTTCACTCCTGCGGTAGATTAGATCAATTGTTCTATCATTGTTGAGATCTCTCAAGAAATAAAACTTCACGTCAATGTGATTGCTTCTTCCATGTAGCACAAGATTCTTGGAGAGTTTGATTACCGAGTTGTTGTCATAAAAAATTTTAGTAGCTCCCGGTTGCTTGAATTGCAGCTCCTCAAGAATTCTCCTTAGCCGAATAGCTTGACAAGCACAAGTTGTTGCAGCAACAAATTCTACTTCTATACTTGACAATGTGACAATTGGTTGCTTCTTGGATGACCACGAAATAGCACCTGTCCCAAACATAAAAGCATAACTTGAAGTGCTCCTCCTATCATCTTGATCTCCTACATAATCACTATCAATAAATCCCAACAAATTGGACTTTTCACCCATCTTGTAAAAAAGCCTAAAGCCTCTAGCTCCTCGCAAGTAACGAAGGATTCTCTTAGTAGCTAACAAATGCATTTTTGTAGAATTCTCCATATATCTACTAATTAAACTCATAGAATACATTATGTCTGATCTTGTTGCAGTTAGATACATCAAACTACCCACTATTTGTTTGTAACATATGCTATCAACCTTCCTCCCTTCATGATCTTTGTATAGCATTAAGCCAAACTCAACTAGAGTGTTTACAATATTACAATCCTTCATCTCAAACCTGTCCAAAATTTCTTCCACTTATTTCTTTTGAGAAATAAAGATTTCATCACCCGATTGTATCACTTCTATGCTAAGAAAATAACGCATCGTACCTAGATCAGACATTTCAAACTCATCTATCGTAGATTTCTTGAATTTTTCAAACATAGCATCACAATTTCCAGTAAGTATAAGATCGTCAACACACAAGTAGACGATGAGCATTTTCCCTTTATCTTCAATCTTGACAAAAAGTGTATGCTCATAAGGACATTTTGAAAAACCAACTTTAAGAAAATAAGTTTCAATACGACTATACCAAGCTCGAGGGGCTTGTTTTAGCCCATAAAGAGCTTTCTTTAATTTGTAAACTTTATACTCATTTCCAATCTTGACATAATCAGGGAGTTGTTCAACAAATACGTGTTCCTCCAAGTAGCCATGCAAGAATGTCGATTTGACATCTAGCTAGAAAATAGGTTAAGAATTATGTGCCGCCAATGCAACCACCAATCTAATCGTGTCATGTCTTGCAATTGGAGAAAAAACTTCTGTATAATCGATCCCGTATTGTTGCTTGTACCCTTTGACTACCAAACATGCTTTGTATTTGTCAACTTCACCATTTTCTTTCAGTTTTGTTATAAAGACCCACTTTACACCAATGGTTTTATGTCCATTCGGAAGATCGGATAACTCCCAAGTATCATTTCTTTCAATGACATTAATTTCATCATCCATCGCTTTTCGTCAATTTTCTTCTTTGACAGCACTTTCAAAAGTTGTAGGGTCATAGTCTGAAAATAAAGCAAAGTGAGTAATTGAATCTCCAATTTCAATTACCTCATAATCTTCCATCCAAGCAGCCCTTCTTCTAATGCGGCAAAGAAATGGAGCTTCTTCTTCATTGACTTCAATGATTGTTGGTGAAATTCCAATAGCTATAGAAGTCGTATTTGATTAATTTTTGGGCATACAAAGTGCTGAAGTCTGCTCTTATTCAGCATCATTGTCATAAAGGACTTGGGTAGGCTACCGCCTATTCCAATCCCAAGCATTCTCTTCATCAAAAACAACATCCCTGCTAGTCATAATCTTCTTTTTTAGTGGATTGAATAATTTATATGCTTTGGATGCTTCACTTACACCTAGAAAGATATATTTTTCAGCCTTGTCATCAAGTTTCTTTCTTTTCTCATCTGGGACATGGGCATATGCGATGCATCCAAATATTTTGAAGTAATCTACAACCGGTCTTCTCCCACTCCAAGTCTCTTCTAGTGTCATATTTTGAACAACAAAAGTTGGACTTCTGTTCAAAACATAAATGCTCCAATTTACTGCTTCTAGCCAAAAAGTCTTTAGAATTCTTCCTCTTGCCAATAAGCTTCTCACCATGTTGAGAATGTTTCTATTTTTCCTCTCAGATACACCATTTTGTTGTGGTGTATATGCGGATGTAAGCTCTCTTCGAATGCCATGCTCTACAAAAAAAGACTTCAAATTCTTTTGAGCAATATTCGCCACTATAATATGTTCGAAGGGTCTAAATGGTCTTTCCTACTTCATTTTCCAACGAGCTTTGAAGCTTTTAAATGTGGAGAAAGCTTATGATTTTTCCTATAAAAAATAAACCTAGGTTTTTTTGGAAAAAATCATCAATGAAGGTAATTAAATATCTTTTATCTCCATTAGAAAATGGGTTTATAGGACCACAAATGTCCGAATGCATTAGCTGCAAAATATCCTTTGCTCTCCATGACTTCTTTTTTGAAAATTGAGAACTATGTTATTTGCTAACACCACATTCTTTGCAAACTTGAGGAGAAGTAGTAATTTGAGGAAAACCTATCACCATGCTTTTCTATTGGAGGGTCTCCAATCCACCAAAACTCAAGTGACCATAGCGAAAATGGAAACAATCTGTTTGAACTCATAGGGACAACTGCAATAGCACTTCTAACAAAATCATAAATTTCACAAGCACCCTTCTTAATGGTGATAACATAACCCTTTTCTTGTAATTGAGAACTATGTTATTTGAAAATTGAGAACTATGTTATTTGCTAACACCACATTATTCGCAAACTTGAGAAGAAGTAGTAATTTGAGAAAAACCTATCACCATGCTTTTCTATTGGAGGGTCTTCAATCCACCAAAACTCAAGTGACCATAGCGAAAATGGAAACAATTTGTTTGAACTCATAGGGACAACTGCAATAGCACTTCTAACAAAATCATAAATTTCACAAGCACCCTTCTTAATGGTGATAACATAACCCTTTTCTTGTAATTGACCAACACTCAATAGGTTACTTTTCAAGTCAGGAACATACAACTCATTAGAGATCATTTCCACAAAACCATTATTGGTTCTTATCTTAATATCACATTTTCCCATCACTTTCATAGTATAATGATCCTCAAAACTCACAGTGAAATGACAATCTTCATTTAAATAAGAAAAAGAAGACTTACTTCCACTCATGTGGTTACTGCAGCCTGTATCCACATACCAAATATCTAACTCGGGCTTCTTTTCATCTTGAACAGCCATCAACAACGTTTCTGCTTCCTTTTATTCAACAAAATTTGAACTCTCTACCTTTTTTTTATTATTAGGCAACCTAGTATAACATTCAGAGGCATAATGACCAAATTTAAGACATCTAAAGCACTCTATTTTGGATTTGTTAGGATCTCGTTCTCTGCCTTTGCCTTGAAATTGGTCATTATTGGCTTTAAAATTCCTACTAACATCTCTATTCTCTCAATCTCCCCTTCCTCTACCTCTACCTCTACCCCTTCCTCTAAAATTGTTGGAATGAGTATTGGTAGAAGCCTTCAACGCTTGCTCCTCTACTATTGAACTTCTATTCATCTTCTGTTCATGGACCAATAAGAAACTTTGCAATTCATCAAGAGAGAATGCATCTCTGTCTTTCGACTCTTCAATTGAGCAGACAACATAAATAAACTTTGGCGTCAAGGAATGCAAAATCTTTTCCACAATGGTAACGTCGTCTATCTTCTCGCCATGGAATCACATCTTGTTACCGATCTTCATTGTTCTAGCACAATAGCTGGTGACATATTCTCCATCCTTCATCGCTAGTGCCTCAAAATCTCTTCTCAAGACTTAAAACTGTGCACGTTTCACCCTAATAGAGCCTTGATATTTCTTCTTCATAGAATCCCAAATATCCTTGGAGGTTTCTTTGCAAAGAATAGTTTCGAAGATGGGACAATCAATAACCTGAAAGAGATAATTTTTTGCCTTTAGGTCCTTTAGCTTTCTAGCTTCCAATTCTGCTTTATGGGGATTTGTCAAAGCCATGCCTACCGGTGGCTCTTGAATTCCAAATTCGACAACTAACCAATACTCCTTTGACCATAGAAAATTCTCCATTAGCACGCTCCAATGGTCATAGTGACCATCAAAGCTTGGAATGGCTAGTTGAACAAAATTTTCGGTGGCCATTGGAAATGTTGCCGCTGCAATTATCTCATGAAGGTATCTCACACCTCTAAACCTTCTTTATCTTTTTAAAACTTTCTCACTTTTCTCACAGGCTCTTATACCACTGTAAAACAGCTAAAGGGGAGGAGAGATGAAGCTGGAATTTCTTCTTTTTCATTCAAAACCTCGAAATCTATTACAAAGACAAATAGATAACATAAAACACCAGTAAAATAAGACCTATAACTATCCATATTCTGCATAAAGCACTTACTCCACTAACTCCTAAAAACTAGGACAATTAATACACAAATTAACTAAACATGACTCCACTAACTCTTAAAGACTAGAATAAGTAAAAAAACCAAATCGGCAAAACGGGCAAAAAAAACAACTAGTTCAAAAGCGAGGGAAAACCGAAATCTCGCTCTCTTTCGCCGAGACAAAAACCATAGTAGATGCTCCGCCGTCCGAACCTGCCGCCGCTCCGAACCTGCCGCCGCTCCTCCGTCTCCTCCCTTCTGCCCTAATCTCCACCGGCGCAATTACTAGCGTCCGGTGGCGGCCATGGCCAGGCTCTTCCGGGGTGCGTACTATCTCCGGCGCCACCTGCTTCAACGGAGAGTCGCGCTTCACTTCTTGCTTCCCTTGCCCCTATCCGCTTCGTCTACAATATTATTATTTTTTTCCTTTTTTTGTTGGGGGTGCTTTCGTGCTGTGCGGCGAGTTGAAGTTTCGGTTTTTGCTAGTGTCTTCGCGGTCTGAAATGCGATTCGCTCCTTCGCATGAGCTGCTAAGTTTCTCACTTCAATCGTGATCATGCTTCGCAGGGCCGGAGAACAGGGGCGTTGGGGTCGTATTCCTAGTTTTGTAACTTTTCATCCAAAGGTTAGCTTCACGAACCTCGTCACATGGTTTGAGTTCTAAATGTTGGTCCTTTGACAATCCGAGCAGTGTGAACAAGCTGAGGAATAGCTTGTTTATAAGGCATATGGTTTGTCCTTTGGTTGCGAGCCTATTGCAGTTTTCCTGTCCCTACATTACCTTCCAACATTTGCAAATGCTAAATGCGTGCATGCCCGTTTCGATCAGTTATGCATATTCTCTACAGGACAGATTTCTTTTGAAGGAAAAAGATTTTTTTTTTTTTTTTTTTTTTTTGGGGGGGAGGGATTGTGTGATATCTATTCGATTTAGTTGTAAAGAGAAATATAATTTTTTATCTGTTGTGAAGGTAGGAGAAAATCGAAATCTGACGGTAGCGACTCTAATGACAAAAATCTGTCTAAGAAGGAGTTGGCCCTTCAACAAGCTCTGTCTCGGAACAGGAACAGATCACTTCCTCCTTTGGAAAGGGATTGATTATGTGGCTCGGCCGATCTCCCTCTCCCAGTCATGTCCCGGTGATTTCCACCGGTTCCTTTGTTCTGGATATAGCTCTCGGTACTGATTTCCAAAGGTATCGACACATAGCCAGTTATTCAGTTTTTCATTAATTACGGAATTGATATATTTGATGTTGAAAGTATCCATTTATGATGCACGTCTGTTTGCTACAGGTAGGCCCTCCGACTCACAAAAGATACGGTATTTGAGTTCTTTAGGGGCATGTAGTGGAGATATATGGTCCTGAGGCTTCTGGAAAAAAAAAAACTCTGGCATTACACGTAATTGCCGAAGCTCAAAAACTAGGAGGTAAATAGTGTTTTTTGTTTTCGGATGCTTTCGTAAAGTTTCTCAAGTAGATCAATGTAGATGTGCATCGATGCTGTAAGATATGTGTCCACCATATCTTGTTCTGCTGTTTCAGTTTCTTGTAGCGTACAGTTCTTTTGTTGTATTGGAAGCATGTCTTCTTGTTTGAAATTCCAAACTGCCCGTGTCAAGAGAGGACAAGAGAGGACACTTTGAACAGCAACTCATCTTGGAGCATAAGATTCAATGAAGGTGTGTGGCGAAGGACAAGACATCCAACAGTAAGTTGATTTTTCAATATCTTTGACCAATATTATGGCGAATGGCTATCTCAGCATCTTCTTGTCCAGTTGAACAACATGTTCAGATACAGTAAAAGATGCTTCCTATTTTATAAGAGTCTAACAAGAATGAGCTATTTTTGCGTTTTTGGGTCGTAAAGAAGTGTGTTAGGCTTCCTCCCTGGTTTTGTCTAGACTCGCTTTCATTTGTTTAATATCTTTTACATGATGTTAAAGCTTCTGCTTATTGAATTGTTTAGGTCACTGTGTATTTGTTGATGCTAAGCATGCACTCAATCCAGCACTGGCGGAGGCCATTGGTGTAAAGACTGAAAACTTGCTACTCTCTCAGCCAGATTGTGGCAAGCAAGCTCTAAGTCTAGTTGATACTCTCATAAGAAGTGGTTCTGTGGATGTCGTCGTTGTTGATAGTGTAAGTAATGTGGTTCCTATGTTAAATATAAAGGAACTGAGTCTTCTCAATCATCAGTTACTATAAATTCAGCAGATAATATTGATAAAGGAAGAGAAAGAACACGTGTGGAAAAACAAAAGACAGAAAAGCAACAACGAGCTGATGATACAGAAAAGCAACAAAGAGCTGGTGATCAACAGTGAAGAACTCGTGATGAAGACAAACTTGGATTGACATCAATGAAGAAGAAGCCTGAAATGAAGATTGACATGGATCGCCAAGTTATAACATATCTAAACTAACACGTGTGCGGTTATTGAGCTGAAAGTGGGAAAAACAAATGTAGAAACAGTTAGTTGTATTCTGTTTTTCCTTTATGAGCTGTATTCTGTTTTTCTGTTATTTTTAAGTAGTCTTCTTCTTCCTCGAGGAAGTAGCAGAACACATAGAAGGAAAAGCTGATATAGAGAGAGTGAGAGCTATCATCCATGGATGCTCTATACTGAATAGCAGATACATGTTGAGATAGAGAGATGAAAACAGGGGAGGAAGAACAGAGGATTTGTATTCTTAGTTGTTCAATAATACACAGAAAGCTTTGTAGCACAATCGTATTGAAGTAAAGTGATTCGAGTGTTCATTCACTGATTCTTCTATATTTAGATTCATTTTCTTCATCTTCATCTTCATCTTCACATGGTATTAGAGCAGGGTTACCATATTTGCTGAAGAGATCCATTCAGCAGCTTTTCATTGAATCAAAAAGGAGAAACTGAAGATGCAGCAGATATCAGTATCACGGTAATCATGTTTGTATTCATAGTATTACTGTTATCTTCCTTCTCAAGCTGAGAAAGAATAACAATGGCAATAAGAACACCAAAGTATCCCTTCCTAATACATGTGAATATTTCGAATTTTGTCACAATCAAACTCGCCGAAGACAATTTTCTTTTGTGGCAAGCTCAGATTCACAGATTCCTGAAGAGTCAAGAACTCTTTGGCTTTATTAATGGTGATATTTCACCACCTCCTCGAATGCTGCAGAATGAGGTTGAAGGATGTGAATCTGAAGTTGTAAATCCAGATTATATTGACTGGACAAAAACTGATCAGCTGGTGTCATCTTGGTTAAGTGGGGCTGTCTCTGAAGATATCTTGAGCCTGATAATTGGCCTGGAAACATCCTATGAGGTATGGCAAACACTTCTAAATCGTTTTACATAGAAGTCAATTGCTAGAGAGTTCGAACTAAGAGGGAAACTACAAGTTTGTCAGAAGCATGATCGAGCCCTCTCTGTCTATCTCAGAGAATATAAGTCCATATGTGATCAGTTGAATGCTATAGGAAAACCTATGGATGAAATAGCCAAAATGTTTGGTGTATTGGAAGGCTTAGGTCCTGAATATGAGAATTTTCGAACCACTATATATTGTCTAAAGCCTCAACCTGAATATGATGAGGTAATTGCACAGTTAGAAAGGTTTGAATCAAGACTGCAGAATTATTCCAAGAATCAGTTTAATCCCAATTTAGCCTACTTTAGGCAAAGACAATCTCATATACAACTTAAAGAAAACACTGATGGAGAATATATCTCTCAAACCTCTGGATTTGTAGCTCAAAGAGGAAATTACAGAGGAGGCCGTAGCTATGGTCGAGGTAGAGCTGCAAATAGTAGAGGTCAAGTTTTTGGATATTCGAAAGGAATCGGAATTACAAGACGGATGCCTTAATTCAAGGACAAAGAGATCAGCAATACAGACAGAGAAATGCTTTCTCTGGAACTAATCAAGGTTTTCGACCCTATGCCAGTTATTCTCAGAGGTATCAAAACACCAAAACTTATCCTTCTTTGACATTAACCTCAAATAGAACTCTATAGGATGATAAAGAAACAGGTAATGTTCGATTGGAATGTCAAATATGCAAACGACCTGGACATGATGCACTCCATTGCTGGTATTGTTTTGACAACTCCTATCAAGCAGAAGACATTCCAACAGCATTAATAGCAATGCATATTGAAGACCCAAAAGGAAGTGAATGGTATCCAGATACTGGTGCTACAGCCCACATCAGTGATAATCCTAGTATACTTCATACTATTTCTAAATATCAAGGAACCAATACTGTCATGATTGGAAATGAATCATGTTTGCCTGTTACTTACATTGGTGATACCTGGCTGAAAACAAAAGTTAATACATTACCTCTCAATGATGTGCTGATTGTTCCAGAAATAAAGAAGAACCTCCTTTCAGTTTCTAAGCTTACAGATGACTATCCTTGCTCATTTGTTTTTGACAAAACTAGTGTTTATGTAAAGGACAACTATACCAAAGTAACAAAGAAGCTCGGAAGGAAAATTAGGGGACTCTATCAAGTGGATACACAAACCACAGAAGCCTTTTTCACTCAGAGACAAAGGACTGTAGATGAAGACATATGGCACCAGAGGTTGGCTCACACAAATTTACAAATAGTGAAACATCTGCAGCATCATAAGCTAATTCACTACAATACAACAACCAAGAATATATGCAGCAGCTGTCAAATAGCTAAAAGTACAGCATTATCTTTTCCCTTGTCAGACTCTACATCAAATGTTCCTTTAGAAAAGATACACTGTGACATTTGGGGGCCCTCACCAGTAAGCTCCTTTCAAAAGTTCAAATACTATGTGATCTTTGTAGACAACTTTTCACGATATAGCTGGTTCTATCCAATGAAGTTGAAATCTGAGTTCTATGATATCTTTGTCAGATTCCAGAAACTAGTTGAAAGACAACACAATCATCAAATTAAAGTTTTCCAGAGTGATGGAGGAGGAGAGTTTATAAGTAACAGATTTCAACATCATTTAAAGAACTGTGGCATAAAACAGCTCATATCATGTCCACACACACCAGAACAGAATGGAGTCTCAAAAAGAAAACATCGACACATAGTTGAGCTTGGATTAGCTATGTTATACCACTCTAAAGTTCCACTGAGATTTTGGGTAGATGCTTTTGCAATAGCCAACTATATTGTGAACATACTACCTGCACCAAAACTGAAGATGGACACACCTTATAACAAAATTCACCATAATCAGCCAAGATATGAACATCTAAGGGTGTTTGGATGTGCAAGTTATCCTTGCTTGAGACCATATACAAAACATAAATTAGATCCCAGATCTCTTACTTGTGTATTTCTGGGATATAGTGAACAACACAAGGGATATCGTTGTCTTGTACCTACTGATAATCGTGTATATATCAGTAGACATGTTGTCTTTGATGAGACATTTTTCCCTTTCACAAAGAAGTTGATCAATGAGTATGGACAATATACACCTTTATACCAACAATGGATTGGAGGAGTTAACCTGCTCGAGCCTCCAAGTACTGACTCAACAGATAGAAGTCTTCTTCACCAAACAGCTAAATTTCAGTACCATCCTGTTTTGGAAGATTAGTACAGTCATTACTCATATAGTGGACATATGCCACAAAATACTTCTTTCACACAAATACAGAATGACTCCACCATAGAAGAACAACCGGTACTTACCTCAATAGAGGTCTTGCCTACTGACATTACTTTTGATCAAGAGCAACACAATTCTAGCTCTTCTTCTTCTCAAGGAAATGTTGTTGTTCATCATATGCAGACTCGACTGAAATCTGGTATTACTAAACCAAATCCAAAGTATGCTTGTTTAGCTGAATATCAAGTTCCTATGGAACCGAGATCTGTTAAATCAGCATTAGCTGATAAAGGATGGTATAGAGCAATGCAAGAAGAAATGAATGCTCTATATGAAAATCAAACCTGGATATTAGTTCCCAAAACTAACCAGATGAATGTGATAGGCTGTAAGTGGGTGTTTAAGACCAAACTAGCACTTGATGGTAGTCTTGATAGGCTAAAGGCTCAACTAGTAGCCAAAGGTTTTCATCAAGAGGCAGGACTAGACTTTACTAAAACATTCAGCCCTGTTGTGAAACATGCAACCATCCGTATAGTGCTGTCTGTAGCCCTGATGAAACAATGGCCAATACATCAACTTGATGTTAAAAATGCATTTCTCCATGGAGACTTGAATGAGACTGTACATATGGAACAGCCACCTGGATTCATACATCCTCAAAAATCTAACTATGTTTGTCTTCTCAAAAAGTCCTTGTATGGCCTTCGACAAGCACCAAGAGCCTGGTTTGATAAATTCAGTAAGTTTCTCCTTGAAACTGGTTTCTTCTGCAGTACAGCTGATCCTTCTCTATTTGTGCTTCATACTGATTCACATACAGTATTACTATTACTCTATGTCGATGACATCATCTTGACTAGTAGCTCAACTCAGCTCTTAACCACTTTGATTCAGAACCTCAATCTCCAATTTCATATGAAGGATCTTGGGTATCTTCATTATTTTTTAGGAATTGAAGCTAAAAGTACTCCTCTGAATCTATTTCTATGCCAAACAAAGTATGCTACTGATTTGCTTAAACGAGCTCATATGGCAGAATGCAAACCAATCTCAACACCTTTGCCACTCAAATCAATTACCATGATCAATGATGAAAATCAGCTAACTGATCCTTTTGAGTACAGAAGCTTAGTAGGTGGTCTTCAGTACTTGACAATTACTCGACCAGATCTTGCATTTGCCACAAATTTGCTCTGTCAAAAGATGCAACATCCAACAATGGCAGATTTTCATCAATTAAAGAGAGTCCTTTGATATGTTAAAGGAACTATACACCTTGGCATTTATCTCCACTCTAATAGTTCCATAAGCCTCTACGGCTACTCAGATGCTGACTAGGCAGGGTGTACTGCTACTCGACGATCCACTACAAGTTTTTGCACTTATCTTGGATCTAATCTGCTTTCTTGGTCAACTAAGAAACAACCCACTGTTTCACGATCCTCCACAGAAGCTGAGTATCGCGCACTTGCATCAACCACTGCTGAACTCACTTGGATCAGCTTTGTCTTACGTGATATTGGCATTTCTCTCCCATCACCAACACTTTTATTTTGTGACAACAGATCAACTATTTCTCTCACAGCTAATCCAATATTGCATAATCGAACTAAGCATATTGAAGTTGATTTCCACTTTGTTCATGAAAAGGTGTCTTCTAGGTCCATCCATGTTCGACATATTCCCAGTCATCTTTAGCTAGCTGATATCTTCAGCAAATCCCTCTCACGCTTAGCTCATATTACTATTCGAACCAAATTGGGAATGGGATCCTTAACCCTTCCCAATTTGAGGGGGGATGTTAAATATAAAGGAACTGAGTCTTCTCAATCATCAGTTACTATAAATTCAGCAGATAATATTGATAAAGGAAGAGAAAGAACACGTGTGGAAAAACAAAAGACAGAAAAGCAACAACGAGCTGATGATACGAGAAAACAACAACGCAACAAAGAGCTAGTGATCAACGGTGAAGAACTCGTGATGAAGACAAACTTGGATTGACATCAATGAAGAAGAAGCCTAAAATGAAGATTGACATGGATCGCCAAGTTATAACAGATCTAAACTAACACGTGTGCGGTTATTGAGCTGAAAGTGGGAAAAACAAATGTAGAAACAGTTAGTTGTATTCTGTTTTTCCTTTATGAGCCGTATTCTGTTTTTATGTTATTTTTAAGTAGTCTTCTTCTTCCTCGAGGAAGTAGCAGAACACATAGAAGGAAAAGCTGATATAGAGAGAGTGAGAGCTATCATCCATGGATGCTCTGCACTGAATAGCAGATACATGTTGAGATAGAGAGATAGAAACAGGGGAGGAAGAACAGAGGATTTGTATTCATAGTTGTTCAATAATACACATAAAGCTTTGTAGTACAATCGTATTGAAGTAAAGTGATTCGAGTGTTCATTCACTGATTCTTCTGTATCTAGATTCATTTTCTTCATCTTCATCTTCATCTTCACATCCTATGGGTCTCAACGTCAGTGCTTTAGAATTTCTTGTAATGACTGTTTTCTCTCTTTTTCCAAGTTCAACGGGTTACTTTGAGGACCTCTTTTTTGTTTCAATTGGCTTTTGCTGGACGCACTTAAGATGAGCATGTCTGTTGGAAAGAATTCTCTTACTGCTTTTTTGCACTGAGTGTAGGGTTGCACAGGCACGTGTTTATACTTGAGTGCATATACAAGATTGATGAGCCACAGTTAAATGTCAGGTGGCTGCTCTTGTCCCCAAAGGAGAACTCGATGGTGAGATGGGTGATGCACACGTGGCAATGCAAGCTAGTTTGATGAGACAGGCGCTTCGCAAACTTAGTCATTCTCTATCACAATCACAGACTATATTGATCTTTTTGTTAAAAAAACAGAGGAGATGCAAATATGCACAAGAGCAGCGTTAAAAAACAGAGGAAAACAGAAGAGATACTGATATACACAAAAATAGAGGAACCGTCTGCAGAATCACACCCATAAAAACTGACGCCATAGCCTTTATATAGGCTTTACACAAACAAATAACCACCACAGCCCACTAACTTCACACGTACAGCAACCAATCCACATAATAGAAGTGCTTAATAGACTATTAACACATAAAAAACAAACCAGAAACATTGACTCGTTCAACACTTTTTAAATCAGGTATAATCTTTAGATATACTAACTGGTTTATAATTGCTGGGGTTTATTGCCTTTTTTATGTAAGCTAATGTTTTCTTTTCTTTGCATGTGCCGGTGTTAAAAGTATATGCTGCCAATGGGTGGCAAAATTTTTTGTTCTTGCGCTTGAATTTATTATTAGGCTTGAGGTTATGCTATTAGAATTTGAGTGGGACTGCGATCTTGTTTGATTGGAGCAATCAATTAAATGCGGTCAGGCTGATAAAAGATGTTTAGCTGATACCCACATCGACTGAGATTTTCCAGATGACATAAGTGTTCAACTCCGATTGATTTTGGATGGGTATGCCTTCTTTTTTATCTTTGTTACAGTCACCATGCATATTTGCCGGGACATATTGATGTTAGTTCAATAAGTTCTCTGAACCCATTAGCTTCATCTCAATTCAGGTGAGATCAAAGCTGTCCACTATTGGAGGATTTGGTGGTCCCATTGAAGTTACTTGTGGTGATTCTATGCCTCGATGCGCCTACATATTCGGAAAATAGGGCTTATAAAGAAGGGGGAAGAGGTAACCTGCAAATTGAAGTCGGTGTAGGTATCTGTTGAATACCTTTTATCAGCCTGACCACATCCAATTGAGTGCTCCAATCATTCAAAGTTGCAGTCCATCTCAAATTCTAATAGCTAAACCTTCAAGCCTAATAATAAATTGAAGCTCTAACAAGCTCAAGAACAAAAAATGTCATGACCTATTGGCAACTATATGGTGATTATAAAAAATTTTAACACTGACACATGCAAAGAAAAGATAACATTGGCCTACATAAATAAGGAGATAAACCCCAGCAATTATGAGCCAATTAGGATATCTAAAGACTACCTGATTTAAAAAGATCAATATGATCTGTGATTGTGATAGAGAATGATAAGTTTACGAAGCGCCTGGCTCATCAATCCATCTTGCATTGCCATGTGTGCATTATCCATCTTACCATCGAGTTCACCTTTGGAGACAAGAGCAGCCACCTGACATTTAATTGTGGCTCATCAATTTTGTATATGCACCAAAACGTATATACGTGCCCGTGCACTCCTTTCACTCGGTGCAAAAGAGCGGTAAGAGATTTCTTTCCGATAGATATGCTCATCTAAAGTGCATCCAGCAAAAGCCAATTGAAACGAAAAAGGAGGTCCACAAAGTAAACCCCCTGAACTTGGAAAAAGGGAGAAAACGGCCATTACGAAAAATTCTAAAGCGTTGACGTTGAGACCCATAAGAAGTACCTTACTTACACTGCTTATGAGAGTATCAACTAGACTTAGAGCTTGCTCGCCACAGGCTAAGAGATCTCTACATAATAAATCAATTATGCTTCAACAGCAGGATCTGCTTCTTCATCGGTAGTGTCAGCTAGGGTAATTTCTTCAGAAGCATCGCTGTCCATGGCCTCCTTATTTGATTTCTTTTTCCGTCTCGACAAGAAGCTTCTCCTTAAGTTTCATCATAAGTTATTGGTGTTCAATGTCATTTCCATTCAGGAATCCCTTGTAAAGCTTCCTTGCCACGAAAACTTAGATCATTCAAATTGTACATGGCACCGGCCTTAGTGATGAACTCGTGTTTTAATCCTAAATCAACAATGTCGGAGATCGGGCATATCCCCTTGCCCAATCCCAACTCTAACCGAGCAGTTCTAAATGGAGCACCCAGCTACCCTTGCTAGATTAGGAGTCCAACAATATGTTGCTTTCACATGAATATTTGGTTTAGTCGTGCCTTCACTACAATGAGAATAGAGATTTGAGGATGAGTTAGCTTATTTATTTTTCTTCTAATTCCAAGGAAAATTACCAAAAAACTCCACCCTTGTTGAATTTTTTCAATTCAATCATAAACTTTTCTTTTGCCATTTAATCATGAACATTTTGTAATAGTGTCTGTCACGCCCCGATCCTCCGAGCACGTGCCCTCCCTCCTTGGTCAATTTAAAAGCGACGTCCCAAGACGCATCGCCAACCCATTCATTTTAATACGCATGCGGAAGCATATAAAATCCCTAGACAATAAAACAATGAGATAGGAAAGTAGAACCATAAATTTTGAACCTGAAACAACCACACATATATACATTGCACACCATAATGTATATAGTACGATACAAACTATTAAGTCAGGTTCTACTCAAGCCAGCTCAAAAATAAGGTCTACAAGCAGAGGTGGGGGCTTCACAAATTACGGGTCCTCATCCTCCTTTTCATCATCCTCCACACTGCAACTGGAGCCTTCAACAGACTACACTAGACTTCCGAGATCTTTAAAATCCAAGTCTACCGCATCTACAACTGAGCCTTGAGGAGAATCTGCGATGCCCTTTCCAAAAGCGACCTCCATAACACACAGAGGAATCTCAAACTCTGGTATAGGACCCTCTCTCTGGCTATCCTGAGCTTGGCGGTACCACGATTTGTATCGGTGGGGCACCTTGTGGGTGCGACCCACATCAACCCAGACTATAGACCTAACCAGCTCATAGGTCCAGCCCCTAGGGCTTCCATGCAACGGAAAGTAAGAGGTCTGTTTTGTAATCTTCTTAGGGCCGTCCCAAAAATTCAAGAGCGGCCATCTAAGGACTTGAAATGATTATACAATAACTAGTGAGACAATGTCTCAGCAAGTTCTACCCCTTAAGACTCGATTAGGAAGAAAATACGTCATAAGGGCTACCTAAGCACAAACAGGCGTCAGAGAACTTACCTTGGCATCAGTTTCCTTCCTACAAGTCAGTATATCTCATAGATACACAATTCACATCAACCAATCAATTCACAAATCACTTTACCCAACCAAATCGAATCATCGATCAATCGACTCAGTCGATTATATGTCATCGAGACCATCACACGGTCATTTCGATTATTCATTCTCAACTCTTAGTCATAGCCCAATGGGCACAACCTAGATTAAGTGGTAATCACAACCCCACCAAGCAATTTTCTAGATTTGGTGGTAATCACAGCCCCACCGAGAAATTTTCTGGATTTAGTGGTAATCACGGCCTCACCGAACAATTTTCTAGACAATTACCAAAGTTGTCCGTTTACCCACCATCACTACTCACACTCAAATTGCACAATCTAGTACTCAATTAAATAAATAGAAAGCACCACTGCAATCAGCACGAAATTCTGGTCACCGGCCATTCCAACTTAATTTCCGAAAATTAATTAATTAATTAATTAATTACGAAAATTAATTAATAAATGCAATAAATAGACTTAGGCTCGGAAAAGCCTAATTAGAAACCGAGACGGGTCCGAAAAATTACCGAGCCACTCTAGTTAAATACTAAAACTTGTCTAGGCTCTAATTGCACAAACTATCCACCTAACATACATCGGTAATTAATTAAATTCACTAATCTAATCTAACTAATCACCTAATTCATACTTAACATAAACTAATCAATACGTAAGCATCATTAACCTACTAAACGATGATTAATGAGTTAAATTCACTGATTAACGATCCGCTCGGATCAAAACGATGAGGACGCGGCGAGGAACGAAAATCTCCAAAGTGGCGACACCAATGGGGCACGGCTCGGGCCTGAAAATTGGCCCGCAAAGTCTCACGATTTCTGCTCGGGTTCCTCTGCTGATGGGCTACTTTGAGACGTTG
Source organism: Eucalyptus microcorys (assembly GCA_014182515.1). NCBI lineage: Eukaryota > Viridiplantae > Streptophyta > Magnoliopsida > Myrtales > Myrtaceae > Eucalyptus > Eucalyptus microcorys. The sequence continues at coordinate 6,459,592 of CM024564.1, read as the reverse complement.
ATTTCGCACGGGACGCTGGGCTCGATCGTGGACGGGGCTTCTCGCGGACGAAGGAGAAAGGCGAGCTGGCGGCGTGGGCTTCGGTAGACGGAAATGAAAAAAAATCCAGGAGTAGCTGGTCCAAGATCAAGAGCGACCGAAACCAGGGAAAATGAAAGCAAAAAGTGGAAGACTCGTGGGGGAGGGTGCTCGTAGAAGACAAAAAGGGAAAAGAAATAAAACAGATGGAGAGAGAAAGGGATAAGATTGACAAAAAGTCAATGAAATGAGGAAGGAAAGAAGAACACGGCAGGGAGGGGCTGTCGGTGGGGGTTTCGCGCAAGTGAGAGAGAGAGAGAAGGGGGAACACACGCAAATGGATAAGGGAAGGAGGGGGCCCCATTGGTCAACATTCAAACAAATGAAAGACCAAAGCAAAGGACCGTTGACTGAGGAAAAGAGATACGCGAGGGAGAGAGAAAGAGAGTCGGATTGGGGGCGTGCGAGTGGAACCAAGGGGAGGGGATTTGAAATTAAAAAGAAAACTTTAAATAAAGTTCTATTAATCTTAATTTCAGCTTAACTTCAAAATAACTTTGTCAATTGGTCATCTTATGGCCAATTTCTTCACTAACTTGCACAATTTGAAGTCTAATTGAGGATCAAAATAAACCAGTCCCTCAAACCTCCAAATTTCCCTCAATTCCGAATTCTATTTTCATTTTTCTCGGAATCCGATTTCTGAACAAACTTCTCCGATTGAGGTCCAATTTGTTGAGAAAAAGCCCACAAAATTCCCCGTCACTAATCCACTCACGCTAGATGCCAAAAATCCCTTCAAATCAGCCAATTTGAATTTCCGTTCTTTTTTCGAATTGTCCGAATTGATTTTCCGTAAAAATTCCGAACTTGCCGGAAATTCCTCGAAAGATGATTCGTCATTCCTAAAATGACTTATGACGTGACAGAACTTTCAATTTCTGAAATCAAATTCAAATTCGCGATTAATTTCAATCAGACGCGATTTTAGCGTGACTTAGGCTATTGGGTAGCTTTTAGAAATTTTTGGTACAATTAACCCGTGATCGATTTTTTTCTAACCACACGTACCTCTTCGACACATTGGCGAATATCAGTGATCGTGAAAATCTCGAGATTTCAAATACGAACACAAAGTATCCAAAACAACAGAAAGCCGGTCTAGTGCCAATCGACAAGAATTTTACAATTTAGAAGAATCACCCACGTTTAACTACACATCTTAGTCGAATCGACCTATCTCCGGTCTCTAATCGATTTTTAATTATGCTATAATGACCCTTGTAGACTAACACGGTCGAACAGTCGATTCCTAATCGAATTCTCAAGTCTATTGCATTAAAATCTCTTAATGGCTTCACCTGATAAGTCAGTTATCTCATGAGTGGCCATCTTAGAGAAATACACTATAGTCACATTGACAAAAGGCCCAACTTATCCAATTGAAATCAAAACCTAAAATTCAGGCTATCACAGTGTCAATCCAGTTTACTTGGCCAAATTTGACCAGTCGACACAAACGTGGATGTCGGCCGTTGGCAAATAACTTTTAATAATATTTTATGTTTTTGAAATTTTTTAATTTTCTTTTCTTTTCTTTTTCCATTATTTCCTCTCTTTTTTTTTCTCCCTCCTCCCTCCTTCCTTTTGCTCCGGCAACCGGCCAGTGGCGAGAGCTCGCCTCACTCGATCACTCCCTCTAATTCCATCCTTACAAATCATCCAGGCAACGCTACTTATGGTCGAAAGCGGACTCCTCGGTCAGCAAGTCATGAACCATTTTCGATCTAAGGAGCCTTTCTAACATGACATGCAAGGTGCATGTGTCTCGCGAAAACCACACAGCATTCTTCACAACTAATCACAGTGAGAAAACATCAACAATCGGGACATCGTTGCACCGATTAACAATCTCTCGAAGTGAACATGGTGACACGAGAGACTTGATAGAAGAGACTGGTCCTATGGTGGCTTACGAGACAACATTTGGTGGTCCAAGATGCTATTGCAGTCGTTCACATCCCTAGAGTGCATATTTTTTATGGAAAATTCAAAATAAGGGTTTGAAATACTTTCATTTTCTTAAATAAGAACCTGAAATAGATTTTCTTTCAAATAAGGATTTGAAGTGCTATCATTTTCTCAAATAAGAATATGAAGTGGATCTTGTTTAAAATAAAGGCCTAAAATGATCATGTCTATTTCAAATAAATACCTGACTTTCCGACTAATCAAGGGTATTTTAGTCATTTATCTTTGTTTTAATTTTTTTTTTTTAACTACCGCCTTGGTGGCCGCGATGGTTTAGGCTCTCTCCTCTTCATAAAGGGGAGGAGTTCGAATCCCCTCACAGTCGCTAGGGATCTTAAGTGGGACACCGGGGATGGTGGGTCATCCCGCTTACGTATCCTCCCAGGTTTACTCGCCGGCTGCTGGCTGTACGGGGTTCCTGGATCACCAAAAAAAAAAAATCTTTTTCTTTTTTTCCTTTTTTTTTTTCTTTCATCTTCCTCAATGGTCGGCTGGCCACCGAAAATGTTGGAAAGGGCTAAGCGAGAGTCACCCTCGCTTGATCTAGCAAGGGAAGGGAAGGGCTTGCCTGGGTGAGACGACCCTCGCCTTGGGGAGGTCGCCTTTGCGGCCATGGGCAAGGCCAACCCTTGCCAAATCTGGGTGAGGGTCTCGCCAAAAACCAACAAGGGTCACCGAGCCCTCTTCAACCCCAAGCGAGGCTGATTCTTTGCTAGATTTGGCAAGGGTGGCCTCGCTCACAACTTGTGAGGGCTTATAGGCCTTGGCCGACCTTTACCAACGGCCGATGAAGGTGGCCAAGCTCTAGTTGGCCCTTACCAGCAACTAGCAAGGGTCGCCAAGCCCTCGCCGATGGCCACTAGCCCTCGTCGAAAAGAAAAAAAAAAGTGAAAAAAAGAAAAGAAAATAATAATAAAAATAATTTAAAATTAAAAGTGTAATTGGATGAAAACGCCATTGACTGATGGGAATAGTTAACTAATCGATGACCGGTGAGGTGAGGCCCTTATTTGAAATAACTATGGCCACTTTAAGCCTTCATTTAAAATAATCATGACCACTTTAAGCCCTTATTTAACACAAAGTTCATTTCGAGTCTTTATTTGAAAAAATCATGGCACTTTATGCCCTTATTTGAAATTTTACTTATCATTTATGAAAGCATTTGCAGAAGAAACTAGCGCATTGGCTCTCTCACCTCAAAAAACAGCCCCTAGCAATTTTAGCTAATTTTTGTAATTTTTGTCATTAGGTCTACGATATTGTAGTAGATAACTTGAAACTCAGCCGCAAGAGTGTTCACAAGTACAGATTATTGTAGGAATTCATGAATTTAAGCCTTTGTAGATGCACAAATAAGGTAACACATCGATGTAGCTAAGTCATGTGCGTCATGAACTCGTGTCGCTGATGTGCATGATATTGGCAGATGACACAGTAGATGTGCGAGCAGGAATCCAACATAAGTACCTCAAGCGTGTATTTCACACTGGATGCAATGACATACCATTTTAAGTTGATGCATTTCTCAAATGCTTCGGCTGCAACAGCAAATCTACTCAATTTTAACATAATGAGAGTACTTACTAACTGATATGGGCCTTCCCCAGACTACCTTTGATACAACATTGTCACCATTACGTAACTGCTTTTGCAAAACCTAAGACTACACTGTGGATTAGACTATGAAACGTGGAAAAAGAAAAGGCTTGCATAGCTAAGCTAAGACAATCCTTAATAGTTTCAAGTTATCAGTTTAAATTGAGACAAATCATCCTCATAAGAATGGACAATTCATGGTACAATTAATGCTCGCACCACGATTCTCAACAGGACAAAGGAAGGAATCTTAACTTCCAATAGTGCGCTCATATTTTTGCCATCTTCGGTTGCATCCCAAACCATTTTGCTACCTAAGTTGATAATCAGGAATAAGTTGAAAGCATCCTACAGGAGTGAGTTTGCTATCTCGTTCGTAATGCGTCCAGAGATCCTCTCCAATGATCAGGCACGAGCATGTACCTCGCTAGTGGCTGGATTTCTCTCTGTCCTCCAATGCTTTCTTTATGAAACTCGATATGATAGAGGCCAACTCTGCCTGATGCGAGGTATATCGATGATCTGCTCCTTCTATAATCTGCAGCTTGTGGTTGGATATGATTTTTGCGAACTCTAGTGCATCTGATACTGGGATAACTTCATCAGCAGATCCATGAACTGTCAAAACCCTGTATCAAAGTTTCAGTAATCACGTATAGTAGAAAATAATCTCCTTTTCTTCGGGTTATAAACAAGCTGGAATAGGAAACATACTTAGGACATATTCGTCTACCATCCCTCGTGGCAGAGCTTTGAAACTTAAACAAAAACGCTTAAAAATAGCTAGAGTTTTTTTTATCTTTATGTTCTCGCGCACAAAGGGAATACCTGTCAAAGCCAGCCTCGACCAATGGGACAGGACAGTAAGGACTGAAAGTAGTCTCTTAACAACCTATAACGGCTCTCTGTTACGAAATAAAAATGAGAGGCTTCATCTACACAGGATTAAGGTATTTCTTTGTCCTACTAGGATGAACTCATTGCACGGATTCACTATAAATCATCTTTAGAGATCAATAAATATCACAAGACAGTCATTACAAGAGCAGCACTCCGTCATGTACCATCTAGAAAATAATACCTGCAATTTTTGTCAATCTGAAGACATGCTTCGTGCATATTGGTATTTAAGCGATCCATCAGACCTTCGTATGTCACATGATAAATAATAGTTCCTGCAAAAAGCAGAAATAGAACTTAGAAGAATCCGTGACGATTCCTTGCGCCCACATAACTTCAAGGATGAAATTGTCGTGCACGAACTTACCAGCAAATAGCCAAGTTCATATTTAGATTTCTCTATCGACAAAATTAAGAATTACAGTTTTCCAAAGGGAAAATAATTTGCCATCCAAATCACTTCTTGACAAAGGCAACAATGAAAGAACCAACAAAGCTAGACCCCATCCTCTGTGGAAAAACAGGGTTCCCAGAATTCGCTAAAATGGCAGTGATCGGCAAAGTTTATGTGCATTCCAATTCATGGTTCACCAGCGTCCTGGAATGCTAGATTTGGCATTCTGAGCATTCTAGGTGATATAAAGGAAGATAAGGCACCAATTACATACTGCATATGATTTGACCTGTTCTTAATACATACTATATACGATTTAACTATAAAGGGAAGATATCAATCCATTAAATGTGCTCTAAACACATAACATATTTGATTTACTCAAGTTCGAGCTTTAAAAATGTTCCGCATCCGAGTGTACAAATTTCGTTATGGAAAAGCGTTTCTAAGAGGCCTACCCCCTTTGTACCACATTCGAAAACATAGTGTTCCACTTTCCCCTCTTCGTTGCGCATACCAAATTGAAACGCAAACAAGGTAAAAACTCCTAGAAAGAAAGAGCGCCACTTGTTTCCTTCAAAAAAAGAAACAAATGTAGAAGCTGCAAGTATTTGATGAATGAATACCTGATTTATTCTCAACATCAATGAATCCATCCTCCTTAATTCTTTGCATGAAATCTTTGCCTAAGCGCTCTTCAATTCCCCCCTTCAAATCATAACGGCCAGAGACATTGACAACAATATGTATATCATTATACTTAGAAGCATAAAGAAGAACTACACTGCCTCCTGCAACAAAGTTACAAGATCAATCAACTTAAGTAGAGTGACACCAACTAATTTGCAAAGTGAAAAGATTTGGGCTGTTATCAATTCTGCAGATTTCACATATGTCCACAGGCATTTGGCAGGCATCAATGTATTTTTTTTAAATACAACAGGAGGCAGAAGCAAGTGCAAATCGATCCAAACTATGTATGAGCTATTCCCTCCCCAAAAACAGATAAATTCAAGAAACTGTTCGTGATTTCACAAACCTTTGCTATGCCCCACAATTGCACTGGTCACCCGATTAGCTCCATTGAAGTGCTCAATAACAGCACGAAGATCATCAGCTTCTCTCCAGTAGTTACCGTATTCAAACGTACCTTCACTCTCTCTAGAAAGCATAAATTGTATAAGTGTTAAGGCAAAAGAAAAGGATACTTAGAAGCAAGAACTGCTTTACTGTCTAACTTGTGTCCAGTTCTAAAAACTTACACCAAGATCAAATCAATCGCCTTGGACATAACTATAAGCCATCAATAATGATTATGCTTTCAGGATCGAGCATGAATCCTAATGAAGCAACCGTTCAAAGAGTGGATGACCTAAAGCATGCAATAAAAGCTACAAAAAAACCTTGTCCCTGTCCTATTTCCATGTGAGGTAAGAGCCCTCATGACACCTTGGTTTAATAAAATGTCAAGACTGCTGAAATGATCAGTCTCTTAGTACCCCCACTTTCACCTGGGCCAGAAGGTACAACTACAACCTCATAATGCCTAAATTATATATCTTAGACAAATCACCCACCGTGTTAAATTGGGCAAATATTCACAGCTGATAAGACAACCACAATTTGAATGGGATTGCCGATGATAAAGAGGTTTCTATTAACAATGACCTGAAAAAAGAGAATATTAACAAGACCAATCAGGGAAGGTATGGTTTGATTTTTCAATAGTTAAATGAGTCAACAAGAGGAGGGAAATCAAAACTAAAGAGATACCTAAAAGGACATTTGAAATAGCAGTCAAGCAATCCAAGTTTGGGAGAAGGAACAACAGACATATTGCTACTAAAATTTACAACTAAAGACCAGAATCAGCATTTAGCTGAACTAAATCTTTGAACAGCTAAAATGCCCAAATTGACAGCGTTGTTTCCGCTATGACTCTAAGCACAGTGCCTACTGAAACCAGCAATATTTCTTAAAGACTCTTTCCTGCTCTCTCTCCCTCCCTCCCTCCGTCCTCACATAAATGGACTTAGTGGCAAAATGATATCTACATTTGATGAGTATATTTCAGCATACCCATTTCCAGCAAAGTCAAAGCGGAAAGCACTAATACCCTCCTTCTCCAAAGCAGCAGCAAGATTCACCATCGTGTTTCTTTCCTGGACAACAGGCAGAAAGAAAAAATTAAAGCTCGCTTGCAGAACTGTCAATTTTACAGGAGAAAGGAAGTCTGCTGTATCGCAGTAGCAAACAATGTTGCAGCTTATACATATTCTCATTTCTGCCATTTTCCATATTATATAAATTACCGCACCTTGCTAGACCGGAACCCGTGACAGAGGATCACCACCTCCGAAGATCCAGTCTCATGCAACAGCCCCACCAGTTTCTCCCCATGCTTGTTCGGTATCACGACTCTCTGCTGCTGAACAACTGAACAGAGAAAACTTAACGAATTAACACCACCGCTCACCATATGCACGAGCAGAGTATGGACCGTAAAGTTAAAAACTTCAGCACTAGATGCTGACATAATTGAGAATCGAGCATCTTCCCCAATCAACCATTGAGCACTTCCCCTTAAACGAGTTCTAGCACTAAGCCAAAATGACGTGAAGCGTATCAGTCATACTTAAACAGAGTTCACTCCTGAACAGCGACACGATCGAGAATCAGGAGTAACCCATCTCCCACCGACGAGTATCGTCACTCGAGCAATAAGAGATTCAAAACCAGACGACCCGCGCGATGAGCATGCGCAGATACTAGCACGCCCGAACGCCGAACGAAGCTCTTAGAGAAGAGCCGAAGTTACCTGGGTTTTGAGTGGACTGATGAGACATCCTCAGCGTCGCTGCGAACTTGAGGTTGCTCCCCGGAGACCCGGTCAGGAAGATCTCCGGCGAACGGCGGTTCTTGGACGGAGAAGGAATCGAGAGCGGCGGCGGCGGCGGCGGCGGCGGCGGGAGGTGGAAGGAATTGAACGCTGGAGATTGCATGGGCATCAAGCGACAAGCATTTGTCATCGAAATCGGAATCATCGGCTCCGAGGAAGTAGGGGGGAAGGGGAGAAACGACTTACGAGGATTTTGGTCAACTGAATCGCTAGTCTCGTCCGTCCGAAGTCAACACTACGGCGATAATCTTGTCCTTTAGGACGCTGGGTTTTGTTCTTAGGTTTAATTGGAAAATCTCAGGTACCGAGCGGGGATATTTTCTTGAAAGTGGTTGCATCGCTCATAAAAATAAATAAGCAGAATATATTTTCGTCATTTGCGAAAATATTTAGACTTATAATGTTATTGAACTAATTATTTTAAGTGATCCGAGCGATAACTTTTAAGAATATATTTTTCAAGTCATTCATTTTTTGTAAAATAAAGGATTAATATCATAAAAAAATATCAAATCGGCACATTTATAATTAATTTACCCTAAATTAATTGTTGATTACCAAAAATCCTAAATTAGTGAATGTGTAATAAATTTTCCCTACTGATTTTTTTTATTACCAAAAACCTTAGGTTGGTACGTATGTCACAAATTAACCCTCCAATAATTTTTATTAAATTTTATTATTAAATTGCTAAATTGAATAATACGTAGCAAATTATAAGTGTATTGGTTTGTGGTTTTTTGGTGACATAAACTTTAAAGGGCAAATTTATCACAGTTATACAAGTTTAGAATTTTTTTAGTCAAAAAATTAATTTATGAAAAATTTGTAACAGGTATATCAATTTGAGATTTTTCGTGATATTAACTCTAAAACAAACCAACCTTAGTATATAAAAATATAAGGGTGAGTGGTTCCAAGTGGAACTTGGAACCTACAAATCACCCATCACTATATGTTTCCTAATTTTTGGAACGTTAAACCTATTATATATACCCAAAAGCCTTAAACTTACCATATCATAAGTTTCAGGGTGTACTTAGGTTTTACTTTTACTGTTAATTAAACAATTCTAATAATCAGTATTTGATATAATTCACTTATTACAATTTATATTTAAAGACATGTGAATTATGAAATATTAACAAAGTAATGGCGTGTTTGGTAACCATTCTATTTCCAATAAAAATTTCTTATCATAAATGATTTTTTTATTCTACTCTCAAGAACAATTTTTAAGTAGTTTAATGTGTTTAGTAACTATCCAAAATTTATATTCTCGAAATAAAATTGAGTTTACTACCATTCTTAAAATTTCTAATTCAAATCATTTTCTTTTTAATTCTTTAATAATTTTCTTTTTTTTCTTCTTTTCCTTTTTTCTTTTATTTCTATTCTTCCTCAAGCTTTGGCCAATTGGCAGCCTCGAGATGACTAGCAATAAGCCAAACAAGGGTTGGTGACCTCACCAGAGCGTCATCAGCCCTCGACGAGGCTACACCTCATCGATCGAGCCTCGCTGGCAACTAGGCAAGGCTCAACCGAGCCTTGGCTAGGCAAGGTGCCTCACCTTGATTTGGCGAGGCCAAGCTCGCCCAACCATGGCTCGGTTGAGCCACCAGTGAGCTTGCTAGTGGTTGGGCAAGCTCGCTGGACCTCGCCCTAGCTTGGCAAGCTCATCAAACCTCGCTCAACCGGTCGGTGATTGGCGGCGGCGGTGGCTAACAGCAGAAGCAGTAGAATAAGAAGAGAGAAGGGAAAAGATCAAGAAGAAAAGAATAAGAGAAATAAAAAATAAGAAATTTGGGTTGACTCAATTTTGGAATTGTTCTCAAGAATAAAGAATCAACTTTTTTTAACTCTTTAATTCTATTTCAAATCTATTCTCAAAACAAATTTGTTTCTGATAACAAAAAATTTATTAAACTGATTCCTATTCCAAATCTATTTTCAAAAACAAAAGAAGAGAATAAAACACTATTTGGCAAGTTGTCAAACATGCCCTAAAAGTCTCAACCATGGAAATCGCCGGAAATAGAAGTTCAATAGTGGTTTCATAAGTTTATTATCTCAATAAAGATAGTAAAATTTCAAAGACTCACTTTTTACATAATTGGATACCATGAAATACTAAAAGATCGCACGAAGACATGGAATAAGAAAAATATGAAAACTAAAACCTACATTACATATCCTAGAACTTGAAACCCGCCCGGTTCCTATCGATCTGGCTCTCAAGTTTTTAGTGCTACCATGAAATCATGCTTGCCCCTAAAAAAGGCTTGAAATAAGGTCATTTTCTCAAATAAGAATACAGAAGGCTCTGTCTCAATCAAAAGCTGAAATAGTAGCTTAGTCTTAAATAAGTCAAGCCGTTGATTGCCAAATCTTGCCGGCCGACTTCCGCATGCGATTCGCAGCAACTTCTGAGGCAATTGTCTGGGATTTTCTACTTTTATCCAAATTGAAGAAAGTCCCCAGTTGAAGCGAGGGTTCTCGGAGGGTTCCCAAATTTACCAAAGCCCAAATGGTTCTCAGCTACAACTATAAATGACACGTGAAGTTATGTTGTGATATTGATGGAAACAGAAAGTAGAGAACGGTCACGAAAAATGGCCTATGCCCTTGATCGCCTGAGCAAATTTTGAGCGAATTGCTGAGAACTTGCTCTTGATTGGCCTTGTACTCAGGAGTCAGACATAACATACAATGGAATGAAAATCCGTTATTAAAATGGTTAGCTGCAGTATGAAATGTGGAAAACACACCAAAAAAATGAATCCTCATCAAGTCCGCGAAAAACACTTGTTCAAATTGGACAAAAAGGTTTTCTAACGAAATTGCCGTTTACAATGGCGCTGCAAATAAGCATGTGAACAGCATGTAAACCAGCCAGCGAAGATTTGGCCAATTGATAACCCAAGCCCTTATTTGACATTAAGTTGGTTATTCATACCTTGTTTAAAACAAATCCACCACGTGCTTTCTTGTGAGGAATCAACCTCATTACGGGTCCTTATATGAGACTAACTTGGCATCTTCTTATCCAATCCGAGCCACTTTTTGTGAAAACTGAGATTTTCCCTAGGTTTCATTAACCTTGATATCGATATTCTTATGACATACCTAAACTCTCTCAATTACAAATACGATCATGTTAAAAAAATCAAATCCACAAATTTAAACTTAATAGAGTTTACAAATATATAAAGATCATTTAAACCGTGACCGTGAAGCAAGTTCACAACTGTATAAATAGTATAGAAACCTCATAGATAAACGTCATTGAATACTTTTTAACATGTGTCAATCTTTTTCATTTGTATTAAGGTGCTGCTTTTCTAATGAAATCGGATGGCACTCTTTTTTCTGATAATTTATACGATGACTGTTGAAGAGATGATTTCAAGAAGTAAGCCCAAAATTTTTTTTCCTAATACTAATCACTTATATCAATTGTAAAATAAATGAACGAAAGATATTTTTATTGTTAAGAAAAATATGTAGACAGTAATTAATAATGAAAATATTTTTCATTAACTAAAACGATACAAACAATTATTTTTTGAAAAATATTTTTCAAATCATTGATTTTTCACTTTTCACCAAGAACACAAAGCCTTAAATTAAACTCGAATTGCATTCAGATAGTCAACTCCTTTCCAGCCCCCAAAATTTTGACCAATCACACAACCCATGACAATATGATACACCTACACCAATATAACTTTTTTTCCAGCATCCATACAACTTACAAGGCCGTGATTTTCACGAATTAAGACAGTTACGCTGGAGCTGCGGCAAGCCAAAAGGTACCTTCAGCAATTGAACAGGGTCTGACCGATGAGCACCGCAACTACCAAATGATCAGAAGAATCAGCTGTAGATAAAATCTGGCAGGCAAAGCCATCGAGGCATTACAGTGGGAAACCTCTACATACAGACTTATGCTCCAACTGCTGTAGCTGCTTCTTCATCGGTAGTTTCAGCTGAGATAATTTCTTCGGAAGTTTCTCCATCCGCAGCATCTTTATCCGACCCCTTTTCTGTCTCGACAAGGAGCTTCTCCCTGAGTTTCATCATAATTTCATCGCATTCAATGACATTTCCATTCAGGAACCCTTTTAAAGCTTCCTTGCCACGAAAGCTTCGATCATTCAAAGTGTACATGGCCCCAGCCTTAGTGATGAACTTGTGTTTTAATCCTAAATCAATGATCTCAGAGATGCGGCATATCCCCTTGCCAAATTCCAACTCAAACTGAGCGGTTCTAAATGGAGGAGCTAGCTTGTTCTTGACAATTTTCACCTGTACTTGACTTCCTACAGTCTGCAAAAAGATAAGTAACAATATTTTAAGTGGTGGAGAATATTAACCAAGAACCCTATGTTGACAAGAATGGAGCACTTCCAATCAAGCTTCTCTGACAAAAAAAAAAAAATCAAGCTTCGCAAGATTACACCCACTGTACTAGTTAACAATACAAGGATTACGGATAGACCCTACAGATATGTGCAGGCAACATATTTTGAACATTTGAATATATAAATGCTTGATCCAATCATCAACTGCTATGACACGCCTTCTCGCAAAAAGATGGAGTGGGTGCTATGTTTAATTTGACTAAATAAAATGATCAGGTCAGTCCTATGCTTCCTTAGAGGAATGAAACCCCCGATACCTGCTATATAGCTCAGAGCATCTGGAACTGGATTTTATTAACACGCATACACTCTTTCTTTAATCTCCAAATAGGAGTATCCCATCCTGCTTGCATTAGATGCAACTTAAGTAAAACCCACCAGGAATGAAAGACCATAAAATCTATGAATGTTTAAGTGCCAAACTCATTTGCCACTGTATATTAAGATAAATTCCAATTATTCACCTGAAACCAACCAACACACTTCAATTTGATGGAAAAATCTACAATTTTTTCTGTTTAAAGTTATTAACATATAATGGGACTGGCAGAAATAAATATAATGCAGTCAGACACTGAATGCAACTCTTGCTCTTAGAACAATACTGCTCATTAATCGTAGTATCGAGTGATTGGTCAAAGAGGAAAGATTTCCAGCTCAAATAAAGAAAAATTCAGGGATATTGATGGCACATATGCGCCAATTTGCAGGTTACCTCTTCCCCCTTCTTTATAAGCCCTATTTTCCGAATATGTAGGCGCACCGAGGCATAGAACTTCAATGCATTACCACCACAAGTAACTTCAGTGGGACCACCAAATCCTCCAAAAGTGGACAGCTTTGATCTCACCTGAATTGAGGTGAAGGTAATGGGTTCAGATAACTTATTGAACTAACATTAATATGTCCCAGCAAATATGCATGGCAACTGTAACAAAGATAAAAAAAAGAAGGCATACACATCAAAATCTACTGGAGTTAAACACTTGTCATCTGGAAAATCTCGGTCAGTGTGGGTATCTGCTGAATATCTTTTATCAGCCTGATCACATCTAAGTGATTGCTCCAATCAAACAAGGTTGCAGTCCATCTCAAATTCTAATAGCTTAACCTTCAAGCCAAATAAAAAACTCAAGCTCTAACAAGCACAATAAAAAAAAATTTCACATCCGATTGGCAGCAATATGGTGACTGCAAATACCTTTAACACTGGCACATACAAAGAAAGAAAACCTTGGCTTATATAAATAAGAAAATAAACCCCAGCAATTATGAAACAGTTAGGATATCTAAGGATTATACCTGATTTAAAAAGATCAATATAGTCTGTGATTGTGATAGAGAATGACTAAGCTTGCGAAGTGCCTGGCTCATCAATCTAGCTTGCATTGCCATGTGTGCATCACCCATCTCACCATCAAGTTCACCTTTGGGGACAAGTGCAGCAACCTGACATTTAACCAAGGCTCATCAATCTTGTATATGCACTCAAACATAAATATGTGCCTATGCAACCCTACACTCATTGCCAAAAAGCAGTAAGAAATTTCTTTCCAAATAAACATGCTCATCTCAAGTGCATCCAAGAAAAGCCAATCGAAACAAAAAAGAGGTCCTCCAAGTAAACCCACTGAACTTGGAAAAAGAGAGAAAACAGTCATTACAAGATTCTCTAAAGCATTGACATTGAGACCCATAGAAGCACCTTACTTACACTATCGACGACGACGACATCCACAGAACCACTTCTTATGAGAGTATCAACTAGACTTAGAGCTTGCTCGCCACAATCTGGCTGAGAGAGTAGCAAGTTTTCAGTCTTTACACCGATGGCCTCTGCCAGTGCTGGATCGAGAGCATGCTCAGCATCAACAAATACACAGTGACCTAAAGAATTCAACATAAGCAGAAGCTTTAACATCAGGTAAAAGATATTAAGTAAATGAAAGCAAGTCTAGAAAAAACCAGGGAGGAAGCCTAATACATTTCTTTACGAAGCAAAAGCACAAAAACAGCTCATTCTTATTATACGCTTATTAAATAGAAAGCATCTTTTACTGTATCTGCACATGTTATTCAACTGGACAAGAAGATGCAGAGATAGCCAAACCATAACAAATCATCAAAGATATTGAAAAATCAACTTATTGATGGATGTCTTTTCCTTCGCTACACCCCTCCATTGCTTTTTATGCTCCCGGATGAGTTTTTGTACAAAGTGTCCTCTCTTGACAAGGGCAGTTTGGAATTTCAAACAAGAAGACATGCTTCCAATACAACAAATAACTGTATGCTACAAGAAACTAAAAGAGCGGAACAAGATATGGTGGACAAATTTCTTACAGCATCGATGCACATTTAGAATGATCTACTTGAGAAACTTCATGAAAGCATCCAAAACCACAAAACATTATATACCTCCTAGTTTTTGCGCTTCAGCAATTACATGCAATGCCAGAGTTGTTTTTCCAGAAGCCTCAGGACCATATATCTCCACAACACGCCCCTAAAGAATTCAAATACCATATCTTTTGTGAGTCGGAGGACCTTCCTCTAGCAAACAGACGTGCATCATAAATAGATACTTTCGACATCAAATATATCAATTCCATAATTAATGAAAAACTGAATAGGTAGCAATATGTCAATACCTTTGGAAATCCACCAGTACCGAGAGCTATATCCAGAACAAAGGAACCGGTGGAAATCACCGGGACATGTCTGGGAGAGGGAGATCGGCCGAGCCACATTATCGATCCCTTTCCAAAGGAGGAAGTGATCTGATCCAGAGCCTGTTGAAGGGCCAACTCCTTCTTAGACAGATTTTCATCATTAGAGTCGCTACCATCGGATTTCGATTTTCTCCTACCTTCACAACAGATAAAGAAACTTATATTTCTTTATATTCTTTAATAGAACTAATTCAAATAAATATCACACAATCCAAAAACCAAAACTTTTTCGTTCAAAATCAGTCCTGTATAGAATATGCACAACTGATCGAAACGGGCATGCTCGCATTCACATTTGCACTTGTCGGAAGGTGATGTAGAGACAGCAACAAAGCGATAGCCTCTCAACCAAAGTAAAAACCATATCCCTTACAAACAAGCTATTCCTCAGCTTGTTCACACCGCTAATAAAAATGACTTGAAATCACCCTAGATTGCAAAGGATTGTCAGAGTATCCATCTTCCATGAACACATCTCACCAGGTCATACCAGAGGACCAGCATTTAGTACTCAAACCAAACCATGTGAAGAGGTTCGTGAAGCTAACCTTTGGATGAAAAGTTAGAAAACTGGGAATACGAGCCCAACGCCCCTGTTCTCCGGCCCTGCGAAGCACGATCACGATCGAAGTGAGAAACTCAGCAGCTCACGCGGACGAGCGAATCGCATTTCAGACCGCGACGACGCTAGCAAACACCGAAACTTCAACTCGTCCCACAGCACGGACGCACCCCCGACCAAAAAAAAAAAAAGAAATTGCAGGCGAAGCGTATAGGGGCGAGGGAAGAGGAAAAGCAAAGCGCGTCTCTCGGACGTACCTCTAGTTGGAGCAGGTGGCGCCGGAGACAGCACGCGCCCCGGAAGAGCCTGGCCATCGCCGCCACCGGACGCGAGCGGCTGCGCCGGTGGAGATTAGGGCGGAAGGGAGGAGACGGAGGAGCGGCGGCACGTCCCGACGGCGGAGCATCTACTGCCGACGTGCCATCGCAACGGAAGCCGAGGAGAGAGAGAGAGAGAGAGAGAGAGAGGGGAGAGAGGTACGGAGGGAGTGAATATAGGGTTTGCGTCTCGGTGAGTGAGAGCGAGTTTTCGGTTTTCCCTCGCTTTTGAACTCAGTGACTCGCTCTCTGGTGGTGGTCTTCGCGTCGTGGAGGTCGCCTCGTTGCTCGTGAGAGAGACGGAGTGGGAGACGAACCGCTGCTCCATTTGGGCCGACGCGCTCGATTGGGCCAGCCCCCATCAGTTGGGCTTAGTCCAGCCCAACCCAACCCTCCGCAAATTATCTACGAAGTTTTTTCCTTTTTTTTAAGTTACGTCTGCATTTTTAACCAGGATATAACTAGATATGATAAGATATAAAATTCATAAATTTTACTATATCCTACCTATTGTTTAGTGATCACAATGATAAATTCAAATATATTTAAATCATATAATGTGCATTGTTTGATATAAATGGCATACTAATGTAAATGAACTTAAAAGTTCACAACCAGGTCTTGTTAGAGATTGCCTCCTTTTCATTGTAGCATATCCTAGCCAAGCAATCAATTTATGACACATCATAGACGCAGTTAATTTGAGTCCAATGCATTTTCACCCTGGGTTATAATTAAGAATTTCCTCTATTGGTTTTGTTATTTTATTAACGATGAGAAGGAAACTGATTATCCAGTAAGAGCATAATAACGTATCACACTTTGATAGTTTTCTATCTAATTCTTTACGTGCATAATCAAAAATGAAATCGAACTTTATAGTAAGTTTTGGTGTCCATTTAGATGGAGTTAGATTAAAGTGAAAATTTCAATACCATAATATAATGGTGAGAAATGAAAAATTGATATGTAAATTTAGGGATTAAAGTATATGTTATTAGGGCTGAGCATATCAATAATAGAACCAAGAACTAGACCGAACTGGCCATGGGAATTAGTTAGGTTCTAAGTAGTTACCAAGTTACCAATTCCATAAAAAGTGACATCGATATTGTGCGGTTTAGCTCCCGATTCATCGGTAAGAACCAAACCAAAAACGAACAAAACACACCTTATGATTACTTCAAGTGTCTCACATTGAATTGGGCAGTATTCACACTTCTACACTTTTTAGAGACCGTACAGAGGCAATACAACTCAAACATCACATAATGCTCCATGAACCAATCATTTGTTGTTGTCCACAGCATATGCATAACTTTTCATATATTTGTGAAGTGCAAAAACATCCAAACCCGATGCCATGTCAATTTGTTCTGAAGCTCTACCAAAGAGAGAGTTCTAAACAAACTTTCACATGGTAACGTTAGTTCTCCCCAAACTGAAAGGCCAATTGTCTCTATTCCTCTAATGCCAACAACAACGCCTTTGTCCCATTTGGTTAGCCTATATTGAAGCGCATGACCAAATTCTTGAAAAGTAATTTCTGTTTGTCAATTTTGGCAACACATATTAACACAAATGTCTAAAGGACAAAGCTAATTCACAAAGGACAAATGGAGATTATTGTTATTGTGTATACTTTCAGTTTACTTAACCAAAAATGAAACAAAAAATAAATGAAATTGGGCAATTCCTAAGTAGACTCTTGAACTGATTGACAGGATCCGATTCCGATAGAGTAGATATCTGAAATTAAACCGCTTACCTTTACGTCGGTAGCTCATTGTCGAAACCACTTGGTGGAAAATCGGGCCACGGTGCATAAAAGGAACTGTTGAGTTCTGGGGGGGCTAGGGCTAAACCGAAATTCACACATTCTCGAGGGACTCGAAGCGGGTGCCGACAAAAAGCGGTGGAGGAACCGAGCGCAGGATCGCTCTACAAATGGCAACATCTCTGTCCGAACCTGGACGTGGCGCGACTCTCCCTTTCCCCCTCTCTCTCTCTACCCATGACTGCGACCGTGACTGCCCCCGCCTTCGCATCGGTCTCTTCCTATATAAGCCTCGCCCTCGACTCACGCTACACGCCACAGTCCCATTCACGCTCCCGCACACACCCACTCTTCATCTCCATCCTCACCCTTTAACCGAAACAACGCAAAACGCCAACGGCACCTTCCTCTTTCCCCCCCCGCGAATAGCCGGCTGAATATGGTGGCGGAGGGCGGTGGTGGCGGTGGCGGTGGCGGTGGCGTGCCGGGAACTCCGGTTCCGTCGAGTGTTAAGCGGGAGGAGCCCGTGGTGGAAACAGGGACGACCGTCAACGGAAAAGTTGGTCTTGATCTTGATGGTGGCGGTGGTGGTGAAGGTGGTGCAGTCGGTCGTGGCCCTTCGAGCTCGTCCTCTCGGCTGCCCGTCGTCAGCAAAGAAGAAGAAGAAGAAGAAGAAGCTGAGGAGGACGCGGAGATGGTGACGGATCACGTCGCCGCCTGCAGCAACGGTAACAACGGGTCGTCTTCCTGCTCTTCGACGTCGCCGCCGCCGGAGGGGGTGCCGAAGCCGATGGAGGGGTTGAACGAGGCGGGGCTACCGCCGTTCTTGAAGAAGACGTTCGAGATGGTGGAGGACCCGGAGACGGACTCGGTGGTGTCGTGGAGCGAGAGTCGGGACAGCTTCGTGGTTTGGGACCAGCACGAGTTTTCCAAGGACCTCCTGCCCAAATACTTCAAGCACCAGAACTTCTCCAGCTTCATTCGCCAGCTCAACACTTATGTGAGCTCCGATTCGTTCTTCTTCTGAATTTTTATTCGCTGTTCAACATAGGTCTGAAATTCTTAAAAGAACTGCTCTTTTTGGATGCATTGATTGTATTCTTGAGTGCCATGACTCGTTGGAAAGGACTTTTGAGTAATCTGAATATTCCTTTCTTGACGTTGTAATCTGTATTTGTACATGTGCAGTCGCTGGTTTTTATCTTAGATTGAATTTCTCCTTGATATGCATGTCTTTTTTTAATGTTTTATTGTTCTGCGATTCGATGGTTCTTGTCCTTTGAGGCCGAAGATGAGTAGATTCTGGTTGAAATTCCACCTCTGAACGGTAGGATCATTGTCTGTGCCTCAGGGTTTCAGGAAAATTGATCCAGACAGGTGGGAATTCGCCAACGAAGGCTTTCGGGGAGGGAGGAAGCACTTGCTCAAGAACATCAAGAGAAGAGGTAGAATCACCAAGAAACAACAAGGACCCACAATTCCCGAGGATATTCAAACAACGGAGATGGATTTTCAAAGAACAGAGGTGGAATCCGAAATTCGGACACTCAAGGAAGATCAGGAGACACTGAAGTCGGAAATTCTCGAACTGAGGCAGCAACAGGAGTGTTCGCTGAGTGAAATTGGTGCTGCGGAAGAACGGATTCGGTGCGCAGAGTGCCGGCAACAGCAGATGTTCCTCTTCCTGGCCAAAGCAGTGAGGAACCCCCATTTTGTGGAGCAGCTGGTTCAGAAGAGGAAGCCAAGCAGAGAGATTCAGGCAGGCAAATTCATCAAGAAAAGGAGGCTCCTCGCGTCCGAGCCAGACCCCAACAGGTGCGACTTTGAAGGGACCAATGACGATAAGTCCAGTGCTTGTGGAGATGGCCAGAAAGGGATTTTATCGGAGTGTGTGGATCTGAAGCCAGATGGGTTTGCAAATCCTTTGTCAAATGAGAATTTTACTGATGCACTCGAATTAAAGTTCAACAATGTGATGCTGCACGAGGATGTGTCCACAATCTATGATGCAATGTCAGAGAAGCTGCTCGATGACAGTAGCCTGATCGCCGAAGGAGAGATCAGTGAAGAACTTGCCGTCAATGACAGTAACATATACATGGAACTGGAGTACCTGATCGGGGAGCCATGCGACTGGGGCAGGGTGAACGAACTCAAGGAGCAACCCGTGGCATTAATGCCTTCACCGGCCGTATGATCTTTTTTCGCCCTGCGAAGATGTACAGATGGGAGGTTCTTCCATGGAAAGTTGAATTAGACTTTGCTCTTGAATGCATGAGCTGGTTCCAGAAGTGCAGGCTCAAAAATGTCTAAAAGACCATTCTTCCAACCCGTGCATAATCTGTTAGGTTCAAGTCAAGTCCATTAGTTCTTAGCCTCTTAGTTACACAGCTCTGTTGCAGAATTATATGTAAATTCCAGTGGTGATAGTACCTCTTAGATGTTAGCAAGTTCACTTGAGTCTTTACTTCTACAATACCACTAAGTTTGCACAGCTCTGTTTCATAGATATATCCAGTATTGTATGACAGTACCTCACCATAGAGCAATGATCTTTTTACCAAGTTCCAATGGCGTTCCTTCAGTTTTGCCCGATCACATAGCCTAGATTTCAAGACTCAAGCTTTTCCGCGGATTTGAGGCTGAGATTTGTGGATGAGAAAGGAGTTCGATGCACTCACGCATGGAAGTGGGAGCATACCGAATGGGGGACAGGATTGGTCAACTAATTATTGCTTCCTAACAATCTGGCAAAGCATACGATACTTCTGGGTCCATCCTCTTTCCCAATTGTTATCATTATTATACGCCCTTTAAAGGGCGGATGCTTTGGGTTCTCCCTGGAAACTTCCATCTAGATTTGCGAGCAAAGCGAAGCTGATGCAGCAGCAAAGCCCTTCCAATTCAGGCAGAAGGTCGCTTTCGAAGAGATCTCGTGTTACCAAAAGAAGCAAACCCGCGGATAGTATATAATAAAAGACTGGTCCAACTTAGGTTGATGAAGTTCGGTTGATGAGATTTGCCAAGGGATGGGTCC
The DNA here is from genome assembly GCA_014182515.1 of Eucalyptus microcorys. Taxonomy (NCBI): domain Eukaryota; kingdom Viridiplantae; phylum Streptophyta; class Magnoliopsida; order Myrtales; family Myrtaceae; genus Eucalyptus; species Eucalyptus microcorys. Next base: position 6,438,902 of record CM024564.1, on the reverse strand, counting down.
AGGCTGACAGACCATTGCACAAGCAGGTTTAGATTAGACTTGTGACACGATACCTCTATAACGTTCTCACATTTCTCCAACGTAATTGTTCTGCTTTTCATTATGAAGCATTCGCAGTTCAACGAAGTACAGATAAAATAAGATGAAGGCGATATTTACACCAAAGCAACCCCTTATCAAAACTAAATGCAGTCTTATCTTTATACCAGTCGGAACGGTGAAATTACTAGACCTGAGTTGATTCAGACATAAGAGGAAGCTATCAAGACCAATGGATGAGTTAACTTTCCGAGTGCATCTCTCGTAACCGTGAAGATATAGCTTCTTAAATACCCGTAAAAAATTAGTCAACCAGCCAAAAAGAAATGATTTACTATTAAGACAATCATCTGCATGTACGTATATCACTCCTCATCTATTTGCTGTGTAGATGAGTACTTACAAACGACTGGCTATAAAGATACATCACATGGGAAAAAATTGGAATATTGTACAATGAGAAAGATGTCTTTTGGCATCTTAAATCTCGCAGTGTCGCTGCTGGTCACTTGTCGTTAATTTACCATTAGGCTTCAGGAAACTTATTGAAGTCGACGATGAAGAAGACAATATACTAGACTTATCAGTCTCCTCTTTGTCTTGAGTATAAGCTTCAGTCATCTCTTCTTCAACTTCTATATGCCTTTGCTTCTTACGAAGTTGTTCCTCTGGAGTGTCATTACCAACAGTTCCCAGCCATGACAAGTCACCGGTATCGATGATCTTATTGATTACGCCTGAGCATCGAGGAAAGAAGCGCTTTCCAAGTTCCACTGCTCACAAAGATGAAGGAAATAGGCCCATTAGGAGGAAATGCAATTAAAGAGTTCAAACGTACACAGATTGGGCATGTTTGGCAAGAACTGATCATATGCATTGTAGAGTCCAACGTCAAATAAGCATTTATCAAAAAGAGAAGCCTAAGTTATGGGTATTAACTCGTCAATGATCGACATGATGAGTATGTCACAATTTTTGGCGCCAAAAGATGTCAGTTCGGCCATGGAAAGTATATAAGAATTTGGAGGAAAAACATCACCTAATAAGGCTACTTTTTCGTCCGTTAGACCTGATACTTATGAGAAGTGCACTTTGACGATGCCGGGGTATCACTGCATTATCAACACAAGCTAAGTCCAATTCTTTATTTTCATTTATTTATTTTGTTTTTTGATAATCTGAGGGAACAGATATTAAGGCCCCACTGCCTGGAGATTGATGAAACACCCGGTAAGCCCCATGAGCCAGTCAAGTCCAAGCTTTTGACCTATGCAGGTGACCCTAACTGAGAGCTGTGCTTGAAATCTGCAATGCCCAACCAACTGTTCTAACTCTAGAGATTAGCTAAACTCAATGCAAAAGGAGTATTACCTGTTTTGGAGAGTGCTCTCATCCTATTCAGATGCTCCTCGTGGATTTTGAAAGGGGCTTCATTTAAATCCACATTTGCCCCTTGTTTACGAGCCAAATTCTCGATGCTTACCAAAGGATACTCAGAAGTTTCGTCTACTTGAGCAATATCCATTGCCACTTTAGCTTCTATTGGAAAGAGGAGCTTAGCCAATGCAACTGACAAATGAAACATGGGTAAGAATCACCATCAGACTTTCAAACAACATAAGAATAGGATACATCAAAAGTAACCCGAAATTTCCTCACCTTGCTTTATTATAATGCCTTCAGAATTAAAACCCAATGAAAACAGAAAAAGTAGTACTCTTCATTCATTTCCCATGCCTTATTAAGTGCTTGATGAACCTCATATCTTGTATACTTTGTAATGAACCTTACCAGATTCATTCTTTCCATTATTAGCCTGCTCTCATAGACCACACAAACTACATTGATCAACCAATTTCTAGGAAAAAGTAAGAGTAAGTGAACAAAGTATAACCTGGCTATTGCTAATATCTGGCCTGCTTCTTAGTCACTTAATTTTGTAATTCAAAACAGATATCATTCGACTAATTGATCACGTTTCCTGCAACACACAGGCTAAAATACTGCAACTAATTCATAGACCATAGAATTTGTCTAACATCAGATGTTTGTGCATCCAAGACGATCACATAAATGAGGTTATTATGATTTACCAGTAAAGTTATGTCGAAGAAAATCAAAATTGTTTATGTTTTTGGTACATACTATATTACCCAATCAAAGATAGACATCTTAAACCAAGTTACTTAGTTTAACATTTTTCTCGAGGTTACACATGTATTGACACCATCAAGTGTAAATTTTGGGTGATTTTCTTATGCAACCCAAACAGCTCTCTAGCAAGCAACAACAGCTTAAATGCGACATAAATATGTGATGATGTGTCCATACATGCATATACAGAAACATTCCCAATGATCACTGGTGTGCATGTTTACATTGAAGACAACAGGGAAACAAGAAAGTCACCTCTATTTTCCAGGTATAACAATTTCTTGCGCAGATCATCCCCTGCTATAGCGAGAGAAAGAGCAGCTTCTCCTAGTAAAGGATCTCTTCTTTCAGCTTGCTCCAATATCTCCACACACAGTCGCTCCTCGGAAGTAGCTTTTCCTTCCTCAGTTGATTTATAGTAATCCGCAGCCCTAGTGAGCCTCTTAGATATCTTAAGTGCTTTTCTACCATCCAAAGTGAGGTCGGATGCCCGGGCTCCTTTTACTAAAAGAGACACAATAATCTTGGGCTCTTTCCTCAATGCTGCAACATGCAGAACGGTATAGCCTCTGGGATTTCTTTCATTAACATCAGCAATACCAAGATCAAGAAGTTCGGTGGTAGTCTTGGCATCACAGTAAGCAACTGCATAATGGAGTGCACATGCATGATCAAGAGTAGTATGTGCCTCCCTAAGTAGCATTCTGACTAGCTCAACATCATCCGAATCCAAAGCCCTGTGTATTCTCTTCACGTGCTTATCAGGAAAGCTGTCACATCCTGGCCTATTCAAGCCAAGGTCCATTCTGGCATCCATGATCTGCTTAACAATAAAATGGGGCAAAGCTCTGTCTAGGGTAACAACATCAACATCCGATTTAACAACAAGCTCAACGCAACGAGCTGACAAACCCTCACACGCATTACTGCACATATTTGCAACAGATAGAACTACCAGTAGATCATCTATGGCAACCTTGTCAAGAATGTCTAGCAGGTCCTTCTGCAATTTAAAAACACAATCAGAAGTGGCTCAACAATACCATTCTCCGGTCAAAACACAAGAACAAGAACGCTCGATGTGGATAAAGGATGAGATTAATTACATTACCATGACAAGTAACGATATCGGATGCATTATACTGCAGTCAAGACTTACAAGCATGATCAACTCTTTACTCTTCAGGATCATGAAGTAAAAAAGAGCCTACATGGTGCCACTTTGGACATAGCTAATAACGGAGAAGAAAAGATTCCTAGAATACCCAAGCTCTTTAACCTAAAATGTATATCGAGATGGAAATGCAGAGCAAGAGAGAGTTTTTCCAGACTTTTTACCCTTTTGGGCAAATCTTCGCTGGATAAGAATGTGACAGCAGAAAATTTCTTCAACTTATGAGGACTTTCCAGTTCGTTATGCCCCCCCAAACATGAATCAAGAATAATACTATCATTTCCTCGAATTATTTCTCCAAAATGTAAATCTTTAGCTCTCTCACCGCGAAAATCCACTCACTCGGAGAAGGCCCAATTAAATCTGCTAAAATTAGCTGCCATCATTCGGTATATGGATCTAATTCTAAGATTAGACGACAATTAACAAATGAAAACCAAATAAATGCAGCAGATTCTTGAAACCATCCACTCACCTGGTACAGACCCACCAGCTCAGAAATCTGGAAAGTGAAAGCCGCGTAGAGCACCTGAATCAGGAAATCCACGGCGGGCCGACATGCCGCGTGCGGGCACTCCTCGTCCACGCACTCGCGCGCGGCCGCCGGCGGCGGCTTCACCTTGCCGCAGTACAGGTACCCTAGGACCGCCATGAGCGCGTCGTGCCCGATCTCGAAGTCCTTCCCCAGCTCCTTGACCTCCAGCTTGGTCGCCCCTCGGGTAAACGCGCCCCGGAAGAACCCGCTCCTCCCGGAGAGGATGCACCGGTGGACGGGCACCTGGCGGCCATCGGCGAGGGCGATCTTGGCGTCGGCGAAGAAGTCGAAGTCGCCGCCGCCGCGCTCGGCGGCGAAGACGGACTCGAGGTGGTCGGAGAGGCGGACGAGGGAGGCCCCGTCGGCCGGGGCCGCCGTGCGGGAGGAGGAGAGGGAGTCGGTGTTGGCGGTCGGAGCGCAGTAGATGCTGCTGCTGTTGCTGATGATGTCGTTGGAGTCGGATAAGGCGGACCTCCCGGCGTCCATGGGAGCAAAAGCACGCGGGCGGAGAGGGGCGAGCTGCGGCGGCGGCGGCGGCGGCGGCGGCGAGCTAAGAGGGCATGGCGGTCGAAGGATCGCGGTCGCCGAAGCGCGTGCCGTGCGCCGGGGAGGAAGTATGGAGAAGAGAGAGAGAGAGAGGGAGAGGGAGAGAGGGCGTGGAATTTGGAAGAGGTAGAGGAGAAGTCAATGGCGTCCTAGAGAGAGAAAGTTGGGAGGGGAGTGAGGTGTAGACGATGACGAAAGCGAGGAGAGAGAGAGAGAACTGAACAGAGCGTCGAGGAACAGGAGGGAGTGTGATTAACGTTGTTGTCACCTTGTCCTGACTGACGTAGGCATTCTTTCGGAACCGGGCCTCCTCACGATCTGGTCCGCACGTGAGCGTTCAAGGAAAAAGTGGGGAAACTTCAGCTGAAGGTAACCAGTTACAGTTAAAACTGGCACAGCCGCCCACCTGGAAGTAGCTCCCCGGCGAAGGTGCGCGGAATCTAGGCTTGCTTCGGCTACGTTAACTTTCCTATCTTTTCTGATGTTCTTATCCGCGATGCTTCGTTCATATTTATCTTTTTATAATCTATTCTGACATTGTCTTTTCTGATAATATGTTGAACATAAAAAGCGTTTATTATATATATTAAATATATTTAGGGAAGGTGATCAAGAAATCTCATAATTCCCATCGATGGGGACTTTCCTATCGGAACGAATAATTTCAAGTTTCATTTAAGTTTCACGTGAAATCTCATACATATCCAAAAATCAAAATCTAATTGTCACATGTTTTAAGGTGTGGTGATTTCATACTACACACTTATCATTAAACACTAAGAAATGCCATATGATTGTGCGAAAATTAAAATAAGAAAAATATGAAAATTTGTAATCGAAACTTAAAATTTACTTGTCCGAACAAGTTTCTCAATTTTTAGAACTTGGAACTTATCATGCATATCTTAGAAATTTGAATCATCTATTCTAGAACTTGGAACCATTGACCCGATTCTTAAGTTCTCGGTTCTATTCTAGAACAAGAAATGCACGGAAGTTCAGATAAGCACGGCATCCGCCAGTAAGATTAGCCATTTCGCTTGTAGAGTTGTTCACGGAAAAAAGTGCTATTGTAATATTGAAAATGCAAATTGGACTGATGAATTATCCTGTGAGAAGCGTGAGAGAAAAGATGTCTTCAAGGCGAAAGAGATTGAGGTGTGCCCTAGCCCGATGTGTTGAGCAAATTCACCTTTTGACACGCATCACATGTGGACCGTCAAGACATTCACAACTTGAAAAGAATCTGGTCACCAGGTTGTTAAAAAGTGACCGAGGCGTTGCCAGGGCTAATGAAGAGTCACGGGCCTAGTGCGTGAATATCAAATGCTACGAAACTCTTCCCATGCTTGTATAGTTTCTCTGCAGATATGCACGGATCTCATTGTATCAGATAACAGACTTTTGATGTCGTGCGTGCTGAGGGCAATGCACAACAATCTAACTGCAAAAGTTATGTCGAAAAATGAGATGAAAATAGATCGAGTCAGTAACAAACATTCGCTCGCATCATCCTATCAGCCATACATGAACAGGACTCTGCATAATTTAACTCAGTAAAGCCCACTAGAAGCAGGAGTCACAGAAGAGCAGTCCTAAGCTAGGTGACAAGTTTCAATCTCACTCTTCTTAGATCCGACAGCTTAACAGGATGGGTGGGTAACAAAAAACACCAACTTTATATGCACCTTTGAGTGACAAAACACACCAGCAGATTACATGAAACAAACTGTCATCCCCAGAGAAGCCATGCAAGTAAATGTGGTCAGATAGTTGCGGCCTCTCCTTTGTTTCGCTTCCGTAAGGACTATTAAACAATGAAGACTCTTCAGGGTTTTCCCGAAGCTCAACATCTAGTCTCTTTTATGACCCAACGGAGAGCATACCTTCTCCAAACCTTTTCCGATGGAGTACCTGAATCCGTGTTCCTTCTTTGGTGACTTCACGGCATCTTTGCTTGAATCTTTCTTTGGATGGATGGCTTGTGCGATGGCTTCAATTTCTTCTTTTGCTCGTTCAAAGACATTTGGAGCTTTAACCTCGTCTATCGGGGTGTTCTCATCAATGTCCTCACTCAAGCCGTGAGTTTCCTTGCCATGATGGCGGGGCGACTTCTTAAAATGCATGATTCCTTCGATCTCCTGCTTCGCCTTCTCGATGAAATTGGGTCCTTTGCCATCATTTTCTGCTATTGTTACAGATTAGAGTTATTGCGTATTCTCCCAATCTTCTGTGCAAACAAGAACAAATGAACAAGCATCAGGTTTCTGCTATGTAGAAATCAAACCTGAGGGAGAACCACTAGCACTGGACTCTGTCTGCACCGTCTGGTCCCTGCAATCTCCTCGAGCTCGATTGTGTCAAAGAGGAGTCCAAATACTTAAAAGCTGAGTTTTCTGCAAAAATGGAAGGTAGAAGACGATACCTTTTTTCACGAGTAGGAGACTCTTTCTTCAAATGGATAGTTTGAACGAGAGCCTCGATCTCTTCCTTCGCTCGTTCAAATACATTAGGTGCCTTGACATCGCTCAGTGGCGTGTGCTCGTCAATGTCCTTGCGCGTTCCGTGCGTTTCCTTGCGATGATGGGGCGATTTGTCATCTTCCTTTGGTCTTTGAATTGCACGAGGCTCACTCGAACTGTCATCTGTCAACACAATTGACCAGAGAACCAAGATCCATGAACACCACTACTCAATGTATCTGAACTAATGCACGACATGCTCGGAGAGAAAATGATAAAATTCTATCCCCATTGCCGCAATATAGCTCTTTCCAAAGGTGTCCCTCCATTCCTTCTCCATCAAGCAAAGTCATGCAAATGAAGATGTGATGCAATCCAATTCATCTGCAGGATGAATCTAGAATTTAAAAATCCATACAGATGGGAAAACTGAAAAAAAGTTCCGGGTAAATTCTTCATCGAAGCCGTCGCTAAAGACCCCTCCTTCGCGCCTTCCAAGCGAAACACGGGACGTCGGCTCACATATACAGCGCACACGACAACCGGAAGAGACAAGCGTCGAGATTCCAACTCGTCCATGAACAATCACCATTCCGGAAACCGTAAAAGCAGATGAACGAACGACGACTCACTATTGCCATCGCCACATACTGACTGCCCAGACAATCGGCTACTAGAATAAAAACCGCGACATCTAACGTTTGATCCGCGTTCTCTCGCGAATAAGAAACCAACCCAGATAAGCCAAACGCGACTACATTCATCTTTCGGAAGAATTCGGAAAAGATCAGCAGGGATCAGATCGGCAGAACCGATATCGCAGTCAGATGAAAAATTCCAAATTTTTGGAGGGGATGATCGGATGCTGCGGAGATGGGTACCTGAAGTTGGAGAAGCGATCCATTCAGTCTTCGCGTCAGCCATGGAGAGAGAGAGAGAGAGAGAGAGAGAGAGAGAGAGTCTTTGGTGTTTCGCTTGGATTTTCTGATGTGATTTCAGGGGAGAAGTCAGCGTACGCAGAGAATATACAGAGGGAGAAGGGGAGAGCGTTCAGACAGGAGGCACGCCAGATCGGACCCGACCCAAACGACGCCTTGGTCCAGTTGGCCCACGTGAACACGGAGACAACGAATCGTGTAATAAGACAGCGTTCGCAAGACCGGATCGGATTCCTAAAAAAGGCGTGGCTAAACCGGATTAAAAGGGTAACACCGAATAAAACCAGCCGAAAAATGAATTAGAGCTCGAAACGCCGGTTCCAAAAAAGGACCTAACCCTTGAAATTGCAAAACCGGGGTTATAAGGAACGCTCTTGATTAGTACAATAACCCATCCTGTTTCCTTGAAATAAAGGTAATGAGCTTCCGGGAGGCCTATCGGTGCATGCAACGTCTGTCTGACCGGAAGAGATTGCTGCTCAATTCGCTAACCAATCAGCACACGTAGGGCCTTCCCTATGAGGAGTGAACCATGTGGAAGAGGTCTGAGTGAGCGACTCGATTGAGATCATCTCCGGCAAAACTGGAAGAAGTACCAAGGGTAGCACTTAGAACCGTCGAGTCAAATGGGTTAGGTCTAGTTGGGTTTAGATCAGGTGAAAAATTGCTTCGAACCAAATAAATTCATTTAACTTGTTTTGATATATTTTCATGCAATACAAATATAGGATCTGTATGGCAATGCTTCTATTTTTCTATGTTTTTGTTATTTTATTTTATAGAATAGAAAAAGAATAGAAATCCGTATGATAATATCAATTAATTTTTTTATTCCCCATAATAGAAAAATGGCTAAGGAATAAATCTGGAATAAGAACCAGAGTAGCTTCCTATTTTCGAGAATAATTTCTAGAAATAAGTCTTCTTTTTTGTTCTTTTCTTCTTCCTTTTTTAACTAGTTGCTGGAGCATTGCCTCCCGCCACTGGTCGCTAACCGCCGCCATTCGTCGGTCATCACGGTGGGTGGCGGCGACTGGCTAGAGGAGGAAGAAGAAGAGAGAGAAAAAAGAAAAAGAAAAATCTAAAAAAATCATTAAACAATTAGAAGAAATTCCACGTCATAAAAATTTATGGGTTACACCAAACACATTCCTGCTCTTTTTCAATTCGGAAAATATAAATTTTGTTTAGTTACTGAACACGTTATTTTATTTAGAAATTGTTTAGGGGAATGGAAATAGAAAAAATTATTTCTAAAAAAAATTATTATTAAGAACAGAACTGCTACCAAATGCATCCATAATGACTCATATTTGACCTAACTCATATTGTTAAAATGCTTCTATATTTAACTCAATTTAAGAAAACTCATAATCAAACTGAGCTAAGAGTGCGGAGTAAGTGAGCGTGAGATCGAGTAGAGAAATTCAGTGCGGATTGAGTCTAACTAAGTTGTAAATCCCTTACAAAAAAAAAGTCATAAACCTATTTAATACTCATGTTATGTTTAAGTTTATTTATGATCCATTTATTAAATATAACTAATACATATAATAATATATATGGGTGAAGAAATAGTTTGTAATCCATTTTGATGGGTCTATCAGCACAAGTCAAGTTAAGCCCATGGCCCTAAGAAAGTTGGAGACCCAACAGTAAGGCCCATTACAGCTTCGAGAGAGGAACTGATGGGCCCACTTGCAGAGACTAGGATCCTCAACATCTGGGCGGTCGCGGGGTTTCCTCTAGACCGCTTCGGACTCACATCAGCAAAATTGTCTTTGCTGTTTATATTGCGGATATGGTTCTCCATATTAACATATATAACAAGAAAGAAAAGGGAAAAACAAAAATCTTAGTTTCGAGAGCATATTCCAGACCGAGGAATTCTCATAAATCTTGATTACTTCTGGCATCAGGCGAAAGAAATGGTAATCAATGATACCGTAAAATGCATGGAACTCTTTAAGTCCTTATCGATTTAGAATTGCTCGGTGATGTTCTTTGTAAGAAGTATAATAACCGACAGAGAAGGGCAAGAAACCAAACATACAGACGTTAGATGATTAATCCTTTGAGGATCAAAAGTATGCGAATGGAAGTTTCTAGGAATGAGCAAAAGAGAAACCCATTTTCGATTCCACAACTTCATGAATTCTTTTCCTTATTATATTATCATACGTGGCTTCCAGGAACTCGCTTTCGATTGTATTTTCCAGTCAAATGGATAGAAAATTTGGTGCAAAAGTGGGCCTTTCAATGTTTTTTTTTTCAACGACCATGACTGCTGTGGAGAAAGGAGACGGGAAAATAAAAAAATTATAATTGAACGCAGACCCAAAAAAATAATAATAATAACATGGATCATGACTTGCTCTTCTCTCGTCTTCTTCGAAGAGACCAAAAAATAAGAACATGTTCCAAGTCACCGTGAGAGCATCCCAGCAACATGATGCGCGTTTACACTCGCTGAGACAGTGCGTGGCTGCTTCATTCATATTTTCTCCAATGTTTGATCGAAAGACTTTATTTGTTCGCCAGTTCCGAATTCCAGTTTTCCATATAAACATTCTTGAAACTCTCTTTTTCGCACGGTCTCAAATTATGGTTAGAGCAACAACACCCTAAGAAATTTTTTCACTTTCTCGTGTCTAGAGGAGGTAAAAACACAGACTAGCGGTGCCATCGAAAATATAAACAAAAAAAAAATATAAAAATTTATTTCAGATTCCAAATTCTAGATTTCACGTACCTAGAACCTCAAATCTTCCCATTGAAATGGATTCCTTAATTTTCAAAATAAAAAACCTATCTTACATATTTTGGAATCTCCATCGACTTGCTTTTTTGGTTCCAAATTCTATCTTGGAACCAGCTAGAATGTGACTCGGGATGTTGGGATTCCAGCATACATACATAAGCGCGGGGAGTGATTACTAAAATACTTCCCAGAGGGTAAGGACTTTTCGCAGCTGCAGCACCTTCGTTCACAGCTGCTGCACGACGCATCTGGCTATCTAACTCCCTATTTTGACTTTATTTTATGGTCGTCGTTCAAGGGCAAATTGCCAATTTGACCATTAAAACTTGGAAAAAGACGTGAGAGGAATTCCCAGCACTGGGATTCACAGTCCCGGCAACAAATCAACCATGTCATTTCTGTTGAAATAATAGTTATTTCCTTTTGCACATTTTGTTGATTTGGTTTTTTAGTTATTAAAGTTAGTGGAGTCATGTGTGTTAGTTGTCTTAGTTTTTAGGTGTTGAGGAGTAAGTGTTTTATGCAGAACATGGGTAGTTATGGGTCCTATTTTAGTGGTGTTTTTACGTTATGTATTTGTCTTTTGTAAAAGACTTCATTTGTTATGTACGAAAGATGAAATTTCAGCCTCATCTCTCCTCCCTTTAGCAATTTAACATTGGTATCAGAGCCAAAGAGAAGTGTGAGAGAGTTTTTTGAAAAAAGATAAAGAAGGTTTAGAGGTGTGAGATACTTTAGTGAGATAATTACAGCAGCAATATTTCCAGTGGCCACCGATAATTTTGTTCAACCAGCAATTCCACGCTTTGATGGTCACATGACCATTGGAGCATGCTAATGGAAAATTTTTTACAATCAAAAGAGTATTAATCGGTTGTCGAATCTGGAATTCAAGAGCCACCAATAGGCATGACAGATCCCCATAAAGCAAAATTGGAAGCTAGAAAGTTGAAGGACCTGAAGGCAAAAAATTATTTTTTTCAGGCTATTGATCGTCTCATCTTGGAGACTATTCTTTGCAAAGAAACTTCCAAGGATATTTGGGATTCTATGAAAAAGAAATATCAAGGCTCTGTTAGGGTGAAGTGTGCACAGCTTCAAGTCTTGAGAAGAGATTTTGAGACACTAATGATGAAGGATGGAGAATCCGTCACTAGTTATTGTGCCAAAACAATGGAGATCAGCAACAAAATGCAGTTCCATGGCGAGAAGATGGACGACGTCACTATTGTGGGGAATATTTTGCATTCCTTGACACTAAAGTTTAATTATGTTGTTTGCTCAATTGAAGAGTCGAAAGACATAGATGCACTCTCTCTTGATGAATTGCAAAGCTCCTTATTGGTCCATGAACAAAAGATTAACAAAAGTTCAACAGTAGAGGAGCAAGCGTTGAAGGCTTCTACCAATACTCATTCCAACAATTTCAGAGGAAGGGGTAGAGGTAGAGGTAGTGGTAAGGAAGAAGGGGAGATCGAGGAAACAGAGATGTTAGCAGGAATTTCAAAGCTAATAATGACCAATTTCAAGGCAAAGGCAGAGGACGGGATTCTAACAAATCCAAGGTAGAGTATTTTAGATGTCATAAATTTGGTCATTATGTATCTGAATGTTATACTAGGCTGCCTAATAATAAAGAAAAGGCAGAAAGTTCAAATTTTGTTGAAGAAAATGAAGCAGAAACGTTGTTGATGGCTGTTCAAGATGAAAAGAAGTGCGAGTCAGATATTTGGTATGTGGATACAAGCTGTAGTAACCACATGAGTGGAAGTAAGTCTTCTTTTTCTTATCTAAATGAAGATTTTCATTCTACTGTGAGTTCTTAGGATCATTTTACCATGAAAGTAATGAGAAAATGTGATATTAAGATAAAAACCAAAAATTGTTTTGTGGAAACAATCTCTAATGTATTGTATGTTTCTGACTTGAAAAGTAACCTATTGAGTACTAGCCAATTACAAGAAAAGGGTTATGTAATCACTATTCAGAGGGGTGCTTGTGAAATTTATGATTCTGTTAGAGGTGCTATTACAATTGTTCCTATGAGTTCAAATAGATTGTTTCCATTAAAGATTGAAAATATTCAATATTGTTTGATGGTTGAAAAGAAAGATGCTATTTCGTGGTCATCCAAGAAGCAACCAATTGTCACATTATCAAGTATGGAAACTGAATTTGTTGCTACAACAGTTAGTGCTTGTCAAGCTATTTGGCTAATGAGAATTCTTGAGGAGTTGCAATTCAAGCAACCAGGAGCTACTAAAATTTTTTATGACAACAACTCAGCAATCAAACTCTCCAAGAATCCTGTGCTACATAGAAGAAGCATGCACATTGATGTGAAGTTTTATTTCTTGAGAGATCTTAATAATGATGGAACAAGAACCAGGGAAGGAGAGCAAATTCTCTGCGAGTATGCGTCCCACAATGGATGAACAACTCCCGTTCGAACCCTTCAGGGACTGCTTTTTAGCGAAAAAACCACTCAGCCCTTTAGTTCGAGCCTAGAGACACCCAAAAATTCCAGGATGGAAACGTTTCTAACCTACCCAAGCTGCATTTCTCGGAGGATCCTACCAGCTGGAGAAGAAGAGGAGTTTTAGAAAGCCATAGAGAGAGTTTGCATAAAACACTCACTTTACTTCGAGGGACTCGCCCAACACATTACACCCTCATTGCCTTATATAGACAATAAGAGGTCACCAACAAACAAACAAGGACCAAACATGGGTCCAAAAACAAACAGGGCACCGGAAACTTCCGGGAGGGAATTATTCGCATACTATGAATAAGAATCATCAGTAAATGCTTTTCCCTAGCCTAGTGCTACAGTAAAAGTGAATAGTGATTTGTTACAGTGAAATTGTACGGACAACGGCTTTTCAACGATCTCGTCCGTCATGAGCATTGTGGCTGCAGACTGAGTCATCTGAGCTATCTTCTAGGAGATGTGCTTCATATTTTTGTTCAAGGGCTTCAAGGTCTTCAGGTGAAAGGATTTGGCTCAGCCTTCGTGATGATGATGTTTCTTCATGAGCCTAATGGGATGCTTCTTCTTCAACCCAGTTAGTGTTGTCATTTTCCTGAGTGTCGGCAGGAATGCTTGGCTGAGACCAGTTGGCTGGCTGTGCATAAAAGGATGTATCCATGCTTTGGAATAGGGACGAAGGTCCTAGTTCGTAGGGATCTCGGGACAGAGAGGACTCCAAAGCGTGCATAGGGGTCCTGAGTGGATTGGACAATATCATCTATTCCTGTCATTTCATGATCTTGAGACGATACAGCTTGTCTGTATTGTTCAAGTGCTTCCTTGGCTTATGGTTCTAGGTCATAATGATCCCACGTAATGGGTACATTATTCCAAACATTTTCAGGAATAGTTTTGTTTTCTTGGCACAAGATTCTCTGGAGTTCACAAAATCTAACAAATTTTGGATAAGATTTGTGAATCCGAGCTTTTCTGCAATTCAGATGGGGTTTGTAGGATGTGGTTCCTATTTCCTGTGCGGTATCGATGATGGTGCCATTATTTGTGAAAAAATGCCATGGACGTCGGAAAAACATGATAGTATGGACTTCGGGATTTGGAGTCGTGGTTCTCGCTTCTTTTTCCAAGAGTTGTTTCCGTGATTAGGATGATATAACCAATTTAGAAAGTCTAAGAGATTCTTATCACTTTCTTTTTCAACATTTTTCCCGAGTAAAAATATCCTGGTGAGGTTGGCAATAAATCGTCTGGTTGGAATTTCAATAGCTATTAAGTACTTATTGGTTAAGTACCATAATAACGTCTTGAGTTGATCAGGGAAATCATCTTCTTTCCAAATAAGGGGATGAATGAATGGATAATTCGAATTTAACCCAAAAGGATAAAGAATCGAACCTCCATTGAATCTGAATAGATTTGTGTAGCATTGCCACATGAGATTTTCCAGGTTCTCAGCAAGATTGTCATTCTGGATGTGTTGAATAATCTCCTAGGGATAGTTCCAGCTGGATAAATCTTTGATCTTCTCAACCTTGTATTTCACTCCATAATTGAGCATATGGAAGGTAGGCCTCTTGATATACATGTTGATTTCGGCTGGTGCCTTTGGTCTAAAGAGGAAGTCAGCAAGCACATTTTTCTTTCCAGAATATGTTTGGTTTCAAAAGAGTATTTCAAAACCATTCAGCCCATCGAAGCAGCTAAGAATTTGGAATGCATCGTTTAAACTTGGTCATCCGAGGAAAAATGCCATGTCTAATTCTACCAGAAGTGGTGGCCGATGAGATGAAACTCAAACTTTTTATGCCATTTTTTACTTTGCTAAGATTTCTTTGAAAGTGGAATGGTAATGCATTTCAGCTTGGGAGAATTTTCCACTTTTGTAAGCACAAGGGTGTTTCTTACCATCAATTTCTTCAAAGAGGATAGCTGCCCAGTATTCATCACTAGCGTTGGTTTGAAGAATCATTTTCCCTGTTGATGGTATTTGCAATGGAGGGAGATTCTGCATGATCTCCTTAAGCTCAACGACTACTTTAGTCTGGGTTTTTCCCCAAGTTGGGGGTTCTTCTTTAGAATGGATTGCAAAGGGATCGAAGCTTTGCAATATTTGGGACAAAAACCCTGAGATAATTGATTATCCCAAGAAATTGCTGAACCTGTTTTGTGGTGAAGTTGTCTTCAGGAAACTTCAATAATTCTTGAGTAATATGTGGCCCCGGATAGTATATCACTTTGTTGAGGTGCATACCAAGGAATTCGATTTCTGTTTGAGCAATATCCATCTTTCTTTGAGAAAGCATAATACCATGTTTCCTTACAATTTCTGCAAAATGTTCAAGGAGTTGACAGTGTGACTATTCGTCAGGACTGTAGAGTAGAATATCGTCAATGTATACTGCTGCACTTGCCAAGATCGGTTGGAATATACGACACATGGCCTTTTGGAAAAGGGATGGTTCTACCTTTAGACCAAAAGGAAGTACTTTCCACTGGAAGTGCTGGTTCGGGATACGTTATCCTGTTTTGGATCTGTTTTCAGGATGGATGCCCAATTGCCAAAATCCGGCTTTGAGGTCGAATTTGGAATATATGTGGGCTTTGGTTAAACCAAGAAAGAGAGAATCTCTGGATGGCAAAGGGAACTTATCATCTTGGAGAAAAAGATTGAGAGATTGATAGTTGATTATCGCCTCATTTTTCCCCGTTTTGCTCGTCACGCTTATTGACATAAAAGGCTTCGCAGCCCATTGAGAATCGTAGATTTCAATAAGGCCTTGTTGCAAGAGTTCTAAGCATTCCCGTTGAGCTAAAGTTAGATGTTCTGGCTTCATTCCTACATGACTCGCCTTGGTCGGATTTATGTCTTCATTCTTCTTGAAAGGAAGGCGAACAAAGAATTCTAGGTTTTCCCACAAAGGATGGGAACACTTTTGAGCGAATTCCGAATGGGATTCCGAACAAGATTCTAACAATTTTTGCATGATTGGATCTAATAGATTCATCTGAATGGAAAAGAGTCTCTGAATATTGACGAACTTAGAGAATTGATCTTTATACCTAAGACCTTTTCAGAATGATGCGAAGTTGAAAGATTTGAGTCATGATATCCCACCCAATTATCGATCTTTATTGGGGAGGTTTGATCCAAAGATTTTTGCGGTTATGGAACACCGAGGAAAGAATTGGACGATTCACGGGAGTGGTTCTAACATTTGTGGAGAAAATATCTCCGTGCCGAGTTGAAATATCGGATATAAGGAGTCCGAACTCTTCAGGGAAGAACTTTGGTGTCCAATATTGAACAACTTGCTCCCGTGTCAATGAGCAATAACGGTGATGGGTTTGGCAAACTTTGAAGTGAGGATTTTTACAGGGAAATGGGGACAGTGAGTTCGACTTGAAAGTATGTCAAGGTTTGGTTCTAGGGATGAGGATGATATATGAAAAATATCTTCAGACTCTGAGTCTGATTCAGTTTCACTAGAAGTTTGATAAATAGGAATGACACAAAGAGTTTGTTCAGATGGTTCTTCGTCAGCAGAGAATAAGGATTCAATATCATCATTTTCAAGATAAATTCCTGTTTCATTCTCAATGTAATGAATTAAATGATTCTGACCTTTTTTTGCTTGAGGACAATTTTTGGCAAAGTGTCCTTTCTGATTGCAAATGTAGCAACGGTTTGATTTCTTGTGGCTTGTGCGATCCTTCCTTTTGCGTAGGTATCGCCATTTCTTCTTCTTTTGGAATTGCTTGGAGCCATGTTTGGATTTCTTTATCCAGAACTTCTTGTAATGTTTCTTTTTCTTGGAATACTTGCCACAAGTACCATCACAGTCTTTCTTGGAGCATTTGATTTTTAACTTCTGACGAGAATAAGCTGATTCAAGGCGCTTGTCATCTGTGATGTAGGTACGGACCATCTGGCGCTTTAAGCATAATTCTTCGAGGCATAGATGAACCTCTTGCTGTATTTCTCCCAAGGGAATATCTTGCACTCTTCTTTGTTTTCCAAAGAAAGATCTTTCTACCATCCGGGATAGTTCTTTAGGGATGGAAGCAAGGAGAACATGCTTCGATTTGGATCTGCTCCAATATGATAAAAAGTGAAGCATCACTCGATAATGCTTATCGAGATGTTTCTTCCGCAAGGAGCAGCATCTTATTTCGAAAAATTCTCTTCTTTTCATCTCTATGAGATCGGTGGGTTTTCCCACAAAGACATGATACAAGAGAGTGATGGCATGGCTGAAATTAGGTGACATCAAAAAATGAATCGGTCTTGTTCTCAAATTGATTGCCACCGAGTTTGAGGCTTCCAAAGTGAATCTTGTAACAAAGTTGTACAAGACATCATTCATATCATGGTTGGTGATGGACTGAGTATTCAACCAAGTATGAAATTCTTCAAGTCTTTCTGGCCACTTGTGATAAGGAATATCATCGATGGTGAAGAATTGTTTTGATGCCATGGACACATGGCGAGCGGATTGCTTGTCGACCATTGTCCGGGTCGAATAGTTTGATTCAATTTCATCATCTGGAGGGTCAGCCATAAATATTGATGAAGTTACTGGCACAATGGGGAGGGAATCAACTGTAGGAATAGAGAAGGATGGAGAAGATGAATAAGATGCTGAATCTGATTCAGTCTCAAGAGTAGTTTGCTCAACTTGAAACAGGGGACTGTTTTTTCGGAATGGCGGGATCGGGTTGTTGGGCATTAGGATCGGGTTCTCGAGTACCCAAATCCTTTAGAAAGGATTCTAATGGATTTGATAACATCATCCGATCCGGCCTTTCTCTTATAACAATCGAACCTGATTTTGTAGGTGACATTTTTTCTTTTCCTTTTTCCTTCTGCAGGGCCTTGAGGCGATTTCGTATCTCTGCCATATCCGATTCTCTTATGTAGGGATCTTCTGGGATAGTGGCAAAAATAGACGTTTGTGGCGGTGGAGGTAAATACCCGGTTCTAACAGGAGGTGCCATTGGATCGAAAGGTCTGAACCTTCCTTCTTCAAGAAGTTGGATTTGCCTCTTGAGCTTTTCTATTTTAGGCTTTGGATTTTCAAGATAATGATACTCAAGATGTTGTCTTGATTCCAAGGCGTGAAGCCTTTTCTGGAATTCAGACAATATCTTTTTGGTACTTTCATCATACCTTTGGAGATCTTGTTGCACATTTCCGATCTTGGAATCAATTGCTTTGAAGGCATTGTTTTGTGCTAACAAAGTCTCGATTGCCAATTTAGAACAGACTTCAAAGAGCGGGAGTCTTTCTTTGTCTCCCATGTTCATCCACATCGGTGGGGTAGATATCTTTGGAATGTGACGATATCTGCCTTGTGGATCAATGAATTCTTCTGAGGCGGGAAACGAGAGTTTAGAACATTCTCTGACAAGAGGGGGAAAGTCGGTTTCTTGGAACATAGTGATAGAAGAAGTGGGAGGTGTTTCTGCTGGAGCCTCAAGTGGGTAAGAATGTTTCTTAGCCCATTTTAGGATTGGCTTATAGAATGGGGAAAGAGCTTGTCTTTTCTAAGGAGGAGATGGGGGAGGAGATTTTGGTGGTTCTGGTGAAACTTGGGTCGTAGTTCTGAATTCTGGTGGTGGAGGTGGTACATAAGAAACCATGAATTGGTATTTATCACACTCACCAAGAGTATTTACGGAGGGATCTCCATTTAAGTATCTTTGGTACACCTTATCCTTGGGTTTCTTTCTTCGAGGTGGAGATCTTGTAAAAGGATCTACCTCGTCAGGGGAGTTTGTGCAATAAGAACATTGACAAAAAGGATCCCAAAAACAATGACCATAGTTGTCTTTGTAGTAATGGACAGGATGTCCATCACTATTGAAATGTCAAACAAGCTTTTTTGGATCTGGCTCGGAAATTGATTCAGGAACATATGGTTCAATCATGAAGAGGGTTTGGAAAATAGATGGACTTTCTTCCTTTTCCTTGCCAAATTTGATGGAAACAGTTCCATCTTTTTTTCGGATGAATTCAGAATCCGAAGATTGAAAAGGCTTGTTATGTTGGTGTAGCTTTTCTAAATTGTTTGGATTTCTTTATCCAGAATTTCTTGAAGATCAAGTTGCTGATATATTCACCAAGGCCCTTAAGATGGAGTCATTTGTGAAACTCAGAAGGTTATCAGGTGTTTGCACATTGAAAACAATCGAGGCTTTAAATTAAATGTTAGTAAACATTAGTTTAGAGGAGAGATTGTTTCCATTTGCACGTTTTACTGATTTGGTTTTTTAGTTATTAGAGTTAGTGAAGTCATGTGTGTTAATTGTCCTAAAAATTTTAGATGTTAGTGGAGTAAGTGTTTTATGCAGAACATGAGTAATTATAAATCCTATTTTAGTGATGTTTTTACATTATATATTTATCTTTTGTAAAAGACTTCGTTTATTCTGTACGAAAGATAACATTTCAACCTCATCCCTTCTCCCTTTAGCAATTTAACAATTTCATGAAAACCAATCCTCATCTCCCGCAGCCTCTCTCTCTGTCTCTCTCTCTCTCTGAGAACTCACGGATTGGCTTACTTTCTTTGACTGCCCTTCTCTCTCTAAATCCCATTTTCCATATAAATTATTCTTGAACCTCTCTCTTCTTGCATAATCTCGTTCTCCAGCAAACGACAACCCACCCGCCATATTCCATCTGCGAAGGGGTTGTTTTATATACTCCTCCAAAAAGTCTTGCGGAGTTTCCATTCCGACCTTTGAATTCCTCAAACGGCTCGTGCTGTTCAAAGTCCCCCACGTTGAAATCAACTCGGAAACCCCCCGTGCAAAGTTCGCGATCACGGTGCGTATTTGGGGCGCGCGTATATAAAGGGGGAGTTGGGGTCTGCCTCAGGCATATCTTTTGAAAAATCGTCTTTCAGCTCTCAGAAGAACAACTTGTTCGCGAGGGAAAAGGAAATATAAGAGGAGAGAATTTCTGGGCTCAGTTCTTGATTGTGGACTGACAGGTAATGATAAAGTTCCGGCCTTTTATTGTTCGAATTTGTTTCTTCAGCTAAAAGCAGGGCATTCGAGATTGTTTCATGTCGGAGCTGGGTAGGATTGTGCAGAAAAACTTGTTCTTGCTCTGTTTTGTCTCCGATAATCTTGTTTTCCCCTTTTCTTGGGGGGGGATAACGTGTCAAGACTTGGACTTTGGTTGCGTTTTATGGAGTTTCATGGCAGTCGAATGAATGGATTTTGCTTTCTCTGCCCTTCCTCTTTCATTTTCTTCAATGAGTTCTACTTTCATTTTGGGAATTTTGTCACCTGATTATTTGGGTTCTATTGCGTTCGAGTGCTGAAATTTGTATGGGTTTATATCACTTTCCTTGCTCATATCTGCTTGGCACGAAATCGTTGCTCATTGGTGTGTCAAATTGGCCCACAACATCAGTTCATCTCCCAAGGAACCAGAAGCGATTGCCTTGAGGAGAGGTAGCTTGAAGAGAACTAATTTACGAGTCATGACCGATTCAGTTGCCTCGGACGAGACCAATTCTAAGAATTCCATTAAACTCAAAAACTGCAAGCCCGAAAACGCGGTGCTCGAACGAACGCTCTCCTTTGAGAATTTCTTACATGGTAAAGAAGCCAACCGGGCCTCGGGTAACTTAACAGTCAAAGATGGTCCGACATCTGAACCGGCCAGAGGATTGTCCCTTACTCAACCTGTGATATTTTCCTCGCCAAGACCCAAATGCGAGCTCGATGCTGCGGCAGTTAAGTTGCAGAAAGTGTACAAGAGTTACAGAACAAGAAGAAACTTAGCAGATTGCGCCATCGAGGAGCTCTGGTGAGTCTTTCTTAAATTAATTTGAATTGATCGATTTGTTTCTAATGTGCCCTTTTATTAAATGGCTAATTGGTGCGAAACTGCAAATGTTTCAGGTGGAAGGCGATAGACTTTGCAGCCCTGAAGCATAGTTCCGTATCATTCTACAAGGATGATAAGCCTGAAACTGTTGGTTCTCGGTGGGCGAGGGCAAGAACTAGAGTCGCCAAGGTGCATAAAAGACAATCTTTTGAAAGAGCCCGTTTTGTTTTCCTGTTTTCAACTTACGTGACAATTAACAATATCATTAGGATGCTGATAAATTATCTTTCAGGTAGGAAAAGGTTTGTCAAAAGACGAGAAGGCTCAAAAGCTAACATTACAGCACTGGCTTGAAGCTGTAAGTCCCTTAAACTCCTGAGACATGCAACAGCAGGGTCACTTTTCTTTCCAAGAAAAGGAGATCTAAAAATAAAGAATACTGCTGATAGTCTCCTGCTTGAACAGATTGACCCACGGCATCGCTATGGCCACAATTTGCATCTCTACTATGACGCGTGGTTCCAAAGCGAGAGTACGGAGCCTTTCTTCTACTGGTTAGTGTTCGAACGTGGAAATCTTTGGTTGTGTTTGTTATGTCCTGTTCTAGCCTATCATAATATTGTAGAGCTAGCAAACGTTCATCAAATGTCAAAAGACTTTTTAATAATGAGGACCATGTTAAATGCAGGTTGGATGTTGGACATGGTAAAGATATGAATCTCGCAAAGTGCCCAAGAAATGTTCTGCATAAGCAATGCATCAAGTATCTCGGACCTGTAAGTTTCATTCTTTGTTCGACTTATAGTGAATGCCTTAGCAGATTATTTTTGTCAATATCCCATCTGAACATACTTTGGACAAACTGAAGTTAAAGAAACTTTGTGACATCCTTAATTGTAGCAAAATGTTCAGCGGACATGTGAGAGGAAGTGTCTTGTTATATTTTGCAGTGCAAAATCAAATGTCTCATAAGCATCTGCTTCGAGCTGTCATTAACTCCTCTTTATTTTTTTCTGCAGAATGAAAGAGAAGCCTATGAGGTGATAATCGAAAATGGAAAACTCATGTATAAGCAATGCAGCGAGCTTGTGGACACCGTGGAAGGTTCAAAGTGGATATTTGTACTTAGCACGTCGAGGGCCTTGTATGTGGGTAAAAAGGAGAAAGGCTTGTTTCAGCACTCCAGTTTTCTTGCTGGTGCCGCCATCACTGCAGCCGGAAGATTGGTCGCCCATAATGGGATTCTAGAGGTACGGTACATTTCCCTGCATTTCAAAACAAAGGATTTGTCTGCATCTTGTCCGCTCTGAGTCGATAGTCTCCTGCAGCTGGCTTCTTTTCTCACTTAGTGTGTATTTTGTGATTGTCTTTAGGCTATTTGGCCATACAGCGGGTGCTACCACCCAACAGAAGAGAACTTCAGGGAATTCATCAGCTTCTTGGAGGAGCATCATCTAGACCTCAGCAATGTCAAGGTATAAACTTGTAAATACAAGTATTGTAGTGAGCAAGTTGCTGCAATTAGGTAGAGAAGATGACCACCTAGCTGTTCTTATAATTGGGTATGAAAGTTTTTGCATTCTTGAAAAATGAACGAATGATCGTCCGCAAAATCGTTCTCATTGACCAACTTTTGTATAACAGCTGATCACTGACATGATATGCGTACTCTTTTTCTCAGAGGTGTGCTGTGGATGATGACAATCTTTCATACATAAACTCCAGCGAGAACTCAAAACACGGTACAAGCGAAGGGCCCGCAGGAACCACCCCATCAGCTGCCGAGCCAGAGGAGCCCGCCGTCAAACCTGGACTTCCGCAAGAAAACGTTACGAGTGCCTGCGCCAAGGCGGAGCCACCGGTGTTCGACCTCGCCAGGCGCTTGTCGTGCAAGTGGGCGACAGGGGCTGGCCCTTCATCGGCTACGTGAGGGACTACTACCCCATAGCGCTCCAGTAGCGGGTGCTGGAGTAGGTTGACCTCTCTCCGAGAGTTGTCCCCGGGGCCGGCCTTCAGGGGGTTACGGTCCAATCCCTTCAAGATTCTAATTTCCTGGGAAAAATAGAAGGGAAGAGCCTATGGTAGAGAAGAGTGTTCAGGGGCTAATAACCCCATTTTTTTTCATTCAAGTTGTTATTACCCATTTGTAGCTCTTTTTTCCGAATAAGGGGGTCTGCTTAAGTGCCAAATTGATGCCACTCTTTCTTTTCTTCTTTTCATGATTAGTGCTGCAAAAGTTGAGTTGATAGAGAAGCTTGAAATCTGTTTGCAAGTTCATCGACTGAGACACAAATGCATAAATCGTATTTGATCTTGTAACTTTCGGCTTATGAGAATCTGAACACCTAATGATTCCCACTTCCTAATCAACCGTTGTAGCCAAAGAAACATTTTTTGAGTTTTTCCTACTGAGTTTTAACCTAATATTCGTTACGGTGTTTGAACTTTTAATTTGTTCAATATAGTCATTGAATTTTTTATACATATTTAATTTAGTCATTAAATTATATTGAGTTGTTCAATGTTGTCTCTTATCTCAAATTAATGGAAGGACAACATTGAACTATATCAGAGATAACAATGAATATTTCATATAGTTTAGGGATTACATTAAACAAATTAGAAATTCATGAACTATATTACATATTAGGTTAAAGTTCAAAGATCACATTTCTCACATTGAACTAGATCGGGGATAATAATGAATATTTTATATAGTTTAGGGATTACATTGAACAAATTAGAAATTTAGAGATTATATTATATATTAAGCTAAAGTTCAAAGATCACATCTCTCAATTTGTACGAACTTTGGGTCGCATTTTGCTGATTGCTGCTTTTGCCCTGATAGCTCTGATTTTTTCAGTAGAATAAAAGCGTTTCTAATCTTTCTCATTAGAGAGTTCCCAAAAAAAAAAAATGCTGGAGTGAGCATCCTTACTGCCGTTCCACTCTTCCGACGCCAAAATATGAACTTGAACACGGCAGAAAATTATCGAGAAAATCAAAATTTGACGTGACAGTAAGCAGCACGACTGGGTCTATTCTAACTATTATTTTTCTGGCAACATCTTTCTTTTTTTTCTGGATTGGGTGAAAATACGTAGTTTTGATGAAATATTTCTCGGGCTTCAATTATTAAAAAGGAAAAAGTGCCTCGGACTTTAGGAAGACTCCGGCTTCTGTGGCATGTGGAATTGGTCGCTTTTTGCTCTGTGCCATGTTGATTATCAACCGGTGATGACATCGCCCGCCTATGTTATTCCTCGGAAAAATTCCAATGAAGAATCCTCGTTTTCTCACAACATAATTTAAAATAGATATTATTTTAAATAAGAGTATAAAGTGATTTTTTAATCAAAAAGATCATGTTAGATGTAGATTGGATGTTGAAGAAGGCAAAAATATAAATCTCAAAAAATGCCCCAAAGTGTTCTGCATTGTCAATGCACTGAGTATCTCGGACCTGTAATTATACTTCATTTATCGACTTATAGTGAATGTCTTAGCAAATTATCTTTATCAAATCCCATCGGAACACACTTCGGATAAGCTGAAGGTAAAGAAACTTTGGGACATCCCTACTTGTAGCAAAATGTTCAGTGGACATGTGAAAGAAAGATGCCTGTTGTTATATTTTGCGGTGCAAAACCAAAAATCTCATGATACATCTGCCATGAATTGGCAATAAATCTTTGTTTTTCCGGCAAACGGAAGAGAAGCCTAAAGCTTTTGTTTGTCGAGGCTAGACCTCGGTGCGCGGGCATAAGGACTCTGACGCCTATGCCCAAATCCTCGGCAATTGTGACTAGGTCCCTCGAGGCTGAAATCGGGAATCTCCATGCTCGTATCTCGATCCCTGACGGTCATGCTTCAGTACTCAACTCTTGTGCCCAAGTTGTGAGCATCCAAGCCAAGTTCATCAAGGTCAGGCCTGGGTCCACAAAAGCAGGGTTCGAGTGCGTCGGCAGGTTGGGCTTGAGACTCCGGTGCCCCTGCACGAGTCCCACTCGTGCCTGGGTATTTAGCTACTATGACTGAGACCCCGACGCCTAGACTTGGAGACCCCAATAGCCAGGCCTAAGTCCCTCGAGGCTAGGCCCAAGTTTTTCAAGGTTGGGGCCTAGTCCTAACACCTAAGCCGAGGTCCTCAGCAACTATGTCGAGGACCACGGTAGCAGGCCGGGTCACTTGAAACTGGGCCAAAGACCTCCAAATCGTACGTGGGTCTTTTTGGCGATCATGCTTTAAGTTATTGAGACACGGACGGCCGAAGTCGGATATAATAAAATAAGGCGAGATGGGCTTCATGACTACACTGAAAGCAATATGTCCAATTACTTCAAAGTCTAAATTACAAAGAATGATATGGTTTGTATTTTCTATCACATTACTAAATTCACGCCCGGAGACTTACAAAACGCTGAAATCTTGCTACATGTATGCATCGAATGCAATAGGTGTGATGGTAGAACAGATGGACTCCACGATAGGAAGTTACATTAGTGCGATGAATCGAAACTTATACTTTACACACTTAAAATTATCTATCTTTTTGGAATTATTATTTGGTGCATTGGGACTACATTCAATTCTATTCCTCCAAGGTGCAATTTGATTATTAGCATTTATATTGATCCTATCAATGAATGTAAACTTCCTTTGCAAGACTGCTTGCGTAAGAATGCGAATAGTGCATGTCCTTTTAAGAAAATAGAAATAAGTTTTCCTATTGAAATGACTGAAATCAGTTTCCAATTCATCTTCATTTTTCTTACAAGCACCAGAAAATATTTTCATTTTTCTAAAAAATAACTTATTGGAAAATATTTTCTAGAGTTATCAAACTTTTTGTGAAACAAACAAAGCATTACATCCTTAACGATTATATAAGTATAGGAATAATAGGATCTTAAAAGGATTTAATGGGTAAATGACTACTGTTAACTTGGTTTAGACGAGGATAAGTTAGTATTAAACACTGCAAATGTAATCACCTTACTTCGTAAGTATCGGTACAATCAATGAAAAAGGTCTTGACACACCTTATTTTCTTCAAATGTTTTCATCTTTTGCAGCACCGTTTGAAATTGTCAAGGCCCAACTTTGAAGTATTCTTGGGTTTCCCTTTCCCTTTTCCTAAGAGAAAATTTCCATTGTTGACAAGCGCAAAAAGACTCATGATTTCCTCCCCACTGCATCACCAGACTGACTAATTTCTCTTTCACCGTCTCTTACGTTCTAAAGTTTGACTGAAAAAAAATATATAGACCCTTCAATGGAAAGAGAAATCCCATAAGTTTTCCATGGAAATTGTGGAAAGATTCAACTTCAAGATAGATGAACAGACAACCTTAGACCCATGAAAGCAAAAATTGTCTTGTTATTTAGAATGTGACTATGGTTTCTTTCAATAGATTCAACTAAAAGAAAAAGACCAGTTATATTATAAGAGCGTTTCCCAGACCGAGCCCCTTGAATTAGAGGTTGAATCTTTCTCCTTCGTTAAGACAAAATCGACGACGAATCACTCGTAATGTGAAATACATCGCGGTCCAACTCCTTTCAGCTTTCATGAACCGTTTTCCTTCCAGCCTAATGAGTGGGCGAATCTAACTTGAAGAGGTGATGGAAGAGTTTGGTAAGGAGTCCTTTTGCCCCAAAAAAACTGAAATTTAATAGCTGGATTCGTCAAACGTATGACCCATCTGTCGGCGACCATAGAACAAGTGAAAAGCTTCCAACCCTTTGAGGTGTCAAAGGGATGCAAATGGAGGTTTCTGGGAATGAGCAAAAGGAGAAACCCATTTTGGGTTCCACAACTTCAACTAGTTTCTTTTTCCACCACGCGTGGCTTCGAGGAATTTACTTTAATTTTTTTTTTTCCATTGGTGCAAGAGCGGGCCAGAATCGACATTTTGATAAGGTAAAAAATGTTTTGGTCGGAGACCCGAAAGAAATTTGGCGTTCATCTATGAAATCAAAAAGTTTTCGCCCAATTGAGATTTAATTGATGCTTTTAAAGGAAATTAGGCCCTTTTTCTTCTTGTAGTTCCTGAATATTTTATTTCAATTTTGCAAAAAAAGTGACTTGGGTTTTGTATTGAGTGGCCTGATCTGTCTAGACCATTCACGGTCCTGCAAGTTGGAGAGAAGACTTGGAAGCCTTCCTTTAGTACGTGTGATGAAGCATTCAAAGACAAGGACCCACATCTTACTCCTAGCCACTTTTCCGACCATCTTTATCACGGTCTTCTACCGTCAAATGATCTAATTTGGACAATTTTTTTTTTTTTTATGGCCTAGGCAGAGTACTAAATTTACTATCATTATGTTAATGGATGTTAGAGAAATACTAAATGCAAGACTATGGAATCTCACTTTAGAGGTTTTCATGGATAATGTTCACCTCCGGAGAGCCTAATTATTTATAGATATTAAATGTACACACTAAGGTATCTGATTATGTAATTTATCGTTGCTCATGGTCTTTTCCATAGTCAACAATGGTATTATTACTTAAATGAAAAGAAGATAGCTAGACCTGTTTGTTCTTTTTGTCAAGAGCAATAAATTAAATGATGCGGGAGACTGCAAGGAAAGTGAATCATATTTAACGGCCAAAACTGTCAGCCAATAATGATAATGGCCAAACGGTCGGCCACATCGTATAGCACGCGAAATTTGTAAGCCAATTTAGAAAACATAGTGTCTCTCCTTTAGCAAAATGTTTGACGTAGATCAAGAATATGAGACATATATCTCCATCCAATGATGATATTGTCCCTAAATACTAGGGCCGCAGTGGGTCAAGTCAAAAATGGCTCGACCTAAATTGATCTATTTAACATATACAATACAAATTCAATGACTCATGTTCGACCTAACTCACATTACTAAAACACATACATATTTAAAAACAAAAACTTTTATGCTATGCATTTAGTGTGTAAAAGATGAAAAAAAAAATTATATTAATTTTATAAGGTTCCAAATGAGTTTGCTACTTTCTCTTTATTGCAAATTTTTCAAGTTTTACAATGGAGCATCCAACACCTCTTAAATTCAATAAGTCAATAAATATTGACATGTAAAATCATAAATTAATTTTCAAGATTTTTCTAAAGCATGAAAGATCATAAATTTTTTAGTATTTCTCAAATTTTTTTTTTAAAAAAATGAAGATCATAAGTAGAAGATAAAACTATAAAAAAAGTTGCCCCACTCAATATCCTCCAACCTAAACTTGATGACAAGTGAAGCCACACTACAGGTGGGTTAGGCTTTAGACCCATTAAAAACTCACATTTTATTGGATTTTATTATTCAAACCCATATCAATGCATTTAGCATAATTTAGCTAACCCATTTATAATCCAACTCATCATATATAAATGCGTTCTTAACCCATTTTGACATCACTGTTGGATTTACATATAGTTCATATGACATCTAGTTCAAGCAATGTTTTTTGCTTATTGACTTAAATAGCTTGTTGCAAGCGGAGAAAGCTAATCGGAGCAAATATCACAAAAGAGAGTTTTAATTTGACGTAATAAACACAACAATGAAGATGTCTTAAACTCATTTTTCAAAAGAAATCGAGGTAAATGTGTGCACGAGATACCTCAATACGATCATTAAGGTGGATAGCATTTTAATAATCGATTATCATAATCATTAAAAAAAAAATGAAATCATATTACGTTGAGATCAAAACAAGAACTGTTTGCGATTGTTTGAATCGATGATTATGAAAATCACGAAAGCTCAACCACCAATGTACGGCATGGATCGAACGAGGCGTATTGATTAGGGCGTTTTCTGCGGCTCTTCAATGCCGACACTACAGAAAAATACCACTGGATGAGATTGTACGTGTCAGCACTGGCCCCAGTCAACTACCATGACAGCTGTGGGAAATAATAATAATAATAATAAATGAACGCAGGCTACAAAATTATTATATCATTTCTTCTTTTTTAGCTTAACCAAAAAAAAAAGTCATAGACTTTTAATTATTTATATTTATTAATTAGCCTCGGTCGTTTTTCTCGCTCAGCTGTAAAGTCTACGAAACCCTACTTTCCACGAAGGAGAGGCCGCGACTTTGTTTCTTCCGTCGTCTTTCTTCAAATTGACGGAAAAACACACATTTTCTTCCCTGCGAGCTTTCTACTAGCGGAAAGCACGTGGAATTTCATTAAAAAATTTGTTTTGTTTTTTTCCAGCAACGTGATGCGTTTTCACATGCAAGAGAAAGAAGGGTCAACGGGTTCGGTCATGGGCAAAAACAAAACAGGCTCTTTAAAAACGTGTACGACTGGTTCGATTGTTTATGAATAGTTGCCACGCCAAGGAGGGTAGTCCAACGTTTGATCGAAAGACTTGCGTATTCCCCAGTTCTCTTCTTCATTTCCACAAAATTCAACTGCCTTACTTAGATAGTTTGGCGCAACCAACTTTTTCTCAGTAATTAGGGATATCTTACCCTGAAAACTTTTAGGCGGAAGGATGTCGCATGAGTATAGAGAGCATATAAACCTCAATATCGAGCCCACGAAATTAAACGCTGACTTTTAATGCCGTTGGAGATAATTAGAATACTTCACTCGATTCTCTATATTTTTTGTAATTGGACATATATCTATGAGATACAAACTCATGATGCAAAAAGAGAAAAAGTAGACACATGTCTAAATGTGAATTTGTGCTCCGTATCAAGGCTTAGGATACAATGCGCAACATTATCTAACATATTGAACTTTTAAAATCGACAGTTAGGAACTCAAGTTTATTATGGTAATGTTTCTCTCCTTTAAATGTCCTGGATTTGTAGGGTTCTTTCATCGAAATGTGCTCGGTGCATGCATCAAATGCCTCGGTCGCTTCACTGGCCTTCACCGACCTGTCAAATTTTCACGGGAAAGGGGAGTACCGGTGCTCGAGCCGTAATCTCCATCGTCCTCAAATAATTTAGGGTTTTGCATGGTCCAACAATGTTTCATCAATTCTAGATTAGAATTGTTTTACGCATGGTTGTGATACCCATGCCGCGCATCTACGGCGGCATGGGATTTATAGATTTTAAAATGAGATGAGAGCTTAGCCGAATTAAAAATTAACCATCATCTTTTAATAATTTAGATATGTCAAAACGGGTCATAGACCCATTTTTTAACCATATAAAATGGGTTGAGTTATTATATGAACCGGTTATATTCACTATGAATTTAGTACGGTAAAACCTAAAGTAATAAAATGTTAAATGAGTTTACAACTTATTTGAATTCACTTCATCTTTATGACTCTTTCTTCACTTTATCTTACTCTTACTTAATCTCACGCTCGCTTACTCTTTACTCTTACTTCGGTTTGTGCATGACTTTTTAATAAAAAAAGAGAGAGAAAAAAGATTTGGTTAAAAATCAAAGTGTTTTAGCAATATATGCCGTGTTGTTCACAACGATGCAGACTTACAAAAATTTATAAACAGGGTGAGAGGAGTTTAGAGGAAGTTAAGGATTAGACCGGTTCGTCCTGGATTATTTGTTCGTACGTAAACGAAAATGGCCAAATTGACAGGTCAACGCGATCTTGGGGAACACGGGAAATGGTCTCGACCCTTGACCGGGTAAGGGAGCCGCGCCCCCGCTTCGCGTTTGACCCGCCCGTGGGGGATCGTACCACAGACAGCGAGTGACCAAACCCGCGCGTGGCCCCATTCGCCGAGCAGTCTTCCCGAGCTGCGCGTGCGTGAGTCACGTGGAAAAGTCAGTCCCCCAGCGCCTTGCCAGGTGGCCCATGTTGCATATCCTAAATACGGGCCGCGGGGCCCACGGTACGGGACGCATCTCGCGTCGCTTAAGCGTGCGTTGACCAAAAATTTATTGAATTGATTTTGGTTTGTTCCGTGAAATATGAATCATTTGTATGATTTGAAATATTAATTAGTAAAAGATATTTTTTATTAAATATAATTTATGTTCAAATATTTTTATAAATAATGAAAATATTTTTTTTTATTCATTTTATAAGCAAAATGAATAATCATTTTTAAAAAATATTTTTAAATTATTTATTTTTGTAAAATAGACGGAGTATTTGTACACCATGTCAAATCCCATAAATGCAAAAGCCTGAGGTCTCAAATTTGTCCTTGCACATCGTGTTCACATAAATGATGGCAAGCATCGGTACGGCAATTTGCTGTTGGGGAGAATAGCGGCAAGTAGGGAAGTCGAGCTCAAAGGTGGCACTACATAGAGAAGGAGATAGGGAACAAAAAAAAAAAAAATTAGGCAATAATGAGGGTTTCGTAGGATTTGGAGTTTAGTGGAGCGAGATTTAGAATTAAGTAAACACGTGTCACGATCTTTAATCTGAAGACCGTGAGCGGACGCATAGTAGGGGATAGCGAATCATGCGTCGGCTCCGAGCCGCCTCCAGCGTGCGAACTCGCGGCAACCGGTTGGCACGCCGTCGACTTTGACGACGTGCGTAGCCGCCGGAAATCGCTTATCCTTTCGGCAAATCCTTACAGCTATCGCGAGCTTAAATAATAATATAAGGTACGAGTCCCATGCATTGTTTATATAAAAGAGGAAAACCCATGCAAGTGAAAAGCACTTTTCCCAATCGATCACACGTCTTTTTCTTGTTCACATGCAAAACGGGTTTGCCTGCCCTCGTTTTCGATCCGAGTCTTGCGGGATAAGATGACATTCCCGAGAAATGCATACCCAATATTATCCAAATAATAATATTTTTCTTTTTGGGTTCAACGCGTGGTTTATAACGAGGTAATATTCAAAATAGTAGAAAAGAAATATGCCTTTTTTTTTAATATTACGATCTCAATAAGGTCATTTGTGTTTTAAATTTGAAATTACATTGGTATGTACAATGTGAAAAGTACAGAATTATAAAGGGAACTTGACTTGTTCAGTATCTGCTTCATTAGAAAACTTTATTACCACTTCAAGCGGTTGACTCCATCTTATAATTTTTGTTCTATGCCATGTGTATCATGCATATAAACCGATTAAACATAACCAAAGTTAAAATGATCGTAAAGAAGACGCTTTTTTCTATTTCCCCATTTATGGTCTACTCAAGCTTACGTTTCATTTTTACTCCTAGTTTTAGCTAGCAGAATTACAACCAAAAAAAAAAAAAAAAAAAAATCCTGGTTACACGTAAATCACATTTTTGAACACGTCGGCTTGTCCAGTGGTACCGAAGTGCGAATGGTTCTATGTATTGAATCGGACTACCTACCAAGTTCGATTATATTGGTTATATCAGCACAATAATGACTAAACCAACGGGGCCAGAGGGAAACGTCTGAATGGATATTTTTGATCTATATCATGGCCATGTGGACCAAGCCAAATGTCAAGTTCCTTTCCATGTAGACCCACTTCCCCCTTCCTCGTGAGTGTGATCGACCAAGCGTGGCACGATAAAATTGTAATAAAAGAATCATTTCGTGAAAAATGAATAATTTACAAAATATTTTACTAAAAAATGATTGATCGCAAAAAATAAATGAACGAAAAGTATTTTCATCATCCGTGAAAATAATTAAGCATTAATTGTTATCAATAATGAAAGCATTTATCAATTTTATATTGAAGTAGCTGTTTTAAAAAAAAATGTTATCTAAATAATTTATTCTCCATGAAACAAACCACCATTTTATAATCACTAAAATCCGAGATTTTGTATTTGAATAATCTACTTTTATATATGTGACATCAAGCAGGGAAATTACCCATGATGCTCTAGAATATATCTATTTGAAGGTGCCTCAAAACCTAGTCCCCACTGCCCAGTGCCCACAGCAAAAGCATTTATTCTCAACTTGGAGAGGTAGATGCATCGATTTCAATGTGATGCTGATCTTTCTACTTTCCTCTCATTCTTTGCTTTTGGCGAGAAAATGGCCAAAGAACATCGTCTTGATAATTTGCTCATTAAATGTGCCTTAAAGATTTGAAATTTATTATTTGAAGCAAGAGACTTTAACATAATGTATAAATACTCAACCATTTTCAAAAGTGTCTTGGGAAGTGTCATTTCCACTTCTAGTTATTTTAACTCATGAGCCAGAATACTTTTTTTTTTTTTTTGGTCAAGATAAAATATGTATAGATTTTACCTAAAAGAACAAAAGAAAGAGGCCCGGCACCTACAAAAGACAAACACTCAAAATGGCAAAAGTCAAAGATGAGTGTGCCATGGTTCCCAAAAGAGACCAACCAGTAACAACCAACAAAAGAAGCAAAGGACCACCATACAAATGCTAGAGACCTCTATCAATCAAAGAGAGACGGATGTAAATCCCAGCTCTGTTGAAGTCTTCTATTCTTGGGAATGTTAGGGACATGCTTAAAGGTCATCGCCTTGTCTTTAATAGCCTTTTGGAGGTACATCTTCATCGCTGGGAGAAAGAGGGTCTGATTATGAAATAAGATATCGTTGCGCTCTTTCCAAATGATATAACAAAGAGCTCCAAAACCAAAACGAGCCAAAGACTGGTGAAAGCTACTACCAGCAATATGTTTGGTAGCCAATCAAGATTCTCCATCCAAGGTTTATTAAGCCAAGCAAGATTGAATTTAGCCGCCCAAAAAGAAGCAAGACTATTGGGGATGTGGCATGCAAAAAACAAATGATTTATGGAGTCTGGTCGGCAAGAGCAAAAGGGACACACTGCAGAGCGAGAATACTTGTTAATAAGATCATTTTGCCAAATTACATTATATACAAACCTCGTGAAACGAGACACATGCTGATTGTTTTGCCCAAACTGACTTTTACTCTTTGTGTTTCATTTGTTCACGCTCATAATACGTGGCTATTAAACTTTGAGCTTTTTACAAGTCTAAAAAGTATAAATTTTTATAAAATTACAATTTGATGCGAAAATTTACATATACTTTTTCATAATTTTAAAATTTTAAATAATACTTTAAAGTTTGGCGGAAAAACAAAATGCTTTTTGCTAAAACACAAACAAGTAAGTCCTCTCACTTTTTATTTTTTACTTAATCAAAATATTGCAACTCACGCGCTTTAAATACTTTTTAGTCCGAGATGCTTGAAACTATTACAATGAAATGTGGATTTACATATAAGTTTTTCGTTCAACAAATCTTATATTTCTATTTGGCGGAATTTTAAGACTTCTTTGTTCATTTGTGTAGGAGGAGCTTTTGTAAGTTAAAGTGCTCTCATTTTTTTAAATAAAGGCAATAAGTGGATGTTGTTCTAAATATCGGTTTGAAATGCCATTATTTTCTTAAATATAGATTTGAAATGATTATGTTAGTTTCAGAAAAATGGTTTGACTTTCTTGTTGGTCAAGGACATTTTCATCATTTGTCTTTTTTTTTTTTTCAATTTTTCTTTCTTCTTTCTTCTTTTTTTCTTTTTTTGGGTTTTTTCTTTCTTCTTCACTGGTGGCCAGCAGCCACCAATGATACCCATAGAGGGCCAAGCGAGGGACAGCCTCATCGGCTATAGGTGAGGCTGCCCTTGAAAGTCATAAGCATCCTTGCTAAGGGTTGGGTGAGGGTCACTTCGCCTCGGCGAGATTGATGGGCCTTTGCTGGCACTCTCCAGAAACAAGAAAAAAGAAAAAAATTAAAAATTAAAATTGTATTTTGACAAAAATACCATTAATCTGCTAGAATATTTAGCCGATTGGCAATCAACGAGGTCATGCCTTTATTTGAAGTTTCCATGACCACTTTAGGCCAATATTTGACACGATATCCACTTTCGGTCCTTATTTGAGATATTTCAAACTTTTATTTGAAAGTTTTCCAAAATTAGTATATAAAGTGATGTGACAGATTGTAAGAGTCATTTAAACAAGTAGAAAAAGAGTGTGGAAATGTGACCATCTCATCAATCCCCTTTAAACATTATTATGAAAATCTCACAATCCGTTACGAAATATACGATTTGAGCCAAACAAGTAGAAAAAGAGTGCGGAAATGTGACAATCTCATCAATCCCCTTTAAACGTTATTATGAGAGTCTCACAATCCATTATGAAATATGCGATTTGAGCCGTAATTACTTCATTTACTTGAAACTCATACTCTAGAGGGTGAAGAAGCTGATGGGCCCGTAACGGCAACCCAATCGTGGGGCCAAAAGCTAGGATGTCTATAAATATGTAGTAGAAAATGTTAAAGGTACGACGTCATTTTAAACTCGGAATCATAGAGAAAATGACACATCGTCTTTACCAATGAGTTGCCACATTCAGTAATATCTCAACACGAATATGCAGAGGTGATCAACACGTGAGCGACTTACTCAGCCAATCCAAGCTTGAAAGGCAAATGGGCGAGTTTGGACGAGACGTATTATACAAGAAAGCTCGGACCGCCCAAAATTTCCTATATAAACTTTACGTCATGGGCGATTTAGGCGACGTGCTAAATTCGATTTTCGAGTCCGATCCGAGCTCGTTCAATGAACATCTCTGTTATGAAGCACAGACCATAGTCGGGGCCCTACCCCATCGTGCTCCACGCCCTCTGGACGCGGGAGGTGGACGGAATCGTGCATGGGAAACTGCGCCTCGTGGCCCTCCCAACTTTTTCCATGAGAAAAGAAGAGAGATGACGACCTAAAAGATCATAAAAGTGAATGGGGAAATGAACGCACTAGATGCAATACACACAGAGCGCCGACCGGCCGGGCCATTACAGTGTCATCTCACTGACTATTCTTTTGGTGGCAAACAGTTGCAGAATCAAGAATAGAACCATTTGGACATACACTGTGCAAGATCCACAGGAAAAATCAATTTACGCACGAGAATCTGGCTAAACATTCATCTAAATCGAATAAACTCGGCAAAATTACAACTAGGAAATAAGCGGTTTTAAATTTAGTATAGGCTCTATTCGAAACCTAAAACCCACTTGCTAAAATAATTTCCTTATTTTTTGGAACTTAGAATCTACCATACATTCCCTATAACTTGGAACCTATCTATCACAAATTCCAAGGTCAATTTGTAGATTTTACCATATTATTAATTGAACGATTGTAATGAATTATCATTTATGATTTACTAATTACAATTTATATTTAAATACACGAAAAATATGAAATATTAACAAAGTAAAAGACTCATTCATGTCTCAGTTATAAGTTTGAAGCTTAGACTAGCGGTGCTATCAAATACATAAACAAAACAAAAAAATCATAAAAACTTATTTCAGGTCTAGATTCTATATTCCACATACTTAGAATCCGAAACTTTCCCATTAAAATGGGTTTCCTAATTTTCAAAACTAGAAATCTAGTTTACGTATTTTGGAATCTCCACCGACCCGCTTTTTTGAACTTGGAACCGGATAGAATGGACTTGTGACGATGGGATTACAGTGTACATACATAAGCGCGGGGAGCGATTACTAAAATAACTCCAAGAGGGTAAGGAATTTTCGCAGCGGCAGCACCTTCACCGCTGCTGCACGACGCATGTGACTGTCTAATTCCCTATTTTGACTTTATTTTAATGTCGTCGTTTAAGGGCAATGCCAATTTGACCATTAAAAATTGGACAAAGACGTGAGAGGAATTCCCAGCGCTGGGATTCACAGTCCCAGCAGCAAATCAACCGTGTCATTTCGCGGAAACCTCTCTCCTCGTCTCCCGCAGACTCTCTCTCTCTCTCTCTCTCTCTCTGAGAGCTCACGCATCGGCTTACATTCTTTGACTGCCCTTCTCTCTCCATATCCCATTTTCCATATAAATCATCCTTGAACCTCTCTCTTCCTGCATAATCTCGTTCTCCAGCAAAGAACAACAACCCACCCACCAAATTCTTGGTTTCCCTTTCCGTCTGCGAAGGGGTTGTTGCATATACTACTCCAAAAAGTCTTTGCGGAGTTTCCATTCCGACCTTTGAATTCCTCAAACCGCTCGTGCCGTTCAAAGTCCCCCACGTTGAAATCAACTCGGAACACCCCCCCCCGTTCAAAGTTCGCGATCACGGTGCGTAGACCCTCCCTCCTCTTCTACCCTTTGGGGCGCGCGTATATAAAGGGGGAGTTGGGGTCTGCCTCAGGCATATCTTGTGAAAATCATCTTTTAGTTCTCAGAAGAACAACTTGTTCGCGAGGGAAAAGGAGATATAAGAGGAGAGAATTTCTGGGCTCAGTTCTTGATTGTGGACTGACAGGTAATGATAAAGTTCCGGCCTTTTATTGTTCGAATTTGTTTCTTCAGCTAAAAGCAGGGCATTCGAGATTTTTTTTCATGTCGGAGCTGGGTAGGATTGTGCAGAGAAACATGTTCTTGCTCTGTTTTGTCTCCGATAATCTTGTTTTACCCTTTTCTTGGGGGGGATAACGTGTCAAAACTTGAACTTCGGTTGCGTTTTATGAAGTTTCATGGCAGTCGAATGGATGGATTTTGCTATCTCTGCCCTTCCTCTTTCATTTTGTTCAATGAGTTCTACTTTCATTTTGGGAATTTCGTCACCTGATTATTTGGGTTCTATTGTGTTTGAGCAGGTCAGTGCTGAAATTTGTATGGGTTTATCACTTTCCTTGCTCAGATCTGCTTGGCACGAAATCGTTGCTCATTGGTGTATCAAATTGGCCCACAACATCAGTTCATCTCCCAAGGAACCAGAAGCGATTGCCTTGAGGAGAGGTAGCTTGAAGAGAACTAATTTACGAGTCATGACCAATTCAGTTGCCTCGCACAAGACCAATTCTAAGAATTCCATCAAACTCAAAGATTGCAAACCCGTAAACGTGGTGCTCGAACGAACCCTGTCCTTTGAGAATTTCTTACATGGTAAAGAAGCCAACCGGGCTTCGGGTAACTTAACAGTCAAAGATGGTCCGACATCTGAACCGGCCAGAGGATTGTCCCTTCCTAAACCTGTGATATTTTTCTCGCCGAGACCCAAATGCGAGCTCGATGCTGCGGCAGTTAAGCTGCAGAAAGTGTACAAGAGTTACAGAACAAGAAGAAACTTAGCAGATTGCGCCGTCGTTGTCGAGGAGCTCTGGTGAGTCTTTCTTAAATTAATTTGAATTGATCGAATTGTTTCTGATGTGCCCTTTTATTAATACGGCTAATCGGTGTGAAACTGCAAATGTTTCAGGTGGAAGGCGATAGACTTTGCAGCCCTGAAGCATAGTTCCGTATCATTCTACAAGGATGATAAGCCTGAAACTGTTGGTTCTCGGTGGGCGAGGGCAAGAACTAGAGTCGCCAAGGTACATAAAAGACAATCTTTTGAAAGAGCCCGTTTTGTTTTCCTGCTTTCAACTTACGTGACAATTAACAATATCATTAGGACGCTGATAAATTATCTTTCAGGTAGGAAAAGGTTTGTCAAAAGACGAGAAGGCTCAAAAGCTAGCATTACAGCACTGGCTTGAAGCTGTAAGTCCCTTAAACTCCTGAGACATGCAAACAGCAAGGTCACTTTTCTTTCCAAAAAAAGGAGATCTAAAAATAAAGAGTACTGCTGATAGTCTCCTGCTTGAACAGATTGACCCACGGCATCGTTATGGCCACAATTTGCATCTCTACTATGACGTGTGGTTCAAAAACGAGAGTACACAGCCTTTCTTCTACTGGTTAGTGTTTGAACGTGGAAATCTTTGGTTGTGTTTGTTATGTCCTGTTCTAGCCTATCATAATATTGTAGAGCTAGCAAACGTTCATCAAATGTCAAAAGGTTTTTTAATGATGAGGACCATGTTAAATGCAGGTTGGATGTTGGGCATGGTAAAGATATAAATCTCGCAAAGTGCCCAAGAAATGTTCTGCATAAGCAATGCATCAAGTATCTCGGACCCGTAAGTTTCATTCTTTGTTCGACTTATAGTGAATGCCTTAGCAGATTATTTTTGTCAATATCCCATACGAACATACTTTGGACAAACTGAAGTTAAAGAAACTTTGGGACATCCTTAATTGTAGTGAAATGTTCAGCGGACATGTGAGAGGAAGTGTCTGTTATATTTTGCAGTGCAAAATCAAATGTCTCATAAGCATCTGCTTAGAGCTGTCATTAACTCCTCTTTGCTTTTTCTGCAGAACGAAAGAGAAGTCTATGAGGTGATAATCGAAAATGGAAAACTCATGTATAAGCAACGCAGCGAGCTTGTGGACACCGTGGAAGGTTCAAAGTGGATATTTGTACTTAGCACGTCGAGGGCCTTGTATGTGGGTAAAAAGGAGAAAGGCGTGTTTCAGCACTCCAGTTTTCTTGCTGGTGCCGCCATCACTGCAGCCGGAAGATTGGTCGCCCATAATGGGATTCTAGAGGTACGGCACATTTCCCTGCATTTCAAAACAAAGTATTTGTCTGCATCTTGTCCGCTCTTAATCGTTAGTCTCCTGCAGCTGGCTTCTTTTCTCACCTTGTGTGTATTTTGTGATTGTCTTCAGGCTATTTGGCCATACAGTGGGCACTACCACCCAACAGAAGAGAACTTCAGGGAATTCATCAGCTTCTTGGAGGAGCATCATGTAGACCTCAGCAACGTCAAGGTATAAATTTGTAAATATAAGTATTGTAGTGAACAAGTTGCTATGGTTAGGTAGATAAGATGACCACCTAGCTGTTCTTATGATTGGTTGCGTACGTATAAAATTGATGGGAAAGTCTTTGTATTCTTAAAAAATGAACAAATGATTTGACCAGCCAATCACTGACATAGTATATGTATTATTTTTCTCAGAGGTGTGCGGTCGATGAAGATGATCCTTCATCCACAGCCTCCAATGAGGGCTCAAAACATAAAACAAGCGAGGGCCCTGCAGAAGCCGCCCGATCGGGTGACGTGGGAGCTGTTGACTTGGCTGCTGAGCCAGAGAAGCCCACCGTCAAACCTGGACTTCCGCAAGAAAATGTCACGAATGCCCGTGCCAAGGCAGAGCCGCCGGTGTTCGACGTTGCCAGGCGCTTGTCGTGCAAGTGGTCGACAGGGACCGGGCCTCGCATCGGCTGCGTGAGGGACTACCCCACGGAGCTCCAGTCGCGGGCGCTGGAGCAGGTCAACCTCTCTCCGAGAGTTGTCCCGGGAGCCTTCGGGGGTTACGGTCCGATCCCTTCCCCGCGGCCGAGCCCAAAGGTCAGGTTGTCCCCACGGCTTACTGGCATGGGCCTCCCGAGCCCAAGGACTGTGTCTGCTTCAGCTAGCTGAGTTCGTTCATTGAGGGGACGCCGGGACGGGCTTCGATTGTTGAGGCTTCAGGCCGGGCCAAGGTCCGATAACTTTTGATGGCTGAGGCACTTGTAGTTCTGTTGCTCTCAGCTCGAGATTTCTAATTTCTAGGGAAAAATAAGAGGGCTGAAGAGCCTATATAGTAGAGGAGAGTTCAGGGACTAACCCCATTTTTTCATGTATCTAGTCAATTTCTTTGTTCATTCAAGTTGTATTTACCCAATTGTGGCTGTTTTTTCCACTTCTTTTTTGTATACCTGATCGATGCCGCACTTCCTTTTCTACTTTTCAAGATCAGGGCTGTAAAAGTGCAGTTGATAAAGAAGCTTGAAATCCGTTTGCAAGTTCATTGACTAATTTTTCAGATATGAAACGAGGATCCATCTATCTCCCAGATCGACTATTTAATAACGGATCAAAACGACTATTGAGAAACCACATAAAAGAAGGGGAACATGAGAGATTTGCCATCTAGTTATTTGCTCACAAGCTCCAATGCATGGATCTCGTGACATTGTTAGGGCACCGAGACACGAAAATTGTTTTGGACGTTATGTAATTGCATAATCATATTGATCTTGTAACTTTAAGATGCAAGATATAATATCAACCATAGCCAGAGAAACATTTTTAAGTTCTTTTTCCCCGAAAATGGAGAGTAGTAATTTAAAATCCGACAATATACCTGGATATTACAACTATGCAGAAGAGAAAAAGTACCCAGTAAATAAGACGTAAACTTTTGGAGGGTCTTGACAGTCTGGAAGCTCCAGGACTTTGGAACTCAATGCCACGCAGTGAAGCATCATATCAGTCTCGGTCAACGTACCGGAGTTCGAAGGGAACCCTCTCCTTTGTCTCTCAAAGCCTGCACGACGACAAGGGCCAGACGCGCGAAACCCACCTCGAGGACAGTCTCCTAGCTTCGTACGTATGTGCTGCAGAGGCGAAATCAAATTATTTTGTTGGTTTGTTTTCAGGACCGAAAGACATTCCTTGATTGCCACCTTGGCCCTGATAATAGCTCTGATCCATTCAACAGAGAAGCCCTTCTAATCTTCTCTCATTTCGGAGTTCAATCCAAAATATAGACTTGAATGCGACAACTCGAGAAAAATCAAAAGTTTGACGTGACAGTAAGCAGCACGACTGGATCTGTTTTTTTCTTTTTCCGGATCGGGTGAAATTATATGGTTTTGGTGAAGCATTTCTCGGACTTCAATTACTGAAATGGAAAAAAAGGTGCCTCTCGGACTTCAAGAAGAGACTTCGGCTCCCGTGCCGTGTCGAATTCATCGCTTTTTGCTGTGCGCCTGCAGAGCAGATCGATGATCAAACTGCTGACGACGTCGCGAACGTACGTTGTTCCATCGTAAGTCTGCCCGAGTTTTCTGAATTATCATCGAAGTGCAGGGTCTTGCAGAACAAGAATAGTCGATAATCCTCCTCCTCGCCCGAAGACCAATCAGCATTATAAAGGACTGCGGTGGCCATCGCTTTTTGGTGCTTGTTAGGGGTGAGTACCGGTCGAGTAAGCCGGATCTTGAGGCATTCAATGGCTCGGGCCTAGGTAAACCGAACCTGGCTGAGCGGGTTCTCGCCAAGCCCGAATTTTTTGCTTTGTTTTCTAAAAATATTACAAATAGATTAGTTATTGCATTTACGGCCTCAGAGGTTATTTTTTCATCTGTTTGTTTTCTAAAATTATTCACGGCTTAATTCAAGTGTTTTGAGCATAAAGAACGACAGGATAGTTACATTAAACGACGTGTAAAGACATTTTACTCACTCACAACGAGTATCGCAGCTTTACAATGAAAGCCGTCTTGACAGAGAGATGTTGTACGACTCACAAGGCACGGCTACTTACACGAGTTCGAATCGGTTGAATTATATTTCAAATAGTCGTGGATAAATATAGAAAATACAGCTGGAATCGTCTAAATAGATCATGCCCGAGGTTCACCAACTTTTGTTCTTTTGCAAGTCCCAATGAAGACAAGAGTGATATTTAGTACGACGAGATGTAATTAGTAATTAATGTGGTCAAAGGCCTTTTCACTGCCTATAATCAAATATTGTCCTTGTTTCCCACCCGAGAAGACCAGCCCAACTAGTCAATGACCGATCTACGAACCAGAAAAAAAGCAGTAGCAATGATTAATGATGCTGTGGATACGAGGATGTCTTGAAACTCGTTCGTTTGAATTTTATGATGTAAAATTCGAGAGTATATTCAAAGACAAGAAAGAAAAACTTTCTTTTTTCAATTGGAGAAACATGACCCGTGAGTATTAATATGTTAAAATAAAAAACGTATCTAGACTAAGCGTTGGATTATCAAACTACTACTGCAAGTCCTCATCAAAAGTTTGCTTATTACCGGTTGGAAACATGCTCCGCATAATATCTAAAATAGACACATTTAATAGTACCTTTGATTCTAGACATTGGCTATAATCAAATGGTGTCCTTGTTTTCCACCCAAAAAGACCAGCCCAACAAGTCAATGACCGCTCCACAAACCAAAAAAAAATAATAGTGATAACTAATGATGCCGAGTTAGTCAATCTTAATTAACTCACTGACTCGAACATGCTATCAAAGCAGCATCAAATTTACTGTTCCGAATCACTCACATGACTTCAACCCTCGTAACAAAATGCCATCGTGAACACATATTCATTGGCGACCAAAGGGCATGTGAGGGAGAATCCTACTTTGGCAATTTCCTATGGAGCAAGGAACTATCGAAAAGATTCTAATTAATTCAAGACTTGTCAATTACTATGACTTTGGGTGAAGTTGTGGTTGAACTGAGACGTGATTAACTCCATATGAATTTGTATCGGAAGCACAATTACAACACAAACATACCAAATTTTTAGCATGATAAATCCACATAACTTTTAGAGAGCTGCCATCTTGTGTATGACCACCCAAGTATGCATGCATTGAGTTGGGTATCTCCTGAATCTTATCGAGTATTTTTGCAAGGCTCGATCATTAAAATTAGAGTGAAATGATTTGGGACTCTAAGAGGTAACTCATTGTTCATTTTATGTCTTTTTTATACCATAGGAAACTTGTATACAATAAAAATTGTAAAATCTTCTTTTAATCACATAACAAAAGACCAGGCATTTTTTTAACAAAATCCACGTCGAAATAATTATTCTTCTCGACTATAAAAAGAAAATTTGAAATGTTATGTCATCGCTCATCTCCTGCAAGAAGAGTACAAGATGTGAACTGTAAAGGCACTAGGCCTAACCCCTAGTAAAAATCCACTGCCCTCCTGACAGGTTCATTAAATGCCGTCGGGCGTTCAGTTGTTTTCTTCTTCAGCATGAAAAGTCCGAGATCCAACAATGCTGAATTGCCCACCCCCTTCTTCTTTTCTGGCCAGAGTAGATACAATTCGGAGTTGATTTTTGTACGCATATGCAGTTTGACGTTTTCTCGATTCGGTCGCGCGTTTGGAAGGGTATGTCGTGTGGCAAAGATAAGATCGTTTGCGCAGCAGGGAGAACATAGATGTTATGTGCATACGCTTTTTAGGTGCTTTCTGTCGTTTCCGCGTTGATCAGTAGCCTGGAAGTTAGCAGACGGAATCAGTCATCAGGAGAGAAAAGAAAAAGGGGGAATCCCATCTCAGATTGACAAGTGAAAAGGCAGAATCACTTGTGCAAGAAGCAATATCTCTCCAGCCTCCACAGATACAGCTGAGAGAGAGAGCAGAGAGAGAGAGAAGAGAGCTGCTGCACTGTGTCCTTCTTAACCATCGCCATCCACTCATTTTAAAAAGCGTCATCATTGCATGGGCCTCTTGTCCCTGCCAATCACTCACATCCAACCCCCATTCATCTCTCTGTCGCCGCTCCTTCTTGAAGACCATCCACTTCGGCCTCGTCGTCATTATCGTTTGGGAAATTTGAGGGGGATGAATAGAACGACGAAGCCAGTAATGATTCGGTACTGTTTGCTTCTAGCCACTGTGCAGATGGTGGGTCTTATGGTGTCCATGACAAGCACGCCCTCCTCATTATTCGTCACTGCTCACAAGCAAGGTCAGTGGTATTTGAGTGCTGCTGTTCAGTTCACTTTCATCAGATTATCACGCACTTTTCCAAGAACGATGCCCCTTGATGGCTTCTCTTCCTCTCGCCTCGCTTTATCGTTCCTTTAAACTACCAAAATCACCGAACGCCGTCTTCTTTACCACTTCCTGATGTCCCGTTCTTGGTCAAACAGAGGCAAGACAACTTCTTTCGCGGGCCACGCTGAACATCAAGCAGGTACTTTTCTAGGGCCAATCGCATCTTAAATTGGGTTTCCGCCGTTCATTCCGCAAACATTCTCAACATGGTCGTTGACATCTCGTTTGCTGGTGCCTTTGTGTCCCTCTCGTGAAGGGAGCGAGCGTGAAGGCAG
Organism: Eucalyptus microcorys; assembly: GCA_014182515.1. Lineage (NCBI taxonomy): Eukaryota > Viridiplantae > Streptophyta > Magnoliopsida > Myrtales > Myrtaceae > Eucalyptus > Eucalyptus microcorys. The sequence continues at coordinate 6,394,299 of CM024564.1, read as the reverse complement.
TGGGAGAGAGCGGGGACGAGAAGTACAGGGGGATGAGCAGGCTCGGGTCGAGGCCGCCCAACTGCGAGCGCAAGTGCAGGGGCTGCGAGCCATGCGAGGCCACTCAGATCCCCGCGACCACCGACCGAGCGAGCGTCCAGTACGCCAATTACGAGCCCGAGGGCTGGAAGTGCAAGTGCGGCTCTTCCTTCTACGACCCGTAAATGCTGTCGCGCTGCTTCGCCAGCGTCAAGTCGACAACGCTCTAGTCTCCGGCAGTCAGCACGGCCCCTTCAAGTTCCGACAGGACTCCTCCGGGAGAAAGAAGGAAAGCTAGCCCTCGTCCAATACATTTCTTGTTAAAGCCAGTGTTCTGCTCGCGTGTAATTGAAGAGGATGGATAATTCTCAGCACTTGCCTTTGATGGACTTTTTCCCATGGAGGATTTCGGTTTATCCGGATGCATGCCGGCCCAATACATTTCTATTTTCGAATTGCCATACCTCGCAGTTTTACGTGCCGTGTGAAAATCGATTAGCGTGGAGCCGGCGGAGTATCGATGTGTCTAAGCCACGTCACCAATCATGCATCCTCGACGAGATTTAGGATCTTTTATATTCATGTGCCGTCCCATGATAGTCGAGTGTTTGTGCGGTGTTTGCTAGGATAATTCGGTCTTTCTCACGCTAATATCGTGGTAATCATGACAGCTAAACTTTGTCCAGTAAGAGTTCGATTAATTTTAGGTTCATTTGCATTAGTCCTATTCACAAGTCGACAGACTTATTTTGGTGATGGGTCTTTGGAGATGGTAATATCCCTCGATGCAGGATTGGAGTTAGAGCTGATCATGGGTCTAGCGATGAGGCAGGCTTCCCTTGCCTAGCCTGCCCATTTGGATAAGGTTGTTGGTTTTCGCATATCTCGAATCAGATTTGGATTTTTGACCTCGTGCCCAAGATCTCGACCGCAATCCTTGTATACGTAGCCCAACCCTTCGACCCCAACCGATCCAAACCCGCAAAACAAGGTTTGGCCATCCTGGTTGGGTTTTCAAAACCCATGGCGGATCATAAATTCGCTATTGCTAGGTGGGTTTTCAGTTATCCCAATAAATTTTTTGACATCTAGCTAAACTGAACATGAATTTTGAGGTTAAATCTTGGGAAGATCTAACCCAACCAATTGGACCAACGGTTTCAAGTTCGGATGACCCATACATTCGACACACCTTCGATGATACTTTTGACGGAGATCGCATTTTTGTAAGGTGAAAGTTTTTAAATAATAGACATAAAGCTCGAAAAGACCCAATTTGAAAATAATTACTTATGTCGTGTAAATGATATTATCATTCTTATCAATAATTATGCTTAAATATTTTACAATAAAAACATTTTTCGTTGATTATTTTTTATAAGCAATAGAAGTAATTATGTTTTTGAAAAATATTTTCTAGGTAGCATGATACAAATGCTATCCTAAACTTTAATTTAAGAGTTTTTTCTAGTCAATAGTGTCGGGAATAGAATCAATTGTATTTTCAACTTCATGTGGGTATCTTATCTTATCTTATATTTCAATTTGGACTCTGATATAAAAATCCGAAAATTCATAAAATATATTGTCAACTTCACGTGGGTTTTTATGTTACGATTTAACTGGTTCATGAGGTGAGTGAGGTACTTTGTATGCACTTGAAATCTACCCTTGAAAAATGGAGTTCAACATTATTGAGGAGAAGGAGAAAAGAAACTGCACAATCATCTTCGCTACAATAAGTAAGATTGGCGATTCGTAGAAGACTATTGGCGCAAGGCCATTCACGGTCATGTTTGAATTCAAGCCAATATCAATGCATTGCAGTTTTCTATTCGGTTGTTCTAGTCACTGTACCATAAAGAAAAAAACATCGAAGTCAAATTCGTCCTAGATAATTAAATATGGACGGTTAAAATCTCTGTTCGTAAATGGCAAGAACGGATATGTTGAAATTTAGTTAAGAAACAAAAATTTCGACAAAAGGTTGCCTTACAGTCCATGCATTCATCAAGGGTCGGTCCCAAAATTCCAGATTTTTCCAATTTATTCATACTTGTTTGTTTTGTCCCAAATTTGAGTATGTTATACTACAAGAAGTCCTTTAACGAACATCACATACAAGTCACTAGAACATCCAAGGTCGAGCTTTTTCTGCCCTAAGTAACCGGTTCCGGTTCCGGGACTGGTTCCGGTTCCGGTTCCGAAACAGGTTCCGGTTCCGAAACCTTTCGGTTCCGGTTCTTTACTTTGCTCAAATAACAAAGTCAAAAATTGTTTGATGACGTGAATTATCATAAGCTGATTTTGATATTTAAAAATGACAAGTCGACATGTTAATCTTTTCATCTATCTATCTTTAAAAAGAAAAAATTAAATTAGAGCATTAACATGTTCATCATCGTTCGATTATATTATTACATTATGATTTGATATGAATGTTCACATGGATAACTCGAGGGTGGCTTTTTTTTTTTGTCCACCATTAGATATAATGAATTGAAAATCACATAAGTAAACTTTTTTAATTTGAATTAAAGGACATGCAAATAACATTACATATTTTCATATAATTTAAGAAATTAGATTGAATATTTATTAATAATTTGGAGACTATATGAAATAAATTAAAAATTGATGAACGATATTGTGCGTTAAATCAGAAGTCCAGGAATTATTCGTGCCATCATTTCGAAGTAACCTTGGTGGCCACAACGCAATGTCCGAATTTAGGCATCAAACAAAGGTTTCCAGCACTCGATACCCCCCGTCAAAAAGAAAAAAATGGAAATGAAAAAAACGAAAAAAAGAAAACTTGCCTCGTTAATATTCGCGAAAAACCCAATTGGCCTGCCTTTGGCAACTCCAGAGCCGCCTTCGTCGAGAGAGAGAGAGAGAGAGAGAGAAAAACCTCGAAGGTTTCACCCGATCGACGCGCCTCTCGATCGTCTTCGTTCCTCCCAGATCTGCTCCTCCTCCTCCTCCGTCCTCGGCATCGTCCGAATCTCCATCGGTTCGAGGGTCAACCCCTTCATATCGAAATCTCGCGGACTGAAACTGTGAGTAGTAGTTGTCTTGTTTCCTAGAAGATTCTTTATGTGATTCGTTGCGCATGTGAAGCTTCCCCAGTAAAATTTTACACAATCGCGTGATGGGTTTGTGGCTGTTCAGCTCCTCTGCGTGTTCCGCACGGAAAAATTTGATCTTTGTTCTGGTGTGTAGCGAAAGCAATAATAGCGTAGCTCACTTGTTAACTTGCCGCGAGAGCTTCGCGTGCCCGTCTGCCGGCGGTTGCGATTCGTGGGTATTTGATAGAATTCATTGGCGTTTCCTGTAGCTTCTAATCTAGTGAGGGGTTGCTTTCTCTGGGATTTTGATTTTGCCTGAAAACCCCTTTTTGATTTGCGTCGTAGTTTCCGAAGATTTAATGGGGTTTGCATTGTCTTGATTGTTTGTTGAGTGGGCAGCGCTGAAATTGTCTTCTGAAATATGGGCGATAGCAAGTCACTTCCCGACTCTCCCAAAGAGAACACAGATCAAAATCCCAACCAGGTTGCGCCCGACAATATTGAGAAGTCGCTCGATAGCATCATCAGGGAGTTCAATGATTCAGTCTCTGTCGGCAAGAAGCACAAATTCTGGGAGACCCAACCGGTGGGGCAGTACAAGGACCTCGGGAACTCGAGCTTGTCTGAGGGCCCGATTGAGGCCCCGACCTCATTATCTGAGGTCAAGCAGGAGCCGTATAATCTTCCGAGTCAGTATGAGTGGACCACCTGCGACATGGGCTCTGAGGAGACATGCACCGAGGTCTATAACCTTTTGAAGAACAACTATGTAGAAGATGACGAGAACATGTTTAGGTTTAACTATTCGAAGGAGTTCCTCAGCTGGGCTTTGCATCCTCCGGGGTATTATAAGAGCTGGCACATTGGTGTTCGTGCTAAAGCTTCCAAGAAGCTCGTCGCCTTCATCACTGGTGTGCCCGCCAGAATTAGGGTGCGAAATGAAGTGGTTAAGATGGCTGAGGTGAACTTCTTGTGTGTTCATAAGAAGCTTAGATCAAAGAGACTAGCTCCTGTCCTAATTAAGGAGGTTACAAGAAGAGTCCACTTGGAGAATATTTGGCAGGCAGCTTATACAGCTGGTGTGGTTCTTCCAACCCCGATCACAACTTGCCAGTACTGGCATAGGTCCTTGAATCCAAAGAAACTCATTGATGTCGGATTTTCGAGGCTCGGTGCTAGGATGACTATGAGTCGAACTATAAAGCTTTATAAGTTGCCAGATTCAACAGCTTCCCCTGGTTTCAGAAAAATGGAGCTTTGCGATGTCCCTGCTGTTACCCGTTTGCTCAGGGACTACTTGGCCCAATTCGTGGTTGCCCCTGATTTTGATGAGGACGATGTGGAGCACTGGCTGCTTCCAACTGAAAATGTGGTTGACAGTTACGTGGTGGAAAGTCCTGACTGTCATGATATTACCGACTTCTGCAGCTTCTACACTCTTCCTTCATCTATACTCGGGAATCGGAATTACTCGACCTTGAAAGCTGCTTATTCTTACTATAATGTTTCAACCAAGACTCCTTTACTGCAGTTGATGAATGATGTGCTTATTGTCGCAAAACGGAACAATTACGACGTTTTTAATGCTTTGGATGTCATGCAAAACGAATCTTTTCTGAAAGAGCTTAAATTTGGTCCTGGTGATGGGCAACTCCACTATTATCTTTATAATTACCGGTTAAGAGATGCATTGAAGTCCTCAGAGCTTGGCCTTGTTCTCTTATAAATGGTAGATCGAAGACTTTGAGTGGAAAAGGAAGAGATCGGCACTGCTTTTGCTGTTGGACTGCTCAATTTGTTGGTGGTTTTGCGCCTTTGGAGCTGAGAAGTGTGTTTTTGCAGTGCAACTGGGAGACTCTACGGTGCTTTCTATTGTTGTTCTTGATTTTGTTGAAAGATCTAACTTTTGAGACTTGATTTTAATTTCATTTGGCTTGTTATTCTTCCCCTCGAAGATTCTATTTACTCATTCTTTACTTCTCTTCTCAGCAGCTTGTTTTTATGTTCTGAGCTGTCATGACTGAGATTTAGCTCATTTAGCTCATGATGTGTCGCATCATTTGACTGCTGGTTTCTTTGACTCAGTAGATTAGCCGCCAATGCTCTTTGTGATTTTTGGCTGTGACAAGGAACAGGGTGACTAGTTTCTTTAACTTGGTAGATTAAGCCCCCAATGCTCTATGATATTTGGCTGTGACAAGGAACAGGGTGACGAGAAGTCTGCGTATTCGGTTAAACGAGTGTAGGTGCTGTGGCCAGTTATGGCTGCATTGCCGCGTCCTACTTGTACATTATTGGATAGATGGTTCCTTTTGCACCATTGGTCATTTTTACAAGAAGTTCGTCTTGCAAGAGAAGTAGAAGAGAGAGAGAGAGAGAGATGAATTACACAGACGCTTCTTAGAGCTTGTCAAACAAAAAGAATTCCCGGTACCTATTTCTTTCCCGGAAGTGTGCAAGGTCAAAGTTGGACGCCGTTTGTTATCAACCCATTTGGGTACTCGATGTAGGAGATGAAAAAGCATATGAACTTTGGGTGATAGCAAGTTAAGGATGTTGGGAGTCTCTGCAATTAGGGGATTTTTGAGAAATTCATCCCCAATAGAACGTGGTCTTATCAAATCGTTTCAACATAATTGAAGATAGTTCTACTTTTACAATCGAGTTGCGGTCTGCATTGCACGATTGGCTATCTTGGCACAAATGCCCGGTATATGGGGATAAGGCCGAATGGATCATCCAAGTTTTTGCGAGAGGGGTTATCAAAAATCGCATCGTCACTCCAGTTAAACTACAAGCGACGTAAATGGCTAAAACCTAACCAGAAGATTAAAGGGCCAAATCGCAATGTCCTGGTGGTGTTGACCTCTCCGTCATCTTCACATTGTGATAGATGTAGTCGAGGATAGAACTCCAAGTAACAGCAAGCAGAAAATTGGATCTACAACCATCCAAGAAGGTCCGGCCTTCTAAAAAAATTTGACAGACCAAATAGTAAGAGGCATAACACTGGGAGTGACAATGGCAATGTTATTATTAAGAAAGCATATGGGTACAACATTGGTTTGATTCTTCGTAACAGAGTCAGAATGAGAGCAAGCTATATATCTACACATACAAAGTCAAGTCATCGGTTTACTTGATGAGTTATGTATCATCTTATGCGACGAGCACCATTTCGTCCCTAGAACCTGAAATATGAGCGAAAGAGTTAACAAAGAACCGAAACAAGCCACAAGAAGGAAAAGGAAAAAAAATAAAAATTTCAACATCTGGACCTTTGACATTACATTTTTCTAATATCCCTAGAGCCATCTGAAGCATTGCATCTGCATCTTCAGCCATCTTTGAGACCCTCTCTGCTTCCTTAACTGATTCAGCTGCGTCAAAGGATTTGTTCTCTGCATCTGCAATCTTGTATGCAGCAGCTACAGCTGCCTCATCTACTGTTTCAAGGAAATTTGCATTGACAACAGGCTGCAGCTGCCTAGGTCGGACATCTTGCTCCTTAGGGGCTGGTGTTTTGGTCTCAAAAGAGGCGATCTCTTTTATCTTGAAGCAATTCTGAACCTGCACGATCATTTTGTAGTGGCGTTACCAACTTTAATATGGTGTAATTTGTCAACATATCAATCTTAACATATCTTCCTTTTAACACTGCAACCAACATTACTGGAATAAAAACCAAGAGAGTGGCAGCTCCACAGTCCACACTGAGCGTTATATAGCATTTTCCCCACCGTCACTGCATCAACAAATGCTATTTGCCTAAGTCCCATGCAAGGGAAAGAACATCATCAGTCGATCTTCCAGAAAATTCATGGCATTGAAATTGCTCATCAGAAGAAAGCGCTTCTTAGACTAATGAATGCAGGAGCTTAGTTCTAGTTTTTATATTTTCAAGTCAGTAGAAGTCTTCTAATGATTACTCTTTAAATTTTTAAGAGATGATAAGAAGGGTGAAGCCCAGCCTGCTGTGACTTAAACTGAGATATTGCAGCTTCTCTCTTTGATTAGGAAGAAATGATAACACAACGCAAGCCAATCGAAGATGGCATGGACAGCTAGATTAGAGAGATAATCCTATTAACGGCGAAACTTTGCAACAAAGAGTTAGTAATTTATGAGATCAAAGCCTGATAAAATCACATACTATGCACAAACAAATGCACAAAAAAATATAACCTTCTCAAGTTTGTCTTGCGCAACCAGCCTTCTTAATCTTGAACTCAACAGCCTCCTAAAATTTTGTGGGACCTCCTGTCTTTTCTGGAAGCATAATTAAAAAAACACATACCTGCTTAAAACTCAAGTTTCATAACAAGAAATAAAAAAGATCTAATCAAGGAACACAGAATATCAAGCTGAGATTAATAAAGGTGATGCACAACTCCTGAAACAACAGCCACCTCTTGACAATTTTATATTGATGACTAATACAAGAACGACAGAACATATCCCTCTTTCTTTTGGAAAATATTTGCAGATTGAATTTGCAAAAAGGTCGCCCTGGAAAGCAATTCCAGTCTACTTCTCAAAAATTAAGTGCCAACAAAATAATACACCAAAAAATATGAACAGAGGAAAGAATTTTGATGCTTTACTGTCATCTTTCTCACTTGGCTTCTGACTTGCAAGGAATAAGATGAACAAAGGAGAAAATATTTATAGTCATTTTTGGCATATTCAACACTGATGCATATCTAAAAAATTCTTACTCTTGAGAGGAAAAAGGAAAATTAACACACTTCTGTTATAATGCAGAGAGCTGCTATCGGACCTCGATATAGTTGAAAATTGCAGCGGTGTCTGATCCATTGGGATCTTTCAATGTTGAAAGCGCTTCAAATATCATTGCATTGTACCTGATAACTGACAAGTCAGTCAAAGAAGTAGGCGGAAATTTACCATATATAACTACATATATCATGAAGAAGCTGCGGACTATTGGACAAATTTATTTGGACAGTGTTACAACGATCTGCGCTAAAACAGATACTCCACACTACCGAGTGGAGGGTGCAGACGTAATACGAATGACATTATACAACACCTCAATCTCTGAATCCAGCCTACCTTAATTTTTCGTTAATCCTGCTTCTAATGCTGGCATGCGACCTTCCAAACAGGATAAAGGAATGATCGCCATGTGTCTATGATTTACCTTAAGTGACGGTGTTGATAATAACATCCTCCTCCTTCCACATCTCTTCTTAGTCAAAAATTTGTACAGAGTGGTACTGACCCATCTTTAGAAAGAACACTTTAAGAGCTAAACATACGTCTAATTCAAATGACGACATGCCACCTTTGCCAAAATATTTTTTCCCAATGTGAAGATAAAACTATTAACTCAAATTTGAAAAACAATAATTATGACAGTGTCAGACACTCTTGCCCATTGCACTTTCTCCACACTGAATAAAGATACTGGTTTAGCGGGGACACCTGCATGATTTTCAAGAAAATAAATATAAGAAGATAGTGTAACCCATACCTGGGTGTATTCTTTCCATCATCCGCGATTCTTTGAGCACCGTCAGTAGCTGGTTCTGCAGTTGCTTCATCTTTTACGGAAACATTAGGAGCATTTGGCAAACTGGGCAAGGTAGAAGGAGCATCTGAGCTTGCTTTAGCTTTTGCCCGTGATTTATCCCTTTGACCTTGGCCACTGGCACCACCAATCATATTCCGCCATTTATCCTGTGCAGTAGAAAAGTTTTAAGTAAGGCGTGTTGAATTTCAGTATGTGCCAAACACCTTCAAGAAGAAGAAATATCTTTTTAATACTCTCAAGTAACTCAGGGAAGACTGCACAGAAGTAAAGGCATCAGAAGAAACAAACTTTCATTATCTTCAAAAAATTATCACTTTCCTTTTAGACAAGCAACTTTGTTTCAAATGTGTACACCTTTCACATCCATTAGAGTGAAAAAATGTCTGGAAGTAACTGGTTAAGCAATTTTAGGCAGGGAAAATAGAGTGATTTTCTTCAAGCTGGTATTTATGATAGTTTGATTTGTGCATATATTGTGACATCTTCCATCGAGTTTACGGAGCAATTTGATAGCTCATGACCTAACTTCTGCCGCTTCTTGGAAAACCAATCAAGACTGGCGTGAAGGAGACGATTCAAAACAGAAGTTCTTACGGGCATTACATTACAGGTAGGAAAAACCCATTAAACTTGTTTATTTGAGAAGACACCTCATATGCTGATTCCTAGAGCACTGCAATATCCCACCCTTTCGCTAACTGGCTATACATGCGTCTAAGGCCATCTCTACAACACTAAATTAAGTTAAAGGCAAGGCCACACAGCACTGCATAAGTACAGTTGTAAGCACCATAAAATAACATAACATGAGCTGCATCAAACAACGTCCAGCACTGGCAATTAACAATCAAATGAAAACCGAAACAGCTTCGAAGGTATAAATTCTAAGTAACCGGGCAGCATTCCTTCGGGGAAGGGGGGAAAAAGACATCCTGAGCGCACAGACATGCCGGCGTCAAAACAACAGCGTGATCTACGCAAATCGAGATGTCATCACGGGCATCTTTTACAACTCCTCTGAAACCGGCGCGACAGACACATGCCGGCCGTCTCGATGAGCGAACGAAGCGCGCCCACTTCAGTCGCCTTAAGAAGCGATCGAGCCCATATGGACATTTTCATGAACACCTCGAGCGCGGTCTCACAGTACGTCCTCCCCACTGAAACACGTGCTCCCGTTTCGCTTCTCGTCACCGGAAGCGCGAGGCGAGAACGACGACAGCGACTCGCCATCCCTTCGAGGTCACCGCTCGATGGAATCGCAACGAGAATTGGCGAGAAAGAGAGAGAGAGAGAACGGAGGGGCGGGGGGAGAGACCTTGAGATCGATGTTGGAGCGGGAGAAGAGGAACTTGTTGAACTCGGGATCGCGCTGGATGTCCTTCCACTTGCCGGTGCCGTGCTTCGCGACGCCGGCGCGCAGCGCCTCCTCCTCCTCTTGGGTCCACTTCTGCTTCGGATTACCCATCTCTCGCCGGGCGCTGGTGCGGGAGCAGCGGCGGCGGCGAGCGAGTGCGCGTGTGCCGCCGTCGAGGCGATGAAGAAGACTGCTGCGCTGTGGGGGGAGCACGTCAGCTCGGTTGGTAAAATGTCTCGGGCTCGGGCTTGGGCTTGGGCCGGATCGACTCTCGGGCACCATCGATTGACCCGACTCGTCCAACCCGTAACTTGTTCTTTTTTCAAGGCAATATTACATTATAGGGTTGATACCATAAAAAAAAAAAAAAAAAAAACCAACTATACTCAGTTTCTGTATCATAAATACCTTGAATTTTTTTTATATCACTAAAAACCCTAAACTTGTCCACTACAATTTTTATTTTTTTTATATCGTTAAAAGACCCCGAATTTATACTAGTATGATAAGTGTACTACATATAGAATTGAAATAAATGATGCAATGATGCATATGTCACACATATATAAGCTTGAGTCTTTTATTAAACTTTTTTTTATGAAATTTGTGGATATAGTTAGGGGTGAATGATTTTAGGTTTCGTACAAGTTCTATCTGGAACTTGAAATCTATCATATCATAGGTTTTAGGGTTGATTCAAGATTCTATCCAGGTTCCACATGTTTATTAATTAAATAATTGGTAATGAATCATTACTTTTAATGACCGTCATTTGTTGCTATAATGCACTAATCACGACTTAAATTTAGACACGTGAAGAATATTAAACATTAACAAAATAAAAGTCTATAATAAAATAGAATATCACAAGATTGCGGAAAAACATAGACTAAGAAATACACAAAAAACTTATTTTAGATTTCACATTTCACTTACCTAGAAGCTGGAACTTACTCGTCGAAACAAGTTCCCTAATTTTCAAAACTTGGAATCTATTCTACATACGTTGGAATCTAGAATCGGACAGGTTCCAGCCAGTACAGTCCTATCCGATTGATCGGTTCTAGACATGAACCTGTCCGATTATTTGGTTCTAGACATGCTCACCCTTAGGTATAGTTTGAGATTTTTTTTTTTGGGTATTTAACCTATATTCTATGACCCACTCCTAATGAACGTGCCAACTTTGAACTCCTAATCTAATTCGGGAGTAGCTAAGGGCTGTTCTGATCATTATTGCAGACAATTTGTCGAATTTTGGGCCATACTTTGTAGCAAAGCTTTTTCGGCCCGTTTGGTTTGACTTTGGGGAAATGCCATTGGGAGAATGCAAATACTTTTGAGGTAAAGGGGTTTGCGGAAATGTTAAACCGTTTGGTAGATTGTAGCATTGAAAGGCAACTTAGCATAAACACCATTTGGTAAAATTCACCTTTGTAATTGACTTTTGCTATTTTTTATTTTTTATTTAAGTCAGAAAATCAAATTCTGGCGGCCGGCCAATCGCCGGCCAACTGGATCTGGCTATTGGCCAACCGGATTTGGCCTCAAGACCGCCAAATTTGGCCGCCAGATGGCTAGATCTGGTGGCCTCAGGCGGCGCCGCCCGAGGTCGTGCCGCTTGGTCGCGCGGACCTCGGGTGGTGTTGCTTGGCTCGCGTGCGCCAGGCAATGCCGCTTGAGGTCGCGCGGACCCAGGCAGCGTTGCCTGGCTCACGCTCGCCAGGTGATGCCACCTAGGTCGCGGGTCCCGCCACCCTGGGCGGTGGTCACTGGGGACGCGGGACCCCCATGCGGTGGCGGCGGCTGTCGGAGAAGCCGAACTCTCAAGCGGCGGGGAAGACGAAGAAGACGAACGGAGAAGAAGGGAGAAGAAGATGAATAGTGAAGGGGCATTTCCGAAATGCCAAATGCTCAAAGTTGGTCCTCTCCAGCATTGGGCTTTCAGCATTGGGAATGCTCACATTTGGCCATGTAGCTTTAAAAAATGATTGCCAAACACAAAATATTTTTTCCAAGGGGCTTTGGGAGCCCAAAGCCCCTCGGGAAAGCTGAACCAAATAGGCCTATTGTTTTTGGGGCAAGCGTTGCTCGGAAGATAAACAATAAAATATCAGGAGACAGCTCGATCTCTAAACTAAGCATTCTTGAACTATTATTCTAATGAAATGTAGCAGAGTGGGTTCATTACATCGCTATGAACCCAACCATCAGTTTTTTTTTTTAAGCAAATGTTGCATAGGCTCCCTCGATTAGATTAAGTTGATTGCGTAACGCAATAAGTTACGTAATTTGAGAAATATTTTCCAAAAAATTAGAAGATCATTTCTATAATATAGAAATATTAGTCAATGGAAAATTTTTGGGAGAATTACTAAAAAAGTCCTAAACCTATTGTAATTGTGCCAATTCAATCATAAACTTTTTTTTTGGCCAATTTAGTCCTAAACCTTTTATAATTGTGCCAATTCAGTCCATCTGACCAAACTTGGCCGGCCGGCTTTGACGTGGACACCGGCCGGCGAATGATTTTTCAATAATTTTTTTTTTCAAATTTTTTTATTTTTTTGAATTTTTTTCCCTACCTTATTTTTCCTCCTCGGTCGGTGAGGTCAGCCTCGCCGGCCACTGGCAAAGGCAAGGCTCGGCCTCGCCCAGACATGGCGAGGTCGAGCCTTGTCAGATATGGTGACGGCGGCCTCATCCAGCCATGGCGAGGTCGAGCCTCGCCAGATTTGGCGACGGCGGCCTTGCCGTTGCCTAGCCAAGGCGAGGTCGACCCTCGCCTTGGCCGGGCGAGGGTCGACCTTGCCGGTGGCCGGTGAAGCCACCGTTCTTTGGGTGACGCTCGCCCTCGCCGCCCACTGCCGAAGGCGAGCCTCGCCCGGCGACGGCGAGGCCACCGTTGCCGGATACGGCGAGGCTCGACCTCGCCATGGCTGGGCAAGGTTGAGCCTCGCCTTGGCTGGGCGATGTCGGCCTCACCATCATTGGGTGAGGCTCGCCTTCGCCAGTGGCTGGCGGGGGCGAGCCTCGCTAGTGGCCGGCGAGGCTGACCTCGTCGGCCCTCGCCTCTGGCCGATGAGGCTGACCTAGCGGCCCTCGCCTCTGGCCGGCCGACCGGCGCCGGCCAAAGGAAGAAGAAGATAGGAAAAAAATATTTAAAAAATTCGAAAAAAAATTATAAAAATTCGTTCATCTGCCGGCCGGTCTCCACATCAGCGTCGATCGGCCAATTTTGGCCGGATGGACTGAATTGACACAATTATAAAAATGGTTTAGAACTGAATTGGCTAAAAAAAAAGTTTAGAACTAAATTGGCACAATTGCAATAGGTTTATGACTTTTTTGGTAATTCTCCCATTTGCATCGTCCTAACAATCCATGTTTGAACATATTCTATCGATGACTAAGATATTTTTCGTGAACCCATCTTCTTCAATGATGAAAAGACTGTTTTTAAGTTAGGAAAATATTACAATTTCTGCACTATCGATGATTTGTGTAAACTATTGATAAAAATGATATTGTATAAACGCTACTCGAAATTTTTCTCCTTCACAGAATTCACCAAAAGCATAGACGTGAGAGTGCCAATGAATCAAGAAAGGGAAATTGGTAAAAATGATTCATAAACTTTGGCCTTATATTTAATATCATCTCTAGACTTTAAATTTGTTCAAGATTGAATATTTACCAAAAGTTTATGACCAAATTAAATAAATTGTCACTGGGCTGCACTTATTCCCTGAGAAGCACACATCAATAGGACAAGATTCTCAAGCCTTATTTTATTTCACAAATCAGGTTCCTGAATTAGTTCGTATAACCTGTCTTAGTCCCACGTGATAAGTTATTGTATCGAGATGAGATCCAGCTTATGCCGGCATGCCTCAATGAGAATTGGAAAAAACTCAACGTTGTTGCGCGGTTGGGAATGGTAGCTGTGGCAACGTCCCTTCCAAACAATCCTTGTGTATATAAAGAGAGAGCTCACTCTCCATGTTCACTCAAACAGTCACAGCAGCAGACCCATCAGATAAAAGGTGAAGTTCATAGCCACCGCCATGGACAACGAAGAGAAGAAGCTTCACGTAGCGATGTTCCCATGGCTCGCTTACGGCCACCTCATGCCCTTCCTCGAGGTCGCCACCTTCTTAGCTCAAAAGGGTCATCGCGTCTCCTTCATCTCCACCCCGAAAAACCTCCAAAAACTCCCCACGAACCTCCCTCCCTCCATAACCCTCGTCGAGCTTCCCTTGCCCCGCGTCCATGGCCTCCCTGACTCTGTCGAGTCGACCTCCGAGTTGCCGCATAACATGATGGCTTACCTTAAGAAGGCATACGACATACTCGAGCCAGCTGTTGCCGAGTTTCTTGCGAACTCGGACGTCGACTGGGTGATCCAAGATTTCATGTCTTTCTGGTTACCCCAAAAGGCGAGACGACTGGGTGTGAAATCTGCGTTCTTGTCCATATACAATGCTACCACCCTTGTCTTCGCCGGCCCGCTATCTCTTCTGATCGACGGTCAGGCCCGGGCCAAGACAGCTGAGGACTTGACGGTCGTTCCCAAGTGGGTAACTTACCCCACCAAAGTCGCATATAGGCTTCACGAGGTGATTAACGAAGAGGATTTTGTGGACTCTGACACTAACATGTCCGTTTTGGAAAGGTTAGGCAGGTTGATACAGGGTTGTGATATCGTGGCCGTCAGGGCCTGTAGCGAGTTTGAGGCCGAGCCGTTGAGTCTACTTAAGAAGCTTTACACGAGACCCGTGGTTCCGATCGGGCTTTTGCCACCCCAGAATAAAAGACACGAAGGAGATGGGAGATGGAGTGAGCTGAAGCAATGGTTGGATGATAGGGAAGAGAAGTCGGTATTCTACGTCGCCCTCGGCACCGAGGTGGCTCTGAGTCAAGAGTCCATGCACGAATTGGCGTGTGGGATTGAAAAGTCAAGTTTGCCCTTCGTTTGGGTGGTAGGCCGAAAGGGCGGCCGAGGCAGTATCCCTTCCGGGTTCGAAAGCCGGGTGGCCGGTCGAGGCTTTATCTGGGTGGGCTGGGCTCCTCAGCTCGACATCCTGACCCACCCGTCAATCGGCGGGTTCTTGACGCACTGCGGGTGGAGCTCGATCATAGAGGCCCTCGGGCATGGCCGGGTGTTGATCTTGTTTTCTGGGGGCTTCTCGGACCAAGGGCTGATAGCGAGGCTGATGGACGAGAGGCGGGTTGGGTCGGAGGTGCCAAGGGACGGCCGAGATGGGTCGTTCACGAGCGACTCGGTAGCCGAGACGATAAGGCGGGTCATGGTGGAGCCGGAGGGAGAGGAGGTGAGGGCGAACGCGTGGGCCATGCGGGATATATTCGGCAACGTGGAGTTGGGACGCAAGTATCTGGAGGGGTTCGTTCGAGCACTTGAAGAGGGCACAGCCTCAAGTGGATGATCATGTCGACGTAGAATTTTATTCGTGATTGTCCTTCGACTATTATTCTAATTCGGGCATAAATGCAGGAGCTGTTCCGATCATTATGGCAGTCTGGCGGGCCAGTTGATGAATTTGGGCGACACTTTGCAGTGAAGCTTTTTCACTTTCGGTGCAAGCGAATCTCAGCCAATTTCGAATTATTATTCTAATGAAAAGTAGGACAGTGACTATATTGCGCAGCTATGAACCCAGCCATCAGTTTGTTTGTTTGCTTTTTTTGTTCCTTTTTGGCTAGCTAATGTTGTGTAGGCTCACTTGATAAGATTATGCCAATTGCGTTACATGATGAGTTATGTCTTTTGAATTTTTTTTTATAGAAAAAACTGTTTCTACTGTGCATAAATATTGGTCAATAGAAAATGCTTAAATCATCATGACAGTCCATGCTTGAATATTTTATATCAACCGTGGAACATCTTCTGCCTTCCCATTTTCTTAAACAA
The DNA here is from genome assembly GCA_014182515.1 of Eucalyptus microcorys. Lineage (NCBI taxonomy): Eukaryota > Viridiplantae > Streptophyta > Magnoliopsida > Myrtales > Myrtaceae > Eucalyptus > Eucalyptus microcorys. The sequence goes on along the minus strand of CM024564.1, from coordinate 6,378,367 downwards.
TGTAATAAACTGTCTTCAAATTAATAAAATATTTTCTGAATAGTCGATTCTTCGCGAATCAAATTTTTGAGATGCTTACTAATTCTTTGTGAATAAAACATCGGGTTCTATATAATTTCTCCACTATCGATAATTTGTATGAATTGCTGATAAAAATGATATTGAAGAAACCCTACTTGAATTAAAATTTAAAAATTATATATATGATTATCCCAAAATTCATTAGATGCCGGGTCCATGTTGGCCCTCGGCACCCATGGCAGGCTGAGAGCAACTGAAATCTTTGTGCGTGGGATTCACGTAATTATTGCTGGCACTAATTTCCGCCCATCCAATCTTGGGAATTATGACCTGATCTTGCTGTAAATGGGATTTCCAAGGATTTTGTTTCTTTTTACAAGTTGCATAGCTTCGTCTTGTCCAAGTTGACTCTTTTTCCTTTTCAAGCTAACATGTCAGTTGCGAAAAAGTAAATGTGTACAGATGAACAGGTTTCATGGCAAGAAATTCACACCTCCGGCTCCACGAATTTTGCAAAATAAGTATTTTATAAATTTTAAAATTTATCATGAAAATATAATTGAGTGTTAAATTTTTTTGAATAATGCAAGTAAATAAAATTTATCAAATTGATACAATCAAATCCTAAAACTTGTCAAATTGATATAATCAAATCCTAAAATTTATTAATATTTTCTATTTGACAAGCTGGATAGAGTTGATATAAGGACTTGATTGCACACATTTGACAATTTTTAAAATTTGATTGCATCATTTGAAAATTTTGAGACCTGATTGCATTTTAGTAACAATTTTCATAAAGTTGAGTACACTTATCCAATTTTCACAGATGCATACAAGTCTCAATGCAGTCTCTTCATCCACGAAATGACATATGGTTTCATTCATGGGGCCATGGTCTCGATCCCAAAATTCATCCAAGTAAATTAAATTGTGATGCAAATGTAGGAATTTGGAATACAACACTTAATTAACCTCTTCAAAGTTCAAATGAATTTCTAACACCTTAAATTGATATCATGAGGAAAATATATTTATAAGAATGTTGATTTAACATACAATAGAAAATACTAGTGTAACTCAATAAGATCATTGTCAACCATACTAAAAATCGAAAAAAAAAGTAAAAAAAAAAACTTAAACTTTGCCTATCATGACGCATTTACCCAAAAATTTTATTTGTGTAATATATTTATTCCAATTTATTTTTGTGACACAAAAAATACCAAACTTTTTCTGTGACACCAAATTTTTGAGGTAAATATATCACATAGATACAAATTTGGGGTTTCTTAGTATTATCGAAAAAAGTTTGAGTTTTAGGTGTAAAAAAAAACAAGTTTGGGGTAAGTGTGTCATACTGTGCTAGTTTGCGTTAAATGTATTGCATGGGTACAAATTGATAAAGCTAGTACGAACATCGAGAAATGGGGATGAATAGGTGTTTAAATAAAATTTTTACAAATAATCGGGGAATAAAATAAGTTCCCAACAAGTTTGAATAAGGATCAAAGTCTGTTATGCAAGTCACCGGACTTCTAAGATGTAAGAGTGCAACGGACTTAAGTAAAGTGAGATAATGGAATAAAATATTGCTCACGAAATTTATAGTGGTTCGGCTTAAATTAAACTTACGTTCACTTTCTCATGCCAATAGCCTACTGGTTGGATTCCACTATGAGCTCAATAAGAGATTATAACTATGAGTGTAAACACTTAGCAATAGATCACACTGTCTCATTAAGATACTATTTTTGTGTTTTTCTCTCTTTTGATCACAGTTAGTAAAGCTTATAGAAAAAAGATAAGTAATCGAGAATGGTCTTAGACTTTGGAATTTTAGATTCACGTTCCATTCTTCTTGACTGATTGACATTCTTAAATACTTCTCCATGTTGCACTAGTTGTTAGCTAATCATTGGAGGATTTTCTTCCAATCTACCCGTTGGATAGAACAAAGGGATCTTGTGGCTATTGAAAACTAGAATGGAATTTCTTGATTCTAATTGCCCATACAAACAGAATTTTGGTTTCCATAAGTGAGGCTTTCTCAATTGGAACTTATCTTATTATGTCAATTTGTGATTGACTTAATCGATATATTTATGTATGGAAAATGAAATCCTTTGCTAGATAACTAGTCGTTGTTGATTAGTTTCTAAATCAGTCTCTTTCTAGATTTGTGTCATAACCTTGATAGGTCTAGTTTCAGACTTTTCCTCGTTCTGGCCTTGATTATATATATGTTTCTGGGATAGAATAGACTCATCAGAGTAGGATAATGTATATATGTTTCTAGAATAGAATAGACTTTGCCAAAGATTCTTAATTTTTGCTCATAATAATATACTTATTCCAAACCCATTCTAATAAAAGCATTAGAACTAGAAAGTTTTGTCAACTTCAAAACTTTCAAGTAAATTGAAACACTAAGCTCATTTTAACTTGCAAAACAACGGTTAAGCATAGCACAACTATAGAATATATGAGCTAGCAAGTAAGCAGATATGGAATTAGATAAGCATAAGGTTCACTAATCACAATTAAAAAAAATCTGCATAAGCACATAACAAACTAAATTTGCAAAGTCTTTCCCTTTTTGTCATCATTAAGAGGGTCTCAAAAGTCTATAGAACAAACCATAAAATTAAAAAAAAACACACACACACACACACACACACCCACAAGTTAAAAAAAAAAAAAAAAAAAAAAAAAATTCCAAAAGACATATGAAAGGATGATGGTTTTCGAAAGTAAGGGATTGCGAGGAATTTGAAGAAGGTGAAAATCCTCTAGATTCCACATGGTCTCCTCTATCTTTGTCATGCACTAGCCAAAGGCATTCTCAATCTTGGCCATGTTCTATGCAACATGCTGGTTGATGGTTTGTATCTTGTCATCAAAAGAATTGTGCAGCTTTTGAATTTGAATTTCCATGCCATACTATTATGCCTTTATCTCTATAAGCAATTCAACAATTCGAGGATAGTTGGGATCAAGTTTAGTCTGGGCACTAGCTTCTGCAAAATGGATGGGAGAAATGTTTGAATTGTAAGGAGGTTCAGATTATGCCTTCAAAGAGTGAGGCTTTCCCTTAATATCAACATTCTCTTGATCTCCAACCGAATGTTCTGGGAAGTGAGATGTATAGATGTCTTCAGCATTAGGTGGAGATCGACTGACCTGAGTTTCACTGTAGGTCTGTCCTAGAGCTTGTAATTGTGGTGGAGTTTTCTCAGAGACTCCCCTTGCACCGGCAACCTATGTATTCACCTTCTAGATTAATAGGTTGATCACCCTTCTCTGTATCCCCAACGTCTTTTTCTTGGTCATTCCCTTCATCTTTTTCTCCTTCATTATCTTATGCTTCATCACCTTCTCTATCATCTTTTGCTGCTTTCTCATTTGTTTCATCGTCGTCTTCCTCTTTGTCACTGTCTTCTTTGTCATCTCCTTCTCCTTTTTCTTCACTTACTTTTGCTTTTTCATCTTTCTCACTTTCTTCTACTTCTTTATTAGATTCAGCCACCCCTGTAATAGGGTCTGTCATTCCTATATTCGCAATTATGTCAAAAAGACTGTCTTCCTCATCTTCATCTCTTAATAAGAGAGCAGGTTTCTTTCTTTTTGGAGTCTGAGAAGTAATACTCTTTCCTCTTCTCTTTTTCTCGGCAATTGCACTAGTCTTGACAGAATTGGCTGATCCTTTCTTTATGTTTTTCCAAATGTTTGAGATGTCCTTCAGCCTGATTTTGGAGATCATCTTGAATTCGATCTATATTGATGGAAGAGTTCTAGAGTAGAGACTATAAGGAAGTTGAATTTGAAAGTGCTTGAACAATCTAGTCACCAAGGCTCCATATGGAAGTTGACCTTTTCTTTTCATCACTATTCTGTACATGCGCAATAGAATAGTGAGAGGTAGAGAGAAGGTAACTCCATTTCCAATGGCCCACATCATCTTCACTTCAAACTTTGAGACGTCTGTTTTCGATGCAGCCTTAGGTCTAATGTAATTAATCACAATTTTATGAACCAAAATGTTAGTGGTGGATAACCTTGAATAGGTTATGCTTCCCTTGGAAGTCTTATCCTTAACAAAGAACTTAGTAACTTCTTCAGTAGGGACATCAATCAGCATGAATTCACTTCTTTCCACACTTAAGACATCAACCAAGAGATTCATATCCGCATCAAACACATTATCACACACAATAAATTGAATGTGAATAGGGGATAAGATAGACAGATTCGAGTAAAAATATATTGCAAGTTCTGGATACACTTTAGAAGAGTCTAGATAGAAATTTTCCATTTGCAATGTGGCAAACTTCTCCTTTAGAGGAATTTTTATGTTTTCCAACAACTCGAAGTCTACTATCCTGTGATTAATTACACCATTGTTTAGCATTGGGGCGTAAACTTCCTTGTGTTCCTTGGAAAAAAATAATTTTCCTTTCGAATTTTTCACAATAGTAGCAACTCATACCATTGGTTGAAAGTTTTTGAATAGCCTTTTGTCATCATCTTCTTTCTTTTCTTCCCACTGGCTTTCCAACCCACTTTTTGGATCAGGGTTTGACCCACATATTCCACTATGGCCCTTTCAAGGCTCACTAGTCCTATGAATTCCATTACTTGCGAAAACTTTGTTTCATTTTCATAACCTTTATCTTTCAAGAAATTTCTAATAAAATCCATCATAGCCCCTACTTTCTTTAAAAGCTTATAGTGCTTGAGAATGATGTGGGGTTTTCTTATCGGAAGAGGAGTGATAGGTTTAGGCCCTTGAGTGACTTCTTCTTCCACAGATGGTCGAGTTGAACTCCTCGGAGATTCATCGCCAGTGAGATCAAAGTGGGTTTCCTTGTCTGTAGTTGATTGGGGTCCTCTGATTGCAATGCGAGAGGATTTCTGTTGAGAGGAAATGGAGAAGACTTTGAGGATCTCATCAACATTGTGGCGAGAGAGGATTTGAGAATGAATGAGAGGAAATTTGTGCAAGGAAGGGAGAAAACCACTTGGAAGTTACCGGAGCAAGTGATCGTGAGTAAAAGAGAGAATTTTTTAGGGTTTTTAAAGAGAACGAAAGGGGGCATATGAACAAACACGATTTAATAACTGTAAATTTGGAAATTCTTGATCTAAAATTCGAAAAAATAGGAAATAATTGGAAATAGATAGAAATTTAGAGAATGTATAAAAGGAAAATAAAAATTAGAATAAATTTGAGATATTCATACCTGTTTTGATAAAAGGGAAGAAAACTTATGCACCAAAATTTGAATTGCAAGAACACATGTACCTTAGTTTGAGTATGCTTCCAGAATATTGTTTCTTTTAGAAGGTTGTACCTTTGTTCCTGACTTGCATAAATTTTAACCAAATGGGTAAGTAATATACAATTTTTCACATAAAAATTCGAACGTACCTTTTTCAAGAGGCTTGGTAAAAATATTTGCTAGTTGATTCTTTGAATCAACAAATTGGACATTTATTTCACTATTTTGTACATGATCTCTTATGAAGTGATGTCAAATTTCAATGTGCTTTGCTCTTGAATGGAGACTGGCATTCTTTGTGAGATTAATTGCGCTTGTATTGTCGCATTTGATTTTAGTATAATACTCTTTGTTCAAAGTCTCTTGGTTATTATCTAATCCATAGAATTTGAGAACAACAGCTTCTAAAAGCAATATACACTCATTCCATTGTTGAGAAAGCTACAATGTTTTGTTTCTTTGAGATCCAAGATATTAATATCCGTCCAAAGGTTCTTTTCTTGTCAACTCTACAACTGGCTAAATCGGTGTTTGAGTAACTAAGTAGAGTAAAGTCTTCTTTTTTTGGATACCACAGACCTAATTTTGGGTTAGTGGCAATATATTTGATAATATGCTTGATTGCACTGAGATGTGATTCTTCAAGATGAGCTTGAAATCTAGCGCACATGTATACATCGAATAAAATATCAAGATGAGATGCAGTGAGATAGAGAAGCGAACCAATCATGCTTTTGTAGGTTCTCTAATCCACTTTCTTACTACCTTCATCTTTACCCAGTTTGGAAGAGTTTGACATAAGGGTTTTAGTCTTCTTGCAATTTCCCATTCTAAACTTATTTATAATATCTTTGGCATATATATTTGATAGATGAGGATCCTTTCATTGGATTGTTTGACTTGTAGACCTACAAAGAATGTCAATTTGCCTATTGTGCTCATTTTGAATTTTTCCTGCATAGACTTAGAGAATTTCTTACATAGGAGTTCATTAGAAAAACTGAAGATTATATCGTCTATATGAAATTGGACGAGTAAGAAGTCTTTACATTCTTTCTTAATAAACAAATTAGTGTCGACCATACCTTTCTTGAATCTATTACTCATCAGAAATTTACTTAGTCTTTTGTACCAGGCATGAGGTGCCTACTTCAAACCGTATAATGCTTTATTTAGTTTGTGGATAAAGTCTGTTTTTCTGGGATCCTCAAATCTTAATGGTTGTTCCACATAGACTTTTTCTTTGATGAATCCATTGAGGAATGCACTTTTAACGTCAATTTAGAATAACTTAAAGTTATGAAAATAAGTATAAGCAAGTAATAGCTTTATGACTTCTAATTTGGCTACTAGTGCATATATTTTATCATAATCTATTCCTTATACTTGTGTGTATCCTTTTGCTACTAACCTTGTATTGTTTATGGTCACTTTTCCCTTTTCATCAATGTTGTTTCTGAATACCAACTTAGTTCCAATTAAAGACTTTCCTTTTGGTTTGGGAACCAACTCCCATACATTCATTGATCTTAAATTGTCGAAGCTCCTTTTGCATTACTTCTATCCAGTTTTCATCATATAAGGCTTCTTCTACTCCTTTGGCTTTATTTCAAAAATAAGTGCTAGAGCATTTGAGTCTTCTTTGCCTTTGGATTTGGTGCGCATTCCTCATTCTATGTTGCCAATATGAAATATTGAGGATGATTTGATTTGTGTTTTCAATTTTTGTTGAATCTATCCCCTTTATTCAACAATTTCCTGAGTTTGAGTCGATTCTACCTACTTTTCGTCAGTAGAATCTTGTTTGACAAAAGGTAGGTTCTGTTCGGAAGGTTTAGACTTTGTTAAATCTAAGACTAATTCAAATTCTTCAAGTTGAGTTTCATCTTGCTGCTTCTGGTTGACTTCTTGAAATTTAATGTTATTTGATTCTTCAACAGTTTGGGTGTTTTTGTTGAAGACTCTGTATGTCTTGCTTATAGTAGAATATCCGAGGAATATTCATTCATCTAAATTTTTTTCAAACTTACTCGAATGATCATTTGCATTTTTCAAAACGAAACATTTGCAACCAAAAATATGAAAATAAAAAACATTTGGTTTTCTACCTTTATAAATTTCATAGAAGGTTTTCTTTAAGATAGGCCTTAGAACAACTCTATTAATTATGTAACAAGCAATTGAGACTATTTGTGTCAAAAAGTGAAAAGAGACTCTACTTTCAATTAATAGAGTTATAGCCAATTTTTGTAGAGACCGATTTTTCCTTTCTACTACTTCATTTTGTTTTAAAGTATAAGAAGAGGAGAAAATGTGTTGAAAATTATTTTCATCATAGAAATTCATAAAATCTTGAATTTCAAATTCTCTCCCATGATCTATTTTAATGTTGAAAATAACATAACCTTTCTCATTCTGAATCTTTTTAACAATTTTTGAAGAATAGGAGAAGGTTTCTGCTTTATTTGTCAAAAATAAAACCCATGTAAATCTCGAGTGATCATCCACCATCACCAAGTAATATTTCTTACCTTAAATGCTTTGAGTTCTAGTAGGTCCAAAAAGATCCATATAGAGAAGCTGCAAAACATGGTAGTAGGAAAATGGTTTGTGATTTAAATGAGCTTCTTACCTATTTTCCTAAAGTGCATGCAGTGCAAAGCTCTGTCTTCTGGTAATTCATATTTTGAAGATTACGAACCAGCTTTTTAGAGCACGGTTTGGTAATTCGCTTCATGTTGACGTGCCCTAACTTGCGATGCCATAGGTTTGCTTCGTCTTGGATATAGATTAGGCATTAAGAGTTCTCTTGGTTTATGTCTAGAAGATATATGTTATTGTGCCTTAGACCAATGAAAGATTAAGAGAAGTCTTGGCTAACTCTAGAATATACGTTCTCTTGAAAGTTGATTTTGAATCGAGTATCACACAGTTGACTGATGCTCAATAGATTGTAATTAAGGCCTTTTACCAATGACACATTATTGATGATTAAGCTTTCTATCTTCATTGTTCCTTATCCAACAATTTTTCCTTTTCTATTTCCTTTAAAAGAAACATTTCCTCATCTTTTTTGTTTTTTTTTTTTCAAGTTTGATGAAACTACTTAAATCTTCTATCATGTGCCCTGAGCATCCACTATCAAAATACCATTTCCTCTTCCTTTTAATGGCAATCTGCAATCAAAGAATAATCTTAAAATTTCTTTAATATCCAGATTTTCTCAGGTCCTAGAGAGTTAGTGGGGCATAATCTTTACCACTGACTATCCAGGACCTGAGGACATTCATTTTCAAAATGTTCTGAGTTTCCATACTTAGAACATTTTAGAGTACTTTGACCAATAGGTTTTGTAAAAGTCCTTTGAAAGTGGCTTTTATGAGTAAGTTGGGGAGATCTTTGTCTAACTCTCTCCTTAACTTTTGGAAAATCAATCAAAAGATCACTTTATTTATTTATTAAAACCTGAAATGGATTTGCTGCAATAAGGAATTTGTATGGAAATAATGTATTCTAAAGTTTTCGAATGTTTTGAAAATTTTGTTGTAATGTTTGAAAATTCCTTTTTCAAAATCTCATTTTCTTTGGAATGAGAATCACAATTTTCCTTTAATTCCTTGAAATCATTTTGTAAACTTTGAAACTTTTCTTTCTAAGAAATACCTTGTTGCCTAAGTTGAGAACTTTTCCTCTTTAGTTCGGAGATCCTTTTAAAATATGATTTGAATTTAAGCAAAGCTCATTGATATACTTGGATACTTTAATAGGAATCTTAGAATGACTCACCTCAATTTTCTCATGAGACTCAGAATTTATGTCTGTGTCAATTTTTGAGTCTGTGTCTGAATGGGCTATCAAACAGATGTTTGCATACTCCTCGTCACCCTTTCACATCCTGTATTGTTTTAGGTTTCAACCTTTAATGCTTTCTTGTACTTCTCATATTTTCCTTTTTTTTTTTCAGCAACTAAAAAATAGCTTGATTTGTCCTTTTTTCATGCATTCGAAACATATCACATCTTTGTTGGGTTCATCTTTTTCCATTGATCTTTTCTACCTATTATGCTTTTGTTGTTTCTTCTAGTTGAACTTTCTTCCTTTTTCTATTTAGCTTTTTGAACTTCTTGATCATAAGATCAAGTTCTTCATCTTTCATGTCATCTTCTAAGTCTGCATCATCAGAATTAGTGTTTGATTTAAGTGCAATGTGTTTCTTACCTTTTGAGTCGTCTTCATCATTAATTTGTTCCACTTCATAGGATTGAAAAATGCCAATAAGTTCATCAACAGATTATGGCATAATTCTCTGCATCTCTTGAATTAATGTCTTGACATGATTCCAATCCCTAGAGAGTCCTCACAGAAGTTTGTTGATCTTTATATGAGCAAAAATTGGTTGTCCTTAATATGCCAGACCATTTACAATTTTTGTAAATTGGTTGAATATATCTCCAATCGATTCTCCAGGCTTCAAGATTCATATTGGCCAAGTTGAATGTTCACCTTCGTCTCTTTTACATGATCTATACCTTCATAAGTGACATGAAGTCTATTATAAACTTCTTTAGCTGTTTCACATGAAAATATTCTATCATACTTAATAGGAGACAAAGTACAATATAAAAAATAAATGAATTTTACATCAAGAGCTTCTCTCTTGGTTATTTTTGCTTGTTCAATTGCTTTAGCATCTTTATCTATGACTGAGGTTGTCAAATGGGTGGGTTGAGTCGAAAATGGTTCAATCTATATTGACCCATTTAATCCATTTTGATCCATTTTTATGCAATGTAAATTTGACGATCTATACCGACTCGACTCATACTTGACCCAATCCATATTACTAAAATACATTAATATTTAACTCAATTTAAGTTAATTCACTCCCACCTATTTAATTCACTTTAAGCTCTTTATATATATGTTGAACAAAGTACAGCTCAAGTGTCAAAATTTGGCATGAGGGGACACTTAAGTACCAAAAGTTTGAAAATGGACACTTCAGTGCCAATTTTTTAAAAAAGTGGGACACTTAAGTGCCATCTCCGGCAGACCTTGCCGAAAATCCTATATGGCAATATTTTATTATTTTTGCTCGCCTAGGTGACTCGCTAGAGAGCTGACTCAACTCTAACTCACCTAAAACAACGCCGTTTCCATAGTTGGCCAAAATATAAGCCCTGAATCTGCCAAAACAACGTCGTCGCCCAAATTGCCCCAAATCTATAACCCTAAATCGGCTAAAATCCCTATTGAAGTGCTTGAATCCTAGTCTCGAACCCTAATTTTGATTTGCCCAAAATTCCATCGTCAAATATTGGAAATGGAGAGCAGGACTCGCAGCAGCGCCTCAAATTCCTCTCACCGAAGCGAAGGAGAAGGCCAGAGTTTCTGTTTTTGTGGATTACCGAGTCCAAGAAGAACATCGTGGACTCGAATGAATCCTGGGAGAAGATTTTTTGGATGCGCCAGATATAAAGAAGGGTCGAAGTGCAAATACTTCAAATTGGTCGATGCGAAATTCTCTCACCGAGCCACAGAGGTGATATTAGATCTACTTGATAAAAGACATCAATCTTCATCTATGTTCGTGGACGACTTGGACGATGTTGACTCAATGCAAGCTCAAGCGTCTTTAGCTAAACTTTTCAAGAATGAAGTTTCAAGGATGAATATTGAACGGAAGTGTTATCAAACGTTTATTATGGTGTTGTTTTGTTGTCTATTATACTTTATGATAAAATGTAAAGAACTTGAAGATGAGAAATTTTTTTTCTGATTGCCATAGTTAAAAATGAGTGGAGAAATGTAATTGTTTTGGATTAAATGTAGGCTTTTTTTCTTTTTGAAAGATGAGAAGAAGTTTGTGTTGTTCCATAAGATCATTGTGGCTTTGTTGTTGTTTGTGCTGTCATATGTATTGTGGATTACTTCTTGTGTTTGTAAGGAGGTTAAGGAAAGGGAATGAGTGAATTAGATGCTGCTTGTACTGTGTTTTTGTTTGTTCTTGAATATAAACCAATAATGATGGATGTGTATTGGGTCAATGTGTTGTGAATATAAACATAAACCAGCAGCAAATATTGGAATTGAATGGAGTTGCCATAAGTTAAATTACCATCACCTTATCTGTTTTGCTGTAAACCAGCATATACACAAGACAAACACAAGTGATTACCCGAATGCCATAAATTTGTTGACACTTGATTTTTAGTCGATACATCATTAAAAAATAAAAAAATAATAAAAAATAAATAAAATAGAGAGAAAACTCCAATTAGTTCACAATTAATTGTCGCCGTTCATCAATAGTGCATCATGGCCTTTGAAATAGGCATGTGCTCAATTAGGGGAACTCTAAACTAGGAAGATCAAATCCTAGCCCTTAGTTCAATCCAAGGGCTAAGATTTGATCTTGCTTGAAAATATATAAAGAGAAAAAAAAGAAAAGAAAAAGGGGAGGGCTCATTTTTTCGCGTGCGGATTCTCTCTCTCGATCGAGCGCTCTCTCTCTTTGCAATTCTTGTCGAAGGCTAGGGTTTTCCTCCGTCGGTGTGCGATCGGAGGTGTTTCCTCTATTCGGCAAGGAGCTTGCTCGGGGATCCGGTTTCTGACATTGATCGGCGTCGGTAGCAGCGGCGGGAGCTTGATTCGACCTCTTCGGTTCATTATCAACCGCTTGCTCGCCTCGTCTCTGACTCCGTGCTACGAGCTCCGAGATTGCAAATCACCTTCTGTTCTTCGTCTCTCTTTGTCCGGTGCGCTGACGTAGATTCTCTTCTGCCGCTGCTGAATCAATCTCCATGGAGGCGTCGGTTCGCTAGGGAATCGGAAGGAGAAGATGGAGTATCTGCCGGTTGAAGAGCTTGAGGTGTGAGGCTCGGTTTCCTTTGTTCGCCATCTACCGCTAGGGTTTTCTCTCAGCTCTGTCTCTCGAGCAGGTTCTCTTTCTATTCTAGCTCGGCTTCGAGGATAGAGACTCGAAGCATATTGGTAGCATCGACAGCAGCGGTGACGTCGGCTCGGCTTCGAGGATTAGCGACTATGGTTGAAAGGAAGAACCCCCTGGAGATCGATCCTTCGCCGATTCATTCAAGATCACTCGATCTAGTGCCAAAGTGTCACGGACAAGGTTAGTACACTAAACGTAGATTAGGATGAATGATAGGGCCAATTTGCATATATAGCTCAGATAATGACCAACAATGATGATGTGTGACACGAATGAAAGTTTTGAACAGCATATGTTCAGCAATCCATGAGTAGGAGTTGACTGGCGATTGATCGTCCTATGTTAATCTGTTCTAGAATTTCGGAGGTTAATGAGTCAATGTGATTAATGGACTGATTTGGACAATTAAACGTAGAAATTAAGGGAAGAAATCAGCTAGAAAAATAATTCTGACTTTTTAAAGCTTCGAATCAGTAGGTTGCCTGTTAAAATTGAAGTTCATTTGCTGTGAGAAACAAGCCACTAAATCTAGGAGCTGAATCTGGAAATTTTGACTTCAATTCTTCAATGATAGTTTCTGGCATGATCTGTGTTGGTTCTCTAATCATACGTTGTCTTGAATATATTGATATAACCCGCTGAGGTTAATGAATTTCTGTGGATTGATGATCAATGATCATAAACTTGAAGTTGATTGAACTTGATTTGCCTTGATCTGCAATTTCGTATACCTGATATGTCACTCTCTGTTTTGACTGAAACGATGTGCTAAATGAGGTTTGTTGATCTTGAGCCCTTCTAGACATAAAAAATAAACTTCTAGAGCTTCGATTTGATATGTCGCACGCTCATAGTGGATGTTGTTTGGTCACTGAAAAACACTTTTGAAATCTGTCAATTCTGCAGTAGTTTTAGATTGATTTGCTGTGTCAACTTACTGATGTTCTGTTTTAGATGGATTGAGCTGGTAGATGATGTTATTAGGACTTAATGTCTTCTGGAGATTTGTAATAGACTTCTCAAGCTTTCCATAGACATATTATATGTGCGATTTGGTCATCATTTGCCCTGCCTTTCCATTTTTTTAAATCGAGCTTTGAAATCTGGAATTTGTCTTGAACCGCAATGCTGTCTTTTCTGTGGCTAGTTGCTGTTAGTCTTGAAATGAAATAGTAGATGTGTCCAGTTACTTTCAATATGTTGTAGAATGCCTGTGTTACATATTGCCCTGTTCTATTATAGACTGACTAGTTCATGTTCTAGTATTTTTGGAAATTCATGTGTTGATAAGATGATAGTGTCTCTATAAGATTTGTTTGGGATATGCTGAACTTTATTGTGGGAAATTTGTAGAAATGAAAGCATGATTTGCTATTCTTGTTGACCTTCTTAAATTTTGCAGGATGTTTTGGAATTTTGATTTCTTGACACTATCTTTGAACTTGTTCACAATTTTAATAGTTCATATGATACCTTTGTGAAAAAATACTTTGTATCAAGGTTGTTTAGCCTTTCTTTATGACTTGACATGATTTCCCGAAGTTGTGACTTTTGGGTATCACATGAATTGCATACTGACTGCCTTGTTCTTCATGAATATACATGTTGCATGAACATGTTCAATGATGCATATGTTTAGTAAGTGATCCTTCATCAGCTAACTCATTTGTTTGATTAATTGAGAACCAAGGTCATATGACTTGAATGCTTGTCATGTTATACGCTTCGCATGTGATCGTTAGATGAATGATTTTGGTGCGACCCATAATAATGCTGAACCTTGGGATATCACCTAGAATTTGATTTAGGGACTTCATGACTTTAGTCACCATTTGTGAACACAAAAGATGTCTTGTTTTTGGTTGTTTTGATATGCACGTTTGTTTCTCTCATTTGTATGTACCTAGTTATTAGTTTCTTGGATTAGGTTTACAATAGGATCCTGAACATGGATAAAGCGTGAAGATGGTGGAGGTCGATGTCCATTTCAACCATTGTCATGTACTATTTGTTTTCCCGACACATGTCTCAGGTTCCATTTGTTGTATAAAACCCGACGAGTAGCGGGTTTTCCTCTCTTTTTCTCATACATTTCTCTTTTATATTTCTTAGGATTGCATGATAGATTTACTGCTTTCCTTGATTGTTGACTTGCTGTCTTGTAACTTCAATTTCATTGATTGTTTTCTTTTCTTCTTGTTTTTTCTTTTAGAAATAGAATAACATAAAAATAACCAACCACGCATGATCACTTAGTATAAAATTGATGATCTCGAAAAATGTAAAAAGAAACGCATGGACATGTTAGGAAAAACACAACGTACTATTTAGGTATCGAAAGGGCGTTAATAGAAATATTAGCGTAACCTAAGTCCTAGAACCTAGATATCTGGTTGCGTAGGAATCGAGGGAACTCTCCCGACCCTCGATTAGGTTTTCTAGCCAACCCCCAAAAATGAGGCTAGTGGCGACTCCTGTCTATTCTTAAGTTGTTATAAATAACTAGATTGTACAAAATCCACTGTCACGCAGGGTACGAGCTTGGGAGAGCTCGCAATCACGTAGAAGGAACTCTCGTGATCAAAGTACCCCTAAACCCAACCTTTCCCACCTTTAACTTCGAGGGTGGCAAGATCGGGTCGTGACAAAGTTGTATTTAGTAATCACTTAAGTGCTAGTCGCGATAAAAGAATGATCACTTAAGTGTCAAGTTATTATTAAAGTGATCACTTAAGTGTTACACGTAGTTAAAAATGAACACTTAAGTGCCAATTTTTTGTAGGTTTTCTCTAAAAATTGTGTTAGCCACCACCACTGGCTGCGCCACTAACCATCACCACTAGCCACACTAGGCACTCCAGCCACCACTGTGCTGGTGGTGTTGCTACACAAGGTACTGGTGCAAGCTGAGCCTTGCACTAGCTTGCACCAGTACACTTGGTGTAAGATGTGCACACTGCATACTTGCACTAGGTGCAGCATAAGCCCCCAACCCCCACCATAAACCCACAACCATCAGGCATCACCAGCTATCACCATCAGCTACACTAGCACCCCAGCCACCACATTAGCACCTGGCCACCACCTAACAACTACTGTGCTAGTGCCGGGTCTGTTGCAGAAGGTGTTGGTGCAAGCTAAGACTTGTACCAACATCACTTGGTGCAAGATATGCACACTGCACACTTGAACCATATGTAGCACAAGCCCTCAACTGAACTCCAACAACAAACCCGTTACCACTAAGCATCACCATCCACCACCACTAGCCACATTAGCACTCCAGCTACCACCACAGACCCAATACCGGTAGCAGCAAGTAAAAGAAAAATCCATATCTTACAAAAAACAAAAGAATTTGATAAGTAGCAAGATCATTCCATTAATATTGAAATTAAGTCTCACAAAATTAATGACAAACTAAAGAAAAAAAATAACCATCCATAGCAAGTTATTATAAACATTTACAAAAGTGACTCCTAAGCTCCACAAATCCTATCGCATCCCATCTCATCAATCAATATGCATAACATCCCTTGTTCGTGCTCCTTTTGATGGGCTTTTCACTTGATTCATAATCCTTGCACTCTTTCTAACTGGACGTGCAACTTCTTCTTCAACCTTCTCAATATCCATTGACTCAGATGGAGCTGCAAATGTTCCAGACTGAATTGATTTAGAAGGAGGTGTAGTTGCAACTATCCCAAACTGAATTGATTCAGATGGACCTGCAACTGGGTGCTTGCTCTTCTTTCTTGTTGGCGCAACTGATGTTTTCTTCTTCTTCTTTGTTGGTGCAGCCGCTGATTCTTGAGTTAGGCCTTGAGAGATAAGAACCTCTAAACTTCTCCCAGGCTACAAAAAGACAATAAATTGTCAGCAAAAGTCTGCAGTATAAATTAAATTAAATGCAGCAAATAAAACTTACATTCAGAATGACTGTTCCAGTACGCTCATCTGTATAAAGGCCATAGCCATATTGTTTTAACCTCTTCCCAAGTGCCCTTCTTGTTTGAATAGGTGCGTCACTTTCAGGAACTTGTAATTTGTTGGCTCTTTTTCTTGTCTGTGATTTCTTGGGCCCTTCTTTTGGCCTTTTAGCTACAGCCGGGGCTTCTTCGATCAATTCTTCAGTTGGGCGTCTTCTAGATAGCCTTTGTGTAGCTGCCCCTTCACGTGGCCTTCTTGTAATTGTCCTTCTATGTAGCCCTTCAGCTTCAGTGACACCTTCTGTTGGCCTTTCTGGTGGTACTTGTGGTGACCCTTATAATGATTCTTCTGGTGGCCCCTATGGTGAACCTTGTGGTGGCTCTTGTGATGGCCCTTCAGTTGGTAATTGAGCTCTAACTTGCATTCTTCGAACCTGAGAAAGAGGCAAAAGACATTATAAATATAACATCGGGCTATAAAATAACGTAAAGAAAGAAAAACCTGAATACAAATTGTTGAATTTACTGGGTATTTCTTTCTCTACTGAAGAATAGTCGACTGAATTGGCCATTTAGCTGCTTGGGCCAATCCTTCAGCTGGCTGTCTTCTACCTTGCTTTCTTCGAATAGGCCTTTCAGTTTCATGAATTATTGGGGTTCTTCTTGTGACCTAACAAAGACATTACATACAATGCTAAATAGGATATTATGATGTACATATTTATGATAAACCACAAAGCAACATAAACATAAATTTTTTGACTTACTAGGCTTCTAGTTGTCGACTGAAGAACAGTTGACTCACTTAGCCCTTCTGTTTGCCTTTCTCCAACTGTCCCTTCACTAGGCCCCTTAGTTGGCTTTAACTGTTCTTGTTGCTTCCTCAATTGACAACATTTAATGTTGTGCCCTGCTATGCGACAATAAGAGCACGTCATCTTTGCACCTGTCCTGCTCATTCTTTGCTAACCCGAGACCTCTCCCTCCGCCATTCTTCGTCTTCGTTTTGGCCTTCCCATTTTCTTCTTCAGTGGCAAAGGTTGAGGTGCTTCATGATCCGTCGACTCCCAAAACTTGCTACTTCTAATTGGCTGCATCATGAACTGATACGAAGCAATGCATTTCAATTTTTTGTACCAATCATTGTAATCCTATACATTGTGGCCCTTCAACTGGATGGCACATATGACATGTGCACAAGGAATTCCACTTAGTTGCCATGCTCTACATGAACACTTTCTCGTATCTAGATAAACAACATACTTATCAAAACCCTTCATTATCTCATATCCGTCATCCCCATTCCAAATGGGATGACAATGCCTTCCTGCAGCCAAGTTCTCATCCAATTTTTTGGCAATCCTAGGACCACATTGTCTAGTTCACTTTGCAGCCCCATCTCTTTGTTTGTGCAGCCGAGTCATGACCATAACTTGTATATCTTCAAGCATTGAGAGGATTGGTTTGCATCTGGCATCTATTATCTTCCCATTAAATGATTCACATATGTTGTTGTCGATGTGATCGCACTTGAATTTCTCACTGAAAAATGCCTTGCACCAATGCTTCAGTTCTGTTTGAAATAGTGCTGCACAACCTTCCTTTGTCAACTGAAGCAGTCATTCTTTGGCTATTCTAAAGTCAGCCATGTTCGTACTCTTTGCTAATTGCCAAAATTGCAACTGTAGCTTATCCCCTTTGTAGGTCTTTGCCTAATTCCTGTTTATGTGCCGCGCATACATTCGATGTTTAACATGGGCCAACAACTCAGCTACTACCGGAACCAATCCCTACAATAATTCAAAGTAAGAAATGTAAGCAAATAACATGTTAATATTACAAAACAAACAATTGACTAAATCTTTCAAAAAGCAAGCATTACCTTTTATTGGTTGCTCATAAACGCCCACCCTTCCCCATTTGTTATCTCTAAGTCAGCCATCAGATTTTTCAAGAACCAAGACCAATTATCCTTGTTTTCAATCCTTGCAACAACCCAAGCTAGTGAGAACATTTGGTTATTCGCATCTCTTCCAATTGCCGTCAACAATTCTCCCTTGCACAACCCCTTCAAAAAACAGCCGTCCAATCCTATAATCCGTCTACAATTAGCTAAAAATCCTCGTCTACTTGCATCAAAGCACACATAGAACTTATCGAACTTGGTCCCACTATCAGGAAGCGGCCTCTCCACCACCTCTACATACACTCTATTTGAAGGGTTTTGTAGCCTACATTCCTAAGCATACTCCCACACCTGCCCATATTCCTTGCCATACTCACCAATAAGTATCTTTATCACTTTTTGCTTTGCTCTTTTGCATTGAATCCTAGATACATTGACGCCTACATGCTCTTTCACCAGCATCCTAAAGTCAGTAATTTTCATCTCGGGCATCAGCTTGATCATATCGAAGAAGTGCTTGGACAACTATGCATTTGTTACCCTTTTGTTTTGAAAATTAATGGAACAAGTGTGTTCCTCTTGGTAGGCTCTAATCTGGAAAGACCTACTCCTCTTATCCAACACGCCATAAATCTTCCATGGACAATTTTGCTACGAAC
Source organism: Eucalyptus microcorys (assembly GCA_014182515.1). NCBI lineage: Eukaryota > Viridiplantae > Streptophyta > Magnoliopsida > Myrtales > Myrtaceae > Eucalyptus > Eucalyptus microcorys. Next base: position 6,359,618 of record CM024564.1, on the reverse strand, counting down.
ACCTAGCTCTTACAAAGTTCTTAGTATTTCTAATGAAGTCAATATTTCTTTGTGTAGCAATGGAGTTCTTCAGTATAGCTTCCCTAAATTGTATCGCATCTTGGAATTTCATACCTACTGACAAAGTAGGAGAGGCAATGGATGGATCATAGGAATGAAACTTACTTTTCCTTCTACACACAGCTCCTTGATCTTCTTCAAGCTTGTCCTGGGAAGTAGCAATGTCGATGTTTCTTCATAATCCGTCTCCTGGCCAACAACACCAGCATCTGCAGGGCCTTCGTCTCTGTTTGGAAATTCATCAGCTACTTGCAAAGTTGCAAATCTATCCGACAAAATGTCCATTTGTTTTTTTCTTGACTGTGTAAACTCCTCGTCGTCATCATCACTTAAGATTAAGAAATTTTCAGCAGCCAACCCTTCATCGTCATCATCACCATCACTGGATTCAGTTAGTTCCCAATCTAATTCAGTGATGGTGACATCACCTCTGGTGAATAGCATCTGCGCCTCTCTCCTCCCTGTCTTGTCCATCATGCCCTCCTTCATCTCTAACCTCAGTACTAGCTTGAATACCATCTCCTCATTTTCCTACTTGGGTGTTATCTCTGTCATCATCTTCGTCCTCACTATCACTATTGTATTCAACATATACTTTCGCCTCTTCGCCATGAAGATAATGATATAGGACATCCCTAAAACAATTATCATCTTCTAAAGTTCTCAAACCATCTCTCAAGCCTTTCCTAGGAACACAGTACAACAACTTTTGTACTTAATAGGGCAAATACGTCACTATATTCCTAACAAATCCAATATAAGATGCCTTCTTTATATCTACAAAGATAGTACCCTCATTCCCCCCCTTATACTCCCACTCATCCTCCCCAATCGCAAAATCCCCACCGAAGCAAACAGTGACAGCAACATAGTCCTTATCATGAGCCATTTCTGCAACAAAAGAGGAAAAAAATACAATTAACTTTTGGGACCACATTCACAAAGGATAACAAACAATTGCATATGGAGGTCCCTACACTCTTTATTAAAGAAAATATAAGAAATAGGGAAAAGATGTGCAGGTCAGATGACATCTACTTTGATTGGAAAGATGCCCTTAAGACAAATAAAGGTCCCCACTCGACAGCTACTTTGATTATGTCGCATTTCCTTAAAATATGGATAGGTCCCCCAGATAAACATGGGTCCTCATGACACCAATTTCAACATTGCAATTTTAAAAAAATGCCTAGAAGTCCTCACGACAACTACTCCGAACCCTAACAATCATCATCGCATATCGCATATCACATTTCACATCCGACCATTACAAATTACTTTCGCACATCACAATTCCACATTCGAGCTCTAAATCACACATCATAGTACCTAGCACCACATCTGAGCCTTGATTTCCCCCCTACTGAGTTCTACTGTGACATCCTGAATTTCGACCTCGTTTCGATGAAATGAAATGGACTTTTCATCAACGTGCCTATGGTCCTTTTTTTTTTTGAGCTGATCACTCACGAGTTAACTAACCTATTAGGTGAAGCCGTTAATGGATATATCCATGGTAAAATCCCTAAAAGCTACACGATAGGTTAGATTGGACTAAAATCGCGTTTGGTTGATTTTTAACCATGAAATTTAATTCGATTTCGGGCATCGAATATTTGAGTGTGTCACGATTCATTTTTAGGACCTTGTCTCATCGTCCGTCGAATTATCGACGAGTCTGAATTTTCAAAGAAGAAATTATCGGAGGAAAAATCAAAGACTGGAAGAAAATAGAAAGGGAAAGAGAAAAGAAAAATAATAATAATAATAAGAATAATAATAATAATATTTTTTTTTTGTTATTTCTCTCTCTCCCTCTCTCTTCCTTTTTCTCTCTTCTCTCCTTTCCCCCCCCACGTGATCTTTCTCCCTTTCTCTCTCTCTCTCTCTCTCCTTCCTTCTTTTTCCCTCGTGCAGATTTCCTCCACCGCCTGCCCTGCCGGTTCCAACTTTGCTTCTTCTTTCTTTTACTTTTTGACTTTCAAACTTATCTTCTCTCTCTCTCTCTCTCTCTCTCTCTCTCTCTCTCTCAGTACTCTCTCTCTTCTTTGGTTCGAGCAAACCAGCGAGGCAAAAGCAGAAGTAGAACAGCAGCACCGAGGGAACAAGATCGAATTAGCTTGCCATCGCCGCCCGTGCTCCACCACCCGCGCGTCGCCCGTGCACTTCACCGCTCACCGCTCGCTCTCCGCCTCTTCCTCACCCCCTTCAGTCGCCGTCGATGCCCTCATTCTCCCTCTCTGTTCGTGTGAAAACCCAAGCAGAAGTAGAAGCAGCGACCAACGTCACCTGGAGCCAGAGCTGCTGTCGCTGCGCGCCAGGTCGTCGCCATCGTCCCGCGCTTGCGCGTCGCCTTGCCACTCACCTCCCTTCGCGTCTTTGCCGCCTCGCCGTGCGTCCCCAGCCTCATGTCGCCTCTGCCCAGCCCTTGTTCGGCCACCATAGGCGGCTGCCTGACCACCTCCGGCCACCGTTCGACCTCACTGGAGCTTCCCTCGCCCTCCACCGGCCTTGCCTCACCATCTCAGCCATCGGACCAACCCTGGCTAGCCAAGAACAGCCGTTGGTCAGTGGGTTTCTAGCCCCCTTCGGCCCACTTTTGGGCATTTCCGGACCCCAAACCCGGGACTTGCTTTGGGAGGAGTCGATCCTTGTGTCGTCCTCGTCGGATTGATACGTTTTGCGCTAAATTCCGGTGAGTAATCTCACTAATCCATGCTTAGTTTGCTAATTATGCTTAGGGGTTGATTAGATTTAATTAAGTGCAATTATGTGGTTAGATTAGAGCAGATTAGTGATTATTAGACAATTATGATGCATGTTAGACATTTTGATTGTGCAATTAGCAAGTCGATTTAGTCTACTAATTATTGAATGCATTTCGGGATTTTTCCCGACCCTTATCAGGCTTCAATTAGGCAATATGGGCCTAAATTGGATTTTTAGTAATTAATTATTAATTTTCAAAATTAATTAATTAATTAATTATTTTTCCGGAAATTCACCCGGGATGGCCGGTGACCGGAATTTCATGCTGATCGTCGTGGTGCAATCCGTTTATTTAATTGAGCTTCAATTTGTATGAAATTGAGTTGTTTTGATTATTTGATTGAGAAATAATTGGGTATCGTTAGTAAGTTGGCGAACTATAGAGAAATGCGTTGTCTCATAGTGGAATCGCGGTAGAAAGTAAATCACCTGGAGAAGGGTACGTTGGCTCGATGATTAAGTATTGGCATCTAAAAAGGGCACGTGGCTCGGTGATCTAATGCGTCACTTTGGCGAACTAGTGCCTTAGAGAATGCACGTGGGCCTAATGTTCCGGAATGGCATCTAAAAGGACACGTGTCTCGGTGATCTGATGCGTCACTTTGGTGAACTAGTACCTTAGAGAATGCACATGGGTACGTGGGTCTAGTGTTTGAGAATGGCATCTAAAAGAGCACGTGGCTCGGTGACTTGATGTATCACTTTGGCGAAAAGGTCGCCTTAGAGAATGCACGTGGACCCAAGGTTTGAGTATGTCATCCTAGAAATAGCATGTGGCTCGGAGACTTGGAATGTCGTCTTGGAGAATGCACGTGGCCCGACTTCTAGATATTCCACCGTGGGGGAATGATTTGGGTGACATGCAATCGGCTGGTTCGATTTGTTTTGAGTAAGTGGGTGCTTATTATGAATTGTACTGACTTGCAGGTGGAATCTGAGGCTAAGGTAAGTCCTCTGACCTGTGCGTGTTTAGGCAGCCCATAATGTATTGGTTTACTAATTGGGTCTTAGTGGGGTAGAACTTGCTGAGACGTAGTCTCATCCCGGTTGTGGGACAACATTTCAGGCCCCTAGATGGCAGCACCTCCACCTCCTCCACCTCGTCGTTCCGCCATGCATTTCGGTATTCCCCAGGAGGTGACTGAGCTAGAAGTTCACTCCCATATTCACCCTCACCCAGAAGGAGTAGAGTATGTCCTTGTTAAGTCAATCGTCTGGGTTGACATAGGAGAGAATGCCCTGAGGCCACATCATTATAGGTCATGGTACCGGGAGTACTATGATGGGCGAAGAGAGGGACCCATTCCTGAGAATGACGTACCAATGTACGTTTTGGAAGAAGCTTTCGGGGAGGGTACAACAGACCACGCGGATGGGTCGGTTGTTAATGTTCAGGGCTTGGCACTTGTAGCTGAAGCCCACACTCCTGTGTACTCAATTGATGATGACAACTGAAACGATGAGGGTGGTGAGATCGAGGAACAGGAGGTGGAAGGACCAGAGAAGGACGAAGACTGGGGTGCAGCAGAAGAGGTACCTGAAGATGAGTCGGCATCGGAAGCCGAGGATGAGCTTGAAGGAGAAGAGGAGGAGCCCGAGGAAGAGGAGAGCGAATCAGAGGAGTCAGAAGAGGATCAGGACGATCCTAAATATGACCCAAATGAGGATTGAAATATCATCTCTTTTATGAACCCTATGTATATGTGTAGATAGAGTGAGACTTTGAAGTCGTGAATAGTTTGTGAAGTGCTCTGTTTAATGCCATGTATAAAGGCTTGGTTATGGTTTTCAATATGAAAAATATAGCCCGCTTTTTTATCCCATTGTCTTATTGTCTGGGGATTTATAACTGCTTCCGCATGTGCTTAATAAATGAAAGGGTCAGCGATACATAGTCCTAGGATATCGCATTCTAAAATTGACTAAGTAGAGGGATGTGTGCGTGCCCGAGGATCGGGGCGTGACACCTACGCTGAGCCCTACATTACCAGGCCGATCCTAAACTGTCAATCCGAACCCCCAATAGGGTTCTAGCACCACATCTGAGTCCTAAATCTTACATCAATACCATCCAAGCCCAAGATTTTCCAACCGACCCCCAAATTTCAAGTTGGAGCCCTAATAAACGAGTCAGAGCCCTAATTTCACCACATGGGAGAGGAAGAAGAGAACAAACCTGAGTGAGTGATGACGGTGAGGGACGACGGCGAGCGATGACGGTGAGCGACGACAGTGAGTGACGACGGCGAGCGACGATGATGAGCGATGACCTACGAACGGCAACCTGTGAACAGCGATGGAGAAGACGTCAGATCTGGTGTGAACACGAGCGCGACCAGTTAAACCCTAAATAAGATAAATGACATCGTTTAGCACTAAGGAAAAAAACGATGTCGTTTAGCTTGGTCAAGGCAGAGTGGATGGGCCAACGTTGTTTTCTTCCTCCATGTGTGCTTTTTTTCAAAAAACATTTGCCACATCGGTTAAGCACGTCGCCGGAAAATGCCACGTATGCATTTTGGCCGAATTTTGACTGGATTGGCACTTAAGTGATTCATTTTGCTCCAATTTTGGCACTTAAGTATCCCTTTTCAAACTTTTGTCCCTTAAGTGTCCATTCGTGCCAAGTTTTGGCACTCGGGGTGTATTTTGTCCTATATATGTTACTTGAATAAAAAAAATTTCACATCAAATTTAAAATATAAATTTAAAACAAAACAAGCTTGAACTTGCCTAACGACAGCGAGTTTGAGCCTCGCCAGTCATTGGTAAGGCCTCTGCCTCGTCGAATCTAGGGAGACTTGAGCTCCCCAACGTTGAGTGAGCTTGAGTCTCGCCATGTGACGCCCATAATGTCATCTGACACGTATTTCTTATATTATTACTTTCTTTTAGTATGCGAAAGCATAATCAAATATTTACGAATACTTCTTTAACAATTAAAACCTTACAAATACAACCAACATACTTAAACTATATTTATTTATATTACATATGAGTTCACAAATTCATTATGTCAAAAGCAAAAAGAATGGGTAGGGAGTTATACTATGCTTCCAAAAATCTGACTATACAAAATGTTCAGACTGAAGTAACAAGTCAATAACTTCTCCATCTGCCGTGTCTCCATCGTCCAAATCAAAGTCACTCAACTGATCGACTAACTCCCTATCAAGGTTTCGGTATTAGACAATGAACCGAAAAGGAGCCCACTTTGCGAAACCTCCTACATCAACCAATATCATAGAATTAAATTTTGTATATATTATTTTAGATTCTAATTCAAGCACACTTTCATAAAGAGCTTCATTATACATAGGGATTCCATAATACAAAGATTGAGGGGTGCCCATCTTACATGTCTGAAAAATGAAAGGAATGAGTTGAAACCTAGTAAATGAAATCTCTAATTTCAAGTTAGAAAAATTCTCTAACCACTTCACTTGGTATACAGAAAATGAATACATAATCATCTGAGAAGTGTGATACAAATATAAATAGACTTTACCTTTCATTTTCATTTATCACAGAAATTGTCAATCAACAATATGTCCATTCAAACTCATGCATATGCACACCATGTTTCATACAAACAAATCATTTAAGTGATGTTTAGTTCTGCACATAATACTGCATTTTATTCTTTAATGTTTCCTCCTTCCCAACTCTCCTAAGGTATCCCGACTCACAGGGCATCCCAACTATCAGGGCTCGCAGCATCCTACAAACTCCCACCACATGGCATCCCCACCACAGGGGTATCTTGACTCCCCAGGTATCCCGATTCACGGAGCATCCCGCAAACTTCCACCATTGGGCATCGTCACTCATCGCTATACGGATGACGGGATCACATTAATCTTATTCAAGGCCTGATATATGCATGCTCACAAGCATAACACATATATCTCAACTCAATTTAATGCTTTAGTCAAATAACCATATATTAAATAACACACAAACATATTTTGGTCATTAAAGTTTAGACATTCAATGAGTACATTCTGAGTCTGGACATTAAGCACGTTCTAGACATTAGAATCTGGTAAATTAAATGAGTATATTTTGAGTCTAAATGAACAAGTATATTTCGGTCATAAAGTCTGAATAATCAAAAGGGTAAATTTTGGTTTAATAAAAGCTTATAGAACAAAAGAACATATACAATAATGGATAGAATCAACAAATGAACGAATTCAACAAGAAATAAATTTATATTTAGTAAAGTCTGTCCGAACCAATAAACATACTTTTCAACAAACATATTCACAAGTTGACGAATTCAGCAAGTGAACAGATTCGACCAAATGAGTAAATTCATAAAGGGGTAGATTTACGAATAGACAAATTATATCATAAGAAATTCCAGCAGAAACAAGGGAAATAGACAGATTTTAACTAGTAGAATTCTAGTAGAAAGAAGTAGAACAAACATGTAATGGGTTATCAAGACAAATATAACAAATGACCATATTCTAACTATCCAAAATGAGGCAGAAAGAAGCAAAATGAATATACAATAAATTATCAAGACAAATTAATAGAATGACCAGATTTTAACTATCCACAATGAGGCAAAAAGAAGCAAAACTAATATGTAATGGATTATCAAAACAAATATAACAGAATGACCATGTTTTGGCTATCCAGATCCACACAAAATGAATTAGAACAAACCACAGTGAAACAAAAGGAACTTGTAAGAAATTATCAAAGCCACTTAATAACCACCATACCTACGTCAAAACTTCACCTCTCACCCAACCAACCAAGATAAAATTAATTAAGTAAACTTCACTTACCTTGAACAAACGCAAACCGCAAGCCACATATTGCCTTCACTACCCTAGTAGCTCTTGAATATGAAGTCTTACTCTATAATTTCTTTGATTGAAAAGTGGAAATAACATATGCAGCTTCTGTTTGAATTTTGGGGGAACTAAAATGGGCTCTTTGGCAAGATAGAAGGAGTTTTGTTAAAATTAATTAAGATAATTTGATTTCTTTCATTATTAGGTGTAAATTTGCATGTCAATCTTCAGCTCGATGTGGCACAAATACAAGGCAAAGCCCTTGCATGTGGCCAAAGGAAATGCATGAAGAAAATGAGTCATTTGAAGAAAAAACCATAATTTAATTCTTCGTGTCAAAATTAGTAATAATAATATTATTTACTAGAGACATATGGTCGTACAATACATAATAAAGAGATAAATGACACTTAAAATTGAAATTAATAAATCTTTGCAAGTAAATATAGTAAGTTACGTAGCCCTCTTCTTACAACATCCATTAGCATAAATTAATCACTATTATCAATAATTAACTAAATTTACACAATTTATAACACCCATCAATTATTAAGACAATAATAATTTAACTAATAAGGTTCTACTATTAGTATATACATAATTCAATTCACATGTCGGATTCGAGACAATCTACCATTATGGAAAAATTATCCGCCGTCTCTTCTGAAACTTATGATTCGACTAAAACTTTCATGTACTTATCTGAATATTAAGGCTAATAATACTTAGCTTAAAATTTAAGTATTATTATCAAAGATGAGAATTTTCAAATATTACATAATTATAAATACGGAATTTCCGGTTCGTGCCAGTCACTGGCTAAGGATGGAGGAAGAAGAAAGAAAAAAAGAAAAAGAAAAAAAAAAAAAGAAAAATGAAATATAAAAAATAATTATAATTATAATTTTTATTAAAAAAACATTTTTATAAAGTTAAAGGGGAAAGAGAGTGTGAGGCTTGGATTGGAAATAGGTTTTTAAGTCCAACCCATTTAAGACCTATTTAATTAGTCTCTTCAAAATGTAAGTGACCCACTTTAAAGTGTAAGTGACCTATATATGACCCATTTACGATATAAATGGGGTCATATATGGGTGTAAGATCCATTTTGACACCTTTATCTATGACTTCCTTCTTCTTGTCTAAAGCAAATGCAGCTTTTGGATTAACCCATTTTTCTACAATATCCCATTCCAGAGGATTTCTGGATCTTAGGAATATATTCATTTTGTTTTTCCAGACATTGTATTTCTTTGCATCAAAATAAAATTGCCTGGTGTTGCTTTGCCCTTCAACAAGACCCGGTACCAAGATACTAGTTATATAAGATCTTGGGATAAGTACATTAGAAGTCTTAAAACTTATCATGATAATGCAATTGAGTCCTAAAACTTTCAAAAAGTGCAATTAAGTTCTAAAACTTGTCACGAAAGTTCAATCAAGTTTTAAAACTTTCAAAAGGTTCAATAAAGTCCTAAAAATTGTCTCGAAAGTACAACCAAGTCTTAAAACTTTCAAAAAGTGCAATCAATGGAATGACTTATATTGAACCACTTTGACAAGTTTTATGACTTGATTACACTTTTTGAAAGGTTTAGGACTTAATTGCATTTTGTGACAACTTTTATGACTTAATTGCATTTTCATGATAAATTTTAGGACTTCCAATGCACTTATCCCTAAGATCTTTAGCTTAGAAGTAAAAACACTTAAATAAAATGAGCACATGGCTTTAATACTAATTGATAAAGCTAGTACGCACACCCAGAAGAGGGTGAATAGATGTTTAAATAAAATTTTGACAAATAATCGTGGAATAAAATAAGTTCCCAACAAGGTTTAAATAAGAATAAGAGTTTATTATGCAAGGCACTAGACTTCTGAGAAACTTGTAAGAGTTTAATAGACTTAAGTAAAGTAAGATAAGGGAATAGAAGATTACACACGAAATTTATAGTTGTTTGGTTTAGACTAAGCCTACGTTTATTCTCCTATACTAATAGCTAATGGCTGGATTCCATTATGAGATCGATAAGAGATTATAACTATGAGTGCAAACGCTTAGTAATAGCTCACATTATCTTAGGTAGAAGAACATCCCAAGTGCCATAACTTGGCACGGGAGGACACTTAAGTGCCATAACTTCAAAACGGTTCACTTAAGTGCCACTTTCTTTTTCTAGTGGGACACTTAAGTACCACCTCCGGCGACCCTTGCCGGAAATCCTACGTGGCAATATTTTATTATTTTTTATTGCCTACGTGGCTCGCCGGAGAGCTGAGTCGGCTCTAACTCATCAGAAATGACGTCGTCTGCATAATAAAAGCCTTAAATCTTCCAAAAACGACGTCGTCTCCCCAAATGTCCCAAATCTAAAACCCTAAATCGGCTAAAATTCCTATTGAAGTGCTTGAATCCAAGTCTCGAACCCTAATTTTCATTTGCCCAAAATTCCTTCGTCGAATCTTGGAAATGGAGAGCAGGACTCGCAGCAGCGCCTCAATTTCCTCTCACCGAAGCGAAGAAGAAGGCCAGCGTTTCTGTTTTTGTGGGTTACCGAGTCCAAGAAGAACATCGTGGACTCGAATCAATCTTGGGAGAAGATTTTATGGATGCGCCCGATATAAAGAAGCGTCGAAGTGCAAATACTTCAAATGGGTCGATGCGAAGTTCTCTGATTGAGCCACAGAGGTGATATTGGATCTACTTCATAAAAGACATCAATCTCCATCTGTGTTCGTGGACGACTTGGAGGATGTTGACTCAATGCAAGCTCAAGCGTCTTTAGTTAAACTTTTCAAGAATGAAGTCTCAATGCACGCTCAAGCATCTTCAACTAAACCTTTTAAGAATAAAGTTTCAATGATGAAAATTGAACGAAAGTGTTACCAAGTGTTTATTATGGTATTGTTTTGTTATCTATTGTACTTTATGATGAAATGTAAAGCACTTGAAAATGAGAAAAAGTTTCTCCGATTGCCATAGTTAAAAATGGTGTTGTTTTGGATTAAACGTAGGCTTTTTTTTTTTTAAAAGATGCGAAGAAGTTTGTGTTGTTCCACAAGATCATTGTGGCTTTGTTGTTGTTTGTGCTGTCATATGGAGTTGCCATAAGTTAAATTACCATCATCTTCTTTGTTTTGATGCAGACCAACATATACACAAGACAAACATGAGTGATTACCCGAGTGCTATAAGTTCTATTTAGTAATCACTTAAGTGCTAGTCGCGATGAAAAAATGATCACTTAAGTGTCAAGTTATTATTAAAGTGATCAGTTAAGTGTCACTTGTAATTAAAATTGAACAGTTAAGTCCCAATTGTTTTGTGGGTTTTCTCTAAAAATTGCGCCAACCACCACCACCGGCTGCGCTACCAACCGTCACCACTAGGCACACTACACACTAGGCGCTCCAACCACCACATTAGCACCCCAACAATAAACTCACTACCGCCAAACATCACCATCCACCACCACCAGCCACACCAACACTCTAGCTACCACCTGAGAACACCAATAGCAGCAGCAGCAAGTAAAAGCAGAATCCATGACAAACAGCAAAAATTGACAAGCAACGCAAGATCATTTCATTGATATTGAAATTAAGTCTCACAATATCAATGACAAACTAAAAGAAAAAAAAAAGATAACCATCCATAGCAAGTGTTATTATAACGTTAACGTTTACATAACTGTTTTGACTCCTAAGTTCCACAAATCCTATCTATCACGTCCCATCTCATCAATCAATATGCACGACACCCCCTGTTCGTGCTCCTTTCGATGGGCCTTTCACTTGATTCATAATTCTTGCACTCTTTTTAATTGGACGTGCAACTTTTTCTTCAACCTTCTCAATATCCATTGACTCAGATGGAGCTGCAAATGTCCCAGGCCGAATTGATTCAAAAGGAGCTGCAACTGGGTTCTTTCTCTTCTTTCTTGTTGGCGTAATTGATGTTTTCTTTTTTGTTGGTATGGCCGTTGATTTTTGAGTTGGGCCTGAGATAAGAACCTCTGAACTTCTCCCAAGCTACAAAAAAACAATAAATTATCTGCAAAAGTCTACAGCATAAATTAAATTAAATGTAGCCAATAAAACTTACATTCAGAATAACTGTTCCAATACGCTCATCTGTATAAAGGCCATAGCCATATTGTCTTAACCTCTTCCCAAGTGCCCCTCTTGTTTGAATAGGGGCGTCACTTTCAGGAACTTGTGATTTGTTGGCTCTTTTTCTTGCTTTCTTAGGCTCTTCAGCTACAGCCGGGGCTTCTTCGACCAATTTTTCAGCTGGGCGTCTTTTAGATGGCCTTTGTGTAGCTGTCCCTTCACCTGGCCTTCTTTTAGTTGTCCTTCTGTGTAGCCCTTCAACTTCAGTGATACCTCCTTCTGTTGGGCCTTCTGGTCGTACTGGCGGTGGTACTTGTGGTGCCCCTTGTAGTGATTGTGATTCTTCTGGTGGCCCCTGTGGTGACCCTTGAGGTGGCTCTTGTGATGGCCCTTCAGTTGGCAGTTGAGTTCCAACTTGCTTTCTTTGAACCTGAGAAAGAGGCAAAAGACACCATAAATATAACATTAGGACATATAATAATGTAAATAAAATGAAAAACTGAATACAAATGGTTGAATTTACCACTGGGTATTTCTTTCGCTGCTGAAGAACAGTCGACTGAACTGGCCGTGATGCTACTTGGGCCAATCCTTCAGCTGGCCGTCTTCTACCTTGCTTTCTTCGAACAGGCTATTCAGTTTCATGACTTATTGGGGGTTCTTCTTGTGACCTAACAAACACATTACATACAAGGCCAAATAGGATATTATGTACATTTTTATGATAAACGACAAAGCAACATAAACATAAAATAAATTTCATGACTTACTGGGGTTCTAGTTGTCGACTAAAGAACAGTCGACTCACTTGGCCCTATTGTTTGCATTTCTCGAACTGTCTCTTCACTAGGCCCTTCACCTTGCCTCAACGGTTGTTGTTGCTTCCTCAATTGACAACCTTTAATATTGTGGCCTGCTAGGTGACAATAAGAGCACGTTATCTTTGCACCCTGCCTGCTCATTCTTTGCTGACCAAAGACCTTTCCCTCTGCCATTCTTCGTCTTTGTTTTGCCCTTCCAATTTTCTTCTTCGGTGGTAGACGTTGAGGTGCTTCATGATCCGTGGGCTCCCAAAACTTGCTACTTCTAATTGGCTGCATCATGAACTGATAGGAAGTAAGGTATTTTGATTTATGGTACCAATCATCGATGTAATCATCTGTATTGTCGCCCTTCAACTGGATGGCACATATGGCATGTGCACATGGAATTCCACTTACTTGCCATGCTCTACATGAACACTTCCTGCTTCCTAGATTGATAACATACTTATCAGCACCCTTCATTATCTCATATTAATCATCTCCATTCCAAATGGGATGACAATGCCTACTTGCAGCCAAGTTCTCATCCAATTTCTTGGCAATCCTAGGACCATATTGTCTTGTCCACTTTGCAGCCTCATCTCTTTGTTTCTACAGCCAAGTCATAACCGTAACTCGTATATCTTCAAGCATCGAGATGACTGGTTTGCATCTGGCATCTATTATCTTCAAATTAAATATTTCACAAATGTTGTTGTCGACGTTATCGCACTTGAACTCCTCACTGAAGAATGCCCTGCACCAATGCTTCGGTTCTAGTTGAAATAGGGCAGCACAACCTTCCTTTGTCAACTGAAGCAGTCCTTTTTTGGCTATCCTAAAGTTAGCCATGTTTGCACTCTTTGCTAATTGCCAAAATTGCAATTGCAGCTTATCCCCTTTGTAGGTCTTTGTCCAATTTCCGTATATGTGCCGCGCACACATTCGATGTTCAGTATGGGGCAATAACTCGGCTACTGCCGGAACCAATCCCTGCAATAATTCAAAGTAAGAAATACTAGAGCAAATTACATGTTCGTATTACAAAGCAAACTATTGACTAAATTTTTCATAAAGCAAGAATTACCTTTTGTTGGTCGCTCATGAATGGCCACCCTTCCCCGTTTGTTATCTCCAAGTCAGCCATCAGATTTTTCAAGAACCAGGACCAATTGTCCTTGTTCTCAATTTTTACAATAGCCTAAGCTAGTAGGAACATTTGGTTATTCGCATCTCTTCCAATCGCCGCCAACAATTCTCCCTTGCACAAGCCCTTCAAGAAACAACCGTCCAATCTTATAATCCGTCTACAACCAGCTAAAAATCCCTGTCTGCATGCATCAAAGCACACATAGAACTTATCGAACTTGGTCCCATGATTAGGAAGCGGTCTCTCAACCACCTCTACATACACTCTACTTGTAGGGTTTTGCAGCTTACACTCCTAAGCATACTCCTACACCTGCTCATATTCCTTAGCATACTGACCAATAAGTATCTTTATCACATTTTTCTTTGCTCTTTTGCATTGAGTCCTAGATACATTGATGCCTACACGCTCCTTCACCAGCATCCTAAAGTTAGAAATTTTCATCTCGGGCATCAGCTTGATCAGATCGCAGAAATGCTTGGACAACCATGCACTTGTTACCCTTTTTGTTTTGAAAATTAATGGAACAAGTGTGTTCCTCTTGGTAGGCTCTAATCTGGAAAGACCCACTCTTCTTAACAAACGCGCCGTAAATCTTCCATGGACAATTTTGCTGTGAACACCTAGCTCTTACAAATTTCTTAGTGTTTCTAATGAAATCAATATTTCTCTATGTAACAATGGAATTCTTCAGTATAGGCTTCCCTAAATTGTATCGCATCATGAAATTTCATACTTACTGACAAAGTAGGAAAGGCAACGGATGGATCATAGGAAGGAAACTTACTTTTCCTTCTACGCACAGCTCGTTGATCTTCAAGTTCGTCTTGGGAAGTAGCGGTGTCGATGCTTTCTTCATAATCTGTCTCTTGGCCAACAACACCAACATCTGCAGGGCCTTCGTCTCTATTTGGAACTTCATCAACTACCTGCAAAGTTCCAAATCTATCTGACAAAAAGTCCATTTGTTTTTTCTTTGATTGTGTAAGCTCCTCATCGTCGTCATCACTTAAGATTAATAAATTTTAAGCAGCCAACCCTTCATCGTCATCGTCATTATCACCATCACTGGATTCAGCTACTTCCCAATCTAATTCAGTGATGGTGACATCACCTATGTCACTATCGCTCTGGTGAACAGCATCTACGCCCCTCTCCTCCCCGTCCTGTCCATCATGCCCTGCTTCATCCCTAACCTTAGTACTAGCTTGAATACCATCTCCTCCTTCTCCTACTTGGGTGCTATCTCTGTCATCATCTTCGTCCTCACTATCACTATTGTTTTCAACAAATACTTTTGCCTCTTCGCCATGAAGATAATGATATAAGACATCCCTAAAACTATTATCATCTTCCAAAACTATCAAACCATCTTTCAAGCCTTTCCCAGGAACATAGTACATCAACTTTTGTACTCTACAAGGCAAAAATGTCACTATATCCCTAACAAATCCAATATAAGATGCCTTTTTTATATTTACAAAAATAGTACCATCATTCCCCCCTTCATACTCCCACTCATCCTCTCCAATCACAAAGTCCTCACCGTAGTAAACGATGACAGCAACATAGTCCTTATCATGAGCCATTTCTGCAACAAAAAAGGAAAACAATTAACTTTTGGGACCACATTCACAAAATACAACAGACAATTGCAAGTGGAGGTCCCTACACTCTTTATTAAAGAAAAGAAGAAAAAGGGAACATGTATAAGTCGTCTGACAGCTGCAGCTTGAAAAGAGGCCTCAGGACAAACAAATAGAGATGGGACCCGACGACTACTTTGATTATGTCGTCGCATTCCTTTAAAATATGGAGAGGGATCTCAGATAAGCATGGGTCCTCATGACACCGATTTCAACAATGCAATTTATTAAAAAAATACTCAGAAGTCTCCATCCCCACGACAACAAGAGATTCCATTCGAACATGTCCAAGGTCCAATACTCCGAACCCTAACAATCACCAATCACCAATCACCATTGCACATTTCACATCCGACCACTATAAATTACTTTCACACATCACAATTCAACATCAAAGCCCTAAATCACACATCACATTGGATGGGGCGACGTCGAGCCCTACATTTCAAGGCCGATCCTAAACTGTCAATTCGAACCCCCTAATAGGATTCTAGCATCACATTTGAGCCATAAATCTCACATCAATACCATCCAAGCCTAAGCTGGGAAAGCCGACCCCCAAATTTCAAGTCCGAGCTCTAATAAACGAGTCGGAGCCCTAATTTCACCACAGGGGAGAGGAAGAAGAGAAAAAACCTGAGCAAATCAACGATGGCGAGCGACGACGGCGAGCAATGACCTGCGAACGGCGACCTGTGAACGGCGATGGAGAGGACTTCAGATCTGGTGTGAACCGATGGACGAATGGTTAAAATCCAAATAAGCTAAACGACGTTGTTTAGTACTAAGGAAAAACAACGTTGTTTAGTTTGGCCAAAGGCACAATGGATGGGGCGACATCGTTTTCCTCCTCCACGTGTGCTTTTTTTTTTTTTTACTAAATTGCCACGTCGGTTAAGCATGTCGCCGGAAAATGCCACGTCTGCATTTTGGTCGGTTTTTGGCCGGATTGGCACTTAAGTGTACCATTTTAAAGTTATGGCACTTAAGTGTCCTTTCGTGCCAAGTTATGGCACTCCAGGTGTCCCAACCTCCATTATCTTACTAAGATACTCTTTTTTTTTTTCTCTCTTTTAGTGACAGTTTGTAAAGCTCACAAAAAAAGACAAGTAAATGAGAACAACTTCAGATTTTGGAATTTTAGATTCACGTTCCACTAGTCTTGACCAATTGACCTCCTTAAATACTCTTCCATGTTGCACTAGCCATTAGCCAATCATCGGAGGATTTTCTTTCAATCTACTCATTGAACAGAATGATCCAAAGAGATCTTGTGACCATTAAAGACTAGGATGGAATTTTCACTTGATTCTGATCACCCATATAAACAAAATCTTGATTTTCATAAGTGAGGCTTCTTCAATTGGAACTTATCTTCAAGATTGATTTTGTCAATTTGTGATTAACTCAATCAATATATCTATATATGGAAAGTGAAATTCTTTGTAGATAAATAGTCGTTATTGATTAGTTTCTAAATTAGTCTTAATCTAGATTCGTGTCGTAACATTGATAAGCTCGATTTTGGACTTTTCCTCGTTTTGGACTCATTAAAGTAGGATAATGAATATATGTTTTTGGAATAGAATAGATTTTGCCAAAGATTCTGGACAGTTGCTCAGAATAATATATTTGTTCCAAACCTATTCTAACAAAAACATTAGAATAAATTTTTTTTGTCAACTCCAAGATCTAGTAGAAGTTTTCTCAACACAAATTTGAGGGGTTTTTTGTGTTACAAAAAAAGTTCTTGAGCATTTGAAAGCGTTTAATATCTGCACAAAATTTTAATTTTCGAAATAGAAATGCGTTTGGTACGATCCTCAAATTTTTTGTGATTTAGAATTTTTTTAACTTTTTAGTAATTTTGTTATATTTTTATTTTATTTCTTCTTCCTCCTCCTCCTCCTCTTCTTCTTCCTTTAGCCAATCATTGGCCAAATGAGAGTCGACTACCTTGCTAGCCTCGAGGGAGACAAGCCACCACATTGCTACCTTGCCATCGCCGAGGCCAGTGATTGGCTAGAGGGAGAATAAGAAAAAGAAAAGAAGAAAAGAAAAGGAAGAAAATAAAAAGAAAATAAAGAACATCGGTTGATTCTTGAGTTGTTTATGGGAATAAAGAATCAATTTTTATTTATTTCTTAATTCTGTTTCAAATTTATTTCAAGTAAAAAAATTAGTTGACGTTACCAAATAGATTTGTTTTGTTTTTTTGTTCGGATAACAGAAAAATAGAAATAGTCGTTATTTGGCCGATTACCAAATAGGGCCTAAAAATAGAAAAAAAATCTTATACACATTTACGCACTATATAATATTAGTTTTATCCACCATGTAATACGTAAAATCCATATACTAGGGAATGACAAACTCTAAATTCACTCTACTTGACCTAGATAGTTGATCTCAATAGAAATATAACACTCAATTTATACTAATGACATTCCTTCCTCAACTGAAAAGTAAAGTACCTAAATTTTTTCAGCTGGTCATAATTTGTGTTCTCGATTGTTTATCTCGTGTGATATTTGTAAAGTACATAAAATTTTTTTAACAGTATAAGAAGTAACATCTCTCCCGTGAATCATCTAAGTCAATGCACATGAAGAGAAGATATGAAGTCTTGAAGATAATAATTAGCTAACTTGGCTGCAGCCACTTCTGCTTTTGACTTTACTAATATCGCATAACTCACATATCGTTTTTAACTCAACTCCTTTCTCACCTTTGAAAAAAAAAAAAATTCAAATATTGGCATATACGATTATGTGTATAGTTTTTTTCCATAAACCTCAATACTTTACTTTCCAACTGTGGAGAAAATGTCATTAGCATAAATCAAGAGTACTTAGCAAGTGTGGACGAATAGCCTTGGTTAGTAATTTGAATAAGACTCATTTGCACGACATGAGATGAAATCCGAATTATAGAGAGAATCCAAATACGTACCATACAACACATCTAATTTTAGACGTTAACATGAATTGACCTGAATCAACATGTTTTTTGCCATAATTAATTCAATTATTTGGTATATACGATCAAAGTCAAGATGTTACAATAGACACGAATTATGCAGAAAACACGATCGACACGAATTATGCAGAAAACACGATCGTCACACACCTTACACGAATTACGGGCCCCACGTACAGGCTATCCTCCTCCTCCTCTTTGTTTGGCCATTCGTTTTCCTCTGCCTAACAAATTTGCAACTTGTACCATGTTTGATAATTGTCCGCCGTCGTCAACCTACCACCGGAACAAACGAAGGCAAAAGTCAACAATATTAAGCTGTCTAGAGTTTGTGAAACCTGAAATACACCTTTCTTAGTCTTGTGTAATAAGTTATCCACATGAGAAATGATTGGGCAACAATTTTTAATCTATCATGAGAATAGTACTCTATTCCGAACCATAAAAAACTAGATAATAATGATCTATTCAGATGCGATTTAGCTTATGTCTGCAGCATTCATCATAATTTCAAAACAACACTAGACATGGTTGGCCGGTCGGGAAGGGTAGCTGCTGTTGAGGCGCCCCGGCCCTGCCAAATCGTTCTTATGTATATATGTATGATATTAAGGGAGAGTCCATTCTCCATCGCATTCGAGTTCACTCACAAGTCAAACAGCACTGCGCCCGTCCAACGCAGAAGTAGAGTTTACAGCTTTTTGTGATATAGATTTTGCTAACAATATTATACAACACCTAAATCTCCGAATCTAGTCTACCTTAACCTTTCATTAATCCTGCTTCTAACGCTGGCATGCAACCTTCCAAACGG
Organism: Eucalyptus microcorys; assembly: GCA_014182515.1. NCBI lineage: Eukaryota > Viridiplantae > Streptophyta > Magnoliopsida > Myrtales > Myrtaceae > Eucalyptus > Eucalyptus microcorys. The sequence goes on along the minus strand of CM024564.1, from coordinate 6,340,470 downwards.
GATAAAGGAATGATCGCCCTGTGTCTATGGATTTACCTTTAGTAACAGTTGATAATAACATCCTCCTCCTTCCACATCTCTTCTAACTAAAAAATTTGTACAGAGTGGTACTGACCCATCTTTAGAGCTAAACACACGTCTAATTCATATGACAACATGCCTCCGCCAAAATATTTTTTTGGCCATGTGAACATAAATCTATTAACTCAAATTTGAAAAACAATAATTATGACAGTGTCAGACACTCTTGCCCATTGCACTTTCTCCACACTGAATGAAGATACTGGTTTAGCCGAGACACCTGCATGATTTTCCAAGAAAATAAATACAAGAAGATAATGTACCCATAGCTGGGTGCACTCTTTCCATCATCCGCGATTTTTTGAGCACCGTCGGTAGTTGGTTTTGCAGTTGCTTCATTTGAAACGGGAACATTAGGAGCATTTGGCAAATTGGGCAAGGTAGAAGGAGCATCTGAGCTTGCTTTAGCTTTTGCCCGTGATTTATCCCTTTGACCTTGGTCACTGGCACCACCAATCATATTCTGCCATTTATCCTGTACAGTAGCCTTCAAGTGGAACAAAGATCTTTTTAATACTCTCAGGTAACTCAGGGAAGACTGCGCCGAAGTAAAGGCATCAGAAGAAACAAACTTTCATTATCTTCAAAAATTATCGCTTTCCTTTTAGACAAGCAACTTTCTTTCAAATGCATACACCTTTCATATCCATTAGAGTGAAAGAATGTCCGGAATCTGTAACTGGTTAGGCAATTTTAGGCAGGGAAAATAGAGTGATTTTCTTCAAGCTGGTATTTACGATTGTCTGATTTGTGCATATATTGTTACATCTTCCATCGAGTTCACGGAGCAGTTTGATAGTTCAAGACCTAACTTCTGCAGGTTCTTGCAAAACTAATCAACACTAGCATAAAGGAAACGATTCAAACCAAAGTTCTCGCGGGCATTACATTACAGGTAAGGAGAAACCCTTTCAGCTTGTTTATTTGAGAAGACACCTCATGTGCTGATTCCCAGAGCACGGCAATATCCCACCCTTTCGCTAACTGGTTCTACATGCGTCTAAGGCCATTTCTACAACACTAAATTAAGGCAAGGCCACACAGCACCGCATAAGTACAGTTGTGAGCACCATAAAATAACATAACATGAGCTGCATCAAACAACGTCAGCACTGGCAATTGACAATCAAATGAAAACCGAAACAGCTTCGAAGGAATAGATTCTAAGGTTGGGTTTTACCTCTATGTCAAGCCCTAAGGATGCATTTGGTAGCCTTTATATTTCAGGAAGAATTTCTAAGTAAAAAAAACGTGTTTGGTAACTACATAAAATTTATATTCTCAAAATAGAAAAAGAATAAGAATGCATTTGGTATGACCTACAAATATTTTTATTTCTTTTAATTTTCTAATATTTTTTGTAGATTTCTCTTTTTTTTCATAAGAAGAAAAGAAAAAAAAAGTTATTTCTAAAAATTGTTCTTGAGAATAAGAAGTTAATTTTATATACTTCTTATTTCTGTTTCAAATCTATTCCTTGGCTACCTTTTATTTTAGGAAATAAAAAAATTAGTTAACTTTACGAAACGGATTTATGTATTTTTTTTTTTTTTTTTGGTTCTGAAAAACAAAAGAACGGGAAAACAAAGAAATTATGACATTTCCAAACAGGCCCTTGGTTTCGTCAAGTCATTCATTTAATTTTGGCCAATAACTGATTGAAGTTCATTTTGGGGAGCTCAAAACAACAGCGTGATCTATGCAATCGAGATGTTATCACGGGCATCTTTTACAACTCCTCTGGAACCGGTGCGACAGAGACATGCCGACGTCTCAATGAGCGAACGAAGCACGCCCCCTTCAGTCACCTTCAGAAGTGATCGAGCCCATATGGACATTTTCACGAACACCTCGAGTGCACGCTCACACTACGGACGCGTACCGTGTCCTCCCCACTGAAACACGTGCTCCCGTTTCACTTCTCATTACCGGAAGCGCACGGTGAGAACGATGACAGCAAATCGCCATCCCTTCGAGCTCGCCGTTCGATGGATTTGCAACGAGAATTGGCGAGAAAGAGAGGGAACGGAGGGGTGGGGGAGAGACCTTGAGATTGATGTTGGAGCGGGAGAAGAGGAACTTGTTGAACTCGGGATCGCGCTGGATGTCCTTCCACTTGCCGATGCCGTACTTCACAATGCCGGCGTGCAATGCCTCTTCTTCCTCTTGCATCCACTTCTGCTTCGGATTCCCCATCTCTCGCCGAGCGCTGGTGCGGGAGCAGCGGCGAAGAGCGAGTGCACATGTGCCGCCGTCAAGGTGATGAAGAAGACTTGCCTGATGTGCTGCGGGGAGCACGTCGGCTCAGTTGGTCAATTTCTGGGGCTTGGTCTTGGGCTTGGTCTTAGGCCTCGGCCTGAGGTTGGGCTTGGGCTTAAGCCGTATCAACTCTAGGTGAGTACCCCTGGGCACCATGGATTCACCCGACCCGTAACTTGTTCTTAAGGCAATATCACGTTATAAGGTTAATACCAAAAAATAATAATAAAAATGGTTAATACCCCGAAAAATCTCAAACTGGTACACCTGTGACAAATTTACCAAAAACTATTTTTTTGATCATGAAAAACTCCAAACTGGTACATTTATGACAAATTTACCTTGACTGACCATAAAAAACCTTAAATTGGTATATTTATGACAAATTTATCTCAAACTAATTTATTTGATAGCAAAAAACCAAAAACTGGTAAATTTGTAACAAATATACCCTACATTAAATTGGATTAATATCACAAAAAAATCACAAAAATTGTAAACTATGACAAACGGAGCGTAAAATCCCAAATTGATATACTAGTCAACTGTCACTTGTCATTTAACTTAATAATTTGACTGAAAAATTTAACAAAAACTAATGGAGGGTAAATTTGTCACAAATGTACTAGTTTGGAGTAAATTTGTCAAAAGTATACCAATTTGGGATTTTTGAATGGACCTAGACTTAGATAAGGGAAGATGGAGTCAATTTCCTGCAGGTATGCCTTCCCACAGTGGGCAAACCTCTCCCGTTCAAGCCTGTTAGGGATAACTTTTTAGTAAGAAACCACTCTGACCTTTAGTTCAGAGCCTAGAGACACTTCAGAGATACTAGGATGGTAACATTTCTAACTATTCGAGCTGCATTTCTCAGAGGATCCTACCAGGTTGGAGAAGAAGAAAGGGTTTAGAAAGCCATGTAGAGTTTCATACAAAACACTCGCTTTACTTCAAGGGACTCTGCCCAACACATTACATCCTCCTTGCCTTTTATAGACATTGGGAGGTCACACACAAACAAGGACCATGCTTACGGGTCCAAAACATACAAAGGCTTCGGAAACTTCCGATAGGGAATTATTTTTGGCTGATTGAACAGTGACAGTGAACAGTGATTTCCCTAACCTACTGCTACAATAACTCTACAGTAACTTGCTACAATGATCTGCTGCAGTCAGCAGTCTCGTCTGTCACGAGCATTGTAATTATAGTTTGAGTCATCATAACTATGCATTGCCGGAAGATGTTCTTCATATTTTTGCTCAAGTCTGACAAGTGAATCTGGCGAGAGAATCTAGTTTGACGAGGATGCTTCCTCATGATTATGCAAGGAACCTGTAATGTCGGCAGGCATGCTTGGCTGATGCCAATTCGATGGTTGTACATAGTAGGATGTGTCCATGTCTAGAGATAAGGACAAAGGTCCTTGATCATAGGGATTTGGGGAAAGAGGACCTCCTCATTGTGCATAGGGGTCTTGAGAGGACTGTGTAGGATCATCTATGTCTATCATTTCTTGCTCCTATGATGATGCAACTTGTCTGAATTCCTCGAGTGCTTCCTCGACTTTTGGTGCAAGGCTATAATGATCCCTTGCAGTGGGTACATTATAGTTCCATACGTCTTCAGGAATGGTTTTATTTTCTTTACACAAAACTCTTTGGAGTTCTCGATATTGGTATTCACAGTAACCAACGGGTCCTGGAAAAGTTTTGTAAATCCGAGCTTCTGTAAGGTGTGGTTGAGGTTTATAGGATGTGGTACCTATAATTTGTGGAGCATCGGTGATGCTACCATTGTTTTTTACAAAAGCCCATGGATGTCGGAAAAATAGAATAGTGTGGACCTCACGGTTTGGTTGGATGGTTCTTAATTCTTGCTGCAAAAGTTGCCTCTAGTAAGTAGGAGGATAAAACCAGTTGAGGAAAGCTAAGAGGTTTCTGTCACTTTCATTTTCAATGTTTCGATCGAGTCTGAATATTCTGGTGAGGTTGACAATGAATCTTCTAGTTGGAATTTCAACAGTTATTAAATACTTATTGGTTAAGTACCATAATAACCATCGAAATTGATTAGGGAAGTCATATTCCTTCTAGATTAGAGGATGTATGAACTGATAGTCCAAATTTAATCCAAAATGATAAAGAATCGAACTTCCATTGAGTCTAAACAGATCTGTGTGGCATTGCCACATAAGGGTTCCAAATTTTCAGTGAGGCTATCATTATGAATTTGCTCAACGATCTCCTAGGGATATTGCCAACTTGGCCAATCTTTTATCCTTTCAATCTTATACTTTTCATTGTGATGAAAAGTATGGAAGGCACGCCTCATGATATATATGTTGATTTCTGCTGGTGCCTTTGGTCTTGACAAGAAGTCAGCAAGTGCGTTCTTCTTCCCGGCAATGTGTTTGGTTTCAAAAAAGTATTTTGAAAACCATTCAGCCCATCAAAGCAGTTGAGAATTTGGAATTTGCTTTTGCTTGAACTTGGTCATCTGAGGAAAAGATGCCATGTCTAATTCTACCAGGAAGTGATGGATGATAAGATGGAATTCGAACTTTTTTATTCCATTTTTCACCGCCAAGATTTCTTTGAAAGTGGAATGATAATGCATTTCAACTTGGGAAAACTTTCCACTCTTGTAAGCACACAGGTGTCTCTTACCATCAATTTCTTCAAACAAGATGGTTGCCCAGTATTCATCACTTACGTCAGTATGGAGAATTCTTTTCCCTGTTGATGGGATCGGTAATGGAGGAAGAATCTACATAATCTCTTTAAGTTTAGCGACTGCTTTAGTTTGAGATTTTCCCCAAGGTGGGGGATTCTTCTTCAGCATTATTTGTAGTGGAATCAGCAGTTTGGCAATGTTTGGAACAAAGTCTCTAAATAATTAATTATCCCAAGAAATTGCTGAACTTGCTTTGTCGTAAAATTCTCAAGAAACTTTAATAGTTCCTGAGTAATATGCGGCCCTGGATAATATGTACCTTTGTTAAGGTGCATACCAAGAAATTCGATTTCTATCTAGGCGATATTCATCTTTCTTTGAGAAAGCATGATCCCATGTTGCTTTACAATATCTACAAATTGCCCAAGAAGTTGGTAGTGGGATTCCTCATCAGGGCCGTAAAGTAGGATGTCATCAATGTATATCGCTGCGCTTGACAATATTGGTTGGAAAATTCGACACATGGCCTTCTGAAAAAGGGACGGTGCAACCTTTAGACCAAAATAAAGAACTTTCCATTGGAAATGTTGGTTTGGGATACAGAACCCTGTCTTGGGTTTGTCTTCAGGATGGATGCCCAATTGCCAAAATCCGATTTTGAGATCAAATTTGGAGTATATGTGGGCTTTGGATAATCCAGTAAAAAGGGAATTTCTGGAGGGTAAAGGGAATTTGTCATTTTGGAGAAAAATGTTAATAGGCTGATAATTAATTACCCGTCGCATTTTTCCTCTGTTTTGCTCAGCACGTTTATTAACATAAAAGGCTTCACAAGCCCATTGAGAATTGGAGATATCAATAAGGCATTGTTGCAATAGTTTCGAGCATTTCCTTTGAGCTAAAACCGGGTGTTCTGGCTTCATTCTTATTTGACTCACCTTGGTTGGATTGATATATTCATTTTTTTTGAAAGGAAGGTGAACAAAGAACTCCGGATTTTTCCATAAAGGATGAGAACACTTTTGAGCGAATTCAGAATGAGATTCATAACAGGATTTTAACAACTTTTGCATGATCGGATCTAATGGATTCATTTGGATGGAAAAAAGTCTTTGGATATTGACAAATTTAGAGAATTGGTTCTTATACTTAAGACATTTTCCAGGAATAATACGAAGTTGAGAAATCTGAATCATGATGTCCCATCCAATGATCAAATCTTTATTGGGAAGACTAGATCCGAAGATTTTTGTGGTTATAGAACACTGGGGAAAAAACTGGACAGTTACTGGGGTGGTTCTTACATTCGTGGAAAAAGTATCTCTTAAGGTAGAATTAAAATATCGAATGCAAGAAATCCAATATTATTCAGGAAAAACTTTAGTGTCTAAGATTAAAGAACTTGCACCAGTGTCTATAAGAGCAATGACAGTAATGGGTTTGGCAACTTGGAAGTAAAGATTTTCACAGGGAAATGGGGACAATGAGTTTGGCTGGAAAATATATCAGGATCTTGTTCCAAAGAAGTGAGAGATACGTGAAAAATGTCTTTAGAATTTGAATCTGAATTAGTCTCGTTAGGAGTTTGGTAACAAGGAATGACACAAAGAGTTTGTTCAGATGGTTCTTCTTCCGCATAGAATAAAGATTCAATATCATCATTTTCAAGAGAAATACCAATTTCATTTTCTATAATGATGTATCAGATGATTTTGACATTTTCTTGCTTAGGGGCAATTTTTGGCAAAATGTCCATTCTGATTGCAAATGAAGCATCAATTTGATTTATTGTGGCCTGAGCGATCTTTCCTTTTGCATAAATATCGCCATTTCTTCTTTCTCTAGAAATGCTTAGATCCATGTCTGGATTTCTTTATCCAGAGCTTCTTGAAGTGTTTCTTTTTCATGGAAGATTTTCCACAAGAACCGTCATGGTCTTTCTTGGAACATTTGATCTTTAGCTTTTGGCGAGAACATGATGCATCAAGTTTTCTATTGTCTATGAGATAAGTTTGGACCATTTGGCACTTTAAACACAAATCATCAAGGCACAAATGGATTTCTTGTTATATTTCTCCCAACGGAATATCTGCAATTCTTCTTTGTTTGTTGAGAAAAGATCTCTCAACCTGTTGGGATAATTCTTTGGGGATGGAAGTCAAGAAAACTTGCTTCAGGTTTGGATCAGCTCTAATACCATAGATATGTTTATCGAGGTGCTTTTTCTAGAGAGAACAACATCTTCTTTCAAAAAATTCTTTCATTTTGAGCTCTTGAAGGTCATAAGGTTTTCCAATGAAGAAAAGATATAGAAGGGTAATGGCATGACCAAAGTTAGGTGAAAGTAAAATTTGAACTTGGTCTTGTTCTGTCACAGATTGTCACCAATGTTTGAGGCTACCTGTAAATCTTGTGACAAAACCAAAAAGGACATCATACTTGTCCCGGTTGGTAAGAGCTTGGGCATTTAACCAAGTATGAAATTCCTCAAATCTTTCTGGCCATTTGTGATAGGGAATATCATCAACAGTAAAAAACTGTTTAGATGCAGTAGACACATGTTGGGTAGGATTGTTTGGCTGAACCACTTCGAGTTCAAAAGGGTTTGATTCCATATCCTGGTCTGGAGGATCGACCATGAATATTGATGAAGTTACTGGTGCAATAGAAAAAGAATCAATACCAGGGATTGAGAAGGATGAAGAGGATGAGAAGGATACTAAATCTGACTCAGTGTCCAGGTTGTTCGGAAAAACCGGTTATGATGGAAAAGCAAGTTCTAAAGGAAACAAAATCTGATCTTTTGGGCTAATAGGATCAGGCTGTTCTTCCTGATTACCCAAATCTCTTAGGAAAGATTCCAATGGATTGGATAACATCATTTGGTCTGGCTTTTCCTTTATAACAAGCGAGGATCCTTCAGGCATCTTCTCTTTTCCCTTTTCCTTCCTTATTCGATCTAATTCCTTGAGGTGATTTCGCATTTTTACCACATCTATCTTGTCCTGTCTAATAGGAACATCTGTGAGGGCAACAGAGATAGACGTCTGAGGTGGTAGGGGCAAATGCTCTGTCCGCAGCGTAGTCGAAAATGGATTGAAAGGATTGAACCTTCCTTCTACAAGGAGTTGGATTTGCCTTTTGAGCTTCTCTATTTCCGCCTTGGGACTTTCGAGATGATAATACCCCATATGTTGTCCAGATTCTAAGGCATGAAGCCTTTTCTGGAAATTCGAAAGCATCTTTTTGGTAGTTTCATTATATTTTCGAAGATCTTGTTGCACATTTACAATTTTGGAGTCAAATGCTTTGAATGCATTATTACGTGCTAAAAGAGTCTTCGATTGCCAATTCAAGATGGCTTCAGCAACAGGAGTTCTTTTCTGTTTTCCATGTTCATCCATATCAGTGGAGGCGGGTATTTTGGGAACATGCCGATATCTGCCTTGTGGGTCAATGATTTCTTCTGGAGCAGGGAATGTAAATTTTGAACTTTCTTGAACAAGAAGAGGAAAGTTTGTTTCGTGGAACATGGCGATGGAAGAACTCGGTGGTGTTTTGGAGTCTCGAGTGGGTAGGAATGCTTTTTTGCGCACTTTAGAATTGGCTTATAGAACGGGGAAATAGCTGGCTTTTTTCTGAGGAGGAGATGGAGGAGGTGATGGTGGTGGAATTGGTGAAACGTAGGGTGGAGCAATGAACTCTGGTGGTAGAGTTAGAGCATAAGAAACCATAAACTGGAATTTATCACACTCATCAAGAGTATCAATGGAGGAGTCTCCGTTCAAGTACCTTTGGTACATAGCATCCTTTGGCTTCTTGTGCTTCTGTCGAGGTCTTGCAATTGGATCTACTTCGTCGGGAGAATTTGTACAATAGGAACATTGACAAAAAGGATCCCAGAAGCAGTGACCATATTTGTCTTTGTAGTAATGGATAGGTTTCCATTACTCTGGAAATATTGAATAAGCTTTTTAGGATCTGGCTCGGAAATTGACTCAGGAACACATGGTTTAATCATAAAGAGGGTCTGGAAGATAGAAGGACTTTCTTCCTTTTCCTTGCCAAATTTGATGGAAACAGTGCCATCTTTCTTTCTGACAAATTTGGAGTCTGAAGACTGGAAATGCTTGTTGTTCTGATGCAACTTTTCATAGTTGGTAATCCATGTCTTCAGAAGGAGTTTAGCTAACTTTTCTTTTGGAATTTGCCTGGGAACATGAATGCAAGATGCTTGATCATTTTACATAGAGATGAATAGAGCATCTTCATTTCCATTGTGGAAATTCAAATCAAGAGCATGGTTCTGCACTCGATAAACCATCTTGTAGTGCAGTGTTGCTGCAATAGAATCAGCAGTTTGAGGAGCTCTAGTGAGCTAGACTTGGACCTTTAGAAAGGAAAGTAACAAGGGGTCTAAAATAGCGATATTGAAGTTTGGATATAAGGTTACAAAGACTGTTCCGGCATTCAGAGTGGTTTGGACAGTACCAATACAAGCATGCTGGTATTCTAGGAACCGAGTATCCAACAACGCAATTCTTGCCACAATCGGCAAGCCTTTGCGACCATGAAAAGTAAGAGCAAGACGAACAACTCCATAATGGACATGAGAATATCCCTGTTGAGTCCATTGCTTGGGAAACTCTGGAGGAATTTGAAGAGTAACAAAATACTCCTTTTCAGTGGTAGGGATGAGATGTTGATTGAACTTGGAGGACTGTACATACTCTTTTACTTCCTTTGGAGTTTGGCGGATGAGTTGTCAAATGGAGCGGATAGGAGAATAAGATGAGGTGGGTTTATCAAAAGCAGAATAATGGGTTCATAAGGGGAAGTTGGGTTTTAGAGATTTTGGTTTCATCATTAAGAGAGACTTCATAGAGATAGTCGATCTTAGAGGCGTTTGATACTCGAAAGTCTGAAGAGGTTGAAGAAGATGGGGATGCAGTGAGAGAAATTGGTGCTTCTAATATTTCTGGATCAGTCATGATGTAAAGAGATCTTCTTGGCATTGGATTCACCTACTGAGCACATGGGACAGATCTTATTACAAACGAAACCAAGGCTCTGATACCATGAATGGACCTAGACTTAGAACCAGGGAAGACGGAGTCAATTTCTTGCAGGTATGCCTTCCCACAATGGGTGAACCTCTCCCGTTCAAATAGTTTTGGGTAAATTTGTTACAGGTGTATCAGTCTAGGGTTTTTCAGGGTATTAACCCAAAGAAAAAACCCCAACTATACTCATTGTTTGTAACACAAATACCTCAAATTTTTATTTTATTTTACTTAAAACCCTAAACTTGCCCATTGCGAAACATATATCCCCAATTTTTTGTGTTGTTAAAAATTTCAAATTTATACCAGTATAATAAGTATATCCTAAATGGAACTAAAATAAATAGTACATATATGACACATGTATAAATTTGAGTTTTACCACAACTGTACTCACTGTCTATAACACAAATAATTCGAACTTCTTTTTTTGTTTTATTAAAAATCATAAACTTGCCTATTGTGAAATATATATAATCTCGATTTTTTTTTTTTGCCATTAAAAACTTCGAATTTATATTAGTATGATAAGTATACCATGGATGGAACTAAAATAAATGGTACATATGTGACACATGTATAAGTTAGATTTTTTTCGTGGTATTTGTATCACAGTATGAGTTTAGGGTTTTTAGTTATGTAGCACGGACACTCTCCGGAAGCCTTCGTGTCGTGTCCGACACTCCGACACGTGTCCGACACGCTCCGACACGTCCCGACACGCTCCGACACGCGGTCAACGAGTGTCGAAAAATCCGACACGTGGTCAACTCTTTCCGACACGCTCCGACACACGAGTCCAGAATTCCGACACGCGATTCCGACACGCACGGGGTCAATTTTAAAAATTTCTAATACTTGAGGGGTAAAAATATAAATATACACAAAAGAAGTAATAAAAGAAGTAATAAAATTGCTATAAATATACACGCACGGGTCAATTTTATTTTTTTAGAATTGTTTTAGTTTTTTTTAAAAGTCTTTTACTATGAAAGAAGTAATAAAAAAATGCTATATATGATAAATAAATAAATTTAAAATTATCATTTCAGCATTTTTCTTTAAACAATGTTTTTTTCCTCTAAGTTTTATTTATTATTGTAACAAATTAAAATAATGAATGATATTATTTAATATTTTTCTTGTAAATTAATTCTAGGCTATTATTATTATTATTATTATTATTATTATTATTATTATTATTATTATTATTATTATTATTATTATTATTTATGTATTTATATATAAAAATATATTTAATATATAACGTGTTGGAACGTGTCGAAATTCTCTATTTTTAAGAAATGACGTGTCGGCGTGTCGTGTCGTGTCGTGTCGTGTGTCGCGTATCCGTGTCGGTGCTACATAGGTTTTTAGTGATAAATTTTTTTGGGATATTTGTGTTATAGTGGGTATAGTTTGATAAATGTAACAATTGTTCCGATATTTGTGGCAGACAAATTGATGAGTTTTGGGCCAAACTTTGCAGTGAAGCTTTTATCGTTTTTGGCGCAAGCGTTGCATGGAAGATAAACAGTAAAATATTGAGAGACAGCTCAATCTCTAGACCAGGCATTCTCAAAATATTATTCTAATGAGATGTAAGAGTATAGGTTCATTGCACCGCTATGAACCCAACCATCAGTTCTTTTTTTACTAGCAAATGTTGCGTAAACTCACTCGATTAGATCAAGTCGATTACGTTACGCGACAAGTTACATAATTTGAGAAATATTTTCCTAAAAAATAAAAATTTCATTTCTATCGTGCAGAAATATTAGTTAGTGGAAAATGTTTGCATCGTTGTAACAGTCCGTGTTTGAACATTTTCTATTGATGACAAAGGTATTTTTCATTAACCCATCTTCTTCAACGATGCAAAGATTGTTTTTAAGTTAGGAAGATATTACAATTTCTACACTATCGATGATTTGTATAAACTACTGATAAGAATTAAATTGTAGAAAGTTGAAACTCTACTCGAAATTTATCTCCTTCACAAAATTCACCAAAAGCATAAACGCTAGAGTGCGAATGAATCAAAAAAGGGAAATTGGCAAAAATGATTTACAAATTTTGGCCCAATATTCAATATCGTCCATAAATTTTAAATTTCTTAATATTTACCAAAAGCTCATGACCACATTAAACAAATTGTTGCTGGGCTACACTTAGTTCTTCAGCAACACACATCAACAGTACAAGATACTCAAGACTTTTTTTATTTCGCAAATCAAGTTCATGAATTAGTTCGTATAACCTGTCTTAGTCCCGTGTAATAAGTTACTGTATCGAGATGAGATCTTAGCTTGAGAAGCACACATCAATAGTATAAGATAGTCAAGCCTTTTTTTATTTCACAAATCAGGTTCATGAATAACCTGTCTTAGTCCCGTGTAATTAGTTACTGTATTGAGATGAGATCTTAGCTTGAGAAGCATACATCAATAGTATAAGATACTCAAGCCTTTTTTTATTTCACAAATCAGGTTCATGAATAACTTGTCTCAGTCCCGAGTAATTAGTTACTGTATTGAGATGAGATCTTAGCTTGAGAAGCATTCATCAATAGTATCGAGATGAGATCTAGCTTACGCCCGCATGCATCAATGAGAATTCTAAAAAACTCAACGTGGTTCCGCGGTTGGGAACGGTAGCCGTTGTACCGACCTTCCCAAACAATCCTTGTATATAAAGAGAGAGCTTATTCTCCATGTTCCCTCAAAAAGTCACAGCTCACCAGACCCATCAAATAAAAGGTGAAGTTCATAGCTACCGCCATGGACAACGAAGACAAGAAGCTTCACGTAGCGATGTTCCCATGGCTCGCTTACGGCCACCTTATGCCCTTCCTCGAGGTTGCCACTTTCTTAGCTCAAAAGGGTCATCGCGTCTCCTTCATCTCCACCCCGAAAAACCTCCAAAAGTTCCCCGCGGACCTCCCTCCCTCCATGACCCTCGTCGAGCTCCCTTGCCCCGCGTCCATGGCCTCCCTGACTCAACCGAGTCGACCTCCGAGTTGCCACATAACATGATCCCTTACCTTAAGAAGGCATACGACATGCTCGAGCCAGCTGTCGCCGAGTTTCTTGCGAACTCGGACGTTGACTGGGTGATCCAAGACTTCGTGGCTTTCTGGTTACCCCAAAAGGCGAGACAACTCTGTGTTAAATCGGCGTTCTTCTGCATATTCAACGCTACCGCCCTTGTCTTCGCCGGCCCACCATCTCTTCTCATTGACAGTCAGGCCCGGGCCAAGACGGCGGAGGACTTGACGGTCGTTCCCGAGTGGGTTACTTACCCCACCAAAGTCGCGTACAGGCTTCATGAGGTGATTAACGAAGAGGATATCGTGGACAATGACTCTAACATGTCCGTTTTTGAAAGGTTTGGCAGGTCGATACTGGGTTGCGATATCGTGGCCGCGAGGGCCTGTAGCGAGTTCGAGGATGAGCCGTTGAGTCTACTCAAGAAGCTATACGCGAGCCCCGTGGTTCCGATGGGGCTTTTGCCGCCCCAGAATAAAAGACGCCACGAAGGAGACGGGAGATGGAGCGAGCTAAAGCAATGGTTGGATGATAGGGAAGAGAAGTCCGTGTTCTACGTCGCCCTCGGCACCGAGGTGGCTCTGAGTCAAGAGTCCATGCACGAGTTGGCGTGTGGGATTGAAAAGTCAGGTTTGCCCTTCGTCTGGGTGGTAGGCCAAAAGGCCGGGTGGGGCAGTATCCCTTCTGGGTTCGAAAGCCGGGTGTCGGGTCGAGGCTTCATCTGGGTGGGCTGGGCTCCTCAGCTCGACATCCTGGCCCACCCGTCAGTCGGCGGGTTCTTGACGCATTGCGGGTGGAGCTCGATCATAGAGGCCCTCGGGCATGGCCGGGCGCTGATCCTGTTTTCCGGGGGCTTCTCGGACCAAGGGCTGATGGCAAGGTTGATGGACGAGAGGCGGGTCGGGTTGGAGGTGCTGAGAGACAGCCGAGACGGGTCATTCACAAGCGACTCGGTAGCGGAGACGATAAGGCGGGTCATGGTGGAGCCGGAGGGAAAGGAGGTGAGGGCGAACGCGTGGGCCATGCGGGAGATATTCGGCAACGTGGAGTTGGGACGCATGTATCTGGAGGGGTTCGCTCGAGCACTTGAAGAGGGCAGAGCCTCAAGTCGATGATCATGTCGACGTAGAATTTGACGCGTGATTGCACTTCAACTATTATTCTAATTCGGGCGTAAATGTAGCAGCTGTTCCGATCATTATGGCAGTCTTGGCAGGCCAGTTGATCAATATTGGCGACACTTTGCAGTGAAGCTTTTATCATTTTCGGTGTAAGTCGATATCTAGACCTGATAATCCCGAACTATTATTCTAATGAAAAGTAGGAGAGTGACTTTATTGCACAACTATGAACCTGACCATCAATTTGTTTTTTCTTTTTCGCTAGCAAATGTCGTGCAAGCTCATTCGATAAGATTATGTGGATTGAGTTACATGATAAGTTATGTGATTTGAAAAAGAAAAGACTGTTCCTATTGCGCATAAATATCTGTCAATAGAAAATGTTTACATCATCATGGTAGTCCATGCTTGAACATTTTATATCCATGGCGGAACATCTTTTGCCGATCCATTTTCTTAAATAATGTAATAATTATTTTTAAATTAAAAAATATTTTTTGAATCATTAATTCTTCGCGAATCAAATCTATGAGATGCATATTGATTCTTCGTGAATAAAACACGGGGTTCTATACAATTTTTGCACTATCGATGATTTGTATGAATTGCTGATAAAAATGATATTGAAGAAACCCTACTCAAAATTTATTTTCTTCTTTGCAAAATTCACCAAAAGCATGGACGTGGGAGTGCATAAATTGAAAAAGGGAAAATGCTAAAATTGAGTTATAAATTTTGATCCAATGTCAGATATTGTCTTTGACATTTAAATTTGTTTAAGATTGAACATTTACCAAAAGTTTAGGACCACATTGAACAAATTACATGTTGAGTTTAAAGTTCATGAATCATATTGAAAAAATTAAAATTTCTAGGATAATATTATCTATCAAATCAAAATTTAAAAATTATTTGTGTAATTATCCCAAAATTTATTAGATGCCGGTCCATGTTAGCCCTTGGCACCCATGGTAGGTGGCTAAGAGCAATTGACACTTTCAAGAGCCTTTATGTTGTGTAGGATACTCCAATATGTGTTTGACACTATTTAACATTCGGTCAATATATGTCAAAAAGTCCGACACTTGGTCAACACTCCCAACACTCTCTGACATGTGAATTAGAAATTCCAATATGCGAGTCTAGAATTCCGGCAAATGATTTCGACATGCCCGAGGTCAATTTTAAAAATTTTCAATAAAGAAAATTGTAAATATGTAAGAAAATAATAAAATAATAAAATAATAAACAAGGAAAGAAGAAAAATCTAGTTTTCTCTTTTTTTTTCGATTCTCACTTCCCATGACACATAATTTGCTCTGTAAGTTTATTTTTTTGTCTTCTCTCTCGACATGCTCGACATGCAAGTTCAGAATGTAGATTACTTATTTTTTTCCTCCAAATTTTATGAATTATTGGAGTGGAGTTAAATTTATCAAATTCAAACAATGAATGATATTAATAAATGATGGATTAATATTTTTAATGTAAATTCATTCTAGGCTATTTATTATTTATTTATTTATGAATTTGAATCAAATTAATTTGATTAAAATAATCATATATATATATACACACACACACATTTAATATATTACGTGTTTCAAAGTATCGGAATTATCTATTTTTTAATAAAAGACGCGTTGATATATCATGTCGTGTCGTGTCTTGTCGTGCATAGCGTGTCGATGCTACTTAGGCTAGCACGTATTTCCGCTCATCCAATCTTGGGAATCATGATCTGATCTTGCTATAAATGGGATTTCCAAGGATTTCGTTTCTGTTTACAAGTTGCATAGCTTCTCTCGTCCAAGTTGACTTTTTTTCATTTTTAAGCCAACATGTCGGTTGTGAAAAAGTAAATGTGTACAGATGAACAGGCTTCATGGCAAGAGATCCGCTCCTCCGGCCCCATGAATTTTGCAAAATAAATGTTTTATAAGTTTTAAAATTTATCATGAAAGTATAATTAAGTTCTAAAGTTTTCTAAATAGTACAATCAAATCAAAAATTTTGTTAAATTGATACAATCAACTCCTAAAACTTGTCAAGTTGATGTAATAGATCCTAAATTTTAGTATTTTTTGTTTGACGAGTTGGATAGAATTAATGAAATGATTTGATTGCATAAATTGACAAGTTTTAAGACTTGATTACATTATTGGAAAATTTTAGAATTCAATTAAACTTTAATAACAACCTTTATAAATTCCAATATACTTATCCCAGTTTTTACATATGTATACAAGTCTCAACAATAGTCTCTCCATCCACAAAATGACATATGGTTTCATTCATAGGGCGATGGTCTCGATCCCCAAAATTCATCCAAGTAAATTAAGTTGTGATGCAAATGTACGAAATTTGGAATAAAACACTTAATTAACCTCTTCAAAGTTCAAATGAATATCTAACACCCTAAACTAATATCATGAGGAAAATATATTTATAAGAATGTTGATTTAACATACAATAGGAAATACCACCATAACTCAGTGAGATCATTGCCAATCGTATTAAAAATTAGGAAAAAAGTGACAAAAAACCTTAAACTTTGCATAGAGTGACGCATTTACTTTAAACTATTTTTTACAACACAAAAAACCTATACTTTGCTCACTGTGACATATTTGTTGCAAACCTTTTCCTGTGATACCAAAAACCCAAAATGTTTACCCGTGTGGCACATTTATCCCAAACATTTTTTTGTGACACAGTCCCGACCTTCCCAAAGGTGAATTATACAAAAGAAAGCTAATGGATTACTAAGCTGGAAGACTTAGTGCGGACTCTTCCATATCCTTCCAATTGCAACTTGGCACTCAAAAATTTATCCACTTAAACATGCAATTTTACTCAATTTGGAGCCGCCACTAATCAAATAAGGTCTATTAGAAACCTAAGAAAAGTATGGGGCAAACTAGAGATTCAATAGGTTCGGGAATATGGTTACAAGAAATTAATTTAACGCCCTTTCGCTATATTTTCATTTTAATTTCAAAAACATTTTCCAAGTAGTCTCGATTAATTTTTGACCTAAACCACTAACATGCAAAGGGTAGTTATGAGGGTGCGCAATCAATAAAATAACATTCAATAAACCCAAGTGATAAATTGTAAAAAAATTATGACTAACCTTAAGCAGAATAAACTATGACTTTATTAAGGTTTAATTTCATAAAAAAAAACACAAAATGTTAATTAAAAATGCATGCCCTAAACATGATTTCTAAATGATAGGACTAGGGGCATGCATGGTTCGGGTGGGTGGTTTCCTACCTAGAACCGGGAACCGCCCGTTAAGGACCGCTTTCAAAAAATTGGAACCGAGATCCACCCGTTAGTTGCATGGATCCACCTAGGAACCGGACCGCCGGTCCGATCCAGTTCCTAGGTAGATTTATGGAACTGGTCTTACAATAATAATAATATCATTTTCTCGAAAGCTCCGATTTTGACAGGAAACAACTTTGGTTTTCAACCAAAATTGCTAGTTCTTCGCCGCCTGACTTATTCTTCTCCTCCTCCTCCTACAGCCTTGCTTCTTCACATGCTTGCTTTTTGCCCACCAATTGCTCGACGTTTTGTCAAGGTGCACTTTGGACCTTTTAGCTTCAGCGCCTCTCCATTTGGTTTGACTAGAGATCAATGCCTCTCCATTTGGCACGCTTTGGACTTTTTTCTCACTTTAATTAATTTTTTTTAATTATTTGATTTGGGTTTGTTAATTTGTAATTTCATTTTTTAATATTAAAAATTAATATATTATTTTAATATAATCGGTCCGGTTCGGGTGGGCGGGTGGATGGATCTGCCCATGGAAACCGGGAACCGAACCGGTACCCACCGGTTCCCTCAAGAACCACCGGTTTTGGGCGGTCCGGATGGGTCCCGGTTCTTTTGGACACCCCTAGATAGGACACCTAACTTTTATTATTTTTAAAATGTTAATTATTTGTAGTCTTAATCTAAATTTAATATGCAAGATTTTTACTCTAATAACATGTGCGATGCAGTTCATATGACATAATTTGAACCATCATAACCTGTGCAATCCAATTTACATGATCCTAAATATGCATGTGCTACTTGATATGGAATGGATGATGTGATAATTCTATATGCATGCATGTTCTTTTTATGATTTTAAGTTTTTAAAATTTTTTTGTCACTTTTTTTTAGAATAAGAAGTTACTCCATATTTATTATGTTATTATCTAAATTAAGGAATAACTAAGGCCCTATTTGGTAACCTTTCGGGGAACAACTATTTCTGTTCTTTTATTTCCCATAATAAAAAAAGAACAGAAATCCATTTGGTAGAATTTTTGTTTACGGAAATAGATTTGGAACATAATCGAAAAGTAGAAGAAAGTAGTTTCTTATTAGTGAGAACAATTCCTAGAATCAGTTCCTATTTTTTTCTTTTCTCTTATTCTCTTCCCCTTTCTTCTTCTTTCTTTTGGCAGGTCGCTGGAGCGTTGCCAACCTGAGCCTCGCTAGGCCACCTCCAGGTCGGCGTCGCCTGGCAGTGGCTCGACGAGGCCGAGCCTCGCCGGTGGCTGGGTGAGCTTGACCTCGCTAGATCTGAGCGAAGTCGAGCTGCGCACAGCCATGACGAGGCTTGGCCTCGCCAGGACAGGGTGAGGCTGACCTCGCGTTGCCTAGGCGAGGCCGAGGCTTACCTTGGTCAAGCGAGCCTTCGGCGAGCTCGCTGGACCTCTCCTGGGGCTAGCGAGACTCCAACGAGCTCACCAGACCTCATCCAGCCGATTGTCGGCTACCGCGATGGTCGGCAACCCGTTACAAAGAAGAAGGAGGAAGAAGAAAAAAAGAAAAAGAAAAAGAAAATAGAAAAAATTAAGAAAAATATAATAAAAGTATTAAAAATTTAAAAGAAACAAAAATAATTAAATAATCCTACCAAACACATTTCTATTCTGGAAGTGGAAATTTTGGACAGTTAACAAACGCGTTGTTTTGCTCAAAAATTATTCTCAAAGAATAGAATTAGAAAAAATCATTTTTGATAAAAAAAAATTGTTACCGGAAACAGAATCGTTAACAAACGCGTCCTAAATTTATCTTAACCATGAAATTTCCTACATTCCTATATTATCCTAAGAAGGCAATTCTAACATATAATGAAATTTGACCTATTATGTAATGCAATTTTTATAACAAAATTTTCTAAAAATTAACAAAAGAAATATAATTAGAGCACATTTGATAACGATTACATTCTAACAATTTTTTATTAGAAATTGTTTTATTTATTTATTTTGTTTTCGAGAATAATTTATGAGCAAAAGAATACATTTGGTATATTCCCAAAATTTCTATTCCCGGAATAGAAATACCCTTGGTAGGATTCTTAGATTTTTTTTTAATTTCTTTTAATTTTTTTAATTCTTTTATTATATTCTCTTTTTTTTTTCTTTTTTTTTTCCTATTTCTTTTTCTCTTTGGCCGCCGCCGGCCACTTTGCTATGGCGGGTGACCGACTGGGCGAGGTCCAGCGAGCTTGCTGGAGCCTCACCAAGCCACGGCGAGCCTCCGCCTTGTCCTGGCCTAGCAAGGCCGAGCCTCAAGTCGGCTGGGGAGGCCGAGCCTTGCCGTGGCCGTGCGAGGCTTGGCCTTGTCCTGGCCTAGCGAGGCCCAGCCTCACGTCGGCTAGGGAGGCCGAGCTCGCCCAGCCACCGCTAGGCGATGCCGTCCTAGAGGTGGCCTGACGAGGCCGAGCCAAGGCTGGCGACCGATCAAAAGGAAAAAGAAGAAGAAGAAAAGAAAGAGAAGAATAAAAGAGAAGAAGAGAGAAAAAAATTCTAAAAATTGTTATCGAGAACAAGAAGTTATTTTTTTCTACTTATTGTTTTTGTTCCAAATCTATTTCCAGAAACAAAAATTTTACCTAACAGGTTTCTATAATAAAATAGAAATAGTTGTTCCGGAGGACAGAAACAAATTTTACCAAACAGAACCTTAGCCACATAAAAGATAATTCACCCTGACTCAAGACGGAAAATCACGATAATAAAAAATCTAATCTGACATCTCTCGGCTTAGTATTTCTATTCATCGTGATCCTTGACACGACAATCTTCTTAATCAGATAATGTTTAACAAAATCACCAATCATGATTAGAAATAAATAATTGTAAACTAAGTATCATAATAACCAAATTAAATTCGGTTAAAGAGATTACCTAGCTTGGAAAAATTATCTCGGAGAATGGGACCAGCAAGGAACGATGCCAAGCTCACACTGCTGAATTCACAATTGACGTGAGAATTCTGTTGAGAATACAAGACAGCAAGGTAGACCTTCTCAAACACCAAGTAACCTGCACAAGAAAAATGGTTCCAATAGTACACACTTGCAAGACATGTGTGTAACTGGCAATGGTGTTATCGCCGTTGAAGAGCTGCAATGTGGCTAGATGTGCAGGAGACGTCGAAAGACTACAATAGAAATGTTGCAACGAGTATAGTACATTGGAAAAACGTCGGGACTGAGCTAGAACTCGCCGGTTTAACTGGTGCGAAGCCGTCGTGGACTGGTATGGCTAGCCGGCTCGGCAAGCGTCGTAAAACAAAACGCTGAGGCAAACTGAGAACCTAGAACTCATTGGGCATGATCAAGATCTCGCTCGGATGGCTCGAGGATGTTGCACAGCATTGGTCAGGGCTCTCGAGGAAACGTGCTGATGATGTTCATGTCGGTGTGAGCTTCGAGAACGCATGGTGCGGCAATCGGAAGCGCAAGAATAAATTCGGTCACGATGATTGGAGGCACGACTGGTGTGTCAAACGGGAATGTAAGAATGCCAGGAAACTCGTTGGCGCGGCCAAAAAGGGTCTTCACCAGAATCGGGCCATGCTGAACAGAGAACAGTAGCTCGCCGGAGTTATGAGTTGTGTCAGGAAATTGGTGGCCGAAAAAGGGAGGCTGCAACACGCTAGGGGTCTCTCTGGTTTTGGCTGCAAATTTCTTTCTCTCTCTCGCTTTCTCTCATTCCCCTTAAACGAAGCCTCACGAGCACTTTCACAAATTTCTCCTCACTTTTTTTCCCCTTCCACAAAGCTCTCCACTCGCGACCCTTTCACTCTCTGTTTATAGAGAAAAGAGTTTGTTTTGTAAGTGAATATTTTTCAAGATAATTGCATATATTTACTTGATCACTAACGATCATCTTCCGAAAAGAGGGGATACACTCAACAAGAAAAAGGTTCTATTATTCAAAATTTAAAATCTTTCAAAATCTCCCTACACAACCGTTGTTTTATTTTATTAACCATTTTTTTAATTCTCTCTTTTCTATTTTCTATTCTTTCAGAACAATTTTTTAAGAACAAATTTAAATCGGATAAGTTTAGTCCTAAATATTATTGTTACATAAATGTAATGTTATTAAATGCTTAATGTAATTTTGACATTTTTATATGACGAACAAGTAAAATAGTCAAAATTTAGGTGTCAATAGACACTAAAAACCCCATTTTTTTTTTTTTTTGTAATACCAAATTTTTTAGATAAATACGTCATACAAATACAAATTTGGGGTTTTTTGGTATCACCGAAAAAAAGTTTGGGGTTTTATGTGTGACAAAAAACAAGTTTGGAGATAAATATGTCACATTGTACTAGTTTGGGTTAAACGTGTTGCATGGGTACAAGTTTGGGGTTCTTGTGTCACAAAAAAATTGGGGTAAATGTATCATTGTGGACAAAGTTTGGGGTTTTTGGCGGCTTTTACTCTTAAAAATTTAAACTATTAGATGAATATGTGGTTTAATGTTTAAGCATTTAAAAGACTACATACATTGAATGTACCACTAGAAAAAGAAAAGTATAGAAATTTCAGTCGTGACTTTAGTTTCAAACATTAATATCTCAGGTTCAAGATTAAGTTGATCATTGAACTTTGTCTTTGGTGCACTGTTAATCAGGATGTATAAGCTTTTCATTCTACGTCGTAATGTTGTGAAGTGTGAATTACAAGATTCTTAACAGCTGATGATGATTAAGAAATAAATGCACTTAAAGAAGTTTTATATACATGATCCTACAACTGTCTATCATTTCATCATTAAATTGCAAATGAATTCACATCCAATACTCAAGTTATCATAAAATGCCGATCAGGCAAAAAATGAACCCTCACAATTGCAAAAGCAAGCACCGTTTTCTTGGGCCTTATCGTTCCTAATTGACCAGGCATTTGTTAAGCCCAAATCACAAGCCCGTTTCGTAATTCTTGGCCCATTTTCCCACGGCAGCTTCTTCACTACAAAGGTCAAAATCGGTCTTTCACTGTCCTCCCTCTCCCACTCTCTGTCCACAACAAAACGAGCGCGCCCATTGGTGCGAAATGAGCACTGCCGGTAGTGACGATAGCGGTGGCGGTGGCTGTGAAAGGCAACCTAGGCGGCTTCGGTGGAGGATGAGGAAGCCTGAAGCCACTAGACTGTCCACATGTTACTATTAAAATAGAATTGGCAACCAGATAAAGGGTGGAGCAAATTTAAAAAGGAATTTTGATAGAAAATTCCTACTCAGAGTATGAAACTCCATGTGATAGACTCTGGCGGTTATTCTCTCAATATACAATAGATATTCTTCTATGCTCCGCATTAAATATTAAAAAGAGCACGAATAATGTTATGTGTATAATCCAATAAAGAAAATAAAGAAAGTTATGTAATAAGGATGGGAATATTCTTGTTTTGATAATATTGGCATCACTTTCTAAATACGTTTGGAGTAACAATTTATAAGTAAAAGAAAGCCGTCATATAAGCTTCATAAAATAATGAATAATTTATAAAGAAATAATTCCAAACATTATAAAACTATTAGAGAGCTGTTATATATTAATGGCATACGAAAACCGTTACAAAAATTGATGACAGTAGCAAATCGTTATAATAATTAGGGCTTTTAATATTTCAAAATTATTGAAATATCCAAGAGGGGACCATCGAGACGGACGATCGAGTGGGTCACGGCGGACGCAGAGGGAGAGGCGTCGAGGGCGGAGGCGTTGGCGTCGAATTTGTGAGAGCTACTGTAGTCTATAATGGTGCAACATCAGCGGCAATGCATCATGCATTGGGGCCAAATATTCGAACATAGGAAGAAGATCCTATGTTGGTCCTAAGCAAGACCTTAAATGGCTTTGATATCCTGGAAAGACAGGATAGAGGCCGGGAATCGGGCCTCAATAAATATTTCGGCCCGCTTGGTCACCCTCACACACAACCCCTTTATGAGGTTGGGGGGCCATCTTGGAGGGCGCGATGCCGATCCCGGGAAAAGATTCAATTGTGGCCCCAATCGTGGCCCACGTAATTACTCGGCTCCATTGAAATTGGTCCGTTCATCTTGGGGAGTTATCATAGAACGGGCCCCACTTTCTCCAAGCGGTACGTGCTCCTTTATTTCGGCTTGGTAATTAGGTAGGAGAGTCCAAAGCTGTCCGGATCATCTGCGACTTTATTAGATCAAGTAAATTAATTTTTCCAAGGTTCATTAGATTCACTTCAAGTTCAAGCCTACTTGATAATCATTCTATTTATGAGAATAATTTTTACTAAAAAATAGTTAATTATTCTATTTATTGGATAAGTTTTTAAGTATTCAAAAGCGTTTAGTATGACCTTCAAATTTTTTAAAACTTCGAATTTTTAAATTTTTTAATAATATTGTTACATTTTTTCTTGTGTTTCTTTTCTTTTCTTTTCTTTTCTTTTTCCCTCCTCCTCCTCCTCCTCCTCCTCTTTTTCTTCCTCTAGGTGATCGCCAGCCAAACGAGAGCCCTCTACCTCGCTGGCCTCTAGGCAATCGTCGGCCAAATGAGAGTCCCCTACCTCGTTGGCCTTGGGGGAGCTTAGCCATTGCGTCGTGGCCTCGCCATCACTGGCTAGAGGAAGAATAAGAAAAAGAAAAGAAAAGAAAGAGAGAAAATTGCTTAGTTCTTGAGTTGTTCCTAAGAATAAAGAAACAATTTTTTTTTTTTTAGAAAAGCCAATAAAAACCCAAAATTTTGTCTCTTATAACACATTTATCCTAAACTTTTTTTGTGACATTAAAAAATTCTAAATTTACATGTGTGACGCATTTACCCCAAACTTTAATTTGTAATACGAAATATTTCAAACTTGTATTCATATGACATATTTATCCCAAATTAAATTAAAT
The DNA here is from genome assembly GCA_014182515.1 of Eucalyptus microcorys. Classification (NCBI taxonomy): domain Eukaryota; kingdom Viridiplantae; phylum Streptophyta; class Magnoliopsida; order Myrtales; family Myrtaceae; genus Eucalyptus; species Eucalyptus microcorys. The sequence goes on along the minus strand of CM024564.1, from coordinate 6,316,022 downwards.
TAGAAATTAAAAAATTATTTCTTTTTTAAAAAGAAGGAAATCTTAGGTGGGAGGGGCTCCCTTGCCTGTGGCCGCCGCCCCATCATCGATGGCGGGGCGAGTGGGGCGGCGATGATGGCCAACAGGGTTGTTGCCTCCTAGGCGAGGGGCGAAGACCCTTGTTGACCAAAGGCAAGGGCCCACTAGCCCTCGCTAGAAGTAAAAGAGGGCGGCAATTCTGCCAGATCTAGACGAGGTTGTAGGCTCACCCACAAGCGACAGCGGCCCTCACCCAACGCCCCTAGACCCTCTGCTTTCTGACCCCTCCCGATGATATAAGCTTCGACAGTGATCGCAGAGTCATGGGGGCCGCGGATGCTCCTTCCTCCTCAGATGATACGGTGGAGGATTTATTGTCCATGGGCCCACATAATTACTCGGCTCCATCGAAATCGGGCCGTTCATCTTGGGCAGTTGTCACAGAACAGGCCCCACTTTCTCCAAGCGGTACGTGGCTGTCTGGATTATTTATAATGCAGAGCGAGTTTATTAGATGAAGTGAATTTAATTTTTCCAATGTTCATGGGATTCTCGTCGAGTTCCACTAAAAATCACAAATTCTTATACAAACTCTAAGAATGACAAACTCTAAATTCACTCTACTTGACCCAGATATACTCTTTTTTTTTTTTTTTTTTAATGTTGTAAATTAGTTTATAATTGGATTATAGGGTGGACTGATATAAATTAAAATTCGATATTGAGAAAAAGCTTAGATTTGCTATATATTGAAAGGCTCATGCTATCTTCACTTCTGAAATGGATATAATACTCAATTTATTGATTCGACAAAAAAAAAAAAAAAAATCCTCAACAAATATATAACACTCAATTTTATACTAATGACATTCCCTCCACAATTGGAAAGTAAAGTACCTAAATTTTTTCAGCTGATCATAATTTGCGATCTTGATGGTTCATCTCATGTGATATTTGTTTTGGTACATCAAAATGTTTAACAGTATAAGAAGTAACATTTTTCCCATGAATCATCTAAGTCAATGCACAAGAAGAGAAGATACGAAGTCCCAAAAATAATGATTAGCTAACTTGGCTGCGGACCCTTCTCCTTTTGACTTTACTAATGAACCCTTACTAGTAAGTCAAAATCGGTCTTTCACTATCCTCCCTCTCCCTCTCTCTGTCCCCAGAAAAACGAGCGTGCCCATTGGTGCGAAATGAGCGCCACCGGTGGTGAAGACGGCGGTGATGGTGGCAGTGGCTGTGAAAGGCAACGTAGATGGCTTTGGTGGAGGATGAGGAAGCCACCGGGCTGTCCACACGTAACCTTTAAAATGGAATTAGAAACCAAATAGATAGACGGTGCAGCGAATTTGAAAAGGAATCTTGATAGAAAATTCCTCTTCAAAGTACGAAATTTTATATAATAAACTCTAGCGGTTATCCTTTTAATATATAATAGATATTCTTCTATATTCCGCATTCCATATTAGAAGGAACACGAATAATATTACGTGTATAACCCAATAAAAAAAAAGAAAAAAAGTTATGTAACTAGAATAGGAATATTCTTGTTTTGATAATATTAGCATCATTTTCTAAAAACGTTTGGAGTAGCAATTTGAAGGTAAAAGAAAACTGTTATATAACCGTTATAAAATAATAAATAATTTATAAAGAAATAAGGGAAAATTTCAATTAAGGGCCTGAAGTGGAACCGTTTTCTCAAAAAAGGGTATAAAGTGGACATTGTATCAAATAAGGGCCTGAAGTGACTAATTAAGTCTCGAATAAGGGTTTCAACTTGAAAGCCAGTCAAATCTTATTTGCAGCTAGGGGTATTTTCGTCTAAAGACTTTTTTTTCTTTCCTTTTGTTTTTCTTTTCTTTCTTTTTTCATCTTGCTCACCTCCTTTTTGACAAATGCATCAGACTCCTCACACACGAGCTTGCACAGGTGCAAAACAATTTGAACAATTTAGGAAAAGGAAAAAACGAAAAGATATTCGAGAAGTTATGCAGTTTTGCAAAACTGCAAATTGCATACTTCAGTTCTGCAGCCTCCCCATCAGCAAACTTCAAAGCGCATGCTCTACATTATGCAATTTTGCATCCTCACCCAAGAACTCATCGATTTCGGTATAAGTCGGTTTTTAAGTTATTCGCCACCGCTCACCTTCTCCGATGATGATAATGAACTTGAGAATCAAGAAATATCCATCAGTGAGTTTTGTTTTTATTCAATTTGCTTGTAAAAACTTATTATGGCAATTAAAGTAACAGTTTCATGCTCTCCCCGCCAATGAAATTGCCTATGCCACGATAACTTTCACTCGTAGCTTCTTGGGAATGTTTTATTGGGTCCGGGTTGGATTATTCATAACATTCATAGACGCAGATTGCATTGAGGTGGAATATGTGGCTTCTTGAGAGGGTCCAATTGTGTCGTGCATGCTGGTTATTTTCAAAGGCTGCTGAATCATTCTGACCCGTGATTGAAGATTCTCGCATTTGGTGGCGATTCGAATTAGACAGCACTCAATCTAAAAAACAAATGACTCAGGTCTACACATGTTCAAACAAATTTGCCTCTCTAACTCCAAAATATTATCTACACAAATTTGAGAGAGAATAACAAGATGAAAAAAGTGCAAAATCGCTTAGAAATTCCCAAAACCACGTATTTCACTGAACAAATCAATGCGCATGAGTATCATAGAGAATCCTCAAAAACCTCTAATAAATTTGGCTTAGGCACTTCAATCTGGCTTTTCCTCGCTAAGATCGATCATAGCTTGCGTGAGCACCGATTTGAATTCAAGCATCGATGACAACGAGGGCAGCAAGCTAATGGCTTACACCTCATCATGCTCCGTGCTTGACCACGACCACAAGATGTGGGGATCGAATCGAGCTAAGTGTCACATCTTGGTCCACTCGTGCTCAATCTAGGGCTTGGATTGACCTTCATCTTTCAACAAAGGTACTGGAATTGCTGTTGAGGGCAATGACAAATGAGGTTGAGGGTGTTGATAGCTAATTCAGCAAGGAAGATAAAGATGGACTTTGGAGAACGCAATCTAAAGAGTGAAAAAGGCGAAGGCATGATGATGATGAATAAAAGAAAGAGAAGGAGAAAATAAATTAAAAAAAGAAGGAAAAAAAGTATTTAGACAAAAATACCCCTAGATGCAAATAAGATTTGGTTGGCTTTTAAGGTGAGGCCCTTATCTAAAACTGAGTTGATCACTTCAGGTTCTTGTTTGAGACAATGTCCATTTTGGGTCATTTTTTGAGAAAACGATTTCACTTTAGGCCCTTAATTGAAATTTTCCCAAGAAATAATTCAAATTGTTATAAAATCGTTAGAGAACTGTTACATATTAATGGCAGATGGAAATCATTCTAAAAATTGATGATGGTTGAAAATCGTTACAATAATTATGGCTTTTAATGTTTCAAAATTATTGAAATATTGAACAGGGGATCGTCCAGTGGCGGGTCATAGCGGACGTAGGGGGAGAGGCGTCGAGGGCGGACACGTTGGTGTAGAATTTATGAGAGCTACCGTGGTAGTGTAGCGTTGGCGGCATTCATCATGCATGGGGGCCAAACAATTGAACACAGGATCTATGCAAGGGTCAATCATAGCCCACCTAATCATTTGGGAGTGCGCATGATAAAATTTCTACTTCTCTATTTCTCTGTTTCTCTATTCCCCGGAATAGATTTGGAATAGAAATTCATTTGGTAATACAATTTGATTTTTTTATTTCTGGAACATATTTCTATTCCAGAAATAAATTTGAAGAAGAAATTAGAAGTTAAAATTTTTAACTTTTCAATTTATATTAGAAATCAATTTATGGCCAGAAATTGAGTCATGCACACCCTTGGTATATAGGCCCACATAATTACTCGGCTCCATCGAAATAGGTCCGTTCATCCTGGGGAGTTGTCATAGAACGGGACCCACTTTCTCCAAGGGATACGTGTTTCTTTACATCGGCTTGGATAAGTTAGGTAGGAGAGTCAAAAGCTGTCCGAATCATTTACGGTGTAGAGTGAGTTTATTAGATCAAGTGAATTTAATTTTTCCGAAGCTCACGAGACTCGCGTCGAGTTCGAATAAATATCACAAATTCTTATACAAACTCTAGGAATGACGAACTCTAAATTCACTCTGCTTGACCTAGATAGGTTTCTTTCTTTTTAATAATATGAATTAGTTTATAATTGGATTATAGAGTGGACTAATATAAATTAAAATTTGATATTGAAAAAAAGGTCATGTTTGCTCTATATTGAAAGGCTCATGCTATCTTCATTTCTGAAATAGATATAACACTCAATTTATCGAGTCGACGAAAAGAAAAAAGAAAAACAAAGCATTCCTCAATAGATACATAACACTCAATTTATACTAATGACATTCCCTCCACAATTGGAAGGTAAAGTACCTGAATTTTTCCAGCTGATCATAATTTGTGTTCTCGATTGTTCACCTCATGTGATAATTGTTTTGGTACATCAAAAATTTTAATGGTATAAGAAGTAACATATCTCCCATGAATCATCTAAGTCAATGCACATGAAGAGAAGATATCAAGTCCCAAAACTTGGCTGCGGACCCTTCTACTCTTGACTTTACTAATATTGCATAACTCACGCATCGTTTTTTACTAAACTCTTCTCTCTCTCTCTCTCTCTCTCTCTCTCTCTCTCTCTCTCTCTTACCATATCTCCCATAAATCATCTAAGTCAATGCACATGAAGAGAAGATATAAAGTCCCAAAAATAATAATTAGTTAACTTGGCTGCGGACCCTTCTACTCTTGACTTTATTAATATTGCATAACTCACGCATCGTTTTTTTACTAAACTCTCTCTCTCTCTCTCTCTCTTATACCATATCTCCCATAAATCATCTAAGTCAATGCACATGAAGAGAAGATATAAAGTCCCAAAAATAATAATTAGTTAACTTGGTTGCGGACCCTTCTACTCTTGACTTTACTAATATTGCATAACTCAGGCATCGTTTTTTACTAAACACACTCTCTCTCTCTCTCTCTCTCTCTCTCTCTCTCTCTCTCTCTCTCTCTCTCTCTCTCTCTCTCTCTCTCTCTCTCTCTCTCTCTCTCTCTCTCTCTCTCTCTCACTCATAAAATCCAGATATTGGCATATAGGAGAATGTATATAGTTTTCTCATAAACTTAAATACTTTACTTTCCATCAGTGGAGCGAATGTCATTAATATAAATTAAAAGTAATTAGTCAGCAAATAGGCTCGGTTAATAATTTGAACAAGGCTCGTTTGCACAACATGAGGTGAAACCCGAATTATAGAGAGAAAATCCAAGTACAAACTGTATGACACATCTAATTTTAGATGTCAACATGAATTGACTTGAATTAAAACATTTTTCACCATAATTAAATCAATTATTTGGTATGTACAATCACAGTCAAGATGTTACATGTGAAGACGGATCGACATGAATTATGCACAAAACACGATCATAACACACCTAACACGGATCACTGGCCCTACGTATCATAACACACCTAACACGGATCACTGGCCCTACAGACAGGCTATCCTCCTCCTCCTCTTTGTTTGGCCTTTTGTTTTCCTCTGCCTAGCAAATTTGCAACTTGTACCTTGTTTGATAATTGTCCGCGGCCATCAACCTGCCACCGGAACAAACTGATGCAGAACAATATGCAAATGCCTTTATGGAAATAATGGAGCATCATAAAAGCGGGCGGTCTCACAAATCAAAGAGGATTGCGTGATCTTCAAGATTACAAGTCAAAGAAGATTGCGTGATTTTTAAGATTACAACTGGGTTACAATATATCTTTTTCTTAATTTGTTATTAGATTTTAGATTTTCTAGTTTATCAATATCTTTTCCTTAATTTGTTATTAGATTTCAGTTATTTGGTTATTATCTAGATGGCGACCTCCTTATAAATAGACGCCTGAGATATTGTAATCCGCACTTCTTTATTCAAAATAAACACAATCTTTTGGAATTCTTTCCAAGCTTCACTTTCTCTGCGTCATTAGGTATCGACTGATACAGAACAATATGCAAATGCCTTTCTGGAAATAATGGAGCATCATAAAAGCAGGCGGTCTCACAAATCAAATAGGATTGCGTGATCTTCAAGATTACAAGTCAAAGAAGATTGCGTGAATTTTAAGATTACAAATGGGTTACAATATATCTTTTCCTTAATTTGTTATTAGATTTTAGATTTTCTAGTTTATCAATATCTTTTCCTTAATTTGTTATTAGATTTCAGTTATTTGGTTATTATCTAGATGACGACCTCCTTATAAATAGACGCCTAAGATATTGTAATCCGCACTTCTTTATTCAAAATAAACACAATCTTTTGGAATTCTTTCCAAGCTTCGCTTTCTCTGCGTCATTTGGTATCAGAGCAGGTTTCTCCTGTGACGATGGCTAATAACGTTAATGTCAATCTCCCCGTAGCTGAAGGCCGCAGAAACGAGCCTATTACACGGGATGAGTTCAACCAATTTGAGGAGCAAACCGAACGGAGGTTTCAAGAATTACTTGTCGCCATCCAGCGTTTGTCTACCAACCCCATACCTGGTGTTCTTCCGGCTGAACATGCTCAGGCAACTCGTGACTCGAAAGCAGCTATGGAACGTGGGGCAAATTCCCAACAGAGGCGACAAGCCTATGTCGAGGACTCTGAAGGAGAAGAAGAGTTCCTAGATCGGCATGTTCGTGGAGGCCACCGGAACCGAGGATATCGACGAGACCTCGAGCAATATCAACTTAAGGTTGACCTTCCGACCTTTAATGGCAATTTGAATATTGAAGACTTTTTGGATTGGCTTTGGGAAGTTGAGAAATTCTTCGATGCCATGGAGATTGAGGAGGATTGCCAAGTAAAATTGGTGGCATACAAATTGAAGGGCGGCGCCTCAGCGTGGTGGGAGCAAACACAACTGACCCGGCGTCGACAAGGAAAAGCTCCCATCCGAACATAGAATTGGATGAAGGAAATGTTGAAGGTTCGGTTCCTCCCAACCAATTATGAACAATTATTATTTCAACAATTTCAAAATTGTAAGCAGCTAAGCCGATCGGTCCAAGCTTACATAGAGGAGTTTCTCCGACTTTTTGCCCGTAACAACCCGACTGAGTCGGAGGCACAACAGACCGCCAGGTATATTAATGGTTTGCGACTTAATATTCAAGACCGTGTTTCACTACATCGTTTGTTCTCCGTTGAGGATGCTCAAGAGATGGCCCGAAAGGTTGAGATGCAATTAGAGAGAATTAGTCCCATTAATCGGGCTAACAATTATTCCGCTCGAGGATCATCTGGAAAGGGGAGACAACTAGATGTTTCAGAATCCTCTAACTAGCAAACCAACACTATGAACCGAACTCCGGGAAGTAGTACTGGGGTGCGCAAGGAACCGGTCATTGCAAACAACCATAACGCCAATCAAAATGCCCAGAACCCGTACGCTAAGCCACCACCAATCAAATGCTACAAGTGTAACGAATTGGGACATCGTTCGAGTGATTGTCCACGGCGGAAGATGGTCAATGTTGTCGAGCACGATGATGACATATACGAAGATGACTGGATTGATGAGGAAGAAGTGGAGGATGAGGAGGGTGAGCATGTCAATTGCGTTGTTAGAAGACTATTGCTCGCTCCGCGAAGAGAAGACATGCAGCGGAATAGTCTTTTTCGTGCCCGTTGTACCGTCAACGGCAAAGTTTGCGATGTCATCATCGACAGTGGAAGTTGTGAGAATATAGTGTCCAAGGCTTTGATGGACCATCTACAACTAAAGACAGAGTTACATCCCTCCCCTTATACAATCGGGTGGATTCGTAAAGGGGCCGAACTCAAGGTGACGCGGGTATGTCATTTACCTATTTCAATTGGAAAGTCCTATAAGAACACCATAATTTGTGATGTAGTGGAGATGGATGCATGCCATGTCCTACTGGGACGACCATGGCAATACAATGTTGATATCACTCACAAGGCTCGAGAGAACACCTATTCTTTTGTGTGGAAAAAGACGAAGATTATTTTGAAGCCGATGAGTAACACTTCTCAAGCCCCAAAGAAGCAACGTGCAAGAATTATGCTAAACGTTCGTAAACGTGAGAGCATGTATATGATCGTGAAGAAAATCAATGGCAATGCCTATGTTGTTGAACTTCCTGGTGACCTCAACATCTCCCCGACATTCAATGTAGCGGACCTATTTGAGTATCATTCTCCAGATACTCCTCTTTATGCTAATCATAACTCGGGGTCGAGTTCTTCTGAAGTGGAGGAGACTGATGCAGAACAAAATGCAAATGCCTTTCTGGAAATAATGAAGCATCATAAAAGCGGGCGGTCTCACAAATCAAAGAGAATTGCGTGATCTTCAAGATTACAAGTCAAAGAAGATTGCGTAATTTTTAAGATTACAAATGGGTTAAAATATATCTTTTCCTTAATTTGTTATTAGATTTCAGATTTTCTAGTTTATCAATATCTTTTCCTTAATTTGTTATTAGATTTCAGTTATTTGGTTATTATCTAGATGGCGACCTCTTTATAAATAGACGCCTGAGATATTGTAATCCGCACTTCTTTATTCAAAATAAATACAATCTTTTGGAATTCTTTCCAAGCTTCGCTTTCTCTGCGTCACAAACGAAGGCAAACGTCAATAATATTAGGCTGTTTAGAGTTTGTGAAATCTGAATTGCATCTTTCTTAGTCTCGTGTAACAAGCTATTCACATAAGAAATGATCGGGCGATAGTCCTTAATTTACCATGGGAATATTCGTCAGAATTTCAAAACAACACTAGATGGAATTGGCCGGTCAGGAAGGGTAGCTGCCGTTGAGGCGTGCCGGCCCTGCCAAATCTTTCTTGCGTATATATGATATGAAGGGAATGCTCATTCTTCACTGCATTCCACTTCACTCACAGGTCAAACAGCACCGCGCCCGTCCAACGCAAAAGTAGAGTTCACAGCCGCCGCCATGGACAACAAAGAGAATAAGCTTCACGTAGCGATGTTCCCATGTCTCGCTTTCGGCCACATCTTGCCCTATCTCGAGGTCGCCACCTTCTTAGCTGAAAAGGGGCATCGCGTCTCCTTCATCTCCACCCCAAAAAACCTCCGGAAGCTCCCCACGGACCTCCCTCCCTCACTGACCCTCGTCGAGCTCCCCTTGCCTCGCGTTGATGGCCTCCCAGACTTGGCCGAGTCGACTGCCGAGCTGCCGATCAACAAGATCCCATACCTTAAGAAGGCCTACGACATGCTCGAGCCAGCCATCACGGAGTTCCTTCAACGGTCGGGCGTGGACTGGATAATGCATGACTTCGCCGCGCATTGGTTGCCGCGAGTGGTAAGCCAAATCGGCATCAACTCGGCATTCTTTAACATAACCAGCGCTACTTCTCCCGCTTTCCTCGGACCGCCTTCCCTCTTGATCGAGGGCCCGGTCCCAAGGCCAGAGGACTTGACCGTCGTTCCCAAGTGGATCGATTACCCGTCCAAGGTCAGGTTCAAGCTCTACGAGATGCTCCAAAACCATGATGGCATGGACCCGGGAGTTTCGGATTTTCAGAGGATCGGCGAGTCGATTCGCGGTTCCAAGTTCGTGGCCGTGAGGAGCTGCCCCGAGTTCGAGGCCGATCCACTGAGGCTGCTCGAGAAGCTTTATGGAAAACCCGTGGTCCCCGTGGGCTTATTGCCACCCCGCCGCAAACGCAGCAGCAAAGACGAAAGATGGGTCGAGCTGAAAAGATGGCTTGACGATAAGAAAGAGAAGTCGGTCTTCTACATCGGCCTCGGTACCGAGGTCAACATTAGCCCGGAGATGATAGTGGAGCTCGCCGGAGGGATCGAGAAGTCGGGTTTGCCCTTCGTTTGGGTGGTGGGTCAGAGGCCCGGCCCGGAGAACATACCTCCTGGGTTCAAAAGTCGGGTCGCGGGCCGGGGTTATATGTGGATGGGTTGGGCTCCTCAGGCTGAAATCTTGGCCCACCCGGCAATCGGAGGAATCTTGAGCCACTGCGGCTGGAGCTCCGCCATTGAGTCGCTCGGGCAAGGCCGGCCGCTGATTCTATTCTCTGGAGCGAATTCCGACCAAGGCTTGATGGGCAGGCTGTTCGAAGAGAGAGGGGTCGGGTTCGAGGTGCCGAGGGACGAGGCCGATGGGTCGTTCACTAGCGACTCGCTGGCCCAGACGGTTCGGCGGGTCATGGTGGAGCCGGAGGGAGAGCAAGTGAGGGCAAACGCATGGGCCATGAGGGAGATATTCGGCAATTACGAGTTGCAAAACAAGTATCTGGAGAAGCTCGTTCAGGTCATGTTAGCTTAGTCGGGAGCATATGGGATGGGGCCACGTTCGTTCCACGTGTACGGGAAAGATAATATTATGGTTTTAAATTAAATAAAGGGCTTTGTACGATAAGCCCCTTTCTAGTTGTTAATCATGTACTGCATCGACATGGTAGTTTGCCATCGAAGCAGATATTTCACCTTGGTTATCCGTTTATGCATTACAATATAAAGTTTATGTATTTACCTACTATTGATCATATCTACATGATTAGTTTTAAGACTCAATTTACATTTTAAAAATTTCACCACTTAATTTTATTTCTGTTATAAATTTTAGGATTTCACTCCCGTCGTCACTTGCTAACAAGAAAATAATAAAGCCTAAAAATAAGAAATTCAATTGTTCGCGCTCTTAGCAATTAGCATATTCTGAACCAATTACTATGTGTAGACTTGGGGATGAGTAAAACTAAAACTCTGTCATTCTTTCTTGCCAAGATGATAAGGGATTGATGAAAAATAAAATGCAGAGGTTCCTCAAACTTACCCGGGCAGTGAATGGGACGGTCAAGTTTGCTCTCCGTTTGGGTGGTAGGGCCGACGGCTTGCGCCGGCATAATCCCTTCCGGGTCCGAACCGTTTGGGTGTCAAGTTGAGGCTTCGTCTGGGTGGGCTGGGCTCCTCAGCTCGACACCCTCGCCCGCTTGTTGCGATCGGCGGATTCTTGGCGTATCGCGTGTGGAGCTCGGTCGTAGAGGCACTCGAACAGGGCTAGGCACCGATCTTGTTTACTGGGGGGGAGCTCCGAACAATGGCGGACGGCGAGACCAATGGATGAGATGCGAGTCGAATAAAAGGTGCCAAGGGATGACCGAGACGAGCCATTCACAAATGACTCGGTAGCCGAGGACGAGCGCACGGGCCATGAGGGGATATTTGGTGACGTGGAGTCGCAATTCAAGTATTTAATTGAGTTCGCTCGGGCGATTGAAAAGGGCAGAGCCTCGAGCCGATGAACTTGTGGTCCTAGAATGGGCCAAACTTGTTTGAGGCACCATCCTCGATTATTACTATGTCCATCAAAATCGATTTGATTATATCGATATATTAACACAACACGCCCTAAATCAACCCTATAATTAAAAGATTCCTATAGGCTCACTCCATTAGATCAAGCTGATTGCACTATGCAACAAGTTACAATTTGATAAATATTTTTTAAAAAAAATAAAAGATCGTTATTATCGAGCAGAAATATTAGTTGGTTGAAAATGTTTGTATCGTCAGAACTGTTCATGCCTAAATATTTTCTATTGACAACGGAGATATTTCTTGTTAATCCATCTTCTTCAACGATGCGAAGATTGTTTTTAAGGTAGGAAAATATTACAATCAATGCACTATCGAGGATTTTTATAAACTACCAATAAAAATGATATTGTAGAAACCTTGAAATTATCTCCTTCATGAAATTCACCAAAGGCATAGATGCGAGAGTGATGTTAATATCTGAATTTTAGCAATCCAATCATTCATTTATCACATAAAAATTAGAGATTAATTTTTAACCACTAAACAAAAATATGAGAATTAAGTTGCATAGCATATATTTTTAAGAGCATTTTTTTTTTATTATTGTATTTGCATTGGGCCGGGATGGATGAGTTTTAATAAATGGTTCTGAGTTTTAATTTGACAAGTTGGACTAAGTTCACAGAGAAAAGGAATTGGCCCAAGCCTATTATTCTTCAATGGTTGAAAATTGACTTATGAGAAGTGATGAGTTAGAAGATTAGTATATTTGGAAAAAGAATCACATCGTTCTCTCAATATCCATTCTAGAGAATAGAAGAAAAATTTGCCCAACGAAAAGAAACCAAAAAAAAAGATATGAGGTTGAATCTTTCATATATTCATGTAATATATATAAAATGAAGATAGAAAAGTAAAAGGATAGTGTGCTAAGGCAGAATCGGTTGACATGAGCATATATATGGAGGCGTGTATTTCTTGACAGAAAGAAAGATTTCGTATGAGAAATATTGGAAATATTGAGCATATATTTGAACAATATATTTTCGTGCGGCTACAGGCACAAGCAAAAGAGATCTTCATACATGATATATTCTAGGAGGAGAGATACTTATTATTTCCTTGAAAATGTCTAGCCCCTCGCTACCTATAAAAGGACAAGCTATGGACTGACAAAGAGGAGGCCACACATCTTGAATAAACGACCATCACAGAGAAGAGGGGAAAAAACAATCGTGAGTGGAAGGGGGCTCGACTCACAGCCAATGGAGAGGCAGCAATAAGAAAGAAGGAGAAAGGCCTTTCGCAGCCATCTCCCACGAAACAGAGAGCCATCTCCGCGCATTTTGGCCCGAGCAGTCCTTGCACACGCCACCGTCGGGGTTTTTACCAGTTTCAGTTCAGATCTTCAACCTCGCCTGCAGTCCTCTGGCGACCTCTTTGACTTAGCATCTCCCATCGCAACCGTGGCCCTTGCCTCTCTCCATCTCGCTGCAAGTGTCGTTGTCTTGCACATCGACTGGAATTCGCTGTCGGGTTGCCGATCCCTAGCAACGCTCCAAGCTAGTGAGTGGGATTGCTTGGTCAAGTAAAAGTAAACAAGTTCTGATCAGTGGAGGTTCTTTTGCGAGAAAAAAAAAAAGAAGAAGAAAAAAAAGAAAGGAGGTTGGATGTTCTGAAGTTCACAATAGTTGGGGGTGAAGGAATCTGTAGGCCCCGCGATGCCCGCTTGTCGTCTGAGTCCGCGAACAGAATCGCCCCTATGAGGCACCCCTTGCCCAACCATGAGTCGGCCGCCATCGCGATCCACTTGTCCGGCTTAGAATTCGGAAACAATGTCCACAAACTAGGTAACTATCATTATCTTCAAATTTCATTGCCTATTTTAAACAATTGTTATCTACCTTTGATTTTATAGAAATTTTAGGCATCATCCGATAGGATTTTATTAACAAAAATCATTATGATTATTAATTTGATCAGTGAGACTTCACTTCATCTTTTTAATTATTTTGATTTTATTTTTTTTTTGCAAAATAATCGTCAGCCTGTATCATTATAATTACTAATTTGATTTGTAAGACTTCGGATAATTTTTTAAAATTATTGTGATTTTTCCTGCATGTTGGTGACGTTTACGATTAAAATTATTGTTAGTCCATGAGAAGATGGATTATTTTTTAAAATTATCCTAAGACTTATTTGAAATCTTGATGAATATGTCGAGTGGGTTGAATATAATGCTTATCTTTGATTTGGAATATTGCTTCTTTTGAAAACACCAGAAAGACCAAATTGACCAAATTGTGTGATGGATAGGATAGATTCCTAGATAGATTAGGATTGTACGTTTAGAATTTATCCATATTAGATTTGTCTTATATAACAAAATGCATGTTAGGGTAAAATCTACTTAATTAAGATTAGTTTCCAGATTAAAATAGGATTTAATCTAAATTACTTTCTAGTTTAAATTTGATAACTTTTCAAGTTTGGTTGTTAATTTTCATTATTTGTTTATTTCGAATTTTAATATAAAAATACCAAAATGTCATATGCATGTCATGTAGTTAGGCCATGTTATATTGTTATGTCACGTGTGTCGCATGGTATGCATATTAGGTTCATTCAATTTGAAATTGTTTAATTCCATAATAAAAAGAAAACCCAAAAAATCATTTCTTGTTATGTTGTTTAATTTCCAAATTTTATTTATTTATTGAGAGTTATTTTTAATGTTTGCGCACTTGCATGATTTAGACTAAAATCAATTCAGATTGCCTGCAAAATATTTTTCAAAATAAAAGAAGAAATGTACTGAAAGGGTGTTAGAGTAATCTAACATAATCAAGTCCCTGAATTCATCTAATCTCTGGTTCGTAGAAGTAAGGTATTTCTCCCGATACTTTACTTAGGCATCTAATCGATCGACCATAAACCAATTAGTTGTGACTCCTAGATAAGAATCTTTTGCATGTTAAGTACTTGAACATTAAGTCGAGAGAGCTGAGCTAAGTTTAGGCTGACTAATCCATTAGCTAAACCCTTAGATGGATTCAACTTGCTTCAGGGAGGTCGTGACAAGTGCAAATGAACCAAAAAAAGGAAATTGGCAAAAATGATTCATTAATTTTGGCCTGATATTTAATGTCGTCCGTAAATATTAAATTTGTTCGAGATTGAATATTCACCAAAAGTTCATGACCACATTAAACAAAATTGTCACTGGTTGCCCCAAGTTGCAAGCCGACTAAGTGTGAACTTGACAATCTTTAGTGCATTTAGTGTTACTACTCTCGCTTTCCACGGACCACCTTTCGTCTTGATCGATGGCCCGAGTTGAAGGCCAGAGGACTTGACCTCTATTCCCAAGTGGATAGATTACCTGTCCAAGGTCAGATTCAGGCTCCACAAGATAGTCACTCACCAGGATTGCATGGACACTGGAGTTTCGAATTTTTAGAGGGTTGCCGAGTAGATTCGAGGTTCCAAGTTCGTGGTCGTGAGGAGCTGGGGCGAGTTCGAGGCTGATCCGCTGAGGTTACTTTGGAAGCTTTACGGAAAACCTCTGGTGTCACACCCCGATCCTCCGAGCGCGTACCCATCCCTCTACGGTTGATTAAATAGCGACGTCCCAATACGCATCGCCGACCTTTTCATTTTAAATGTGCATGCGGAAGCAAATAAATAATCCTCAGACAACAACGCGATGTGATAGAAAAGCAGGGCCACAAATTTTTCAAACCATAACACGCTTATACATACTTACATCAAGACATGTCATATACAATATCGGTCTAATAAATATGTACAAGGTTTGCAAAATAGGGGGTTCATAAAACTACAGATCCTCATCTTCCTCCTCATCCTCATTGGAGCCTTCAATTGAATATATCGGGGTTCCTGGATCTGAAAGATCAGGGTCTACCACTGAACCACCGGAATGATCTATTATGCCTTTCCCAAAAGCAACCTCCAGCACGTACATAAGTACCTCAGATTCCGATATGGGATCCTCTCTCTGTCCATGTCGCTCACGACAGTATCATGATCTGTATCGATGAGGTACCTTATGGGGTAGAGTCTCATCAACCCAGACCACGGACTTCACGAGCTCATAGACCAAACCCCTTGGGTGCCCATGAATCGGAATATAGGCTACCTGCTTTGTAACCTTCTTCGGCTGACCAAAACGCTCGGGAGGAGCTGCCATCTAGGGACCTGAAAAAGTTATCCCATAATGGGGTGAGACGACGTCTTAGCAAGTTCACCCCCTAAGACCCAACTAGGAAGAAAATACGCCCCAAGGGCTACCTAAGCACAAACACGAGTCAGAGAACTTATATTTGTTTCGATTTCCTTTCTACAAATCAGTATAATTTATAAATTCAATAAACCACTTCAGCACACCAAAACATCAAATCAGATCGAACCATTGATCAATCGACTCAGTCGATTCCATGTCATCAAGACCATTTCTCGGTCTACTCAGTCAATACTATCTATCTAGTTCGATCACATCAAGGACTGCTCACCTTAAGCTGAAGATAGATAGAAGTGCTCACCAAAAGCTGACAACCATGTATATTGCTCACTTTAAACTGATATATCCAAGCCCTAAGGCTGATATAGTATATAGCTAATGCTCATCAAAGCTGTGCGGTACTTAATTGCTCACCAAAACTGTGCGATACTTAGTTGCTCACCAATGCTGTGCAATACTTAGGGTATACTGCTGACTCTAAGCTGACATATCAAGCCCTCTAGCTGATATAGTATACCATTCTACCCAATTGATTACTTCGCCATTTTTATCATACTCAATTAAAATAATCGTGTGCGGGTACACGGTCGGCCTCAACCAAAAATATAATATCTTTACCTTCAAAACTCCCACTATTTATATGATTGATAAAAATATTTTTGGCGTTATAAACCGACATCTGGTAATTTTTTAATCAAATACTGAAATTAGTCAATTTTGGGATAAATTCCCAAAATTGCAAATCACATTCAATCTGCATAAATTATCATCCAGAAAAATAAACTAATCATACCACTACGATTAGCATAAAATTCCGGTCACTGGCTATCTCGATCTAATTTTCGGAAAATAATAATTAATTAAATAATTACGAAAATTAATTATTAAATACTAATAAATACAAAAAAAAAAATGCACACTTAGGCCAGCAAAGCCTAATTAAAAGCCGAGATGGGCCCGGAAAATTTCTAAACCTGTCTAATTAAATACTACGGCCTATTTACTTGCTAATTGCACTAATCTAACCACCTAACATGCATCAAGGATTACCTAAATTACTAATCCATTCTAACTAACCATCTAATCCTAACTTAGCCTAAACTAAATAACCCTTAAATGTCATTAACTTACTAAGCAGAGATGAGTAAGTTAAACTCACTTGATTAACGATATGCTCGGACCACAACGACGAGAACGCAGAGAGGATTGACAAACTCCAAAGTGGGTGCGCCTTTCGAGGTTCGGAAGGGCACCAAAGCGGGCAAAACAGTGCTGGTGAGACCCATGGCTTTAGTTTATGTGGTTGGGCCGAGAAGGGTTGGATGGTGGCCGGTTGAGCTGGAAAGGGGCAAAGTGAGGCGGACGGGGCTACTACGGGTTTCCGGCGGCTCCGGCGACAGCATACAGCAGCTGGTGAAGCTGGACGAGACCTCTGGATGCGGGAACAAGCAGGAACAACGGCCATATCCGGGCAAGCAAGCAGGCAGCGCGGCTGGCAAGCGGGCGGTGCCACGACGACTATTCGGGCACCGGTGGGCTTCAACAGTGGATGGGAGCTGGTTCGATCGGCTTTTGGGTTTTTCAGAGGCTTCAAGGAGCTAGGATGGGGGGTGGTCGACGAGTGAGGGAAGGAAGAAGGAGGGGGGAACCGGCTGCCTCTTGGAAGAGATCACTTGGTCTCCTCTCTATCCCTTTGTCTCCTTGGAAGGCCCCACTAATGCCCAGCTAGTTTTCTTTGCATTTTCTAGCTCCAAATCTTCCTCTAGAAGCTTTGGAAGTGGTCCATAGGTTGTGTCCAAAGGGGGCTACGAATTTGCACAAGATTTCCTTCAATTTGAATTCTATTCCTTTTTGAATCAACTCAAATCGGCTCCCATAAATTCCATTATCAAACTCAAGATCAAATTGGCATTTTTTCTCGCCAATAGATCTTGCTTGCATCCCAATTTCGCGATAAAAAACAATCATCTGAACTTCCTGGTTGAAAACGACCCTATATCGACTTTTTCCGCCAAAACCTCGGTTTGCAAAAAAATTTTCGGAGACTGAGTCGACGTTCCTAAATTGACTCATGACATGATAGAACTTTCAATTTCTGTAATCAGATTTAAATTCGCGGTTAATTTTAATTTGGCGCAATTTTAGTGTTACCTAAGCTACTAGTTAGCTTTCAGAAATTTTTAGTACAAATGACCCGTGGTCGATTTTCTTTGAGCCACAATGAACCTCTTCGACACATTGGCGACTCTCGATTGTCATGAAAATCTCGAGATTTCAAATATGGATACAGGATACCAAAACAACAGAAAAATCGGTCTAATGTCGATCGACAAAATTTTTTCAATTTGGTGGAATCACCTACGTTTAACCACACATCTCAGTCGAACCGACCTATATCTGATTTCGAATTTTCAAGTCTAATGCGTTAAAATTCCTTAATGACTTCCCCAGATAGTCTAGTTATCTCAAGAGTGATCAGCTCTGAGAATAGCACTATAGGCGCATCGATGAAAGGCCCGATCTATTTAATTGAAAACAGAATTGAAAATTCAAGATGTCACATCTGGTTTCTGTGGGCTTATTGCCACCCCACTGCAAATGTGGCAGCGGAGACAAGAGATGGGTCGAGCCGAAAAGATGGCTTGACGATAAGAAAGAGAAGTCAGTCTTCTATGTCGGGCTTGGCACCGAGGTTAACATCAGCCGAATGATGATGCCGAAGCTCGCGGCAGGGATCGAGAAGTTGGGTTTGCTGTTCGTTTGGGTGGTGGGTTAGAGGCCGGGCCCGGAGATTATACCTTTTAGATTCGAAAGTTGAGTCTTGGGCCGAGGTTATTTGTGGATGGGTTGGGCTCCTCAGGCCGAAATTCTCGCTCACGCGGCAATTAGAGGGTTCTTGACCCATTGTGGTTGGAGCTCTGCCATTTAGGCGCTCGAGCAAGGCCAGCCACTGATTCTGTTTTCCATAGTGAATTTTGACCAGGGGTTGATGGCAAGGCTGCTTGAATAGAGAGGGGGTTTGAGGTGCCAAGGGATGAGCTTGACAAGTTGTTCTTGAGTGACTTAGGGTGCGTTTGGTAACGTTTCTCTTTTGGGGAACAATTTTTTTCAAAAATACTTTTTTCCATTTCTACTCCCGGGAATAGTTATGAGCATTTGAACACGTTTGGTAACTACATATAATTTTTGCTACCAGAAGGGAAATGTGTTTGGTACGATCCCATATATTTTTGTGACTTAAAATTTCTTTTAATTCATTAATAATTCGTTACAATTTTCTTTTCTTTTTTTTTTCTTCTCCTTCCTTTAGCCGGTCGTCGGTTGGCGACCGGCCAAACAAGGGCTGGCGAGGTCATCACAAGCATCGCCATGACTGGGCAAGGCAACCTTGCTTAGCTAAGGCGAGGTCGAGCCTTGCCCGGCCACCGCGAGGTCGGCGTCACCTTCACAGTGGTCGACAAGCTCGGGGCGACCTCGCTAGAGGCCAGCAAGGCTCCAGCAAAGTTGTTGGGCCTCGTTTGGCTCACTGGAGCCTTGTCTGGCTAGTTGCCGGCCAACACCGAGGCCGGCGATAGGCTTGGAGAAGAAGAGAGGAAGAGAAAGGGAAAAAAAAAAAAATAAAGAAAAGGAAAAAAAAAAGCTTGATTTTTGTTTTTTGATTATTGTTTTTGGAATTTTTCTCATAAATAATAAGCAATTTTCTTTTGTTTCTTGTTTCTATTCCGAATTTATGCTCTTGGGAACAAAAGAACATAAACATTTATTCTCGAGAGTGTTACCAAACGTAGCCTCAATGGCTGAGATGATCAGGCAGGTCATGGTGGAGCCAGAGGGAGAGGAGGTGAGGGCAAAGGCATGGGCCACAAGGGAGACACTTGACAATTTCGAGCTGCTAATCAAGTATCTGGAGAAGCTCCCTCAAGTCATGTTAGCTTAGTTGGGAGCACGTGGGATGGGCCAAGTTTGTTCCCCGGGTACGGGAAAAGATAAGATAATTGTGTGGCTTGAAATTAAACTAACAACTTCGTACAATAAGCAGATATTTCACTATGGTTATCCGTTTATATGTGCACCCTATAAAGTTTTATGTATTTCCCTCCGGTTGGTTAGTGCTAGAAAATTATAAGACAAATCGTGGAATAGCCCTTTGCACAGGCCAAAATACTAATTTTTAGTAAAAGTTAGAGAAATGATTAAATAACAATTTTTAATTTACTTTGAGAATAATAGTTTATTTTAAATCACAAAAAAACTAAATAAAAAATAATTATGAATTATTGTGGAGCCTACTTCTTCAAAAATCTGAGCTCATAACCAATTGTTATTCTTGCAATAACTCAAAAATTATTATGTTAGCATAACTCTAAAAACTAAAAGACAAAAAGTAAGAAGTCTCTTCTACCATAACTTGCTATCAATAAAATAGTGAAGTCCCGAAAGCAAGAAATTCAATGTTAGTGTTACCAACTCCCACGCACTCTTAGCATATTATGGATCAATTACTATGCATAGACCTGGCGATGAGTAAAGATAAAAGGAATTGGCCAACATAACAGTTTTTGTGCTATCTTGAGAATAAAATTATTTATTATTGGATTTTTTGTGATTGAGAATAAACTATTATTTTCACAATAAACTAAAAACTGTTACCCAATCACTTCTCAAGCTAAAACTTGATTGTTCTTTCTTGCCAAAATGATTGGAAGTCTGGTTATCGAGTCAAGGCTTTGTCTAGGTGGGTTGGGCTCCTCAGCTCAACATCCCAGCCCACTGGTCGATCGCCGGGTTCTTGGCGCATCGTCGCGTTGGAGCTTGGTTGTAGAGGCACTCACGAAGGGCTAGGCGCCAATCTTGTTCACCAAGGGAGCTCGGACCATCAGCAGATGGTGAGACTAATGGATGAGATGTGAGTTGAACAAGAGGTGCTAACGGATGATCGAGAGGGGGCCATTCATTAGCGACTTAGTAGCCTACATGATAAGGCGGGTCAGTGGAGCCAGAGGGAGAGGAGCTGAGGACAAGGGCATGAGTTATGGGGGAGATATGTGGCAACATGAAGTTGCAACTTGAGAATTTGGATAGGTTCCCTCAGGTACTTGAAAGGGGCAAAGCCCTCCTTGTTGGGAAAATATGGCTTCGAATTGGGTAGAACAATGAAGTCGGATTTTTAGAGTACTTAAATCGGACTTTGAGGCGTGATATTACTTTATTTAAGGATTTATTTCCCCTACAAAGTTATTAATGGTCACCGACAGATTTCCTCCAGGATATAACAAAATCTCAAATGAGAATACTAGATAGCAATTCTAGTAATTCTTCAGGGTCTCTTTAGGAAACCATTAGAAATAATGGCTGTAATTTCTTTCGAAAAAAAACGAAAAAATGAAAGAAGACGATTGTTTGATCTCAAAACAAACGTACTTATCTTTGTCTTTCGAATAGAGGCAATCCTTCAAAATGTTGCAAAAGCTTCAAAAGGTTGCAAAAGAACAAAGGCAACCTTTCAGGAAAGATTGCAAAATGAACAAGTACGTTTCAAAGATTACGTTGAAAAGACATAAGAAATTCGGAATTAAATAATAAATAATAAATAATCATAACTTTTCGTCAACAGTCGCACTGTTTTAACAAGATTTATAATTAAATATTTTACAGAAATAAATTCGAATTTTCAATAAATAAAATAATGATCGTCGGTTAGTGCCAAATCTTGTCCACGTACACACTCACATCTTTTTTATATGGGACAATGCACCTCTTCATTTATTTTATAAACAAACTACCAACACCTCAGTTGTTGAACTTGTGGTCCTAGAATGGGGCCAAACTCATTCAAGACACTATTCTCAAATTATTTTTGCCATTGAGGGGCAACAGCAGCTCCATCAATTAGAGAAGGGCCGTGCATGATGCCGTGCATGACAAAAACGAACTATTCTAATAATACATTTAAGAATAGGATTCAAGTACCAATTAGAATCGTATGCAAAAAACATGGTGTAAAATAAATTTGACCTCCACCCATTATTCAAATTTGTGAGTAATAGAAACCCATGGAGATTCGATGACAATTATAGATACATTCTGCTAACTCAATTTCCTCACATATCGATAATGTATTTCCGAAACATAAGGCTTGACTTAGACCTTATTATGCCCTTAACTACCTTCCAACGAGGCGGTTTATATATTTATATTTGTTACTAAAAAGGCACAAATGTGAAAAACGTATAGTAGAATAACTGTGCTCGAGAGGGAAAAGCCTTAAAAATTGTGGGATAATGTGATAAATAACAAGCCGCACTTTCCGGGGCAGCTCATCGATTTTGGTGCAAGCGTTGCTTTGAAAATAAATATCAAGAGACCGACTCAAATATCTAAAGACCGGGGCATTCTCGAACTACTAAGTACAGCAATCAATATTCCTAGGGAGGTGAGTCCTTATTTTTAAGACATCCAAGTTAAATGAACCCTTTCTTTCGGCCGCTCAGCAAATTAACAAGAATTGGCTCCGCTCGTTTCACATAAAATATATCATTTTTAGAAATTATCATTTGAAAAGGTTTTTTTTCAGAAAAATTATTATATATATATTTTATATTTGGTTGAAACTTGAAAATAAATTAGGAAAATATTTTTCACTCTATTCAATATGAAAATTTTGATTTAATTTTCCTCCATGCATTCTTTTAGATATTTTTTTTCACTTCTTAAAATATTCAAATTTTTAATTTTTTAACTTATTTATTATTTTGCTTTTATTTTTCTTTACCTCCTCCTCCTTCTATCTATCACCAACCATGATGATGCTCAACGATCGACCAAAGTGGAGCTCGAGCACTCAGGCCTCGCCAGAGGCTTACACTCGCCAATCTGGCAAGCGGCCAACTCGAGTTAAACGATGGTTGGTTGTCGGCTATTGTTGTGTTTGGCAACTAGTCAAAAGAAAGGGAGAAAAAAAGAAAAAGAACTAAAAATTAGAATTTTCTAAAAAAGAAAAAAGGAAAGAAAAGGGATTAGTAAAGGTGTGAGATAAGAGAAAATGAGCGTGGAAAATATTTTTCGCTTGAAAATGCTTTCCCTCTTGAAAAGCTAAAAGCATTTTTCCTATCTTAGAAATCTTTTTTCTAATGATAGAAAGTATTTTTTCTAACTAGTTCATTTTTGTGAAACGAATATCGAAAAAGTCAAAAAACATTTTTTTAGAAGTAGTTTTCGGCTAAGTGAACGGGAGCCTAAGATTTTTTGCTTTCTTCTTTTGCGTATAACAAACATTCGCTCGGATGTCACAATGCCATCCACATGCAAATTCGCACGTGCGCAAGGAAGGAGACTAATCTCATTCTCTCCCGGTACGTGCGCCTAGTAGAGGCACGTGCGCGGTCCACCGATTCTCTTTTAAACTCTCTCGCCACTTCGTCTTCCTTCCACACACTGCCATGGAAAGCAAAGAGAAGCTCCACGTTGCGATGTTCCCATGGCTCGCTCACGGCCACCTCATGCCCTTCCTCGAGGTCGCCACCTTCTTAGCTCAAAAGGGTCATCGCATCTCCTTCATCTCCACCCCGAAAAACCTTCAAAAGCTCCCCGCGAACCTCCCTCCATCGATAACCCTCGTTGAGCTTCCCTTGCCTCGCGTCCATGGCCTCCCCGACTCTGCCGAGTCGACCTCCGAGCTGCTGCATAACATGATCCCTTACCTTAAGAAGGCATACGACATGCTCGAGCCAGCTGTTGCCGAGTTCCTTGCGAACTCGGACGTCGACTGGGTGATCCAAGACTTCATGTCTTTCTGGTTACCCCAGAAGGCGAGACGACTGGGTGTTAAATCGGCGTTCTTCAGCATATATAGTGCTAGCACCCTCGTCTTCGCCGGCCCGCCATCCCTTTTGATCGACAGTCAGGCCCGAGCCAAGGCGGCAGAGGACTTGACGGTCGTTCCCCAGTGGGTTACTTACCCCACTAAAGTCGCGTTTAGGCTTCACGAGGTGATTAACGAAGAGGATATGGTGGACTCTGATGCTAACATGTCCATTTTGCAAAGGTTTGGCAGGTTGATACAGCGTTGTGAAATCGTGGCCACAAGAACCTGTAGCGAGTTCGAGGCCGAGCCATTGAGTCTACTTAAGAAGCTTTACGAAAGAGCCGTGGTTCCGATGGGGCTTTTGCCGCCCCAGAATAAAAGCCGGCATGAAGGAGACGGGAGGTGGAGTGAGCTAAAGCAATGGTTGGATGATAGGGAAGAGAAGTCGGTGTTCTACATCGCCCTCGGCACTGAGGTGGCTTTGAGTCAAGAGTTAATGCACGAGTTGGCATGTGGAATTGAAAAGTCAGGTTTGCCCTTCGTCTGGGTGGTAGGCCGAAAGGCCGGCCCCGGCAGTATCCCTTCCGGTTTTGAAAGCCGGGTGTCGGGTCGAGGCTTCGTCTGGGTGGGTTGGGCTCCTCAGCTGGACATCCTGGCCCACCCGTCGGTAGGCGGGTTCTTGACGCATTGTGGGTGGAGCTCGGTCATAGAGGCCCTCGGGCAGGGCCGGGCGCTAATCCTGTTTTCCGGGGGGAGCTCGGACCAAGGGCTTGTGGCAAGGCTGATGGACGAGAGGCGGGTCGGGTCAGAGGTACCAAGAAATGACCGAGACGGGTCGTTCACGGGCGACTCGGTAGCCGAGACGATAAGGCGGGTCCTGGTGGAGCCGGAGGGAGAGGAGGTGAGGGCAAACGCATGGGCCATGAGGGAGATATTCGGCAATGTGGAGCTGCAGCACAAGTATCTGGAGGAGTTCGCTCAAGTACTTGAAGAGGGCAGAGCCACGAGTTGATGAGATGATTACGTCGACCTAGAATTTTCTGTGTGAATGTGCTCTTTTTGTCCTGTCTGCGATTGTACATCACTAAGTAGTAAATGCTGGGTCCATCTAAGTCTGCTTTATTCGGGCAGCGCATGCCCTTCCGTTTTCACACTGAACACCTCCCGACTCTCAACGACCATTCTAATTCGGGTGTGAATATAGCAGCTGTTCTGATCATGATGGCAGACAACACCTCCCGACTCTCAACGACCATTCTAATTCGGGTGTAAATATAGTAGCTGTTCCGATCATAATGGCAGACGAGTTGATGAATTTGGGCCACAATTTGCAGTGAAGCTTTTATTGTTTTTGGTGCAATTTGATATCTAGACCGGGCATTCTTGAACTATTATTCTAATGAAATTTAGCAGAGTGAGTTCATTGCATCGCTATGAACCCAACCATTAGTTTGTCTTTTTTTTTTTCCTTGCTAGCAAATGTTGAGTAGGCTCGCTCAATTAGATTAAACCTATTGCCTTACGCGACAAGTTACATGATTTGAGGAATATTTCCTTAAAAGAAAGACAATTTCTATTGCGCAAAAATATTAGTTAATAGAAAATATTTGCGTCATCGTAATAGTCTATACTTGAAATTATTTTATTAACAACGAAGATATTTTTCGCTAATCCACTTTCTTAAACGATGCAAAGATTTTTTTAAGTTAAAAAAATATTTTTTCAATCATCGATGCTTCACAAATCAAATTTCAGAGATGCCTGTTGAGCCCTGCAAATAAAACACATCAGGTTCTATACAATTTTTACACTATCAATAATTTGAATGAATTACGAATAATGGATATTATAGAAATCCTACTTGACATTTATCAAAAGCATTGATGCAAGAGTGCATGCGTCGTAAAAGGGAAAATGTAAAAAATGATTAAAGAATTTTGACTCAATGTTTAATATTTTCCTTAAAATTTAAATTTGTTCAAGATTTAGCATTTATCAAAAGTTCGAGTCCCATTGAATAAATTATGCATTAAATTTAAATTTCAAAAATTATATCGAATAAATAAAACAAAAAACATTGTATTTTGAATCAAAACTCAATAATTATTTATGTAATTTTATTGAAATTTATGAGTTTGCCCTTCGTCTGGGTGATAAGCCAAAAGGCTGGCCCCAGCAGTATCCCTTCTGGGTTCAAAAACCGGGTCTCAGGTCGAGGCCTCATCTGGGTGGGCTGGGCTCCTCAGCTCGACATCCTGGCCCACCCGTCCATCGGTGGGTTCTTGACGCACTGCGGGTGGAGCTCGGTCATAGAGGCACTCGGGCAAGGCCGGGCACTGATCCTATTTTCCGGGGGGAGCTCCGACCAAGGGCTGATGGCAAGGCTAATGGACGAGAGGCGGGTCGGGTCGGAAGTGCCAAGGGACGGCCGGGACGGGTCGTTCACGAGTGACTCGGTAGCCAAGACGATAAGGTGGGTCATGGTAGAGCCAGAGGGAGAGGAAGTGAGGGCGAACGCATGGGCCATGCGGGAGATATTTGGTAACGTGGAGTCGCAATTGAAATATTTGGAGGAGTTCGCTCGAGCACTTGAAAAGGGTAGAGCCTGAAGCTGAGGAACTTGTCAACCTACAAGTTGGGTGTTTGAACCTTGTACTACGTTGGCATCATGCATGCATCGGGCCAAACACGTATCAATCGTGGATCCAGCAATGATATATGGCATCAGTATTAGTATACTAATTTCGTTTTCTAGCGCAAGCGTTACATCAAGATCATTATCAAGAGAATGGCTGGATCTGAAGACTTAGAAAAATCCACGTTCCCGGAAAGTGAGTTCTTGTGTTCCCTTCTTCTTTCTTTCTCCAGAAAAAATGACACGTAGGAGAGTGAGTTCATAGCACCGCTACGAACACAATCACAAGTTCTTTCTTAATCGAATGTTTTATGGGCTCATTCATTTAGATTCAACTTGTTTTGTTTTGCGACAATTCATATGATTTGGAAATAATTTTCTTTAAACAAATCATAATTTAGAAAAAAAAAATTCTAGAATAAAATCGTTTCAGTCACTCGGAAAAATTAATCAATGAAATATGTTTGCATGAAGACACGGTTTCGTCCACAGGGTGGGCGCCCCAATCCCCGAGATTCCTCCGACTCACATAAATCGGGATGCAATGTTAGCAATGGCATGCAAAAGCAAGCACCATTTACTTGGGCCTTAGCGTTTCTAATCAGCCCGTCGCTTATTAAGCCCAAATTATAAGGCTGTTTCGTAATTTCTGGCCCATTTCACACAACAGCTTACTCAGTGCAAAGGTCAATCGGCCTTTCACGGTCCTTCTCTCTCTCTCTCTCTCTATATATATATATATATATACACAGCAAGACAAGCGCGCCTACTGGGGCCGAAATGAGCAACACAGGTGGCGGCTACCGGGGTGCTCCGCCGGCAATGACTGCAGTGGTAATTGCAGTGGCCGTGAAAGGTGACGGCTTAGGCAGCTTCGATGGAGCCCGTCCACTGGGCCGTCCAGAGTCTCGTGCATAAATCCAATCGGTTCATCTTGGTCCACGTGATGCCCGGAGTCACTCCAATCCCCATTCCAAGAAACGTTTTCCGAGCGCATGTCCCGTTCCTATGGGCCTTATGTTGTTTGGACAGCAATTCTTATAGCCGTAAGACTCTTGTGATGTTGATTGACCAAGTCAACGCGCGATCAGTTCGACTCCATGCTGTGTTCCTTGCAGGCGGAGATCGTATGCCCCTGGCGGAACTGGACGAGAATGTGGTGGCGACGAACGTGGAGGAAACGGAAAGTGAAGTTTTGAGAAGGTGTTTGCTCCGTTTAAGACTTGCATACAGAGCATCGCCAGAACAAACTCCTCATCGGCGTACCAACAAAATCCCAGCATTGGAACGATTAATGAGCAGACGAATAAATTGCGCAATGACAGGATAAACGGTATGAATCTTGCTAGGATCAAACTTGACACATAAACCGTTCGTCAAGAGTCTAAAATGACAATGAAACTGTGAACTCGCTCTTGCAGACTTGCAGCAAATCAAATTCCCACCGTTTTAAATAAGCTTGAAAGAACCTGACGAATTCTGGGGATCATTCGACCAAAAAAAAACCAAGGAAAAGAAAAGAAAAGAATTCTGTGGATCCAGAGCGCCATAAATCCAGCAGTATGATCTCTCTCTCTCTCTCTCTCTCTCCCCCACCCCTTTGCCCATGTGTTCTTGTGCTATGCCTCTAGAAGCTTTTCATTAATAATCCACATGTTAATCGTCAAATCATTTTGAGTAGTCATCTAAGACCGGACAAGAGAGAATTGAAGTTTGGTTATTGCAGAACAACGAAAAACCAAGTCAAGCAATCAGTAAAAGCAAGCAAATTCACATCATTCCAGATAGGAGGATTTCAATCAACCGCCTTAAAAAACTGAGATGACAATGCTCGAAGGATTCTTGAAGAGTCGCTTGTTCTTTCAACGTCCTGTAATTTCCACTGCATCAACGTCGTGTATAACCTAACCCGTATACCTGGCATTACAAGAATCAAACGGGAGATAAAAGTTTAACTCACCATATAAACAAAACAAGCCAGTTATAGATGACCTGCAAGCAAGCGCAACAACCTTCAGATACAAAACTTTCAAAAGAGAAAATTAATCTAAAGGTCTGGTTCTCAATATCATGTTGAGGATGAAGAGTCGTATTGGATAGACAAATGGCAGAGAGTTGACACCTAGAGCTGTTATGCCAGAGGGAGTCCTTCCAGATTTTCGCATCCTAAAGTTCCCAACTCCCAACTCTTGGAGTTCCCCCAACATTCCGAGGGGACCAGCGAAATCTCTTATGTGAGTTCTAATAATGTCCAATATCCTCAAATTCTGCAAATGCCCAATGCTTTCAGGAATTTTGCAATTGCTGTCCTAGCTAAATGCAGTTCAATAATTGATGCCATCTTCCGAATGAGTCTAGGATTTCTCTCAATGAGGGTCATCTCGATAAGAACAAGATTTTGTAGAGACATGAGAGCCCGTGGAGTTCTCAAGTTGAGCAAATTTAAAGCAATTCCTCAGGTCAAGGAGAGACAAAGATTCTAGATGACCTATGGAGTCTCATAGTTGAACAAGTTTGTAGCAATTCTTTAGGTCAAGAGTCTCGAGCTCCTTTAAAGAACCAATGAATTTATGTAGTTCTTCAATTCCTGTCAAAAATATGTCCCGCTAAGCTAGTGACACAAGAGAGCTCAAGGATTCTAGAAATAGAGCAAGTGGTCTACACCACGAGCCACGTAGAGTCTTGAGCTACTTCAAAGAAATGGATTCATGTATTCTTGAGTTCCTATCCAAAGTAGGTCCAGCTGAGTTAACGACACAAGAGAGACTGTGGAATCTAAAAGTCGAGCAAGTCGTCTACACCACAAGGCATGGAGAGTCTCGAGCTCCTTTAAAGAACCAGTGAATTCAATAACTCTTCTATCCATATGTGAGATAGGTCCAGCTGAGTTAACAACACAAGTAAGCCCATGGAATTAGATAACTCTTCAATCCCTCAATAACATAAGCTGAGCTAAGTTAACAACTTGCATCCTTGAATATCAAACTTTTGCAAGATGAGAATTTCTCTAGGCTGTGAATGTCATGCAGCTTCTCACAATGGCCGATGTTCAACTGCATCAGGGTTTTCAAGCACAATATATGTTATGAATATAAACAAGCGAATCGGATAAAATTAGTCAACAGGAAAGAAAGGAAATCGAACACTAGATTAACATGGTTTGGTCCAAATAGTGGAACCTTTGTCCACGAAGAGAACAGTCGGAATTCCACTATAAAAACAAGCAATACAATAGAGATTACGATCACTCAAGCACTTAAACACTCTCTCAGTGTTTTCTAGCTTCTAATTACATCCAATAATTGACACATTATTTGGCCCCTCAAGCCTCACTCAAGGAATTGAATAAATTATACTCAATGATTTAGCTTGCTAAATCACTTGGGTGTAATTACAACGAGAAAATCTCCCTCTGTCAAGAGCTTTTGTCTTTTCTTCAGGAAGGCTCACCCGGCTTCTTTCTTCAACCTCTTCCTTGCTTGTCGTTTGTGGTCCTAATAGGAGAAACAAGACAAAAATATGAACTCGTTGAATGGCAGCAGAGGCGCCCACAATCAGCATCGACGTCCACCAAATTTAGGTGCCTGTATGCACATGCATGTGCATGCATTAATAGGGGGAAGAAAAACTACAGCCATTCTTGCACAATGCACTTCCTTCCTCTCTCTCTCTTCAATTATTAACAAAGACAAAAGAAGGAAGGGGAGAAAGCAATGTAGATGGAGCAAAAGTCAA
This sequence comes from Eucalyptus microcorys, assembly GCA_014182515.1. Lineage (NCBI taxonomy): Eukaryota > Viridiplantae > Streptophyta > Magnoliopsida > Myrtales > Myrtaceae > Eucalyptus > Eucalyptus microcorys. Next base: position 6,286,184 of record CM024564.1, on the reverse strand, counting down.
GAAAATTAATAAACAAATGAAGAAAAGATGTTCTTCATTTAATGCTGCACGTTGACGCATGAGAAGAATTTCTAAAGCTAGACAATTCTTTCGTCTACTCAGAACACGCATCGTTTCTCGTTAAATGCTCCACGGACATGCTCCCATCATTTGGAAATTCTTTATGATGTTGCAGTTGTAACTAAGGATAATTCTGATGGAGTCTATTGTATTTTATCTGTCACTGAGGATTCATTATTTGCTGGATGGATAATATATTATGATTGTTCATTTCATGTTACACCAAATTATTAGTGAGTAGTGGTAAAGTCCATGGTCATCCACTACTTGTCCTCACAAAAAACAGTCAACACCTCAGGGGGAGTCTGCACCTAGGAAAGATAAGAACGATGCACCTGATATACTACAATGGAATTTAATTAACGTCAAAGTACGCAACACTTTATCAGAATTTAATCGACAATAAAGCAAAATAACCAAACTATTCAACGGTTGAATTTAATCAATGTGATGATAGAGTGTAGAATATGTTGTTGAGATAAGAAACACTTGTGCAAAAGCAGAATTCCTCTTACCTTACCTCACTCTCCCAACTCCAACAGTTTCAACAAGGCTGGAATCCACCATGTAACTCTTGAGATTTTATAGCTTGTATAGAGTGCTACGTCTACACAAATCTTCAGGAGTTACTTCTACAAATTCAAGCACCTCTCATATCATTATTGTTAAGAAAATCCTCCTTATGGTTTTGAAGATGAAAAATAATTAAATGCTACTAATGCGTGTATTGGTTGTGCAAAACTAGCTCGTAGCTGCTCAAGTCAATATGCAAATGAAGTCTCCATAGGATTGTCTAAAAGCTTGTAGTGCTCTGCCTCTACTAAGGGAGAACAAGGTATTGGATATAGAAGATGTCTAAAAGTTTATGGACCTGTGCAGAAGGTAAAGCCATAGAGCGAGGAGTTCGCAAAGGCTTGGATGGATCGTAAAAGATGAGGAACTGTGTAGGACTAGAGACATTAGTATGCTTGAAAGGATCAGAGAGTAGAAGGTGACCAGTTGGTTTTAGCATGAAGTGTGAAAGGATTAGAAGAACCGCAAGCGAAAGCGGCTTCTGCTATGGACGAGGTGGAAGACGCGTGACATGCTTCTATGTTCTTCGATATAAAGACCCAGACCTTCTTTCAAGTTTATTTGAATTCAAATTGACCTGTAACATCAAGACACGGGACTCTAAAGTCCACTGAAAAGCACACGAGAGTGTCAGAATACCCTTTTGTACTTTTGTGAGTTCATATCAAAGAGTGAAAGCCTACAGAAGCAGAAGTCTATGCTTCATGAAATCTTTTGCTTTGCCCATCGTTGGAGAAACTCCCCATGACGTTTGAAGAACGACAAACTGATCAAAAGCTACAATTATGTTGATTGTTGTTTAATAGATGCACATGTATTATGTAGATGGTGCCCTAACAAGTTTGTTAAAAGCATACAAGGTATTGGGCACTTAGGTATCTAAAAGTTAGATGGACCAAAGAAGAGGCTGAACAAGCCTAATAGAAGGACGAGTTCGTGGAGACTTGGATGGACTATGAAAAGGTGAACAACTGATTAGAGCCAGAATTGCCAGTACACTTGAAAGGACCATAGGATGGCAGGTGAAAAGTAAGTTTCAGGGGGAAGCACAAAAAAACTTGAATGGACTGCTGGTAAAAGTAGCTCTTTCCATCACGAAGCAGAACATGTGACATGCTTCTATCACCTGGATAAGAAGACCTTGGCCTCTTTTGATTTGATTTGTAACTAGAGGCAGAAGAAGGTAAATTAGGAAAGCCTTGCTTTTGCAAGCGAGATCAGACTTATTTCGTCGGGTTTATTTCCCGTGAAAAATCTTTCACAAAACGATGCGTTTTTGTTTAATTATAGGAGACTCAAGTTCTATGTTGAATTTGGAAAGAGAATATCAACTGCAAGAATAAAATTACTTATATATACAACCCTAACAATTGATATTCAAATGACCCAAAGACTAATAGCTTCCAGGCACAAATTACATTGAAATTTAATAAACGATGTAACTAGAACACAAGTAGCTAAATAGCCTACACTTTGTACTTAAATTATGTTGGAATTTAATCTACGATACAATTTATTTTATGCATATAGCTGTAATTTAATTAATAGCAATACCCTTGGATAGGAAACACAATACTGGAATTCAATCGACAATGCTGAACTTGTGGAACAACATTGGAATTTGATCAACGATGCTGAACCAGATAAAGACACACGTCGAAATTTAATCGACAAGGGGAATCTTGAAAACTGCAACAAATGCGATAAAGTACAGATAAAATAAAGAAAGTTATTATACTGTTTAGGGGGCTTCTCGTTGAACAGTTTGCGGTATTTATAGGGCAAACTAGTAGCCATCAGTCGATTGCTTCTCTTTGGGCGCCTCTCTTAGCATTCTCCACATTTTCCTTTTCTTCTTGGCAACTTTATCCATAAGCAACTATTTCCTAACCCGTCAACGACGCTTGCGCAACTTGTCCCTCAAGTAAATAATGGCTTCCCTATTTTTATGTAGGTTTCGCATAGCGGGCTTTAATGCTAATTCCTCTTAAACTCCAAGTCCGATGCGTTCCTCTCATAACCTAACACATGGCAATTAATTACCTTGCCATCGACTTGGGTATACCTGTCTAGAATCTTGTCAATACTTAGCTCAAATACCCTTCACAAATGCTGGAAAGAGATGTTTTCATGAACAAATGGAGCATTTCACCCTTAATATTCCCCTCGTGACCAGCACATAACAATAGGGGTAATTTTGAGTGTCAACGGGATTTTATGGGCACTTTGCATATCCATATACGTATACATTATATGTATACATGTACAGGTGTGACGTCCCATGTCGACTCAAAATCCATGTTGGACTTACTGTTTTTCCCCCTAAATTTGGAAGAAGCTCTTTTAGTCAATAGCTAGTCCGCTTTGCCAAATATGAGTATTCGTTCATATTAGTCAAGAATCCCTGTAATTCAATTTAGGTTGATTTTTGCTCAACCTAACAAATTTTAAATGATGTTGTTTTACTGTTGTCGAAAAATTTTTGGCCATCATAGATGATAAAATGTGTCTTTGGATGATAAAAAACTATTCACCTTTTAGGACTGGTTCAATGTGTCTTTGGATATATCATATAATAAAATGAATGTCCAGTCACAAAATATCCCTTGTTCCACCACAAAGAATTACCAGTACAAGAAAGAGTCCTTCTAAGTTGGGGTGTCAAAAACTGAACTAAATGGAACAAAAAAAGTTCAGTTTCTTTTTTTTCTTTTTTTTTCTTTTTTTCAGTTCGATTCTCATTAAAAATAAAAATAAAAAATTAACTAGTTCGATTTTTATTAGTTTGGTTAACCGAACCAAACCGATAAATTTTAATTTTTTTCCTTTTATTTAAAAAAATCATTTTTTGATGTTTTTTCTTTTCTTTTCTTCCTTTTCTTTCTTTCTTTTTTTTTAATTCCTTTGTTTCTTCTTCTTCATTGGCCAGTCACCAGCCACAGTGGTGATCGACGACTGGCCAGAGGCAAGCTAAAGCCTTGCCACAAGCCAACGAGGCTCAAGCTAGCCAGATTCCGACTAGATCAAGCCTTATCGGCTTATGGTCAGGCTTCGCCTCATTGGCCTATGGCAAGGCTCCATTTTGTGTGGTTAGGCGAGGCTAAGCTCCTTTGACGCCAACAAGCTCGAACCTCACTCAGGTGGCTGGATCTGGCTAGCTCAAGTTCACCGGCATCAGGCGAGCTCAATCTCCAACTCACCTATGGTCAATAAAGAAAAAGAAAGAAAAGGCAAAAAAGAAAAGAAAAGGAATAAAAATAATTAAAAATCGATTTTAAAAAATATTAAAAAAATTATTTAAAGGGATGCATGTAGGAGAAAAACAAAAACAAAAGTAAAAATCACCAAATTGAAGCGAGATTTCGGTCCGGATAGAATTTCAGTTCGGTTCAATAAAGTTCCTTATCAATTCAGTTTGGTTTTCCAAAAGAACCAAGCCGAACCGAACCACTTACACCCCTACTTCTATGAGGAGGTAGTTCGGATGGAGTTGTAGGAATTGTTTGATAACATTTTGGTTTCTCTGTTTTTTTTTTTTTTTTCCTTTTGTTCCTCGAAGATGAAAAAGAACAAAAATCTATTTGTGCACATCAGTTAATTTTTTAATTTTGGAATATATCAATAGTTAGGAAATAGATTTGGAACAAAAATAGCAAATAAGAAAAAAAAAACCTACTCTTTTGTTCCTAGAAACAAAAAGAGAAACAAAGTCATTTTGAAGAAACAAGCTCAACATTATCTAAACTCTAAACCCAATACCCTAAACCCTAATCCCTAAAACTCAAAGGTTTATGTACTTGTTTATTGTAATACCCAAAGGTTTATGTACTTGTTTATTGTAATACCCAAAGATTTTCTGTCAACCTTCTCATATTGTGAGTTATAAATTAGTGAAAGTCTCTACTGTTATTTCCAGTCATTCATCTTTAAGTAACTTTTATGTTGGATTTTCTAAGGCCATCTTAGAATATCCCGATCAGCAAATCTTTACAAAAGTCTAGTTTTATCCAACCATGAATTGTTAAACGTTCAGTGACATTTTTATAATTAAATGAAAAATTGAGAATATAATTTTTAAAGTTGTACCAAACAGATTTCTTTTCTTCTTTTTTTAATTTGAAAATATAAATTTTGTATAGTTACCAAATAATGTCTTTTGCTTGGAAACTCATCCAATGAATAGAAATAAAAAAAAAATCTGAATAAAAATTATTTTTGGAAATAGAAATGTTACCGGATGCAACCCTAACCAGCTCAACAAGCTTCTCTACTTTTCTTATTAGATACTTGAATCGATGTTCTAAAAAAATTAAGCCAATTCAACTATTCATGGACTCCATATTCCCCGGACGTATAAAATCAGTAAAATCTATCAAAACTCCCAAATCACTATGAAATTTACCCTAGCCTTTAAGAAACTCCCCAACAAAAGTCAGTTTCCTTTGCTCTCATAAAGCCTTTCCTTTTTCCTTTTTTTCTTTTTAAAATCATTTTTGGCTTGATCTCCCAATAAATTATTTTCGCACTACGAGATTAGCACGGGGAGGGAGAGAGAGAGAGAGAGAAAAATCACCATCAAAGCATCGCATTAACAACTCTCGCACACGCTTGCTTCCTCCCTTATATGAACACCAATCTCTCCCTTCCTCAATCCAAACCACTCTCACCGCATTCACAACTCTCGCACATGCTTGCTTCCTCCCTTATATGAACTCTAATCTCCCCCTTCCTCAATCCAAACCACTCTCTCTCTCTCTCTCTCTCTCTCTCTCTCAAGACAATGGAAAGCTCTTCCTCCCCATTCAGCAGCCAAGTAGACGATTCTCCAGGACCGGTGGAGCGGCTGAGCGGATCGATGCAGAGGCTGTGGGTTAAGGACCGCAAAAAGGAATGGTGGGACAACCTGAACCGCCCTGACGTCCCGGACGAGGAGTTCCGGGCCACCTTCAACATGATCTGCGACGAGCTCAACGCTGCCGTCACCAAGAAGAACACGGCGCTTCAGGAGGCCGTCCCCATCCGGCAGATAGTGGCCATCTGCATCTGGCAGCTCGCGATGGCCGAGCCGCTCCAGCTAGTGTCCAATCGGTTCGGGCTTGGCATCTCCACCTGCCACAAGCTCGTCCTCGAGGTCTGCGCGGCCATCAATGACGTCTTGATGCCCAAGTTCCTCCATTGGCCCGACGAGCCCCAAATGGGCCACATCAAGTGCCAATTCGAGTCGCTTTCGGGCATCCCGAACGTGGCCGGCTCAATGTACACGACCCATGTGCCGATCATCACCCCAAAGACCCAGGAAGCCGGGTACTACAACAAGCGGCACACGGAGCGTAACCAGAGGACGTCTTGCTCGATCACCGTCCAGGGCGTGGTGGACGACCGCGGCACCTTCACCGACATCTGCATCGGGTGGCCGGGCTCGATGCCGGACGACCAGGTCCTCAAGAAGTCAGCCCTATACCAGAGGGCGAGCCAAGGGCTCCTGCGCGACGTCTGGATCGTTGGCAATTCAGGCCACCCACTGACGGACTGGGTCCTCGTGCCTTACACGCAGAAGAGCCTGACACGGGCTCAGCACCAGTTCAACGAGTAGGTCAGAGCGGTCTAGCGGGTCGCAAGGGAGGCCTTCGCACCCAAAGGGGAGGTGGGCGTGTCTGCAGAAGTGATAACTCTATAAAAATAGAGTTACTTTATCTATTTTAGGCAACAATTAATGTAATATCTATAAGAAAATATTTGAATTTTCTTCTAATTATTTGAATTTTCCTTATTTATGCAGAATAATGAGATATAGAGAATATAAGGAAAAGAATAGCAAAAAAATCAGGAATTCAAATCAAGAAGCAGTGGAAGATAGATATCAAATCGAGAATCCTTTGATTTACTCCATGATTTTATGCACAATTGCTTGGAGCTTGGATATATATTTGTATTTCTTCTTCTACTATATTCTAATTTTCTTTAATTAGGGCTACGATGTAACCTAAATATGATGATGTGAATTTCATGATTTTTATGTTTTGCAATTAATTTCATTCATGTGAGTTATATATTATTGTACATAATGCTTTGAGTGACTGGCCACCACTTGAATGATCTGATGTGTATGTTTGAGAGAAGTGATAATATGCAATTGCTCATTATAATATATAACCATGAATTAAACGTGGATAGAGATATAGCGAGTTATTTGTATAGCTTTCGGTGATAAGGTGAACCAAAAAACTCATTGTAAACCGGGACTATTCATAAATTGTAATGCACTTATGTTTATTTTAATTTACATAGAGATATAGTGAATTAATAAACTGAGTAAGTTTACTATACCTAGAGATAGGTTAGGAAATTCCGCTATCACATGTATGATATCGTTCTTATACTCACAACAATCTGAAATTCATATTTAGTGGTTATGGTGAAATCGGATGCTCTAACATATTTATCTGATTGATTTACTGCATTTAGTCTCCAAATTTTGTTTTTAATTTATTCTAAATTATATTTTATATGTTAGATAAATTTTAGAATTAATCTATTTTAGTATTTAATTAGTTTATTAATCATCAATCTCCGTGGGACGATACTCTTTCTCATTATTATATTATTTGTTCGACACGTTCAATTGCGTTTAGAATTTTACGAACAAGAAGAGAATGGAAATGAAGCTGCAGGACCTTCCGGTGGTGCTGGGCGCCTCCTGCGTACTGCACAACATATGTGAGGAAGGGGGAGGCAGTGTCGGAGGCGGAGCAGTTCGAGCTGTTTGACGACGAGATGGTGGCCAAGAAGGCGGTGAGGTCGGTGATGGCTCAACAGGCTAAGGACCACATCGCCCACAATCTGTTGCACCATGGCCTGCCGCTCCACTGGTCGATCTTGACACATTCAGGGTGGCGCTCGGTCGAGCCCAAAACCGGTTCGAACCGGAGGCTGTGCGTTATGGACCTTTCGAAGGACTGGTGGGACTGGCTGAACCGCCCTTACGTCCCGGACAAGGAGTTCCGGGCTGCCTTCCCAATGAGCCGGGCCACCTTCGACATGATCTGCAACGAACTTGACGCTGCCCTCACCGAGAAGAACACGACGCTCTGGGAGGCCATCCCCATCTGGCAGCGTGTGGCCGCCTGCATCTGGCTGCTTGCGACCGGCCAGCCGCTCCAGGTCTTGTCCGTGCAGTTCGGGCTCAGCATCTCGACCTGCCACAAGCTCGTCGTCGAGGTCTGCTCGGCCATCAAGGACATCCTCATGCCGAAATTCCTCCAGTGGCCTGACGAGCCGCAATTGGGCCGCATCAAACGCCAATTCAAGTCACTGTCAGGCATACCATACGTGGCCGGATCGATGTACACAACCCACGTGCCGATCATCGCCCCGAAGACCCAGATCGCCGAGTACTACAAGCGGCACACAGAGCGTGACCAAAGGACGTCCTACCCAATCACCATGCAGGGCGTGGTGGACTACCGTGGCGCCTCCACCGACATTTGCATCGGATGGCCGGGCTCAATGCCGGACGACCAGGTCCTCGAGAAGTCAGCCCTATACAAGAGGGCGCGCCAAGGGCTCCTGCGCGACGTCTGGATCGTAGGTAATACGGGTCACCCGTTGACGGACTAGGTCCTTGTGCCTTGCACGCAGAAGAGCCTGACACGGGCTCAACACGTGTTCAACGAGCGGATCGGGGCAGTCCAGCGGGTCGCGAGGGAGGCATTCGCGAGGCTGAAGGGGAGGTGGGCGTGCTTGCAGAAGCGGATGGAGGTGAATCTGCAGGACCTACCGGTGGTGCTGAGCGCCTGCTGTGTACTGCACAACATATGCGAGACGAGGGAGGAGGCGGTGACGGAGGTGGAGCAGTTCGAGCTGTTTGATGAGGACGAGATGGTGGCCGAAAAGGTGGTGAGGTCGGCGATGGCTGATCCTGTTTTCCAGGGGGAGCTCAGAACATGGGGTGGTGGCGAGACTGATGGACAAGAGGCCCGTCGGGTCAGAGGTGCCGAGGGATGACTGAGCGTGTCGTTCACGAGCGAGTCGGTAGCAATTAGGGGCGAGCAATCCGGCTGTTTCAATGCAATGCAGGAACCGATCTGACGTTACTCCGACCGTCTCAAAGCCTGTTCACACGGACCGTAGCGTAGCGGCTGTTCGGATCATTACGGCATCCAAGTTGATGAATTTGGGCCACACTTTGCGCTCAAAACTCATCGTTTATGGCGCAAGCGTTAGCATGCAGATCGACCGACTCGATCTCCAAACAAGGCATCGTATGAAATATCATTCTACTATAGAAATCAATATTTCTAGAGAGTGAGTTCCTTTTTATTATATCCGGAGAAAATGAAATGTAGAAGAGCGGGTTGATTGCACCCTACGAACACAATCATAAATTGTTGCTAGCAGATGTTGTTATGTGCTCTAGTGTGAGGGGGTACAAAGCTGAATAGATGGTAACCCAAAATTATCACACTTGTTATTTACTAACGATGCCATTTTCTTCCTAGACGGTACAGTGCGGGAGCGTCAAAATTTGGCAAGCATTTTGAACTAATATTGCTATGTCTCGGGACAAGTTATTAACTTAAATAAGTCGAGCATTTTCTTTACTAATGTTTATCCCAAGTTATTGAAGAGAAATATGACAAAGGACCTGAGAGTTCGCTTATTGATAGAACAAGCAAGTATCTAGTCATCCTCTTAGATTGGAGGCCATCAAAGAAATAAATGTTTGTCCAGATCTTAGAGAGAGTTAATATGAAACTAGAGGGGTGGAAGGAAAAGTTAAATATTAAAGCAGGGAAGGACATCATAATTAAAATTGTTGTTCAAGCCTCTCCATAGTATTCAATGTTCATCTTTAAAATAACCCATTTCAATTCAAAGTTATTGAGCAGAAGCTTGCCTCCTTTTGGTAAAAGCAAAGTGTAGACAAAGCAGGAATCTATTAGAGGAAATGGGAATTCTTGAAAATAGGGAAGGACTTGGGTGGCTTAGGCTTCAGGGACCTCATTGCCTTTAACAAAGCAATGTTAAGAAAACATTTATTTTTGTAATTTGAGAATTACTCAGGTTCTTGGGAAATGGAATTAAATGATATTTTTTTGTGTTTATGCATTGTGATTGTCAAGTGGCAAAAGCCATTGCAAAGTGACAATAGGCATTGTGAAAAATAAAATTTTCAATGGTAAAAAGAGACACGTCTGATTGAGACGTGAAGTAGTGAAGTAATTGCTTAAAAATAGAATTATATCCATCGATTATGTAAAGTCAAAAAGTGATTTTGGTAATTTCCCTGAGTAACAAGCCCATCAAAATTCCCGATATGTAACGATCGGAAGACACTAAAGCAATGGAAGATCTAAATTTGTTGACCTTAGGAAATACAAGACACGTGCAATGACAGACCAACAATTTTTTCAAGATCTTCATATGAAAAAAGCACCACACGGCATGTCGGTGTAAGGTCACCAATAAATCATCGAGTGTTTACTCAAAGAAATTATGATGTACGCTATTTTAAGCCATCTTTTGATAGGTTACCTACAAGTGCAAAAAGTTAGATGACTTTTTCAGTAACTCTCTCTTTTTCAAGGGCACTAGATTAATGTCACCTTATGACAACACTAAATACATTTAATCTCGCTTTTAGGTATTGTGTCGTGCCTTGTTAGACTCATAAAATCAATGAATGCATAATAAGCTTTAGGTAAGTTTACCACTTGATTAAGCTAGGGTTCATCAATCAACAGGATCAACAAATGGCCTACTAAGCTAGAGAAACAGCCAGCACGTACCTTCATAGTGCATGTTTAGTCAGAACTAGGGCAATGACTTAAAAGCATGCATCGTAAGTCAGAAAGTGTTTCCAATCTATACAAAAATAACTAGATGGAAAGGAGAGCACTGGGGTGGGTCTCATGAGGCAAAGAGTAAGTGAAACAAATTTATTGAAATTGCCGGGAAAATTATCAAAAAAGTCATAAACCTATTGTAACTGTGTCAATTCAGTCTTAAATTTTATTTGGTTAATTCAGTCCTAAACCTTTTATGTTTATATCAATTCAGTCCATTTGGCCAATTTTGATCAGCCAACACTGACGTGGCGTTATCGACGCTGACGTGGCATTTTAAAGAAAAAAAATTCTTTTTTATTTTATTTTATTTTTAACTTCCCCTTCCCACCCTTGCCAACCGACGGCAAGGGCCACGATGCCCACACCCACTGTTGGCAAGGGCATCACAACCCAAGCCTATGGCTGGTGAGGGTCAGCTGACGACCTTCACTAGCGCTAAGGTAAGGGAAGGGAAATAAAGAAAATAAAGAAAAAAATTATAAAAAATATTCAAAAAACTATTAAAATATCATTTTAAAAATTCCATGTCAATGCCAATCCACTAAAATTGATCAAATGGACTGAACTGACACAAATGCAAAAGGTTTAGAACTGAATTTGCCAAAAAAAAGGTTTATGACTTGCAATTTTATGACTTTTTTGGTAATTATCCATCCATCTTTAAGATATCCACTTTGATTTGCAAAGTAATTGAGCAGAATATTGCCTCCTTTTGGTAGAAGCAAAGTGTAGACAAAGCAGGAATCCATTGGAGGAAATGAGAGTTCTTGAAATGGGGAAGGACTTAGGTGGCTTAAGCTTTAGGGACCTCATTGCCTTTAACAAAGCAATGTTAAGAGAATAGGCTTGGCCCAAATGCCTTTTGGAGTCAAATACTAAAGGGAATCTACTACCCCGCAAAGAGTTTTGGCATGCCTTCAAGGACTACCACCCATCCTTGGGATGGTAGAGCCAACTAGTGGTTAGAGATATGAGTGAGGCTGGCGTTAGGTGGCTAGTAGGGGACGGTACGAGTATAGAAATTAGAGAGGATATATGATTTCCATCAAGAAAAATAGAAGGTCCATCGAACCAAAACGTAGCCAAACTTGTAGAAGGACACATTAAGTGGAAGTTTCAGGCTTTCCAACCTCTACAACGAGCATGGTGCTAGAAATTTCGACAATCCCACACGGAACAGAACAAGAACCTACTCGGTTAAAAGTGGACACAACTAATTATGGTTTCAAAGTTCACGGCAAAACACGAATGGGGCATCGTCATCTTATCAGCCCCTAAGAACCAATGGACTAAAATATGGCAAATCCAAGCCTACCCCCAAGGTTCGCTTTTCCTCGTGGAGTATCCTTACCAACGCTCTACCGACAAAAGAAAATTTGTATAAAGAAAAGTTGGCACCTGATCCTCTCTGCCTGTCATGCCGCCATGTCCCGGAGTCTTCTGAACATCTCCTCCTCCTCTGTAAATGGTCAAAACAAGTGTAATTAGACTCTTGGCTGAATTTTGACATCTCACCTACCAACATTTCAAGAATTAATAAATCGCTTGCGGATAACCTGTCGTATAGTGACAATTCCTTCTCGCTAGATGTCTTCTCTCTCCCCCCTTTCCTCATCAAGTGATATATATATAGAGAGAGAGTTTAAATTAATTGTAATTAAACCTAATTACCTATCACCCTGTATATAAAGGAGGGCTTGTACTTTTCATTTAGTAGTGTGATTAGACCACATTTCCCCTCTCTTTTGCCACAAACCACACAAATCTCAACTTTCAGAAGCGCAAACCGAACCCCCCAGTGCATCGTTGGCTATGAGTTGTACGAGAGGTGGAGCACAAGTAAAAGGGATAAAGCACAAGACGCGGCTACGTTAGTAGCTCGGTGATCTCCATCGGCGAGGGGGAGCTTCAAAATGAATATAGACGCGGCATGGTGCAGTGATTCATGCGAGGCCGCAACTACAAGGGTGCTCCGGGACCACGATGGACTCCTTATTTCTGGGTTTGTGAAGAAATTTCAAGCTCTCTCAGCGGGCGTGATTGAAACCCTAGCCTTGCGAGAGGGTTTGTCGTCCTTGGTGCAGTTTCGGGGTCAAACGACGAGGGAAAGTGATCTGCATAACATCGTATCAGATCTGAGCGTGGATGCGGAGCCAGGTAACATGTTCTGCGGGCGGTGGGTGCCGGGCCAAGAAGAAAGCCCGTGGAATGTGAGTTCAATGGTGGATGATTGCCGAAAGGTGTTGCCCTAACAACATGGGGTTTCCTTGGCCCATTGCCCCAAGAATGCTAAGCAGGCCACGGATTGGGTGGCAAAGGCCCATCGCACTAATTCCCTAAATCCGAATTGGTTGTTCAAGGGTCTATCTGTTAAGTGATTCTATTCTTTTATTTTCCGAAATCAAAAACAAAAAAAAAATCTATTTGGTAATTTTTTTTATTCCCGGGAATATATTTGGAGCAGAATTAAGAAGTAGAAAAAAGTTGATTCTTTGTTCTTGGAAATAATTCCAAAATCAAACCAATTTTTTTTCTCTTTTCTTTTCTTCTTTTTTTTTCTTTTCTTTTCTATTCTTCTTCCTCATTGTCAATCGTCGGCGATCGGTTGGGCGAGGTCCAGCAACCTCGCCGAAGCCTCCCCAAGCCTCACCGCCAGCCGCCGTGAGACCTAGCGACAAGGCCTGGGGAGGCTCTAGCAAACTCGTCGGACCTCATCCAGCCAATTGCCAGCCACTTGCCAGCCACAACTAACAATGTGAAAGAAGAGGGATGGAAAAAGAAAAGGAAAAAAAGAGGAAAATATAATAAAAGTATTAAAAAAATTAAAAGAAATTATAATTCATAAAAGAATTTGAGATTTTACCAAACTCATTTCTTTCTTAGGAATAAAATTTTTGGACAATTACCAAATGCCTTCAAATACTTAAAAACTCATCTAAGAAATAGAATAAAAAAGAATCATTTCTAAGCGGCAATTGTTCAGAGGAACAAAATAATTATCAAACGCACTATGAACCTCCTCTTTCCTTTGGTCGCTGTTATGTTATGACAATGGAACCTCTTGTGGATCATGTTCAAGTTTTTAATGAGGCCTTTTTAAGATGAAGAGTTATATGGTCTTCAATCCATTCATCAAAAAACAAAATTAAATTAAGCTAATAGTATTGAGTTAATTTGTTTTGCAAATTATTACATAATTAAAAATTATATTTTTCTTTAAAAAAGCATTTCTATCACTCAAAAAATTGAGTCAATGAAAAGTATTTGTAATATTGATAACAATCTATATCTAAATATTTTTCATTGATGATGATATTATTTTTCGATGACTTATTTTCTCAAGCAATACGAAGATTGTTTTTAATTAGAAAAATAATTTTTAATAGTTAATTTTTAGCAAACCAAAACTTCGAGATTCATATTGAGTTTCACAAAACACATGATTTTATGCAATTTTGTTGGATATTTCAATAGTTGAAATATTTTTTAAAAGTAACGGCTTTGATAAAAGTGACGACCATCATGAAAGTCATCATTTTGTAATTACTATATAATTGGTTTTGTAACGGTTGTCGAGCGGCTTCACAGGTTGTTCGTCCAAGATTCATTGCTGATTCGATTAGCTGAGTATTTCGCTACTCAGCTCGTCGTCCGTCTTGGATTTGCTAATCAAGGGAAGCTTGGGTCTCAACTCTTTGATTTAATATAAAGAAATCCTCAGTATTGTCCCCGGCCAAGTTAAAGAAAAATCCACCTGTGTGATGTCATTACGTTATTGCCTTGATCACCGCTTCTTGATGTATTTTCATTAGTCTATATACCGAAAACCTAGCATTGAAAGCTGAATTGAGGCCTACGGATATGAGTGCTCAAAGGGGAAGTGGTTCGTGAAATTGTTCTTAATTAGTGACTCTGTGCCATGTCTATGCCAGCATCATAGTATCTTTCTTGCTCGTTGTGCAACATGTTCTCATGCATACATATATTGTATACGAAAATACGAATCCCCACCTTCTCAAGGGTTGAGGGTGGGGACAATTTAGTTTCAAGTGTGAGTTTCGACTCTCACGCCCTACAAGGAGGCAGAACAAACCTGCATAAAGTTTAAGAGTGAGAATTAGAGTAGGAATAGAGTAGGACTGACCAAAAAAAAAAATGTATATCAATTTCATGCATTCTTTAGGCTTTTTAGTTGTTTACTAGGTTGAAAAATGTCGTGGGTATTGGTAACAGGCGTTTCATTTGGTGGCAAAATGCTGCTTGATCGATAATCTTTCAAGACATCGATTAATATGGTACATTCAGATTGAGATTTATTGCGTTGCATTGACGTGTATTCATTTAGTGTCTTTGCTATTTTGTTACTTTGATGGCTTAGAAAATTCATAAGAAGTGATAGTGACCTAATGCTTACTCAAGAACATTATGTGGAGAGGCTAATTAAAAAAATATGGATGCTTTAAAGTCACACATGTGAGTACCCCATATGATGCTAATACCCAATTAATGAAAAATAAGGGAGATAGTGGGGCTTCCTCTAAGTATGCTCATATTATTGGGAGTCTAATGCATTTGATGGACTCTAATTGACCAGATATAGTTTATGTTGTGTGTAGACTAAGCAAATATACATAAAATTCCAATTGTGATTACTGTACTGCTTTAAGTAGAGCAATGATATATCTTAGAGGAACCATAAACTATGGCATTGTATATAGCGGATTTCCCGCTGTATCAGGGGAAAAGTGTTAAAAAAAAAGTCATAAATCTTTTGCATTTATGTTAATTTAATTATACACCTTTTGTTGGTGCCAATTTAGTCCTAAACATTTTTTATTTAGTGCAAATTCAGTCATTTCTGTCTAATTTTGGCTGGATTTTGCTGACTCGGTGTTAGCCAACCGATGTGCCACGATCGAAACCGACGTAAATAATTTTTAATAATATTTTAATATTTTTGAATTTTTATTTTCTTTTTCCTTTTTTTTTTTATTTTTATTTTTTGTTTTCCTTCTCTTCCTCCTTCCTTCAGCCGATCGTCAGACCTCGGCGACCGAATAAAGGTGAGGGCCGGCAAGATTGACCTCAACCTCAAGGAAAATGGGATTTAAACCAATTGAAGGAAATCAACAAAGTGATGATAACCTAACCTATATGATTGGTGATCCCATGAATTAAGTTCATATGAGTAATAACAAATCACTTGTTGATCTAATAATGCACTATGAAAATTTTTTTTTTTGATCTAAGGAGTAATGCACTATTAAAATTTTTTGTCCATCCTAAGGTGAGAATAGTGCAAGACTGTAATGAAAAAGAGGCCGAGCTAAGCTCTTAATGAATTCTATAACCATTATTGGTGGTGTATCAAACTACATAATATATTAGATGGAATTATCTATATAAGCCTGGAGTGGGGTTGCTTCTATGAGAATAATTGGTAATAATCTCTAGAGCACTTTATTAATAAACCAAGTATGTGCATGGCCTATTATCACAAAACCGCATTGAACAACAAAAACATGGAAGCTTTTATCGTTTTTGGCATAAGCGGTGCTTTGAAGATGAACCGCAAAATATCAAGAGACAACTCGATCTCTAGACCAGGCATTCTTGATCTATCTATACTAATGAAATGTAGGCGATTGAGAGCGAGTTCATTGTACAGCTATGAGCCCAACCATCATTCTTTTGCTAGCAAATGTTGCATAGGCTCACTTGATTAGATTAAGCCAATTGCGTTACGCGACAAATTACATAATTTGAGAAATATCTTCCCGAAAAAATTCCATATAAAGGCTTGAAATGCCATCATTTTCTCAAATAATAGGGGCTTGAAGTGGACACTGTTTTAAATAAAGGCCTAAAGTGCTCTCATTTTCTCAAATAAAAATATGAAGTGGCCATATTAATCTCAAATAAAAGCCTGAACTCATTGTTTGGTGAAGGACATTTCATCTTTTAAATTTTTTGAATTTTTTCTTTCTTTTTTCTGTTTTTCCTTTCCACACTAAAATAAAAAATAAAAAATGAACAAATGGAAGACACACGGGAGGGAGGGCAGCAAGGTTCGGGAGCGCTGGGCAAGGTCTACTAGGCCTACACAAGGGCAAGGACCCTTGACCAAATATGGGAAAGGGTTGCCGTCGTCCCATCAACGATGGGGCGGCAACACCCTCAGCCTCTTTTTTGCTCTTTTTTTTTTTTCTAAATCTAATTTAATTTTAATTTTGATTTTAATTTTAATTTTAATTGTATTTGGACAAAAATATCCCTAATTGACCAAAATTGTTGCCATCTGGCTAGCCAACAAGGCTAGATCATTATTTGAAACAATCATAATCACTTCAGACCTTTCTATAAGACTGATATGACAACTTCAAACTTTTATTTGAAATAAGGTTCACTTTAGGCCCTTATTTGAGAAAACAATGTCACTTCAAGCTCTTATTTAGAATTTTCCCTATTTTCCTAAAAAAATAAAAGTGTTTCTATTGCATAGAAATATTAATCAATGAAAAATGTATGTATCATCATAACGGTCAATGTTTGAACATTTCCTATTAGCAACAGAAATATCTTTTGCCATCACATTTTCTTAAACAATGCAAAGACTGTTTTTAAGTGAGGAAAATATTTTCTCGATCGTCGCTTCTTCACTAATCAAATCTCTAAGATGCATGTTGAGCATGGGGTTCTATACAATTTCTACATTATTGATGATCTGTATGAATTACCGATAAAAATGATATTATAGATACCCTCCTCAAAACTTATCTCATTTTTCAGAAAATTCACAAAAATCATTGACGTGAGAGTGTATAAGTTAGAAAAGAGAAAATGGCAAAAATGATTCATAAATTTTGACTTAATATTCAATATTATCTCTAACTTTAGTTTAGAACCATGGTGAATAAATTGCACATTAAGTTTGAAATTCAGATAATATGTCCAATAAACTAAAAATTGAGAAACAGCCTGGCATTTAGAATTAAAATTCATCGGTCATGTGGTTATCCGAAACCTAGGCACATGGTAGGCAGCTGGGACCAACTGAACTCTTTGTGTACTAGAATCATGTAATTATTGCTAGCATGAACTCCCGCCCATCCCATCTTGGGAATTGTGATCTGATCTTGCTATAAATGGGATTTCCGATGAATTTTTCCTTTTACAAATTGAATGGCTTCATCTTGTCCAAGTTTACTTTTTCCCAAGTTAAATAGCTTCATCTTGTCCAAGTTGACTTTTTTTTTCCTTTTAAATCCAACACGTCTGGTGTTAAAAAGTAAATGTGGAACGGGTGAACAGTTTTCATCGCAAGATATTCACAAATTTCACAAGAGAAGTACACAATAAATTTTAAAATTTGTTAAGTTGATGTAATCAAATTATAAAACTCGTTAATGTTTTTCACTTTTCAAGTTGGATAGAGTTAATGAAAGAATTTGATTATACCAACTTAGCAAGTTTTAGGACTTCAATGAATTAGTTTGATAAATTTTAGGATTTAATTGCACTATTTAAAAGTTTTAAAACTCAATTACACCTTCATAACAAGTTTTAGAATTTTCAATACACTTATCTTAATTTTTCATGTATGCATACAAGTCTCCTCATCCACAAAACGACATATGGTTTCATTCATAGGACGATGGTCCTAATCCCTAAGATTCATCCAAGTGAATTAAGTTGTGATGCAAACGGAGGATTTTTCGCATCTAGAATAAAACACTCACCTTTAATTAACCTCTTGAAAGTTCAAATGAATATCTAACACCTTAATTTATGACATCATGAAGAATGTTAATTTAACATACAATAAGAAATACCATCGTAACTCAGTGAGATCACTACCAATTATTTTTAAAATGTAAACATTAGATGGATGTATGGTTCAATGTTTAAGCATTTAAAAAAAATACATGCATCGGACTTACCACTAGAAAAAGAAAAGTGTTGAAATTACAATCGAGAATTTAATTTCGAACTTTGATATCTTGGATTCAAGATTAAGTTGATCCTTGAACTCTGTCTTTGGTGCACTGTTAATCAGGATATATAAGCTTTTCATTCTACATCGTAATGGTATGAGATGCGAACTACAGAATTCTTAATGGTGGATGATAATTAAGCAACGAATGCACTTAGAAAATTTAATATACATCCAAAACTCAAGTTATAATAAAATGCTGATCAGGCAAATAATGAACCCTTACTAATGAGAACCCTGGGCATGCAAAAGCAAGCACCATTTACTTGGGCCTCATCGTTCCTAATCAGCCCGTCATTTGTTTAGCCCAAATTACAAGCCCGTTTGGTAACTCCTGGCCCATTTTCACACAGAAGCTTCTTCACTACAAAGGTCAAAATCGGTCTGTCACTGTTTTCTCTCTCCCTCTCTCTGTCCACAGCAAAACGAGTGCGCCTATTGGTGCGAAATGAGCACCACCGGGTGGTGACGCCAGAAAGAAGGAAACATAATTACTGCTGTGAACATTTTTTATAAAACACTTCGGATAAGTAATTAAAAATGGAAAACTCAATTTTTTTCTATGACGTCCTCGCCAAACATTTTCAGCTATTACATATATACAATGAATGTCAAATTAGTAATCCACCCATATTTATACCAAACAAGTAAAAATTTATACACCGCAATGAATCTCTTTCTAGCATCTGTTGAACTTAGACACAATACATAATTATCTAGTTTAGCTATATTAAATTAAACGTAGGCTAGTACTGTGAAAATGTACAGTTTTACACAAAAAAAAAAAAAAAAAGATGGAGAGGAAAAAACACTTAATTAAACAAACTCAATAAACTTTAAATTTTTAAATAAATTTCATTTTTGGCTCTTCACAAGATAATGATTTGGATTTTCGTATTAAGTTGGACTGTTATGGTTGGAGCTGAACTTATTGATGATTTAAGTTGTGTAAATTAGGTGTTGCTATTACTAAAACAGATAGCCTTAAGTAACGTCAGAAATCAAAGTGGAAAAATAAGTTGGTGATTTTTTAGAATTGGACTTCTATGAGTTTTAAGTCGGGTAAGACAAATTTGACGAGTGAGTAGAAAATCTACTAGAAATTTTTTTCTTAAAAGAAACGGTCACAAAAATCATAAAGTATGCCCACTTGATATATTTATCCAAAAAAAAAAAAATTGCAACCCAAGAAACCCCAAATTTAGACATATGTGACACATTTACCCTAGACTTTTTTTTTACACAAAAACCCCCAAACTTATCCCTACGATACCCATTTATAACCCTAAACTTATACCCATGTGACCCATTTATTCCAAATTATTTTCCATGACACCAAAAACTCAAAACTTTAATATTTATATGACACATTTACCTAAAAAATTATTATTATTTGAAGTAAATGTGTCACATAAATACAAGTTTATGATTTTTTGTGTCACGGAAAAAATGTCTAGAGTTTTTTATGTCACAAAATAAGTTTGGAATAAATGTGTTATAATAAACATAGTTTTGGATTTTTTGTGGCTTTCTCCCTTTTCTTAATTAATTTAGTGATCTATGGGGAAAAAATTAATTTCATGATTTTTTTCTTAATTATTGCTCCAATCCTAGAAAGAGGAAACTGGTCAAAGAAGTAACCCAGTTTTCATCTTTACACGAGTGGTTGATGCGCCTCCCTCACTCTTGAGAGATCGATGGCGCAGTTATCCACTCATTTCTCTTTGAGAATTGAGGAAATGGAATTAGGAAGTATGACTATCATTGGACCGTGCAATTTCGTAAAGATCATGGAAGGCAGCAAATTAATTTAAGAGAATTATGCAACGGCTCCATTACTTTTTAAAGATACCGTAAATGTGTAGAACTTAGTATAAGACTTTAGAGTGTCACTATATAGTAATTAGTCGTTGATCAATTCGTATCGATAAATACAATATTCTAAATATGGTTTCCACGAGACTTGCTGTCACTGGGCTGCAGTTAGTCCTTGTCAATAATACAATATTCTCAAGCCTTATCATTTAACAAATCACGTTCATAATGTAAATTTTCGTAGTCCCGTTAAATAAGTTATCGTATTGAGATGCGATCTTGCTTATGCCAGCATCAATAAGAATTTTAAATGGGCAGCTGTCGCACCGTCCCTCCAGACAGTCCTCGGATATATAGAGAGTCACGGTACTAGATCCATCGAACAAAAGGAAAAGTACACCACCATGGAAAACGAAGAGAAGAAGCTTCACGTAGCGATGTTCCCATGGCTCGCTTACGGCCACCTCATGCCCTTCCTCGAGGTCGCCACCTTCTTAGCTCAAAAGGGTCATCGCGTCTCCTTCATCTCCACCCCGAAAAACCTCCAAAAGCTCCCCACAGACCGACATCCCTCGATAACCCTCGTTGAGCTCCCATTGCCTCGCGTCCATGGCCTCCCGGACTTGGCTGAGTCGACTGCCGAGCTGCCGAACAACAAGGTCCCGTACCTCAAAGGGCCTACGATATGCTCGAGCCAGCTGTTGACGAGTTTCTTCAACGCTCCGGCGTGGACTGGATAATCCAAGACTTTGCGTCACACTGGTTGCCCCAGGTTGCGAGTCAACTGGGTGTGAACTCGGCATTCTTTAGTGTATTCAGTGCTACTTCTCTCGCTTTCCTCGGACCACCTTCCGTCTTGATCGATGGCCCGAGCCAAAGGCCGGAGGACTTTACCGTCGTTCCCGAGTGGATAGATTACCCGTCCAAGGTCAGGTTCAGGCTCCATGAGATAGTCACTCACCAGGATTGCATGGACACCGGAGTTTCCGATTTTCAGAGGTTTGGCAAGTCGATTCGGGGTTCCAAGTTCGTGGCCGTGAGGAGTTGTGGCGAGTTTGAGGCCGATCCGCTGAGGCTGCTCAAGAAGCTTTATGGAAAACCTGTGGTCCCCGTGGGCTTATTGCCCCCCCGCCACAAACTCAGCGGCGGAGACGAGAGATGGGTTGAGCTGAAAAGATGGCTTGAGGATAAGAAAGAGAAGTCGGTCTTCTACGTCGGCCTCGGCACCGAGGTTAACATTAGCCCGGAGATGATAGGGGAGCTCGCCAGAGGGATCGAGAAGTCGGGTTTGCCCTTCGTTTGGGTGGTGGGTCAGAGGCCTGGCCCGGAGAACATACCTCCAGGGTTTGAAAGTCGGGTCGCCAGCCGAGGTTATCTGTGGATGGGTTGGGCTCCTCAGGCTGAAATCCTGGCCCACGCGGCGATCGGAGGGATCTTGACCCACTGTGGCTGGAGCTCCGCCATTGAGTCGCTCGGGCAAGGCCTGCCGCTGATTCTATTCTCTGGAGCGAATTCCGACCAAGGGTTGATGGGCAGGCTGTTCGAAGAGAGAGGGGTCGGGTTCGAGGTGCCGAGGGACGAGGCCGACGGGTCGTTCACGAGCGACTCGGTGGCCCAGACGATTCGGCGGGTCATGGTGGAGCCGGAGGGAGAGCAGGTGAGGGCAAACGCATGGGCCACGAGGGAGATATTTGGCAACGTGGAGTTGCAATTGGAGTATCTGGGGGAGTTCGCTCGAGCACTTCAAAAGGGCGGATCCTGAAGTCGAGGATCTTGTCGACCGACAATCTGCGTGTGATTTGTGCTCTTTTTTTCATGTGCGATTGTACTTCATTGGCATCATCATGTACGCGTGGAGCGAAAAGCATCTGAACGGGGATCCCTATAAATTATTACCATTTAAAGTAAGGGCTGGGTCCATCTAACACGCTGACTTTCAACTATCATTCTAATTCGGGCGTAAGTGTAGCAGCTGTTCCAACCATTATGACAGTCTGGCAAACAAGTTGATGAATTTGGGCGACACTTTGCAGTGAAGCTTTTATTGTTTTCAGCGCAACTCGATCTCTCTAGGCCAGGCAATCTGGAACTATATTATTCTAATCAATCTCCAGATCAGACAATCTCGAGATATATTATTCTAATCGATCTCCAGATCAGGCAATCTCGAATTATTATTCCAACCGATCTCTAGATCAGGCATTCTCAAACTATTTCAAATGAAAGAGGGGAGTACTTGTTAAGAAAACATTCCCGCAGTGGTTTTGATAATTGACAAAACTTAAAGACTTTGTTTTCTGATTAAAGTATTTTTTAAGAGGAAAGTCTGATGAGACATAATCAGACGATTAAATCAGAATCAGAGTCATAGATTATACTTTCTTGGTCGGATATTTTATCAAACGACTAAGAAGGAGTAAACCACTTGTGCAACAGCTAGTGGAAAATTAATTGGATTCCTTGCTATATTTTGGAAGAGTTTCAAAAGGAAAGTTTTCATAATTTCTTATAGATTATGAACTTTCCTCAATCTTCTTATAAAAGGCAAGTTGTTCTTTCTAAACAGAAACACTCAACTTTTGGAAACCCAACTTGTTCTATGGATAGCAAATCTTATGGAAAGTTTCATCATCGACGATCCTGACGCAATCAAATCTTCTCAACCATATCCAAGACCAAGGGTAGATTGGCTGGATGATTCTCTTGGAGATATGTCCAACGATCAACTTGGATTAGGAGGAATATAATAGGAGGTCTTGAAGCAGAAGGGACAGCATTCACGTCCACGAGAATTGAAGCTTTTAATTCCAAAGTCTGAGAATGTTTCGTGATCTTTTACATTCGTTAGTGTGAGCATCATTGTGTAACCATTTAGAGGTTAAGAGTGTGTGAGGAGTCATACACATGAGCTTGAGTGTTCAGAGCTAAGATCTTGTAACCTTATCAGTGGATTCCAGTCAACTAGCTATAGCGCAGAGAGTGGACATAGGCTTGCAAAAACCGAACCACTATAATCTTGAGCGTGCAATTCTCTATGCCTTACTCTATTTATTAATCGTGATAGAATTGTACACTGGTAAGATCTTACCACTTCATCAAAAGTTGTCTCGCTACAATATTAGTTTAAATTCTTTCATTTCCGCAAAATTACCTATTCACCCCCCTTGAGATGATATTTTAGCCATAACAGTAACTTCATTGCATAGCTTTGAATCCAACCACTAGTTCTTTTTTTTTTCTTTTTTTTTTGCCTAGAAAATGTGCATAGGCTCACTCGATTAGATCAAGCCGATTGCGTTACATGACAAGTTACATGATTTGAAAAATATTTTTTCAGAAAATACCATTTCTATTGTGCATAAATATTAGTCACTAAAAAATGTTTACATCATCATAACAGTCCATGCTCGAACATTGTATATCAACAATGAAGATATTTTTTGCCGACCCATTTTCTTAAACAATGCAAAGATTGTTTTTTAATTAGGAAGATATTTTCTGAATCGTTGATTGTTCACGAATCAAATCTTGGAGATCTATATTGATTCTTACAAATAGAACATAGGGTTCTTACAATATCTGCACCATCGATGATTTGTATAGTTTATTTATTTTATTTGTTAGAATCGATGATTTGCATGAATTGCTGATAAAAATAATATTGTAGAAACCCTACTTGAAATTTATATTCTTCTTCGCAAAATTCACCAAAAGCATAGACGCGAGAGTGCATGAATCAAAAAAGGGAAAATGTCAAAATTAATTCATAAACTTTTACCAAATGTCCAATATTATCCGGAAAATTTAAATTTGTTTAAGATTGGACATTTACCAAAAGTTCAGTATCACATTGTATAAATTGCACATTGAGTTTAAAGTTCGGGAATTATATTGAATAAATTCAAAATTTAGAGACAACATTGTGTATAAAATCAAAATGAAAATTATTTAAGTAGTTATCCCAAATTTGATTAAATGCCGGATCCTGGGCACACGTGGTCGGCGGCTGAGAGCAACTGAATTCTTTGCGTAAGGGAATCACGTAACTATATTGCTAGCACGAATTTCCGCCCATCCAGCCTTGGGAATTGTGATCTGATCTTGCTATAAATGGGATTTCCAAGGATTTTTTTACCTTTTACAAGTTGCATAGGTTCGTATCGTCGAAGTTGACTTTATTTCCTTTTAAATTCAACATGTCGGGTATTAAAAAGTAAATGTGTACAGATGAACACTTTTCATGGCAAAAGATTCACACCTCTTGCTCCACGAATTTCACAAAATAAGTGCACTACAAATTCTAAAACTTATTATTATGAAAGTATAATCGAATTATAAAACTTTTTAATAGTATGATCAAATCATAAAATATGTTAAATTGATGCAATTGAGTCTTAAAATATGTTAAATTGATGCAATCAAATCTTAAAACGTGTTAATATTTTCTATTTGTCAAGTTAGATGGAGTTAGTGGAAGGAGTTGATTACATCAATTTGATAAATTTTAAAACTTGATTGCATTATTCGAAAATTTTAAGACTTAATTGCACCCTTGTAACAAGTTTTAAAATTTCCAGTACCCTTGTAACAAGTCTTAAAATTTCCAGTATACTTATCTCAATTTTTCACAAATGCATACAAGCATCAACAAAGACTCTTCATCCATGAAATGACATATGGTTTCATTCATAGGGTTGTGGTCTCGATCCTCGAGATTCATCCAAGAAAATTACATTGTGATGTGAAGGTAAGATCTTTCGCATGTAGAATAAAACACTTAATTAACCTATTAAAAGTTCAAATGAATATTTAACACCTTAAATTGATATCATGATGAAAAAAGATATGTATGTGTGTGTGTGTGTGTGTGTGTGTGTAAGAATTTTGATTTTACATATGATAGGAAATACCACCATAACTCAGTGAGATCACTATTGAATATATTAATAATTTAAGTTATTAGATGAATATGTGGTTCAGTATTTAATGATCCAAAAAACTACATGCATCGAACGTACCCCTATAAAAATAAAAAATAAAAAGCATCGAAATTCCAAACGTGACTTTAATTTCAAACTTTGGTATCTCAGGTTCAAGATTCAGTAGATCCTTGCACTTTTTCTTTGGTGCATTGTTAATCAAGATGTATGAGTTTTTCATCCTACATTATAATGGTGTGAAGTGCGAACAACAAAATTCTTAATTGATGATAATTAAGCAATGAATGCACTTACGAAGTTTTATATACATTATCCTACAATTGTCTACCATTTCATCATGAAATTGTGAATGACTTTACATCCAATACTCAAGTTATCATGAAAGGCTAATCAAGCAAATAATGAACCCTTACTAATGAGAACCCTTAGCATGCAAAAGCAAGCACCATTTAATTGGGCCTTACCGTTCCTAATCGGCCCTTCATTTGTTAAGCCCAAATTACAAGACCATTTCGTAATTCCTGGCCCATTTTCACACAGTAGCTTCTTCACTACAAAGGTCAAAATCAGTCTTTCACTGTCCTTCCTCTCCCTCTCTCAGTCCATAGCAAAACGAGCGCGCCTATTGGTGCGAAATGAGCACCACCGGTGGTGACGACTGCGGTGGCGGCAATGGTAAAGGGCAACATCAGCGGCTTCGGCAAAGGAAGAGGAAATCGTCGCGGTACCCACGTTAACTTTAAAATGGAATTGGCAACGTGGAAAGGAATTTTGATAGAAAATTCCTAAATACTGGACAATATCTCTTATTTTCAAAAAAGAGGATGGAACCAACAAGAAGGAAATGCAATTACTACTTGTGAACTTTTTTTAGGGAATATTCCAAATAAGGGCCCAAAATACACTCTTTATCTCAAATAAGGGTTTAAACTAGCTATATCAGTCTCAAATAATGACCTAAAGTAGTTATATTTGTTTCAATAAGGACCTAGCCTCATCGGCTCATCGGCCAGCAAAAATTCCAACCAACTAGAGGTATTTTCATCAAAACACAATTTAAATTTAAATTAAATTAGATTAAAAATTAAAAAACTTAAACTTAAATAAATTTAATATAAAATAAAAAAGAGGTGGGAGGAGCCCCCACGCCTATGGTTGCCACCCTATCATTGGTGGGGCAGTGGCGCTGGCCGGCAAGGTCGTTGACACCTAGGCAAGGGCGGGCGATGAAGGCACGGCCTAGGAGAGGGTCGCCACCCTCTCCCACCTCTAGCAAGGGCCTCGCCTTTGATCGACGAGGGTCACCGGCCATCGCCATCACCCCATTGGTGATGGGGCAGCAGCCATAGGCGAGAGGGAGCTCTCCCTTTGTCTCTATTATGCTCTTTTTTAAAAAAATAATACTAATTATAATTATTTTTAATTAAAAATAAAAAAAAAAATTAAAAGACGAAATTTCCCTTATTAAATAGTAAGTTGAACCCTTCTTTAAGACTAATATGGCCACTTTAGGCTCTTATTTGAGAAAATGATGGCACTTTAGGCCCTTATTTGAGAAAATGATAGCATTTTAAGCTTTTATTTGAAACAATATCCAATTCATATCCTTATTTGAAAAAATGAGGGTACTTCAAGCCCTTATCTAGAATTTTTCCCTTTACTATACACTTTGGATAAGTAATTAAAAATGGAAAACTAATTTTTTTGTGACGCCCTCACAAAACATTTTCACCTATTCCAGATATATAATGAATGTCAAATTGGTAACCCACTCATATTTATACCAAACAAGTGAAAATTTATACAATGCAACGAATCTCTTTCTAGCATTTGTTGAACTTAGACACAATACATAATTATCTAGTTTACTTATTTTAAATTAAAAGTTGGCTAGCACTATGAAAATGTAGAGTTGTACCCAAAATAATAATAATAATAATAATAAGAGAGGGAAAAACCTTAATTCAAGAAACTCAATGTACTTCAAATTTTTAAATAAAATTCATTTTTGGCCAGTCACATGACAATGATTTGGATTTTCGAGTTAGCTTGGACTGTTAGTGTTGAAGTTGAACTTATCGATGCTTTAAGTTGTGTAAATTAGGTAGTGCTATTACTAAAACAAATAGCTTTAAGTAATGTCATAAATCAAAGTAAAAAATTTTAAAGTTAATAAGTTTGTGATTTTCAAGATTTGGACTTCTATGAGTTTTAAGTCGGGTAAGACATTTCGATTAAGAAATTTGAGGAGTGAATAAAAATTCTACTAGACTTTTTATTCCTTAATTAAGATCTATGGCAAGTAATTAAAAAAAATAATTCTATGATTAATAACTTAAAAAACCCTAAACTGATACACATGTAACAAATTTACCATAAACTAATTTTTTGACAACCAAAGACCCTAAATTTGTACACCTTTGACAATTTATCACAAACCGTTATACTTGTGATAGATTTACCATTTATTAATTTCCATCAATTTTTACTATCAATTTGCTAAATTTGATAACACAAGACAGTTGACCGGTGTACTAGTTTGAGATTTTACTCTCTATTTGTCGTAGTTGTATTATTATTTTTTTTGTGGTTTTTGTGGTTTTTGTGGTATTAATTCAATTTAACGGATGGTATATTTGTCACAAATATACCATTTTGAGGTTTTTGGCAGTTGAACAAACTAATTTGGGGTAAATTTATCACAAGTATACTAGTTTGAGATTTTTTGTTGTCATTTGGGATAAATTTGTCACATGTATACTAATTTAGAATTTTTTGTGATCAAAAAATTAGTATTGGGTAAATTTGTCAATGGCGTACAAATTTGTGATTTTTTAGGGTATTAACTCTTTTTCTTAATTGATACTTACTTCTTACCAAAAAAAAAAAAACTATTTTTCTTAATTATTGCTCCAACCCTAGAAAGTGGAAATTGGTAAAAGAGGTGGCTTGGTTTTCAACTTTAAACGAGTGGTTGATGTGGCTTTATCACTCTTGTGAGACAAATGGGCGTGAGACTGATCGAGCGATCATCCACTCATTTCTCAATAAGGAAATGGAATTAGGAAGTACAACTATCGTTGGACCATGCAATTTTGCGAACATCATGGAAGGCAGCAAATTAATTTAAGAGAAATGATTATACAACAGCCCCATCACTTTTAAAAGGTATCGTGCGTGTGTAGCACTTAGAATAAGGTTCTAGGGTGTCGTTGTGTAGTATTTAGCTCTTGATCAATTCATATGGGTAATACAAGGTTCTAGAAATGGCTCTGTAGAGTTTGGGTAAACATTACTTGCATTGATGAAATAATTTACAATACATATACATACATACATACATACATACATACATACATACAAATATAGGGTTTAGGGCCAAAACAATACAATGACAATTATGCCCTTTAGTATAAACCTAATTCACCAATACTCCCCCTCAAGTTGATGAATGTAAACATGTCAACAACTTGTTCTTAAAATTACAAAATAAATCACATGTAACCGGTTTCATGAACGGGTCTGCAAGTTGGGAGTGACCGAGAACGTGAAGAGTATGCAAAGTGTCATCTTGAATTTTGTCACAAACCAACTAACAGTCAATCTCGATGTGTTTGGTAGGTTTATGGAAGACAGGATTAGTGGCAATGTGGATGGCCACTTTATTATCACAAAAAAGATAAGCAATGATAATGTTGACGTGGAGATCCAAGAGAAGCATGTGAGGCTACGTGATTCACATGTAGCAAAAAATAAGTTTGGAATAAATGTGTTATAATAAACATAGTTTTGGATTTTTTTGTAACTTTCTCCCTTTTCTTAATCAATTTAGTGATCTATGGGGAAAAAATTAATTTCGTTAATTTTGTCTTAATTATTGCTCCAATCCTAGAAAGAGGAAACTGGTCAAAGAAGTAACCCAGTTTTCATCTTTACACGAGCGGTCGATGCGCCTCACCCACTCTTGAGAGATGGATGGCGCAGTTATCCACTCATTTCTCTTTGAGAATGAGGAAATGGAATTAGGAAGTATGATTATCATTGGACCGTGCAATTTCGCGAAGATCATGGAAGGCAGCAAATTAATTTAAGAGAATTATGCAACGGCTCCATTACTTTTGAAAGGTACCGTAAGTGTGTAAAACTTAGTATAAGATTTTAGAGTGTCGCTATATAGTAATTAGTCGTTGATCAATTCGAATCGATAAATATAATATTCTAAATATGGTTTCCATGAGACTTGCTATCACCGGGCTGCACTTAGTTCTTGAGAAGCACACATCAATAATACAATATTCTCAAGCCTTATCATTTAACATATCACGTTCATAATATAAATTTTCGTAGTCCCATTAAATAAGTTATCGTATTGAGATGCAATCTTGCTTATGCCAGCATCAATAAGAATTTTAAATGGGCAGCTGTTGCACCGTCCCTCTAGACAGTCCTTGTATATATAGAGAGTCACGGTACTAGATCCATCGAATAAAAGGAAAAGTTAGACACCACCATGGAAAACGAAGAGAAGAAGCTTCACATAGCGATGTTCCCATGGCTCGCTTACGGCCACCTCATGCCCTTCCTCGAGGTCGCCACCTTCTTAGCTCGAAAGGGTCATCGCGTCTCCTTCATCTCCACCCCGAAAAACCTCCAAAAGCTCCCCGCGAACCTCCCTCCCTCGATAACCCTCGTTGAGTTTCCCTTGCCTCGCGTCCATGGCCTCCCCAACTCTGCCGAGTCGACCTCCGAGCTGCTGCATAACATGGTCCCTTACCTTAAGAAGGCATACGACATGCTCGAGCCTGCTGTTGCCGAGTTCCTTGCAAAGTCGGACGTCGACTGGGTGATCCAAGACGTCATGTCTTTCTGGTTACCCCAAAAGGCAAGACGACTGGGCGTTAAATCGGCGTTCTTCAGCATATTTAGTGCTACCACACTCGTCTTCTGCGGCCCGCCATCCCTTTTGATGGACGGTCAGGCCCGAGCCAAGGCGACAGAGGACTTGACAGTCGTTCCCCAATGGGTTACTTACCCCACTAAAGTCGCGTTTAGGCTTCACGAGGTGATTAACGAAGAGGATTTCGTGGACTCTGACGCTAACATGTCGGTTTTCGAAAGGTTAGGCAGGTTGATACAGGGTTGTGAAATCGTGGCCACAAGAACCTGTAGCGAGTTTGAGGCCGAGCCATTGAGTCTACTTAAGAAGCTTTACGGAAGAGCCGTGGTTCCGATGGGGCTTTTGCCGCCCCAGAATAAAAGCCGCCACGAAGGAGTTGGGAGGTGGAGTGAGCTAAAGCAATGGTTGGATGATAGGGAAGAGAAGTCGGTGTTCTACATCGCCCTCGGCACCGAGGTAGCTCTGAGTCAAGAGTTCATGCACGAGTTGGCATGTGGAATTGAAAAGTCAGGTTTGCCCTTCGTCTGGGTGGTAGGCCGAAAGGCCGGTCCCGGTAGTATCCCTTCCAGCTTCGAAAGCCGGGTGTCGGGTCGAGGCTTTGTCTGGGTGGGTTGGGCTCCTCAGCTGGACATCCTGGCCCACCCGTCAGTCGGCGGGTTCTTGACGCATTGTGGGTGGAGCTCGGTCATAGAGGCCCTCGGGCAGGGCCGGGCGCTAATCCTGTTTTCCGGGGGGAGCTCGGACCAAGGGCTTGTGGCAAGGCTGATGGACGAGAGGCGGGTCGGGTCAGAGGTACCAAGAAATGACCGAGACGGGTCGTTCACAGGCGACTCGGTAGCCGAGACGATAAGGCGGGTCATGGTGGAGCCGGAGGGAGAGGAGGTGAGGGCAAACGCATGGGCCATGAGGGAGATATTCGGCAACGTGGAGCTGCAACACAAGTATCTAGAGGAGTTCGCTCAAGTACTTGAAGAGGGCAAAGCCACAAGTTGATGAGATGATCATGTCGACCTAGAATTTTCTGTGTGAGTGTGCTTTTTCTTTTTTTTTTGTCCTGGGTGCGATTTTACATCACTAAGGAGTAAATGCTGGGTCCATCTAAGTCTCTGCCTTTTTCGAGCAGCACATGCCCTTCTTTTTTCAGACTGAACACCCCCCCCACTATCAACTACCATTCTAATTCGGGTGTAAATATAGCAGCTGTTCCGATCATGATGGCAGACGAGTTGATGAATTTGGGCCACAATTTGTAGTGAAGCTTTTAATGTTTTTGATGCAATTCGATCTCTAGACCAGGCATTCTTGAACTATTATTCTAATGAAATGTAGGAGAGTGAGTTCATTGCACTGTTATGATCCTATTGACACCTAAATTTTGACAATCCATTTAGTTATTTATTGCATAAAATTGGGGATTAATTTTTAACCCCTAAACAAAAATATCAAAATTGCATTATGCATTTACATCGACCGATGGCGGAGGACTCGAGTAAATGATTCTAAATTGGATTGATTGGATTAAGCCTGTGATGATAAAAATTTGAACAAAGCTCATAGCCGAAAATTGCATCAAATTAGGCTATTTTCTGTCCTGCGATAGTAGAATATTTCGAAATATTCAATAGGCAACAAGGAAAAGAAAGCAATCGGCGTGGATTCCCAATATATTATGCATGCCCGGCTATTTGGGGAAGGAAATAAGAGAGGCAGCAACGGTGATGATATCTTGTGGGGGCTTTCGTGAAAAAGGAAAAGATATCTATCTTGGCAAGCTGGGGCTCCATTGAATACCTACATGATCCGAAGAATATATTTTGGAGATCAAGTTTCCAAGACAAGCATAGGATATCGGCTATTTAGTGGAGTACACGCAGACAGAAAAAGATGGGGGCCACCCAATCGATACAAACAGCCACAGTGAGGGGAGCTGAAAAAAAATCATCTCAAAGGGAAAAATTGGCAATCTGCTAGTGAGGTTTCATGATGGCAGCCATTGGAAAGTGAGAGATCGAGAGAGAAGCACGGCCTCGATTCAGAATTTTTTTTTTTAATATTTCTCTCCTCCCATAACCACATCGGGGCTTCTGCCTTTTTCTTTCTTTCTCTCCACCATATTACTATCCCTCATGATCATGGGTGGTCGTGTGGTTATCCCATGATCTGACCAGCACCGCTCGGAGGTCGACATAACCAGTAGAGAGAGACATGTCTCTTGGCGAAGCGACCAGCGAAGTCAGCTGCGACCACGTACTCCAACGAGCGCCTGAACCGCTCCATCTAGCTGAGTTAGCGTCAATCCACGAAGACGTTGCTGCTGTCGGGTCTAACCCTGCGACGCGTGGTTGCTGCCCTGGATCAACGACGAGCACCTTCAATGCCGACGCGGATGTTGCCTTGATGAAGCTGATCCAACCTGCAACGACGACTCGCTGGTTTTGCTACTGCTGCCGTGGCTGACTTGATGCTCCGCCTCACCAGCCACGACTCGGGATCTCAGCACACGGTTGCTGTCCTCCACACCAACTTCGGCGTGACGATCCCTAGCACTCCTCTCCTTGCCAACAAGTTTCCCAGCAGGAACCATCGTGCTTAACGAGTTCTATTTTTATAGGTCTCTTTTGATTGCAGCATTCAACGATCACTTGCAGCAGCTTTAAAAATATTGGATTTTCTTGTGAGACCCCACCATCACCACTCATCAGTCTAGTGCCAAGTGGGGGTAAGGTTTATTTTGAAAAAATGGAGTCAAAAGTCAAGCAGCGGCCAGTCAAGCTCTTGCACTACTCATTCGTGCTCGGAGCTTGACACTCTTCAGCGACAACCCTGCTCCATCGACGATTCTTGATCGATCCATCGTCGACAACCAATCCTCAAGCCCAGCCGCGGCAACTGATTGTTCGTTGCTCTCTTTTTTTTTCCTCTACTTTGCAGGGTAATTTGTGCGCCGACAGCCCAGCGACGAAGCTGCAAACCACTCACGTCTCCTGCTTTGCTACTCCAAGAGCGCAAGCGGCCACCGATGAACCCCCATCACGAGCAACCTTGCCTAGCCGGACACCAAGGAGTCCCTCATCGCGAGCCATGTAGCCTCCGCCATTCGTGAGCCCCTTGCCATTGGACCATAGTTTTAAGCCGGCATCCCGATTTGGGAAACTTATCTGCACAATAATTTGAATTTAGGTAAGTATCTTGTTGGCCATCAATTTGAATATTTTGTAATTCAATTTGATTGAGAATATTACACGATTCCTAAATTTGAGCGATATGTGCACTCCTAATTAGGATTTATTTCCTAATTCGCAACTACACACGAATTCTTTATTCCATCTATAAGGCTTTAGATGGAATAATTAATCATGCGGGAATAAAATTGATATATTGATCTTTAAGGCTTAAGATCAATTTATCGATTTTATTAGTGAGATAATCAAGTTTGAATTTCAATTTGAATGGTGGATAACATTTTTGATGACTATGGATGGTTTGATGTTTATCTTTTAATTGTTCTATTTTCTCGAAAATACAAAAAAATTGCATTCGCATCCTATGTAGATTAGGATTGATTGCATGATAGGTTAGTTAGTCTTTTTCTTAAAATGCATGTTTAGATGATATCTTCGAATTAAATTAGATTGCATTCATTTAGAATGTTAGTTTTAAATTTGAATTACATGTTTAATTATTTGGCCATTTTAATTTTGAATTTAATAAAAGAAAAAGAAAAAAATTAGAATTAGGGCATTATTTGCACGTCATTGCATATTAGGATAGATTGCATGCTTATTAAGAAAATAAAAAAAAATCATGTGCACGTCATATAGAATTAGGTTTATGAAATGCACGTCATTTAGTAATTGCTAGGTTCATTTAATTAGAACTTCCTCGTCATTAGAGTTAGGTCATTTGGTTAATTTAGATTGCATATTTAATTATTGCATGTTCATTAAGAAAACTAAAAAAAAATCATCTTACTCATGTCATATTGCCATGCCATATCATTTCACATTAGAAGCATTGCATTGCGTATGGATTATATTCTTGTTAAAAAGTGAAAACAAAAATTGAGTGATGGCGTGTTAATTAGAAATCATATCTAGAATTGCTGATGTGAATTCTAATCTAACAACACAGATGCTTTCGTTGCTCTGAGGTAAGTTTTGCAATTTATTTATTGCTTTACTTGGGTGTTTAATTGGTGGTTTGCGCACTCGCATGATAACCTCACATGTTAGGGAGATAAACTAAAATCAATCCAAGTTGCCTGCAAAACATTTTTTCGAAATAGAAGAGAAAGGTACCGAAAGGGCGTTAGAGAAATCTAATGTAATCAAGTTCCCGTACCCATAGTCTCTGGTTCATAGGAGTAAAGTAAACTCCCGTTACTTTACTTGGGTTTCTAATCGACCGACCAAAAAAATAGATTAGTGGCGACTCCTAGATAAAATCTATCTGCATGTTAAGAA
This sequence comes from Eucalyptus microcorys, assembly GCA_014182515.1. Classification (NCBI taxonomy): domain Eukaryota; kingdom Viridiplantae; phylum Streptophyta; class Magnoliopsida; order Myrtales; family Myrtaceae; genus Eucalyptus; species Eucalyptus microcorys. Next base: position 6,251,595 of record CM024564.1, on the reverse strand, counting down.
TTTGAACATAAATCGCGAATTGGTATGGGCTTGAGAGAGTTCAAGTTAAGTCTAGGCTTAACAATCCATTAGCCAAACCCTAGGTGGATCACACCCGAAAATTTGGTCGTGACAGATCCCAACCATCGGTCTGTCTTTTTTTTTTTTTTCTTGCTAGCAAATGTTGGGTAGGCTCGCTCAATTAGATTAAATCCATTGCATTACGCGACAAGTTACATGATTTGAGGAATATTTCCTTTAAAAAAAAAAAAAAAGACTATTTCTATTGTGCAAAAATATTAGTTAATAGAAAATATTTGTGTCATCGTAACAGTCTTTACTTGAAGATTTTCTATTAACAACGCACATATTTTTTGGTGACCCACTTTCTTAAATGATGCAAAGATTGTTTTGAAGTTAGGAAAATATTTTCTGATTCTTTATCAGTAATTTGAATGAATTAGGAATAAAATGGATATTATAGAAATCCTACTTGACATTTATCTTTTTCTTTCACAAAAGTCACCAAAAGCATCGACACAAGAGTGCATGTGTCGAAAAAGGGAAAATGTCAAAAATGATAAATGAATTTTGATTCAATGTTTAATATTGTCCTTAAAATTTAAATTTGTTCAAGATTTAACATTTATCAAAAGTTCAAGTCCAATTCAATAAATTACACATTAAGTTTAAAGTTTAAAAATCATATAGAATAAATTAAACAAAAAAGGTGAAGTTCATAGCTATGTTCACTCAAACAGTCACGATGGCAGACCAATTAGATAAAAGGTGAAGTTCATAGCCACCGCCATGGACAATGAAGAGAAGAAGCTTCACGTAGCAATGTTCCCATGGCTGGCTTACAGCCACCTCATGCCTTTCCTCGAGGTCGCCACCTTCTTAGCTCAAAAGGGTCATCGCGTCTCCTTCATCTCCACCCTGAAAAGCCTCCAAAAACTCCCCGCGAACCTCCCTATTAAATAGTAAGTTGAAGCCTTCTTTAAGACTGATATGGCCACTTCAGGCCCTTATTTGAGAAAATGATGGCACTTTAGGCCATTATTTGAAACAATATCCAATTCATATCATTATTTGAAATCACATGTGACAGGTTTCATGAACAGGTTGGCAAGTTGGGAGTGACCGAGTGACCGAGAATGTGAAAAGTATGCAAAGTGTCTTCTTGAATTTTGTCACAAACCAACTGACAGTCAATCTCAATGTGTTTGATGCGTTTGTGGAAGACAGGATTAGTGGCAATGTGGATGGCTGCTTTATTATCACAAAAAAGATCAGCAATGATAATGTCAATGTGGAGATCCGAGAGAAGCATGTGAGGCCACGTGATTTCACATGTAGCAAATGCCATAGCACGATATTCAACTTCATTGAGGAATGGGCAACGGTGGTTTGTTTCTAGGAACGCCATGAGATGGGACAAGAACCAAGAAACATGCGGTAGCCAGAAATAGATCGTCATGATGTAGAACAAGATGCCCAATCAGAATTTGTATAACCATTAAGCTGGAGAGTAGAATCGGATTGGAAAACAAACCAGTGTCAGGATCATGCTTGAGATACCGCACAATGCCAAGGGTGGCATTCCAATGGTCTTCATTAGGAGAGTGCATAAATTGACTAAGATGTTGCATTGCAAAAAGTAAATATGGATGAGTTACTGTAAGATATAATAATCTACCAATAAGTCATCAATATGAACTTGGATCCTTAAGAGTTGGGGAAAAGTCCGAAAATTGCATATTGGGTTCCATTGGAGTATCAACAGGACGTCCTCCAAGAAGAACAATGGAGGATTTCTGAGCATATGCAGAAAGGTGGGAGGTTCTCATGATGCAAACCAACCCTTAACTGGCTGAAGAATGAATGATGAAGCTATTCATAAAAAGCCTTACCTCGCAAGCATCGCTTTTGGCTGCATGAATTGCACTTCCATAGCTTCAATGAAGTGGTTCTCTCATGTGAATACTTCGAGTCTACCGGGAGTAAAGAACTCAAAGGCACTTGATTTCAGAACCAACACTATCAAAGTGCTCCTTTTCATAGGAGTTTTTATGGGTTTTGGTTGTTTTTAAAATCTCATGTTTTCTATGATGTCTAGTATGTTACTGTTGCATTTTCCATTCTAGTAATCTAATGTATAGTTCTAATATTTTGTTTCGAGAGCATGAAACGGTATTCCAAACCAACCCGGTGATGCTATCCAACCATGAAAAAAAAATATCATCTAAGGAGAATACTAAGGGCTGGGCTTCCTCATGCTTCCTCCCCCCCCGCCCAAAATATATACTCTTGAAAACAAAAACAAAAATATTTCATTACCAAAAGCTTTTATTAAAACAAGATGTCAAATTTAATCCTATTTATTTTCTCTGACTTACTCACTTCATGTCTTAGAATATCATCCCCTTTGACTTAGCATGACATGGGGCATTTGAAGATGGCATGTCATGTGAACTTGTCACACACTCTTTCAAGAAAGTAGGGGCAAACGGAAAAGATCATCCCGTTTCAAAAAAGGGTAAGTCTTATTTCCTAAACATAATTTGGAAATGACGTCCTCTCTCTTCTATTTACAGGAGACAAAAGATAGGATGCAATAGGCACAGGCATACGGTTGAACTCGAAGCATGCATGACATGGAAGCTCAAGGTAGGGTAACCTCCTCCATGTTGCTCTCAGCCTTCCCATTTTGCAAGCCGTCCCACAGAGTTCTATGCACTCCACCTCACTCCTACACAACTTCGTCTCAAGTTTGAGCAATATCTTCTTCACACAACATGCCCGAGCAACTAGATGTTCGGTTTCATTAATGAGATTTCCAGCTTCGACAAGCCAAGAAGCACAAGGAAGGAATTTCTTCTCTTCCTTTGAATTGGCTACTGGCAATAGGGAGAAAATCCAAACACTCGAAGCAATCTCTAGCCCCTTATTCCAAATGATGACTTTAGAATGCGGGAACCTCACTTCTTGTTCCAAACGCATACTCTCCCGAGAAGTGATTGCCATCAGAAAGCTGGAGGTTTTGATTGTTCAAAAGCTTAAGGTACATGACTTTACCTAATGCTACTAATATTCATATAATCAAAGACAAAAGAAAATTCCACAGAAGGAATGCGTTGAAGATAAATCAACGACCATCAATCGTGCACACATGGCCACAAATGAGAAGGGCCAATCAAAAGAGACATTAAACCGTATCAAGACAAAAGGCTGTCATCAGCATTCGAATATCCCTAGGAGTTATTAAATGCAAACTCGGAGAAGGGTAATTTGGTATTGTTTCCAATACTCCCTCTTTCTAAATTCACTTTCAACATACCTCCCCTATTGACAGGAAGCGTCGGGATTCAACAAATAAACTCAGTAGGTTAATTTGAGCAAATCAATATTGGCCAAGCAAGCATATAGAAGTGACCCATATCGAATTCACCTAACTTGGTGTAATAAGATGTGTCGTCCAGGAGCCAATTCGGTTAAATGGGAAAAAAAAAAAAAAAGCTCCATGAACACTACCAATGCCGTCGCCTGGTGGTATGGGGAATGAAATGGTCCGGAGGCATCCGAGGCTCCAATCCTCGAAACGACAACTAGTTGCCATGTGTGAAAACTAAAAAAAAAGCTTCTCCCCGCAACCGCAAAAAACGACAGAATAATTAACCTAACGAAACGAAAGATGTAGGGCTTCGTGTCCTTCTAGTACTTCAGGTCTATTCAATCATTAACAAACCAAGGAAAGGTAATGTTGTATCGCTTCCAATTGTTCAACTCCTAAAAGAGTTCGTGACTAACACGTTCCCTCTTGTCTATTGCAGGATCACCTAACCGTCAAAGATATGGATAACAAGTCAATAAGAGGCATGTCAAACTCTGATAAGCTCTCCTAAGTAAAATGGCATCCCGAGTATTGCCAAAGCAAATGACAAAAATCCTTTAGGCCTCAACTCACATTAGATTTTGGCCCTACTGATTGATCTATTTTTGCATCTTCTCTTCTGTGAGGGCAAAAACAGGGATGCCCATCAAATCAATAATAAGATTCCCAACCCTGGGCTAATCATTCATGTGTCATATCCCTATTGAATAATGACAGCTCGTGGACACCCATTTGTGAATAACTCATTTGATGTTCAAAATTTAACATACTTGTATATACAATTCTGTTAAATAAATACCTCTAATGATGTTAGTAAAATTTTTAAGTAAATTCAATTATTTATACAAACTCCCCCATGTTTAAAATGCTCTATGCATTTTCAAAATGGATTTTGCATAATGATTTTGTCTGTCTAGATCACTGATTCCACTGAGGATTATCAAAATAGACAGCTGAATAAAGAATATAAGATTGATCAAGCATGCTAGATGGGGCACATCGGGATGATGAAAGGCAAGCCATACACACAGTCCCTTATCTATATACTTGTGAGATGAGTGCAGAAAATTCCATATCTGTAGGGTAAAGAGTTCTCTCGCAAATGGTACGATAACCAAAGCAGTGATGGGGCATTTCATTTATCTACCCTAAACAATACAGGTTATCCATTACTTACCCCTTTTGAGCCCCATACACTTGTGAAGTTTCTTTCATACCCCTATCAAGAACCACCCCACACTAGGGCAGATCGAAGGCGAGGCGGCATCACAAGGTGAGAAAGAGGATAGAAATTTCCTTGCTCGCACTTGCATCAATCTTTCAGTGTCTTTATTGTATATGAACACTCACAATAATTTAAGTATCCTAAAATAACGAAGAGCAACTCTTTCTCTATGCACTTGTATTCATTGTACAGCCCAATTGAGTCTATAATTTCACCCTTACATTGAGGTGAAGCAAGAATTACTGCCATTCAAGCAGCATGATTCGGAACGCTGACAAAAGATGAAGATCCCAAGAGTCTAATAGCAATGATTTCATTGAACTTGCCTAGGTCGGTTCCTCAAGCAACAAGAATGAAAAACTAGGGGTATGAAAAAGTAGTGTACTTGGTAAAAGCAAGGTCAATGCCCATGAATGAAAAAATTGAATTAAAAGTTAAGGGCATGAAAAAGCAGTGTGCCTAATAAAAAGCAAGGCCGATGCCCTTAGACAAAAATACAGCCATTCCCAAGTAAAGCAGCTATTACAGCTTAATCGATGGAGCCTCCATCTGACAGTGAGAAGAAAGATCGGTAACGTGCCAAGGCAATCACCGACTCTTACCCTTTTACACATGAATCAAGCCTACATTGCGTCCCATTGTAAAAGTCTCTTCAGACTAAGGCACTTCAATTAATGTAGGATTTCATATGTTTATAAGCATCACTTGAAAAAGTACGAGCAAGATTATTCTATCTCTTTTCGCAAGGTTCTTGACTTATAAACTCGAAGATGATTGTGCGGCATTTCTTTCATAAGCCTTGACCTTGACGGTCCCCTTTGATAAGCCGTTGAACAAACCTACATTACGGTCTTGACAAAGACCTCTCAGATTGGTAAAGTCGTACTGCTTGCGAGAATACTCGGACTCCTACTGACATGATAACAGTGAGATGGTGTGGTTCTTCTAAATCATGTATTAATGGTCAGGATAAAACAACATTTTCCATGAGAGTGAGCGAAAAGTCCTTTCAGACTGAAAGTCCCTCATTTGGCATGTTCAAGATATCTGCATTCTGAATGAAAGTTGTCTTTCAAAATTTTCTCCAATGAAACTCAGATGATGCAAAACTGACAAAATTATCATGCATAAATCACATTTAAATTCATGAATTTACAACATGTACAATTGTGTGTGCATATTGTGCAAAATAGTAAACATACTTTCAAATATCAGAGATATCATCAAGTAAGCATATCTCTACTCTTATTTCCAAAAATCTTGTCTTTAAGTACCTACCATTGTCTAGGTACTCTTTTATCGACATTCAACCTGTTCAAGTTGTCTTCAGAGTTTGGGTGCTTGCAACCATTCGAATATCCCATTGTCTTTGAGTACCTACCATTGTCCAAGTACTCTCTCTTCTCGACACTCGATCCATTCGAGTTGTCTTCAGAGTTTGGATGCTTGCAACTATCCAAGTATCCCATTGTCCTTGAGTACCTACCACTGTCTAAGTACTCTCTTCTTGACACTCGACATGTTCAAGTTGTCTTCAGAGTTTGGATGCTTGCGACTATCCAGGTATCTCCTTGTCTTTGAGTACTTGCCACTATCCGAGTACTCTCACTTATCGACACTCGACCTATTCAAGTTATCTTCTAAGTTTGGGTGCTTGCAACTGTCCAAGTATCCCCTTGTCTTTAAGTACCTAACACTGTCTGGATACTCCCTCTTACCAACACTCGACCTGTTTAGGTTGTCCCCATAGTATGGATACTAGCGACTAATTAAGTATCCCATTGTCTTCGAGTACCCGACACTTTGTCCAAGTACTCCCTTCTCGTGACACTCAACCTGTTCAAGTTGTCCTCAAATTATATCATTGAATGCTAGTAGGTATTCAAGTATTCCACTGCTTTGTGTGCCTATGATTACCCGTGTATGCTCTCTTATCATTATGACAATTAGATCGGCCCGAGTGGTCCTAGATCATATCATTAAATACTTGTGATTATCCAAGTATTCCACTACTTTGTATACCTATAACTACCCAAGTGTTCCAGCCCTTTTAAGTACCTGCGGCCATCCAGGTAAGTCTCGTGCTACATTCAAATTTATGTTACTAGAAGGTGGGAGATCTTCACCAATTACCAAGAGGTGAGAGACCTTCACGAATATCCGAAGCGTGTCCCCGATATTCCAACTACTAGGAGGTGGGAGACCTTCACGAATATCTAAGGCGTGTCCTCGATATTCCAATTACCAAGAGGTGAGAGACCTTCACGAATAGCCAAGGCACGTATTCAATATTCACCATTTACCAGGAGATAAGAGACCTTCACGAACATTCGAGGCATGTACTTGATGTTCCACATACCAGGAGGTGAGAGATCTTCACAAATAACCGAGGCGCATCCTCGATATTTCAACTAGCGCGTCCTTAATATTCCAACTGCCAGGAGGTGGGAGACCTTCACGAATATCCGAGGTGCGTCATCGATATTCCAACTACTAGGAGGTGGAAGACCTTTACAAATATTCAAGGTACATCCTCGATATTCTAATTACCAAGAGGTGAGAAACCTTCACGAATGTTCGAGGTACATCCTCGATATTCCATTTACCAGGAGGTGGGAGACCTTCATGAATACCCGAGACGCATCCTCAATATTCCAATTACCAAGAGGTGAGAGACCTTCGCGAATAGACAAGGAGCATCCTCGATATTCCAATTAGCAGGAGATGAGAAACCTTCACGAGTATTCAAAGCGCGTCCTTGATATTTCAATTACCAGGATGTGAGAGACCTTCACGAATATCCCAGGTTCATCCTAGATATTGCCCAAATTCTCTTTACCAAAGGTGAGAGACCTCCTCCAGGATCGTACTTGTAATCATCCAAGTACCCTTTCGATGCCTACAAATGACCGGGTATCTTCCGGGTTCGTACTTGTGATCATTCAAGTACTCTTTCAAACCCTGCGAATGACCAGGTACTCTTTCAATACCCGCAAATGTCCAAGCACCCAACAAACAAATGCCCTAAGAAAGGTCAACACATCCCCCGAGAAAGGTCGGGTAATCAACCAATGTCCTTGATAAAGATCAGGCACCCACAAACAGATGTCTCGAGAAAGGTCGGCACATCCCCCGAGAAAGGTCGGGTAATCAACCGGTGTCCTTGACAAAGATCAAGAACCTACAAACAGATGCCTTGAGAAAGATCAGCGCATCCCCTGAGAAAAGTCAGGTAATCAACCGGTGTCCTTGATAAAAATCAGGCACCCATAAACAGATGTCTCGAGAAAGGTCGGGTAAACAACTTATTACTCTAACAGGCAACCAAAGAATGGTTGAGATCCTAAACAAACAACTTATTACTCTAACAAGCAATCGAAAAATGGTTCAGGTCCTAGACAAACAACTCATTGCTCTAACAAGCGACCTAAGAATGATTCGGGTCCTAGAAAAGCAATTTCCCATCAAGGTGACTGAAGAAAGATTTGGGTCTTGGAAAAGCAATTTCCTTACATCATCAGGTAAGATGGCACATTGATACTTGCCAAACTCGGGATTCACGCTCTATCTCACTTATTCTCGATAAGTAACTACGGATATTTTCTTATCTTGTCTTAGAACGTATAATGTTAGATTGCTCTTTTTCCTGCATAAGACACTTGGTCCCAAATAATATATAATCTACTCCATATGCATGAACAAAATTTAGGTATCGGTTTATCTTTGAATGCAACCTCTACGAGCTCATCTTCAAAAATGGGCAGCTATTGATACATAAATTTCAGCTAGGTATTTTAAATTAATTTGCATAAAAAATTTAGGAATCAATTTGACCTTAACAAATTGATTTTCGCATCAATTAGGCCTTAATTTCTATTTTGCATCCATTAAGCTTTGTTTACTTTATTTTTGTCACTTTTTTGAATAATTCAATAAAAAATAATTTTAAAAAAAGGGTCTTATAGGGCTAGGCGTGAAAGCCCAACCCCTTTCTTTTTAATTCCTCCCCACGTGAGCCCCCAAGCCCATTCCAACCTTCTTTGCGACCCGGCCCAGCCTCCCACCTCCGAAATTCTTCTTCCTTTGTTTCTTCCCTCATTCACCTTTGTGCCTCACGTGCAGAGGCCGACGATGCCACAAGGACGGGCTTTGGCAGAGAGAGAAGGGGTAGGCTGGTAGCAAACCGAACGCACCTTCAAAGTGTAGTAGGTGGGCGGTTGAAGAGATGCCGATTTGGCCGCTCCAAAGCCAGTCGACATGTGAGGACCAACGGCCAAAGCCCTGTTGATCGGCCTCCCCATCGCTTATAAATAGGGCCTCCGACAAAGGCCAAAGAGGACACGACGCAAGGTAAGATCGAAAGTATGCGAGCTTCGAAAGTTTCCCCTGAGAGACTTCAAGGGAGGCCCGAACGCTTGCAAGCCGAGATCTAAGAGCTCACAAGCAGAGGAGGGTCGGATCCGGAGGAGAGGGGCTAAGCGGGAGAAATCGAGGCTTGAAATGAAGGAATTAGGAAGGAGAGAGATCCGCGGGATAAAGTCCCGCCATCATGCGCGACGCCGGGCCTGACGCCGCCACCGTTCAATCCCTGACTGCCGTTCTTGCGTCGCTGCCATGTCAGGTGGGAACACCACCAGCCGCCCTTTTTACTCTCATTCACGTCTTGTTCGGCTTCGCTTCGTTCAGGGTTTCCCGGATCTGTCATCGTTGTAGTTTGTGAGGACAAAAGACGCCGGAGCCTACACCACCACTTGTCTGTGTTGCTCCCGCCACCGATCTACCACCATCTACTATTGCTACCTCGCCGTCACGTCCACCAACGCGAGCTACAGCCGACCTGCCGCATGCGGCCGCGAACACCCTTTATCGTGGACAGCCCCACTAGGGTTCAAGGGTGAAGAGCAGAGGTCTTACGGCCAGCTTCAGTGACCGGCGACGACGAAGGCTGGCCCTACCGGAGGTCGGGTCATCGATAGTCCGGCATGGCGTTGGCGGAGTCCAATGGCTAGGCATGGAAGGGCAAAGTCGTTCGCCGCGGCATGGACCACGAAAGCAGCGGCGGCTGCACTGGGTCAACCAGGTTCGGTGCATGACCTAGCTAACTCTAGGTTTAGTCACGTGGGCTAAGTCATCGGGTCGGCACAGCCCGATCGACTTTGGTTTCGGGCTAGGGTTTTTGTTTTAATGGGCCAGGCCCCTTTTTTCCTTTATTTTTAGGATTGGGCTCGCCAGGGGCTCGGTCGAAGCGTCGTGACCGGAGTCAGTCCCAACCCAAGAATCCAACTCGGGTCATTTAATAATACAATATTATTATAACAAAATCAAAAAAATCAAAATAAAATATTTTCCAGAAATCAAAAAAATCAAAATATCTCACAATTTTCCAAAAAAAAAAATCAGAAAAAGCCAAAAATGATCAAAAATCCAAAAAATTCTTTTTATGTTCAAAAAATAGAAAATGACAAAAAAATATGTTTTTCCTCCACAAATGCATGGAAAATCTCTTGAAAATCCAAAAAGTCTTAGGATTTAAACAAGTTTAGGTATCGGAATGGCATTAGTGATTAACTAGTGTAATTAAGTCCCGATCCTAGTTTCTCTAGTTACGCAAGAGTGAATATTTCTACCAATATTTTGCTTAGGTTTCTAATCGACCCACCCCAAATTAATTAGTGGCGACTCTTTTAAAATTAACTTATAGGTTAAAAAAATCAAACCATTAAGTCATGAATTGGTGGGCTTGAGAGTCCAGGCTAAGCCAAATAGACCTAGTCAAGCCATTAGCCTCGATGCCCACCCATCACCGAGCGCCGAAAAGAGGTCGCGACAATAAGGTTCCCAAATGTCAACATGAATAAGCTCAAACGAACATAAAGTAGTAATTGTCACGCCCGAACCCCGAGCGCGTGTCCATCCCTATCCGGTCAATAATAATTTGCGACTTCCTAGGATGGTCGTCCGACCCTTTCCATTTTATTGCACATGCGGAAGCGAAAAGAAATCCCCGACCGACAATCATCTCGGGATAGAAAAGCAAGACAATAGATTCACAAACAAACATGCTTTTATATATACACTAAGTCATGTACAAAGGTCTACTATGGCCAAAAGACTACAAAAGACTGGCCTTCCAAAAAGAAGCGGTCTTAACTGACCTACGCTTCCGATCACCTCCTCTCAGCTCCAGGTCCTCCACTCGACGACCCTGAAAATGTTGTCCCACAACGGGGTGAGATATAATCTGAGCGAGTCTAAGCTCTAAACCCCAATTAGGAGGGAAATACGCCAAGAAGTGTCCTAATCACACAATCACACAATCAAGGAGACTTACCTCGTCTCAAATCCACCTGCAGTCAAGACAATTTATATCCTAAACAACATAAGAGCATTAGCAACAATAAGCTCCAATAACTGAAACGCCACACTCAATTAATCATGCGTTCCTAGTTTTGATCTCGGCGTATAGCACGGCCTACTTCCTCTGCATTCGGCGGTCTTCTGCATTGCCGGCATCGTCTCACCCCATTGAACACGGCACGTCTCTTTATCAAATGGCTTTCCCGAAGGAGCATAGGGACCAATCAATCGCACCGCTTCCGTTGTCAGGGGTATCCCAAATAAGGATAACGTCCAGCTCAACAGCCCGGAACGATTTCTCTTAACCATCACACGATCACTCAAATATGGCCCAGGGCACCGTGTATCACACTCAAATGCTTCAATTAAAATGGTGAGCTTTGGCCTTTTTCTTCGTATTAAAATTCACATGAAATTACTCACGGAAAAGACACTAATAACTCGACTTAAAAAATTGATATTCTTCCTTTTGAAATCCACTATTTCAAATAGTACTAAAAATCATTTTCTTGTCCAAAACCCACACCCTGGGTTTTCCGAATAAATATTGAAAATTCACAATTTTTGGAATTAAATACCAAAAATCCAATCGGCACTCAATTTGCATAATTTAACACTCAATTACGAAATTAACCACACCATTCGTAATCAACACGAAATTAGGTCACTGGCTATCCTGCAATTTCCGGAAAATAATTAATAAATAAATAATTTCGAAAATTAATTAAATAAATCATTTTAAATTCTAAAATAATAACCTAGGCCAGAATCATTGAATTAATAACCAATACGGACTCGGAAAATTCCCTAACCCTTCTAGATAAATAGTACAATTTATTTAGGCACTTAGCTAAACCATGCTAACCACCTAACATGCTCAATTAAATAATTACATTTCTAATTTAATCTAACTAACCACCTAATTCTTAATAAAATAAATCTAAACACCCATTAAACGTCATTAACTCTACTAAGCAGAGTTTAGAGTATAAACTCACCTTAATTGCGAAACCGGTTCACCGCGACGACGCGAAAGGCGACCGAAATCAAAATTTTCGGCGGTGTCGGCGGACTTGGGCCGGGCCTAAAAACAGGCCCAACAAATCTCAGCCCAAATCTAAGATTTGTTTCAACTTGGGCTGGGCTTCACTTGATTCACGGTTGAACTTCGGTGGACTTGGGCCTAATTGACTTGGTGGAATTGGGCCTTGCTGA